>JAWNOQ010000089.1:0-635000 GCA_035045865.1 Drosophila austrosaltans
CAAGCAAGTCGTCCCTGCCGACATTGAGTATACCCTGTACCTACTAGTTATTATATTAAATAAAGTCAAACACCCTCGAAATAGCGATTAATTTCATAAAAAAATTTCTTTAACATGCCGCAACAGCGAACGCATGCTATCTCGCTCACTCTTTCCAGCTAGTGTCGCCTTGGCAATTCAGTTCAAAATGCACATTCGTATTTCTCCGATATTCATTGTCCGATTTCGATTGAAATTGGTCAGATGATGCATATTAGCCACATTATTAGGTGTGCCAAATAAGAATGTGATTCCTTAAAACTGCTCTAATAATTCGATTTTTCTGAATTGCGAGGGCGGAAGTGGGCGTGGCCAAAATTTTAAACTTTCTTGATCTGCGTAGTCACTAGACAAATGATCGAACAACCTCAAAATCGCAATCAATTCAAAACAAAGTTCTCTTTTACATGCAGCAGCAGCGAGCGCATGCTATCTCGCTCTTTCTTATCTGCCAATGCCGCCTTGGCATTTCAGTACAAAACGGATATAGGCATATCTCCGATGTTTATTGTCCGATTTCAACAAAATTTGCTCAGCTGGTCCAGTTTGGGTATATAATTAAGTGTACCAAGTAGGAATACGATATCTTGAAAGCAGCCCTAGTTATCGTTTTTTTTAAATTGCGGGGGCGGAAGTGGGCGTGGCTAAAATTAGAAACAAACTTGACCTGTGTAGACACTAGACGGATGTTCACACCAAATTTGGTAGCTCTAGCTCTTATAGTCTCTGAGATCGCGTGGCTCATACGGACAGACGGACAGACGGACAGACGGACGGACAGACGGACATGTCTCAATCGACTCGGCTGGTGATGCTGATCAAGAATATATATACTTTATGGGGTCGGAAACGCTTCCTTCTGCCTGTTACATACATTTTAGCGACTTTAATATACCCTTTTACCCTATGGGTACAGGGTATAAAAATTGTTAGCTCTTTTCTCCCACAGCACCCTCCGCTTATCAACAGCAAAAAGTAAGAAAAAACAAAAATATTTGTTTTTTTTTTGTGGTTTATTATCGTTTCTTATAAATCTCTAATCATGTTGAGAACTTAATGCTATTTTTGTTATTTGCTCTCAACTTGTGGAGGTAATTTCAAGTCTGGATAATTTTCAGTTAGTAATGTACGCAATTGACCATATCGGAAACGATCTATATCCAAATCTTTGAATTGCAAAAAGCGCATTAGTAAGGGACGCCTCAGATCTTTATCAATATCGTGCTTCATCACTATATAGTGAAGAGGAGTAATCTCTACTTTATCGCATATATTGGGAGATGCTCCATATTCCAAGAGTTTAATAATGACTACAGATAGATCATTCAAATTCTCCTTTGTTAAGTATTGTGTAAGTACAATAAGTGGTGTTCGATTTATATGCTTATGATCCACTTGAATTCTTTCATTGCCATCAAGGAGTACCAATATATTATCACTACACAAGGAGTCTACCGCAAAATTAATAGCTGCTTTCTGCAAATCTTTATTGAATTTGGAATTGGATTAGGATTTGGAATTGTTGCAAAAAAAATGTTAGATTTTAACTTACATAATCCTTTTTGCATCCATATTCTAGACATAATTTTATAAACTCTTTGCCACATCGTCTCATCAAGCATCTCTCATATATAGAAAAATCGTTTGAAACAATTTTATCGGCTCTGGCACCTTTTTGCAAAGCCTCTCTAAAGCCTTTTAAATCATATTCATAAAAGGCAACCTTTAGTTCGTTGTCAAGAGGAGACATACTTGTTCGAGCTTCAAAAACTTACTGATTGTATTACATGATCCTTTTGTATTTTTTTATTTAGCACTTGTTGTTCGTTATTATTATTATAAGTTTGAAATTTTATAATGCCCCCAAGCGTATGTATATCGATATGTATTATCGTTTCTTATAAACCTCTTATCATCTTGAGAACTTAATGCTATTTTTGTTATTTTTTGTGTGTACAATGTATGTAATTTTGACTTAAAAATTAGCATATTACTAGTTGTATATGTCTTATTATTGAATAAACAATCAGCAAATGATTCTAAGCTTACATTTTTTAACACTGCGTTTTTAACACCCTTTGCTTTTTTAACACAACCCCCATCTTCAAGACGAAGAGAGTACATTTTGGGTCGTAGTCCAATAAATTCTGTCATTATTTTTCCGTTATTTTTATCCTTCATCATACCCACAACTTTTTTATTACACCTCTTTATTTGATATTTGTTTGCTAAATCTTCTGAATATTCAGATGTATCAAATCTCATTTCAACATCATTGCGAATATCAGCGTATACATCGTTTCTTCTAATGGTGTAGATAAAAGAGTCAGTATCCATATAATTTAAACTTAACGCTTCTTTAAATTTAGGAAGCATATAGCTATAGTGAAAATCGTACATTTGAAACTTTGATAAATCCAGCACACAAAACCCCAAATATATAGGTTTATTATATACATTCAATAACCGCTTCATTTGAATTGCGTACATATCCTCAGCAAACTTAGCTGAACTTTCAAAATTGGCTTTTGATATTAATGCTCTAGCCCCTAACTTATTGCAACGGACTGTCTCCCATGAAGTTACTATCTTAATATTTTTTCTTTTTTCAACATTCTCCATGGTCTTGTCAAATACCGCATTATTTAATAGTTTAAAAAATCTTTTTCAAAACTAGTTTTCGCATTTGTTCTGTACACTCAACACAGAACAAATGCGAAAACTAGTTTTACAACAATATCAATTCAATATCAATATATTTCTTAAGCCAAGGCGCTTGCTTAAATTTTAAAATTCGATGTATTTTTTTTAAAACAAGACCATTTTGAATACACTGCTGAAGATTTCTATAGTGAATTGGATATTTGTGTTTGGTGTATAGGTCTGCAATTAACTTTTCCACTGTACACAAGTTTGTAGGCTTCTGATTGCTTGGACAGAACGGTAAATCGTTATGAGAGCCATATGTAAAGAAGTTGGATATTCTAAAGTAACTTCAAGAATATATCCATAATCAGAATCTGTTGGGATATTAAAAACATTGAACTCACTAACCTCCAAATCATTCATCCAGCAAAAGTCTTTATATGGGAGATATTGTGACATAGCCCAACCATACAAATTATTCGCATCTAAATATAATAAAAACTGTGATGGCTCTGTCTCATTATAATTCTTCATATATTTATGATTTGCTTTGGAATATCTTTGCGTGCATTGTACTAGCCCACCACGAATACCATTTTGAATAAATCTCTGCATATCTATATCTGTAAATAATTCTAGTTGTATGCCAGTTGATTTTAACATTGCATCCCAAGATAACCCCGGTGTTATGTAATAATGTGCAGGATCAAGAGAGTAAATTTTGCTGCATATAGAACGAAAATTTTCAAAAACATCCGCCAACAGCAGAACATCAGTTTTTAAATAAAGTTCCATGTAGTCCTTAAGGGACTGACACTGAAAAATATTCCAAACTTTTTGCGCATGCTGATAGTTTTCATCAGAACATTCGCTATTCGATAGTTTGTTGAAAAATTTATCTTTAGATGGCAATGTATTATCATGCAAGCGAGAAATTGAATCCAAGTACTCATACGGAAATACACCTTTCCTACGCATTAGGTCTAGCCGACTACAACCATCATCATCATCACCATCGGGGAAAAAACTTGAAGTTATCATTTTGCTCCAAATTTGAGCTGAGGGTGTCTAAACTTGCAGGCAAGAAACGAAATGAGTCTAAAAATCTCAACTCTATGATGTTCTCTCCAACATTTATGAATTTTAATACGGAAATGTATACCTCCTTATTAAGAGGTATAACTTTTATATCTCCTGGAACTTTAGACAATTCTCGTATAAATAAAAGTGCATCATATGGAGAAAAATTGTGAAAGTAAATTGGGATATATGTTGGAATCTTATAGTTAACATTACAAGCATTGTGTGCTGCTCCTCTAAATTTACCACTTAAATGACAATGATCTCTAACTCTATCATTTAGTAAAGCCTTTTCACATATATGACAATTAACTGCATTCATAAATAAAATTTCATCATCTACAGACATATTTAGTGTCTTTTTTTTGATTTGCATAGAGATGGGTATATGACATAGTTACATCCTCTATGATTGATTTAACAAAATATTCGCTTGCATTTTCATCTGTATATGATGAAAATTTATTTAAATTGGGGTTGTAGCTACATTTAATATAATAACCAAATGCTATAGGAATATGTTCTTGAATATTAACTACATTATCACTAACGTTTTGATTAACAGACTTCAATATACATTTAAAGTCTGCAAATATAGCAAACGGTACTTGCATTTTATTGTTGACGTTCGAAACCTGTAGATATTTGCGTTTTTCATCTGGCAGTATGGATATTATTTTGCTGCAGTCCTCAGAATGAGTGCTAAGATTCCTCGAATAGTTGAGACACAACTCGCAAAAGTGGAGCTTTGATGTACTTGCTGTCAGCTGTTTGCGCATTAGTCTATTCAATATGTGTATAGAGATTATTATTATTGTTTTTCATCGATGTTAAAATCCAAAAGACATACCTCGATAAATTCCTAATCCAAGTATAGTGTGAGTTATGTTCACCCTCGAGAAGCAGCAGATTAACATGTTTGTTCTGCCTCTTCGAAGTTATGTGTAGAGAACCAATTATACTTTTCATCTCCTCATCATAGCCGAAAACGTTTATGCTTATTTCATTCTGCTCCTCAAATTTCTAAATGTCTTTCAGTTTAAGGGGGAATTCCAGATTGGTGAAATTAAGCCTTTGAGTATCGTCTATTTGAATTATTGGGTACCGTATATCAGCTATTTTATATGAAGATGCTCTATTTCGATGATATTCTACAGCCTTCATCGCTGATATTAAAGCCCACTTGAAACAAAAATCATCATTGTTTTGAACATTCACTACTGCTTTTTTCATAGCAATCGGTTTCGGAAGTTTAACATAGTTCGAAGCTTTTAGTGGTTCATACTTATTGAGATTCATTTCTACATAAAGTATTTTTATTAAGGTCCAGCCACTGTTACGCTCTTGAAATTCATCCATTTTAGTGCTTATTATTGCAGTATGGCTTACATATATTTCTTCCAGATCACATTCAACCGTTAACACCTTCATGGGAGTCTGATGAGACTTAACCATTACAGTCATCTCATCATCCTTTATCTTCATATACTCCCCGAACAGTTCGAGATTAACTTTGCATGCTGTATTAATGCTTAACCATCTCGTCAATATTGGTAGCAAAGAAGCTCCCGCTTCTGCAAGAAAGTCTTCAGGCAATTGTAGCTCTTTTCCACTATTATCACTATCATAGCGATATGTTGTAATCCGGTTTCGAAAACCACTAGAAATTTGCTTCACACATGAATCCAAAGTCTCACACGCATTCGTTCTATGCACATTTGTCCTTAAATGTCCATCTAGCTATGTTCACATTAATATTACATACATCACAATATCGCTAAATTTTTCAATTATTGAACTTTTTTTTCTACTGTTCACATAAAATCGTACTTGACAATTAAATTATTTTAATTCACTTTCTTTCATTTTATATGTTTATTTAATTCAAATTTTTAGCAATCAAACACTTCTTATCACAACTCTAAGCTCATAAATTTTTTTCCCACATATAAGAGCGCGTGCCCTCTTGCTTCTTATCACATATAATTTTTTTTCCACGCTTTATAATTTTTCCCACGCGCTTTATAATTTTTTTTCCCCCACATACAAGAGCGCGTGCCCTCTTGCTTCTTATCACATATAATTTTTTTTTTCCCCACCAAATAATTTTTTTCCCACGCTAGCACCGCTACAAGTCCAGATAAGAGAATTTCACAACAATCTTGACCTTCAAAGAATTTCACAACAATCTTGACCTTTAACTTTGCTTAGCATTATGACGAATTTCGCCAGACGCCCCACGGCCCACGACCCACGTCCCTCGTCCACGTTCACGACATCGTTATCACTAACCACTTCCGCTCCACGGTCCTCGTCCACGTTCACGACAGCCTTATCACTAACCACTTCCGCTGCATGACGTCAACACACCCCTTATCAACCACTGTGACGTCAGAACATACATTTTCTATCTACTCACAAGCATTCAACACATTAAAAAATGTCGTTAAATGGCAAGAAACAAGTGGCCCATAATTATCCTAGAAAAAAGGTTCCCAATTCCCCAAACCCTCATTTTTAGAAAATGGCTGCAAAAAACAACAACAAAAACAAATACATGCAAATACACAAATACATAAGTAAAAGATGTAAATATATATATATATATACATATATATATATAAAATAATTATAAAAAAAAAACATTTGCATTTTTGAATATGGAATGGAGTATATAAAGCAACATGTTTTTGTTTAATACGAATATTTATTTTAATATATGAAAATGCTCTCTCTATACCAAAATTATTAATATCGTATACTGAGTACATTGCTAATATTCTTAATGAAACCAAAACGACCAATTTATATTTTAAATCAAATTGATGATTAGCACATATGTTTAAATATTTATCATTTAAATAATACCAAATTATGTGTGTTATAAACTTATTTACACATTGAAGCATTTCCTTGTTTTCTTCATTCTATTACAATTGGCTTCAGTTGCACATTTTCAAAATTCTCATCAACTTCAGGTTCGAAAATATCGGTTTGATTAATGATCATCTTCTTAAGGTCTTTATCATATGTAGATTAATTGCAACACTTTATTTATATTTGTATTTTTTTTTATTTTTATTAGCACTAATTGCCCACACCTCCCGCCCAACCGACCGAGGGGCGCAAGCCGCATAACGCACGGCTCGAGTCGCGGGGACAATTTACAAAACACAGACAAAAAGCGAAACTATAGCTAGTTACGTGCTAGATAGGAAAGGATAGAAGTTTTTAGTTAAGGAATAGAGAGCTCTGAACTGATTACATGAAAAAAACGATTATAATCAGAACAAAGAACTCGAAAAGGTTCATACATAAGGTAGTTAGTAGTACATCGTGGAAGAGTTAGAGGAATATAGTTTCTAGTAGGTCTTACAAGGAACTGTTAGTTTTGCTCGGTTCAATAGCTCGGGAGAGTCTATATCCCCATTAAGAAGCTTGTGCATAAATATGACGCCAAGCATTAATCTACGGTTAGTAAGCGAAGTAAGGTCAAGTAAAAGAAGTCGAGGGTAAGTTGATATTATGATCTCAGTTCATACCACGAAGAGCAAAGAGAAGGAACTGTTTTTGAACTGATTCTATTCTTGCTTTATGTGAATCGTATTGGAGTGACCATATGCAGGATGCATATTCCAAAATTGGACGAACCAATGAGGTGTAAAGAACTTTGGTAGTATATGGATCGTCAAATTCCTTTGACCATCTTTTAACAAACCCAAGAACACCCATGGCTTTTTCGACAGTAGTGCTTATATGCGACTTAAAAGTCAATTTACGGTCCATAAGTACTCTTTAGTCAATCATCTCATTAAGTCTGGTTAATGGAACGTTATTAAGAAAGTAGGTAATCAACTGAAGAGTATTTCTGAAAAAAAGTCGTAACCTTGCATTTAGATGTGTTTAGGTTTAATAAGTTGTGTTGACACCAAGACTCAATCTCCAGAATGTCCGGTAAATGAATCAGAACTCCTCCGCCTACACGAGAAGTACGATCACATCTAAAAATTGAAAATTTTGCGGAAAGAACAGATGCATCCATGTCTCAGTGAACACTAAAATTTTAAATTCAAATGCTAGACTATCTAGATAGAGTCTAGTTTTTTGATTAGAGATTAGTTTTTTGGAACACCAGCCGATGCTGATATTCCGGAAGATGAGGAATTAGATGGGATAGAAAGCCTAACCGGATCTCGAGTTTTCTTTTTGGCCGTGTTTTCTTTTACTAAAATGTGATCCAGCCAAAAACTGCTTGACATATACAGTCAATCAGTTCAACTGGGACAGTTATTTTAAAGAAGGATATCTCCCTCGAATATATAAATTTAAATTGGGCACAGGCAAATGCAAAGACAGATTGCGCATACTGGTTTTCTTACGCTTTGGAGACTCATTTAATAGCTTATAGCTGTTAAATTCACTCTCCAGCATTGAACTCATCGTAGAGTTTACGAAAACCAGATGACAATTTCTTCAATCTATCTCTGGTTTGCCTCATAAACACCCTCATTTCAATCTCAACCTCACGGCATGAGTCTCAACCACTTTTGCTCCAAACAATCCCTTACCCTGGCCGTGTAGCCAGCACATTTAACGTTTAACATTGTCACACAGGCAACAAGAAAGGAATGCGTTATGGGGTGAGGGGGGGTTCAAACACTTTTTGCTTGAGCTGACAGACATTTTTAGATTTAATTACAACTCAAAAATGTTATAAGAAAAATGGAATATCAAAAAGGCCAAAGAAAAAACTCACTCAGATCAACAGAGAAAATTAATACAAGATCTAAGAGAATTAAGCACTACACAAATACACGTATCACTTGTACGCGAGACAGATATAGATGCGAGCGCGAATAAAAGAAGTTAGAATAAACAAAGAGCGGGAGAGCCAACAGCACTGCACATGCAACTACAAGGCGTTGGCGAGAGCGCGAGAGCGGTTTTAAAGCGGTAAAAAGTACAAACGCGAGAGCAAAGAATAACAAAAACAACAACACTGCTGTAAAAAGTTTTGTTGTTTTTTCAAATATTAAGATCAATGCTTTGATTTTGCTTTTGTATAGTTAATTAAAGAAAAAGCGCAATGGCAAAAATTTAAATGACAGAATAATGTCAATAGTTATTGCTAAATTAATAGCTGAATTTTTAGGCAGGCGCGGTGAGTTTAAAACCGAAATAAAAGAAATTATGCAGGAGCACAGAAAAACACGTCCATCCACGATGAAGAAAGATTTTATCTCCACTCCATCGTGATGTATTCTATGTATGATAGTTGTTAAAAGAGATTGTACCCGAAAAATTTAACTCGTCTTGCAAGTAGTGGGATAAAATTTCTATTACTATTTCAAACAATTTCCACTAAACCAAGAAACTTCTTATTCAAAATATACATAATATATGTATGTATGTACATAGTTTTACACTAATGTATGTATAATTATATAAAAATGGATGAACATTTTAATCATAATGCATCCGCCCCCAGAGCTCGAGGGCGTAACCCTCATCATCCCACTCCACACTCGATGCAGCCGCCTACCAGCCATGGTCCTAATCATCTAATACACACGCGAACTTATCATCCAACACATGCGCCAGCGCGTGACCCTTATCACATACATACATAATGCAACCGCCTACGAGACACAGCGCGGTTGCATGGTCCTCAACACACACATACACATACACATGATGTGTATGATGATGGGCGATACCAGCCTCTCTTTCTCCACTTTTTTGGCGCCTTTCACCTCTACACTTTCTTTGGTGTGGGTAAAACTTTGCTCTTATCCAAGTAGCTTCATTTTTTCTGCAGGTCGCTCTTTCTCTTCTAATTTGCCACTGGTCAGTGTTGGCAAACGAAGGAGATCCCCCAGTCCGTAGCCGTCAGGCGGCGCTTACGGGCAGGCCTGAATTTGAATTTTTCGCCGTTATTATTTAAATTCAAATCGTCCGTTAAATGGAAAAGATGGTAACCACAATGAACCATATATCCCGTTTCGAGGGAGCTTTTCCGGACCAATTCAGCGAGGAAGCCATATTTGGCAAGCGCTCCAAGCTCATGGAATCACCTCAACCAAACGCGGCAACCGCAAATCCAGCGCCAGTAATTACTGCTGCAGGAGCGCTTTGCAGCAGTCCAGTTGCGACTGCGTCTTCATCGAAGGTTGACTCAGGTATTCCAGAGTTGGACGAGTTGGGCTGTCTGATCAACGAGCTTGCCAATACCTACTCCAAGAAGGAGGATGGTAAACTTGTGAGGCATATAAATCAAAGTGCGTTGCAGTCAATGGCACGCATGAAAAAGCTGCACGAGCTGCTCTGCAAACTAATGCTGAGGAAACCAACATGCGACCAAACCACGCAAACCGTCCAGGAGGCATGCGCTCAACGTAGGCTTAGAGCAAACTCTGGCTGCAACGATTCGCCCAAACGTCAACGGGACAATATCATGCCCCAGCGGAACACGCCACCAAAAAAACATCGCGGCGGCCCAAGTTCAAAAAAATCCCATGCGGACCAGCTGAGATCTGCGACCCAGCTCTCACAGCATCAACCAGCTGCTACAAAAACAATAGAAAATGGCATCTCCACAGATCACGAGGCTGCACCAAACTCCAAGAACCCAGCTGAAGAGTGGCAACAAGTGCCACGCAGACGCCAACCGAAATCCAGGCCACAGGCAATAATTATTAAACCGGAGAACGGCATATCTTATGCCCAGTTGCTCAGCAGGATGACAAGAAGGGAAGATGGCCGACTTAACAGCGTCAGAGACAGCGTTAGACGGGCTAGAAAGACCGCAAATGGCGAACTCCTGCTGGAGATAAATCGCACAAGTAATACAAGCCACCTCAAGGAGGAGATACTTCAAGTATGGGGACCAGTCAGAATGGTTCGTGCAGTGGGTGACGTAGCTCAAGTTGAACTGCGCGATCTCGATTGCCTGGCAACAGCGGCTGACGTCATCGCGGCAATTGAATCCAAAATTGGCGACGATGCCCATATTTCAGTAAAGTCTCTAAGATCATCTTTTGCAGATACACAGACGGCAATAGTTTGTCTATCCCAGGATGGGGCGGCTGAGCTCCTCAAAACAAAGGCAATACGCGTCGGCTGGTCAAGCTGCCGTATAAGAGCAAGAAACGGTCTGCAGAGATGCTATCGCTGTCCTGGGGCCATTACTATGGAATGTAATGTACGATGGTATCTTATGCATGCAACTACCAAGTGGCGCACGCATGGTAGGATTTGCAGATGATGTTGTGGTAGTCGTGGTAGTAGCTAAACACTCAGTGGCAAACCAAGACAAGGCTAGACAAGTAAGCTTGGCCGAAGCGCTGGGAATCATCCCAAAATGGAAGATGGACCTTCTGACTCATCCCGGACTCATACAGGACGGGCCTAAGCTGCCCGCCAGAGTCCTGCGAAGCAATGCAGCCAAGCAGTCCCGCAGAATTCTATGGCATACTATACTTCTATACTCCCATATATACTTTCTCTTCTTTTTTCTCAACCTACTAGCAACTTTGTCATTTTTTGTTATTCCTTAGTAACTTTTTCCAAATAAACGAATGAAAAAAAAAACATGATAGTGTGAAAGAGGAAAGTTTTTACCACAAGTTAGGTGGCCCGCGTACCTAAAAATACAAAACCGTGATTAGAAAGAGCCTTTGGGGACAGCAAAACATACCCCTGTACTGCTGGGACTTCGCATCGGCCCGGACGCAACCACAAACCTTGTTTCTTGCTGGAGTTGGCCCGCCCAGGTTCCTTGGCAAGGGGGTGTGGGATAGGAGTTAAGCACCGAATTTTTTTGGCGCCTCTCTTGGATTCCTGCCTGTGTGGGTGCGCAACTATAAAAAAAAAATTTGTTCAATCCACTCCACTACTTGTTGTTGCAAGAAATGTTCTTCCTCTTATCATCGTCAGCTGACTTAAGTCAGTATTGATCATTGGAAAAAATCAAGAGGACCCCTGCCACAAGCTCTGCAGGTGTACTTTCAAATTCAAATAATTCTAACCGTCTTAACTCTATAGGCAGTTACTTTTAGGTTTGAAATTAAAAAAAGGGAAAAGCAATTAAAAATATCAAAGAAGCTAACTTCGGCTCTGCCGAAGTTTGTATACCCTTGCAGCTTCATTGTTTTATTATTTAATTTAAAAACAAAATTTTTAAAGTAATTAAAGAGAAAACTCAACTAAAAATTTTCCCGAATTCACCGAGAATCGAACCCACCAATCACCGAACCATCGTGCGACCGATCTTTACGTACTACGTCACCATCCTCACTTAACTCACTTAAGATAGTTCGACATACATATACATATGTACATATAGCAAGCGCATGGCATCTCGCTCTTTAAATTTCGTTCTGTGCAACAACACAACGCAAATGTTTCTGTCTCTCTCACACACCGCGTGGTGACCAATTTTTGCATATGTATGTGTGTGTGTGATTGCTTGGAATTTGTTTTTGTTTCTTTGCTGCCAGAGAAAACTGCTATTTTACTCGAGGTACCTCCACGTTTTAGTTAATAGCTCTGGTGATAATTATCCGATCCTACTCATTTTCACACTTTTCATACTTCATAGATTAAGGAACTTAACTTTTCATGTTTCAACTATGTAGCTTAAAAATTTATGGTCTAAAACTTGATAGAAACAGACAGACGGACAGACGGACAGACGGACAGACGGACAGACGGACATGTCTTAATCGACTCGGCTATTGATGCTGATCAAGAATATATATACTTTATGGGGTCGGAAATGTATATTTCTATGCGTTACAAACATCTGACCAATTTTATAATACCCTCTGCAAGGGTATAAAAATAAATTTGTAGCATCCATGGTTCATCGTTTAAATGGCGTGGATGCAGACAAAGCAGCAGAAGAGGCGATCTTTGGTACGCACTCTCGGCTGAGAGAGTCTCCAATGTCGCTGATTGCTCCTGCAAGCGGAACGCAAAAAGGTCGGCTAATAGTTCAGAGGAGGCATCCGGAAACGATAAAAGCCTCTTGATGACGGAAATTGTGAAAATGGCAAAAATACGTTTGTTAAGAAAGAAGACGAAAAACCACCGGTGCGTCATGTAAATATGAACATCAAACAGGCAATCGGCCGCATGAAAGGGCTCCATTAATCGCTCTGTCTAAAGCTGCTAGCTTGTGAGTTCTCAAAACAAGTGAACAAAATAAGCGCAGCAACTCAGACCAAGTCCGATGTTAAAGTCTTAGGCAATAAACAAGAAAAAAAACATCGTTTAGAAGACAAACCCTGGCGATAGTCCAAAACGACACCAAGAAGAGGCGGAGGCTCAGCGAAAAACTCCTCCAAAGCGACAAAGAAATGGAGAGAAATCAAAGCCGTCGTATGCAGAACCGATGGGGCAACAATTGTTACTCTCCCAGTACAGCTCTGAAGCAAACAAACATGCAAGGAATGATGCCTTTAAGTGGCAACAGGTACTCAACAAAAACCAAAAGAAATCGAGGGATCGAAAAGGAAGACCGGAGACCATCTTGATCAAATGCCAGGAAGGGTATTCCTATGCCCAGATCCTCGGCATGGTCACAAGAAGAGAGGACGGTAATCACAAGACTTACTGGAGCAAACGGTATGAAAGCTAAAGATCGACATAGCAATACTAAACGAGCCCTACCGAAGTCGCGTAGGAAACTCATGGGTCTACGATGCAACGGGGAAGGCGGCCATATGGAACTGTGGAAGGAATGCACCATCACCAATACAAATGCAATACTCCTCTAACGGCTTTGTGCGAGCCAAATTTAAAGATACATGACTATAGCCAAATGGCACTGATCGGCTTGCCACGGATGCTAGAGGAAAGCAAAATATAGAGTAGCTGGCGATTTCAACTCCTGGTCAGACGAATGGGGCACTAGCCAAACGAACACTAGGGGTCGCACCTTACTAAAGGCTCTTGCAACGCTAGACCTTATGGTGCTGAATTCAGGTTCGGAGCTCAACTTCCAAAGAGCCGGGTATGGCTCAGTAATTAACATCACATTCGCAAGCAGAAACTTATCTCACTCAACCAAATGGGAGCTTAGCAAACACTACACAGCAAGCGACCACAACGCCATTATTTGCACAATAGGCAATGATTCGACACGAAGAATAGCTCCACCGCAAAGATGCAAACAATACAAAATAGACTCTCTCGATCCAGTACATTTGAGATCGGCCTTAACGATCCCACCTCTAATAGGGGATGCGAACAATTATGCCAAGCAGATATATAAGGCAGTGGCAGCAGCTTGCGACACCGGGGTGCAGACCCGCAGGAGCCCAACCCGCCACCATCAAGCAGCATATTGGTGGAACATTTCAATATCGGAGGCAAGGAAAAAGTGCCTTAAAGCTGGAAGATGCTACCGAAGAGATTTTTCAGCGATTCAGTTGCAATATGAGTGCAGACGAAAGGAGTTAAAAAAAAGCAATAAAGGAATGCAAAAGAAAATCCTTTCTAGAACTCTGCGACGCAGCAGAACATGATATCTGGGGGAAAGCATTTAAATTGGTGACCAAAAAAACTCAAAGCTAACAAGCCGGTTGTTCCAGAAGAAGATCAACTAAAAAACTTCGTGGAAACTTTGTTCCCTAATACATCTTCAGTAGACTCAAAGAAAGCAATACATCAACCCTATGCAAAGGATGAATATGTTACCGTAGAGGAAGTGCTTTTAGCCGCAACAAATATGCGGGACCATAAACCGCCTGGCCCTGACGAGGTACCAAATAAAGCTTTAAAACTCGCTGTTTTCATCTGTCCAGATAAATTTGCAGAAGTTTTTAACAAATGCATGGCCGAATGTTCCTTTCCCAATTGCTGGAAAATCCAAGATCTGGTACTTCTCCCTAAACCAAACAAGCCCGCAGAAGACCCTTCAATGGCAAAATTTTTTGAAAAGATAGTAGCCGCACGATTATAATGGGCAATCAAGCAGGCGGGTGATCTAGCACCCTGCAATTCGGATTCCGCAAAAAAAAGTCATCTATTGATGCATTGCAAATCGTTGTGGATATAGCTACCAAAGCCACCGAGGGACAACGACGGAAAGGAGGAAGCAAAAAATATTGTCTGATCACCACACTAGCGGTCATGGATGAGTGCATCAGATCATACCTGCATCGCTTCGGACATGAAAGCAGTTTTGAGTGCACATTGTGCCCAAACGGAGGCATAGAAGATGCAGAGCATGTACTAATCCAATGCCCGAGGTTCACTAAAGAACGACAGAGTCTGGATGCAACCGTGGGCGAGAAAATGGGAGTCGGAAATCTGATAAAGATGATGTTGAATAAGAAGGAGAGCTGGTCAGCGGTTTGCAAATATGCAGCCATTATAACCAATGCACTTCGCGACGTCGAAAAAACACGAAAAATAGGAGGGGCGACGCAATAACCCCCGTTAGCACCGCAGTTCCCTTATGATACAACACCACTCTTTTTATTCCCTTTCCTTTCTGTATTGTCCAAGTATTAAAACCTGTACCTTTCCTATCTAATACTGTTTTATATATTGTATATACATATGTTGTATATATGTATTAATAAATGAATTAAAAAAAAACTAACAAACACATGAGATTATCCTGGATAACCTAGTTGCAAACGTCAGAGGTAAACAAAATGTCATTGTTGCTTTCGATTTCAATGCCTGGTCGGAAAAATGGGGTTGTAAATCATCCAATCCCAGATGCCGCAGCATACTTGAAACTTTTGCTAGTTTGAGCCTGGCAGTGCTAAACTCGGGAACAGAATTCACCTTTAACAGAGCTGGATATGGCTCGATTATAGACATTACTTTCGTCAGTGAGCAAATGTTTCACACACTTAAATGGGAACATGCAGTCATTATACAGCCAGCGATCACTCCGCCATTTTGTGCACTATAGAGAGCGGCGTAAATAGGAATCAAACACCGCAACCAAAGGGAAAGCGTATAAAGCAGGCAAGCAGGCAGGAAATCTTTTTTGGCATTGGATATTCCGCCATTGCCTGGCGATGCAAATACATGCGCTGAAGCACTCATGCGAGCAGTAACAGTAGCTTGTGATGCTATCATGGCAACTCGAAGGAATTATAGCAAACACCATGCTCCAGTATGCTGGTGGAATGGGGACATTGCTGAGGCCAGGGGAAAATGCCTAAGAGCCAGGCGTAAGTACAAGAGGGCGCGGGGTACGGAAAACTTCGACAGGCTACAAATGGAGTATACCACCAGGCGTAGAGTACTCAAAAACATGATCAGAGCAGAAGCTTGCATTATAAATACGGAGGAGGTTATCTCAATCGTTGCCAAAATATATGACAACACTGGGTCCAGATGGAATCCCAAATAAGGCGCTGAAATTAGTAGTTCGCCTGACATATTTGCATATGTGTTTTGCAGATGCTTTGCAAAGTGCACGTTTCCAAATATCTGGAAAAAACAAGATCTGGTGCTGATCCCAAAGCCGAATAAACCTCTAGACAATCCATCAGCGTTCAGGCCAGTATGCCTATTAGACTTGGTTGCGAAAATATTTGAGAAACCGCTGAGCACAAGATTAGAGATTACCATCAAACAAACTGGCGATCTCTCGCCAAGACAATTTGGCTTCCGAAAAGTCGACAATCTACGCCCTTGCAACGGTGGTGGACATTGCAAAAAAAGCAATTGATGGGCAACGCTGGAAAGGTGGCAGTAAAAAGTATTGCCTAATAACAACTTTGGATGTTAAAAATGCGTTTAACTCGACAAACTGGAGTCGCATCATAGAGGCACTACGCATGTTTCAGGTCCCAGATCACCTTATTAGCATCATTAAGCACTATTTCTGGTACCAGATTTTACAGTACAACACACAAAACGGTACCCAATTACATGAGGTTCGGGGAGGTGTTCCACAGGGCTCAGTCCTTGGCTCTCTACTGGGGAACATTATGTACGACGGTATTCTGCTCTTTCAACTCCAACCGGAATGCAATATAATTGGCTTTGCTGATGATGTGGCGCTGGTTGTTGTGGCCAAACATTTGCATGAGGCGGAGGATAAGACCATATCTGTTATTGACATCGCCAAGCGTTGGCTTTCATTAGCAGGCTTGCAACTGGCGGACGATGAACGTGATGAACGTTATGAACGTTATGAACTCGACTATGCTTTATGTAGTTCCAGACTGGGCAGAGGCGACGAACCAAAAATTGTATAGGAGAGGTCTCGAGTCCACATATCGCCTTGGTGCATTGCGAATGTGCTGTGGTTTGAGAACCATATCGGATGATGCTGCTCTAGTTATTGCAGGTATGCTTCCACTTGAAATACTTGCATCTGAAGTACGAGACACGTTTGAAAAGAGTCAGATCATCGAAT
This sequence comes from Drosophila austrosaltans, assembly GCA_035045865.1. Classification (NCBI taxonomy): domain Eukaryota; kingdom Metazoa; phylum Arthropoda; class Insecta; order Diptera; family Drosophilidae; genus Drosophila; species Drosophila austrosaltans. Next base: position 17,159 of record JAWNOQ010000089.1, read on the forward strand.
GGACTCCGCTGACTAGACAAGAAACCAAACAGCAGCCAGAAGTGCAAGCCTAAATGCTTGGCAAACAAAGTGGAAAGCGTCACAGAAAGGTGATGGACCTATAAGCTTATCCCAGACCTTAAAGCTTTGCACAACAGAAATCATGGGGAAGTCACGTTCCACCTAACACAGCTGCTAAGTGGCCACAGGTGTTTTAGGTTTGACCTACACCGATTTGGCCATAGGACAATTGCCCATGGTGCGGAGAGGGAATCGAAGAAACCAAGGAACACGCATTCTTTAATTGTCCGAGGTTCCAAGCGGAGAGGCATAACCTTAAACTGCCAACGGGTACAACACCTACGGCGGCGTACATAGTCTCGATGATGCTGGCCACCCGTGAGGCATGGTCAGCCGTGTGCGTTTTTGCGAGCCAAGTGCTGCAGAAGCTGCGCTTGCTGGAGAGAGCGTAATTCTGGAGGGGCATAAGGATGCCCACCAAAGACCCTGCGATGCAATGCAAGCAGTCCCTCAGGCTGTCGATGGCTGCCTTCTTTTTATTGCTTTCTCTATTCTCCTTTTACTTTTTCTTGTATCTTGTAACGATCCTTTTTCGTCCTGATTGTTGGCAGAGCCGGATTTCAGGTGTCGAGGTTCGGCACAACAAATTTATTTGTGCGCTGGTGAAATGATAAGATTTATGTTGATTTTTGAGGATGCAAAAATGATATTTTTATTGATATTTTGATTATTTATCTTTTTGGTGGTGATGTTTTAGATGGTTTTTGGGTATGCGATGGCAGAACTTGGTATCCGGGGCCGATGCTGGTGTTGTAGATTCAAACTTCAGAAGCTCTGGTGACCAAGCGAGAAACAATTGTTAGCAACTAGTTTATTTTTTGTTGCCAGGAATACTCCTGGTCTTTCTTAACTTGTGCTAGGAATACTCCTAGTCGATCCTGCCTGTGCCAGGAATACTGCTGGTCTTCCTAACTGTGCTAGGAATACTCCTAGTCTTCCCTAACTGTGCTAGGAATAACTCCTAGTCTTTCCTAACTTGCTAGGAATACTCCTAGTCTTTTCCAAATTGCTAGGAATAACTCCTAGCCCTTTCTTCTATGCTAGGAATAACTCCTAGTCTTTGCTAAATTGCTAGGAATAACTCCTAGTCTTTTCCTCTGTGCTAGGAATAACTTCTAGTCTTTGCTAAATTGCTAGGAATAACTCCTAGTCTTTTCCTCTGTGCTAGGAATAACTCCTAGTCTTTGCTAAATGGCTAACGTTTGCCCTTGACTTGGTCGTAGACTTTCACGTGCACTTGAACTCTTCTAATTTTGCAGCCGTGCCTTCACTTGATGACTTCGCTTGGTACTTCACTTGTTGACTTCACTTGTTGACTTCACTTTCAAAATCTTCACTCACGAACTAATTGTCCTCTGGTCTCAGCCGTGCGTATTTATAGGCGTCTTGACCCAATCAGGACGCGTGGTGAACTCCTGACCCGTTACGGGTACTTTTCCATCAGTTTTCGTTTTGTCTTGAAAACTTTCCATTGCTTGTTTCTTTTGATCGGCTTTCTCTGCCGCTCATCCAGCATAGCTTTCTTGTTGCTATGCATGGTGAAATTCTTTCACCCTGTATGCGTCGCCTGTTATTCTGCTGAACTCCCAGCCTCGGTTGCCAACGGCGTCTCCTTTTTGGCTCTCTCCTGGTCCCGTGCTGGCCCCGCGATTTCCGCCATCGCCACCCCTTTTACCCACCATACATCTCTCTTTTCTAAAATTAAGAGTAATTAACAAGTTTCCTAAAATAATAAACTTACAGCCTAAATACAAATGCATAGTTAAATGAGATACATGGCTATATAAATAAATATAAGAAAATATAAAGGAATATAAAATAATACACACTAAAATACAAATGTAAAATATATATAAATAACCGACAATGACTCCCAATTAACATTAATTCACCCTTTTTGTTGTACTTATATAAATTCAATTTGATTTATTCAAATTAACCGCCTTCATAAATCTCTCTTCGTTGTTGCAGCCACTTTCCAGTGGCTGTCAAACCATCCATCAATTTGCCGCTGATACACCCATACATGCACAATAACGCTCTCTCGGCCGTTACTCTCCCGCTCACGAGCCGATCGTATGCTCTGAGCGTAGTTTCTTGGCTTTCGTTTTCGGCAATGCTTATGCATTGCCGCCCTCCCGCATTAGCCTACAAGCTATTCCGAAAGCTGCTCTCTGAGCGTGGCTTTTGTTTGGTTGCGTCTGTGTGTGTGTATATTTATTATTTCGGCAATGCTTATGCATTGCCGCCCTCCCGCTTCAGCCTACAAGCTGTACTGACTACCGCTCTCTGAGCGTAGCTTCGGTTGTGTTCGTGTGTGAGTGAATTTAATATTTCGGCAATGCTTATGCATTGCCGCCCTCCCGCCTTAGCCTACGAGCTACCGCTCTCTGAGCGTAGCTTCGATTGTGTTCGTGTGTGAGTGTAAGTTTGATATTTCGGCAATGCTTATGCATTGCCGCCCTCCCGCTTCAGCCTACGAGCTGTTCATAATTCTCATGCGTGAGAACTTTTTGTTTCCTTTTGTTTTTCTTATTTTCGGAAATGCTTATGCATTCCGCCCGCCCGCATCAGGCTACAACCTAACCGCTGGTGCATTTCTCTGACGTCATGGCAACAAAGTCCGATGACATTTCTATTCTGCCGTTGCATCATTTGTTTACGATCATATGTTCGATGTTTGTTTACGAGCATATGATCGTTTACTTCGACTCTCACGCATTCTCAGCTCTCTCTCTCTCTCGTTTTGTAGGCATGCGTGTTTTATATGTTTTAATTGTGTGCATGCGTGTTTTATATGTTTTAGTTGTATGCATGCGTGTTTTATATGTTTTAGTTGTATGCATGCGTATATGTATGTTAGTGTACAAGAACATTTTATATTTCTCGTTTGTGTTGCTGGCGCTCAGCTTATGTTGCCAACGCTTGCGATGTTGCTTAGCTTTTAATGTTGCTAAGCTCTCGCCATGTTGCTAACACATGATATGTTGCTAACTTACGTTTGCACATATTGGCTGGACGAGCAACATTATGTATATCATGTACACTTATATTTCTCTAAAATGTGAGGGAGTGATTTATACGTGATATAGCTTATGTGTTTCATGTGTTTGTGTGGTAACATGTATTGTTACGCATATATTCTGTATTTCGTGTATTTGTGTGGTAAGATATAATGTATCTTTCCTCACATTCCCCCCTTTCTTCGGGAGACCAAAGTCTCCCCTCCCTCAACATTTATGTTTATGTAGTTCGTTAATTCCGTTTTATCGTTTATATTTTTTTTTTATATATTTTTTTTTTTTGAAACTTTGCTTAAAAATTTTCTTTGTTTGGCTCGGCTCGCATCTTTTTTTTTGGCCATTGTAGGCATCTTTTCTGATTGGCGATACATCGGAGCTTCTTTTCGGATCCCATTTTTTTTTTTTTTTTGGCAGTTATTGAGCATCTTTTCAGTTAAAACATGTATTATTTATAAACATGTTTGGCTCATTCTGCATCTTTTTATGCCTTATCACTATTCCCTATACTATATTTCATTATTCTCTCCTATAACTAGCTTATTCCCTACAATTCATGTTTTTCTCCTAAGCCTAACTTATTCTAAACTTCAAATTCTTCTGCTAACTTATTCATCTGACTTAATCCTACAGCACCTCCTCCATCACCCGTGCTCTTCCCCTCGCCATCCGAATGCGATATCGCAATCGGCCAACCCACATTACTTGAGACTGGCGGGTTCCCCCGCCCATCGCCTGTACTGCGACTACAACGGCGAGTGGCCACTCTACTTCTTCAATCTCCCGCCACCGTTGTTGCCTCGTAGGCAATGGCACCGATTGCTGTCTAGTTATTATCGGCCTCTTTGGAGCTTGCCGCTCCTCGGGCGCCGACATTTGTCGCGCCAGTCGCCTTGGGTCTCGCGTTGTTGGTGCCGTGTGCCCTTTTTGGCCCTGTGAGGCTATCGGCTGTTGTTGTGGCTGTTCGTGCATTTGCTCTTCTTGGGGCCCTTTTTGGCCCTGGAAGGCCCCAGGCTGTTGCTGTTGATGATGCGGCGTCGGTGCCGGATCAGCCCACTGGCACACCGTGGTGGCCCGGTGCACCCATATGTCCCCATGTAGCACTGACTCGATCCAGTGATCCCGCCTCGGGGGTCCGTTGGCCTCGCCAGTGGTCGCTTCCTCCTCTATTGGCTCCTGCCAATACTGTGGCTCTGTTGGCTCTTCATCGCTTTCGTGCGGCTCACAAAACTCCTGCCAAAATGCCGGATTTATATCCGGCTCCGGTGTTGGAGTGCCCTCCGGCCTGCAGTATTCGGCAAAGAATGCCGGGTTCACATTTATGTGGGGCGTGGGTATTCTCGCTGGCTCCCATGCGTGAGCCGGCTCCTCCTCATCGCTGGATACCAGATCCACTACCTCGACCGGTGCCTCCTGTAACACCCCCTCCTCCGCATGGCCACCTATTCGCATTCCCATGCGCTCCAGCTCCTCCTCAATTTCCTCGAACAGCCCCACCAAGCTGTCGGCAACAATGCCCTCATCCTCCTCTATTTCCTACATCATCTCTTCCTCTTCCTCTAACACCATTTCCTCTTGTTCTTCCTCCTCCTCTTCCATCTCCCCCTCGTCCTCTTCCTCTCCCTCGTCTGAGGAGATGACGATTACCGGCCCATCTGCGACCGGGTCCTCGCCATCGGACTCCTCCTCAGACACATATGGCGATGCCAAAAGCTGCAAAGCCTCATCATCGTTGTGCAGAGTTTTACGTGCGCTCATCTTAATTGATTTCCTGAAAGTGATTTTAGATTCTATTTGCGTTGGCCGCGAAACCTCGCATTGCCTCTGCCCAAACGCTGCTTACGCATTGTTGCAATTCGTGTGTATTATCGCCCACGCATTGCGTGCATTTCGTATGCACTCACACTTATACTGTGCGTGTGAGTGCTCCCTCGTATATTCGTGTGATAATGCACTTTCTTATGCTTTCGATGTTGCGAATGCAATTTCTCTTTTATTATTTATGCGTATTCGCCTACATTGATTAAGTGCGTGCATCTCACACCTACACTATGCGTGTGAGTGCTCTCTCGCGAATTCGCCGCACTTTCTTACTCTATTATATTGATATTGCGGATGCAATTTCTCTTTCTTTATTTTATGCGTATTCGTGTCAATTGACCAATCGCTGATCTTGGCCTTATTAATTTCTCTTCCTTTTTTTTTTATTAGCTCCAGAGTGCGTGTGATTACTACAGTTTTAGAGCCACTGTTCTGAATTCCTCATATGCTGATGTTGCTGTGCCATTCTGATTTTGTGGTGTTTTATATATGTATAACTATTTCTTTGTTTCCTCCTTTTTTGAATTCCATATATAGGTATTGTGTCTATAGCATACTTGCTATTTTGATATTCTTAAACAAATGTATATATATGTATGTATTGTATGTATAGCATAATTTGATATTTTGATATTATTCTGTATATCTCTAATTTCATATGCCAATGTGTTTAACAAAGAAAAGTATACATGTATAAAATTTATCTGTGCGGCATTTTCTCCTTATCCTTTTCCCGCAAAAGTCTGCCACGCCTTAACTTCCTCGTTGTCCGGCCGGTCCAACTCGTCTGTCTCGGCTTAGCTGAAAAATGCTGAAATCGGTTTTGGAGAATTATATTTCTTGTTGGTCATCTGTGTTTGCCTCTGACATTGCCTGCGCTTTTAACTCGCTTATGTGGGCCGTTCTTGATTTTCCGGTAGATATATGTATCAATTTACATATTACAGGTGATGTAAATCCTTTTATCTTATATGGCCCTCCATATCGCGGCGCTAACTTTGCTGCAAATCCTTCCGCGGCATTTGATAGGTAATGCTCCTTTGCCCATACAACATCCCCAATTCGTGGTTTCCATTCGCGTCTTCTCAGGTTGTAGTGCCTTGCCTGGTCTTATGCCGCCTTCTCCAGATTTCTTCGTACTAGCGTACCTATCTCTTTCATACGCTTTTCCATATCCTGGAGTTTGTGGTCTGGCTTGCCTGTTCCTGTCGTTAGCGTGTCATATATTGCTCCCGGCAATCTCGGCTCTCTTCCCTGAGTTATTGTCATTGCCGTATATCCAGTTGCATCTGATACGCTGGAGTTCACGGCCAACATTAGTTCAGGCCACAATTCGTCCCATCTCCGCTGGTTCCCTTCTGCAAATTGGGCGATCATTGTTTTGACCGTTCTGTTCGCCCTTTCGGTTGGATTCTCTTGTGGTGTATAGGGTGCTGTTAATTGGTGTGTGCATCCCCATTCCTGTAGCATATTTTTAAAGATTTTGCTTACAAACTGTACGCCGTTATCTGTTATTACTACCTTCGGTACCCCGAATCTACATAGTACTCGTTCTCTGAACGCCTTGACCAAGTTCTCTGCTGACGCTTTCCTCATTGGTATTAATTCAGTCCATTTTGAGAATCGGTCTATTATTACAAGTAAAACAGAATTGCCATGTTTTGATCTTGGTAGTGGACCGACAAAATCTGCGCACACGGTTGCCCATGGTTCTTCGGGAATTTGGGTCAACATACGTCCAGCTGCCTGTTGTTGACTTGACTTATACATTTGGCAACTTTCGCATTTATTTACGTATGTACGAATGTCCCTTTGCATTCCCGGCCAGTAGTATCTTGCCGCTACTCGCGCAATTGTTTTCCTTGAGCCTGTGTGTCCTGCCGTAGGAGTGTTGTGGTTTTCATTTATTACTTGTTGTCTCAGTGTTTTTGGAACGCACAGTTTCCACGCTACTACGTCTTCGTTGTCCGCTCTGTGAGGTATGTTGCGATACAATTGCCCGTTCTCGGATAAGTAATCTGTATACTTTTGCGGATTGCTTTTAATCTTTTTATACATTTCCCTTATCCACTCACATCCATTGTTCGCTTGCCTGACTCTTATGCTGTTGTCTTCCATTCGCCGACACGTCTCCATTGGCTGCCTTGACAGTGCATCTGCCACAATGTTTAATTTGCCTCTGCGGTATGTTATTTCGAAGTCGTATTGCTGCAATTCCAATGCCCACCTTGCGATTCGCCCTGTAGGACTTTCAATACTATTCAGCCACTTTAATGCCATGTGATCTGTTACCACTTTGAAGTGGTAACCCTCCAAGTATGGTTTTAACTTTCTGACTGCCCATACTATTGCCAAGCATTCTTTTTCTGTGGCTGAATAGTTCTGCTCAGCCTGATTTAGAGTCCTACTGGCATAGGATATGACTCGTTCCCCTTCCTCCGTGTTCTGAGTTAGAATTGCCCCTACTCCGTAGTTGCTTGCATCAGTTTGGAGTATGAACATCTTTGAGAAGTCTGGGCAAGTCAAAACTGGGTCGGCTACTAGCCTTTCTTTCACCCTATCGAATGCCTCCTGGTGTTTCTCTTCCCATATCCATTTCGTTTTCTTCTTTAACAGGGAATTCAATGGCTGCACCAGTGTTGCAAATCCTGGAACGAATCTTCTGTACCATGATGCCACGCCTAGGTACTGCCGTAGCTCTTTCGTGTTTTTCGGAGGTTTTAATTCAGCTATAGCAGCTACCTTATCCGGATCTGTACCAATTCCCAGCTCTGTTACTCGATGGCCTAGGAACCGTAGTTCCTTTCGAAAGAATTGGCATTTCTCTGGATTTATCCGCAGGTTTGCTTCTCTCAGTCTCCTGAACACTTCTCGCAGGTGTGCCTTGTGTTCCTCTATTGTTCGACTCACGATTATTATATCGTCTTGGTAAGCAAATGCGTGCGGCATCATTTCTGGCCCTATCACCATATCCAAGGCCCTCTGAAACGTTGCTGAGGCTGAGTGTAATCCAAATGGCATCACCTTCCATTGGTACAGTCCTTTGCCGGGTACAGTAAATGCCGTCATTTTCCTGCTGTTTGCTTCCAACGGGATTTGCCAGTAGCCATCCTTCAGATCTAGACTGCTGATGTACTTCGCCTCTCGCAACTGATCCAATTTGTAGTCTATTCTTGGCATTGGGTACGCGTCCTTTATTGACTTTGCATTTATCTGCCTGAAGTCAACGCACAGCCTCCACTTCCCTGTTTGTTTCTTCTTCACCATTACTATTGGTGAGCTGTATGGGCTGTTTGACCGCTCGATGTATCCCATTGCCATTAACTCATCGACCTTTTCATTAATGATGCCTTGCATTTTCGGGTTCTTTGGGTAATATCTTTGCTTTATCGGTTTATCATCGCACATTGTAATTGTGTGCATGCCTACATTAGACGTTCCCGAGATTTTTGCTAATTCCGCCAGTTCTTGTTTCATAAAATCCCCCACTTCTGTTTCTGGTGCATCTGTTACTATTGCTGTTGATATTCTTTCGGTCAGCTTACCGTTCAATCTGCACCTTGGAGGGATATTTATTGCGTGGCCTGCACATTTAATTGTAGCTCCCATCTCTTTTATAAAATTCCAGCCCAACACTATAGCGTCGATTCCACCTGGGAGAACTAGGAATGACATTTTAATTTTCTCGTTTCCAAACTGTACGTTCGCGATCCATTGCCATGTTATTTCTTTGGTCGCACCGTCTGCTAGTCGTACTTGTTTTCTTGTTTGGGTGAGATATGCCTGTTTTCCCAATTTCTCCACTAAGCCTTGGCTGACAAAGCTGCTGGTGGCACCTGAATCCACTGTTGCCTGCATTGTCATTCCCTCGATGCTAATCTCCGCTGATAGTTGGCTCTCTTCTTCTAATAGTTTTCCTATTAGTTTCTGGGAGCTGCCGGCACCGGTCCCTGCTCGCCCCTTGTAGGCTGGAACCGGTTTGCGTTTCCCGCCGCCATACAGCAATTCATTGACCGTTTTCCGATCCTTCCGCATACCCAACAAAATAATATTTTCCTGTTGTTACATTCCCTGGCCCAGTGTCCGGCACCTCCACATCGCCTGCACGCCTGTGATGGGTTCTGGATCCATCCTTGTGCTTCATTATTGGCCATTCTCCTTTGTGCTGGTACCGGTGGTTCTTCGTCCAAACATCGCCTGCACATTGTGTCTCTTCTATCCTGTGCTATTGGTCGCCTTGAAATATGCATAGGGATGTTGGAACGCTCCTTTTGAGCCTCTCGATGGAATTTACGACGTTCTTGTTCCAACATTTCGAATTCATCAGCCAGCTGCATTAAGTCATCCAATGTTCTTATGTGGTGTGGGCTTATGAAAACTTTAAGGTCCGGTGTGCAGTTTTCTAATATTATTTCCAGCTGCTCATTTTCTGAGCATTTCAATGGTCGCATCATTGTTTGCATTTCGACCATGAAATCCTTAAATGTTTCGTTCCACATTTGCTTTCTGGCCTTAACTTGGTCCTCAAGTTTATTAAAATAACCCCTCGGTAGGAAATACTTCTTAAAAGCAACCGTGAAATCCTCCCAAGAAGACCAATGCCTGTTGTTCGCGACGTACCACTTGAGAGCTTTGTCTTTCAGTAGTTCTGGCATGGCTCTCGGTATCAAATTTATGTCTAGCCCGTACATGTCTGCTGACCATTCGACCTGCTCGAGGAATTCTAATGGTTTCGAACCACCGTCGAACCTGAATGTCCACTCCCTTACTTGTTTGGCTACCCTCGGGTACTCGCTTGTCGATATGGATGTTCTGCCTCTATGGTCTTCTGTGTCCCTTTTGTGCATCTTCTGGTCTTCGTATAATGTTTGTTGTTGCTTTTGTGGACCCTCTAATGCCCCAACACTTCCCCATCTGGGCGGTGTTAGTGTTGGAACTGCAAGTTTCGCTAAGTCCACCGCCGGTGTAGCTTTTGCTGCTTTCGCAAATTTTCCTGCCATTTTACTAATCCATTCTTGCCATATTGGGTCTTCCTCGTGTGCTTCGATCCAGTCTCCGAATTGTTTTCGCATTTCCTCGACGGTTCCGGTTATCGAAATTCCACACGTGACGCCTGCTTTTACCAAATCCTCCTTCCTCATGTAGTATATCCATGATTTTGTCATTTTGTACTACTCTCAGTTTGCACTTTTGCCGCCACAGAAAAAGGGAAATATATTTTGTATTTTTTTTTTTTTGAACACAAGGATATCTTGCAGCAAAATTATATTTTATACTGTTTCAGTTTTGCAGAAATAATTAACGATTTTGTTACCGATTATTCAAGCCGTTTTTGCATATCCCTATTAACTTTTGTAAATACTCTTTTGGTTTGTATTTATATGAATTTTCTAAATTTTCCAATTTTGATTTTTGTTATCCTTTTCACCAGTTAAGCACGTTGGGCGCCAGTTATAACGATCCTTTTTCGTCCTGATTGTCGGCAGAGCCGGATTTCAGGTGTCGAGGTTCGGCACAACAAATTTATTTGTGCGCTGGTGAAATGATAAGATTTATGTTGATTTTTGAGGATGCAAAAATGATATTTTTATTGATATTTTGATTATTTATCTTTTTGGTGGTGATGTTTTAGATGGTTTTTGGGTATGCGATGGCAGAACTTGGTATCCGGGGCCGATGCTGGTGTTGTAGATTCAAACTTCAGAAGCTCTGGTGACCAAGCGAGAAACAATTGTTAGCAACTAGTTTATTTTTTGTTGCCAGGAATACTCCTGGTCATTCTTAACTTGTGCTAGTCGATCCTGCCTGTGCCAGGAATACTCCTGGTCTTCCTAACTGTGCTAGGAATACTCCTAGTCTTCCCTAACTGTGCTAGGAATAACTCCTAGTCTTTCCTAACTTGCTAGGAATACTCCTAGTCTTTTCCAAATTGCTAGGAATAACTCCTAGTCCTTTCTTCTATGCTAGGAATAATTCCTAGTCTTTGCTAAATTGCTAGGAATAACTCCTAGTCTTTTCCTCTGTGCTAGGAATAACTCCTAGTCTTTGCTAAATTGCTAGGAATAACTCCTAGTCTTTTCCTCTGTGCTAGGAATAACTCCTAGTCTTTGCTAAATGGCTAACGTTTGCCCTTGACTTGGTCGTAGACTTTCACGTGCACTTGAACTCTTCTAATTTTTCAGCCGTGCCTTCACTTGATGACTTCGCTTGGTACTTCACTTGTTGACTTCACTTGTTGACTTCACTTGTTGACTTCACTTTCAAAATCTTCACTCACGAACTAATTGTCCTCTGGTCTCAGCCGTGCGTATTTATAGGCGTCTTGACCCAATCAGGACGCGTGGTGAACTCCTGACCCGTTACGGGTACTTTTCCATCAGTTTTCGTTTTGTCTTGAAAACTTTCCATTGCTTGTTTCTTTTGATCGGCTTTCTCTGCCGCTCATCCAGCATAGCTTTCTTGTTGCTATGCATGGTGAAATTCTTTCACCCTGTATGCGTCGCCTGTTATTCTGCTGAACTCCCAGCCTCGGTTGCCAACGGCGTCTCCTTTTTGGCTCTCTCCTGGTCCCGTGCTGGCCCCGCGATTTCCGCCATCGCCACCCCTTTTACCCACCATACATCTCTCTTTTCTAAAATTAAGAGTAATTAACAAGTTTCCTAAAATAATAAACTTACAGCCTAAATACAAATGCATAGTTAAATGAGATACATGGCTATATAAATAAATATAAGAAAATATAAAGGAATATAAAATAATACACACTAAAATACAAATGTAAAATATATATAAATAACCGACAATGACTCCCAATTAACATTAATTCACCCTTTTTGTTGTACTTATATAAATTCAATTTGATTTATTCAAATTAACCGCCTTCATAAATCTCTCTTCGTTGTTGCAGCCACTTTCCAGTGGCTGTCAAACCATCCATCAATTTGCCGCTGATACACCCATACATGCACAATAACGCTCTCTCGGCAGTTACTCTCCCGCTCACGAGCCGATCGTATGCTCTTAGCGTAGTTTCTTGGCTTTCGTTTTCGGCAATGCTTATGCATTGCCGCCCTCCCGCATTAGCCTACAAGCTATTCCGAAAGCTGCTCTCTGAGCGTGGCTTTTGTTTGGTTGCGTCTGTGTGTGTGTATATTTATTATTTCGGCAATGCTTATGCATTGCCGCCCTCCCGCTTCAGCCTACAAGCTGTACTGACTACCGCTCTCTGAGCGTAGCTTCGGTTGTGCTCGTGTGTGAGTGAATTTAATATTTCGGCAATGCTTATGCATTGCCGCCCTCCCGCCTTAGCCTACGAGCTACCGCTCTCTGAGCGTAGCTTCGATTGTGTTCGTGTGTGAGTGTAAGTTTGATATTTCGGCAATGCTTATGCATTGCCGCCCTCCCGCTTCAGCCTACGAGCTGTTCATAATTCTCATGCGTGAGAACTTTTTGTTTCCTTTTGTTTTTCTTATTTTCGGAAATGCTTATGCATTCCGCCCGCCCGCATCAGGCTACAACCTAACCGCTGGTGCATTTCTCTGACGTCATGGCAACAAAGTCCGATGACATTTCTATTCTGCCGTTGCATCATTTGTTTACGATCATATGTTCGATGTTTGTTTACGAGCATATGATCGTTTACTTCGACTCTCACGCATTCTCAGCTCTCTCTCTCTCTCGTTTTGTAGGCATGCGTGTTTTATATGTTTTAATTGTGTGCATGCGTGTTTTATATGTTTTAGTTGTATGCATGCGTGTTTTATATGTTTTAGTTGTATGCATGCGTATATGTATGTTAGTGTACAAGAACATTTTATATTTCTCGTTTGTGTTGCTGGCGCTCAGCTTATGTTGCCAACGCTTGCGATGTTGCTTAGCTTTTAATGTTGCTAAGCTCTCGCCATGTTGCTAACACATGATATGTTGCTAACTTACGTTTGCACATATTGGCTGGACGAGCAACATTATGTATATCATGTACACTTATATTTCTCTAAAATGTGAGGGAGTGATTTATACGTGATATAGCTTATGTGTTTCATGTGTTTGTGTGGTAACATGTATTGTTACGCATATATTCTGTATTTCGTGTATTTGTGTGGTAAGATATAATGTATCTTTCCTCACAATCTTTTATGTCCACAGTTTGCCTAAATTGTTAGTTGCTTTACAAACTTTGTTTACTGTTAAGTGTTGATTCATGCCATTTTGCCTTACTGTTTTAAATATACGAATTAAAAAAAAAAAATAACATACATACATATACACATACACGCCTCGCGTTGGAGGGCGGTGTTCGGCCGGCGCAGTTTGTTCCCAAGAACCCCGACGTACCTAGTTCAGCAGCAATGGGCAACACCCCGTTTTACCGCCAACCAACAACAACAGCGTCTGTCGGCGGTGTTGGAACTTCGATTCCAAATCGAGGCAGAGAGACATCCAACTCACCAAGTGCCGATGGAGTAGGCGCCGGAGATGGCGACGCCCCGCCAAAGAGAGTTAGAGGAGGGGAATTTCTAGAGCCTAGAGGACGAGAACGAGGCCGAGAATTGGCATCTCGATGCAACGTCAATTGGTGACGACTAAAACAACAAGATGATGGGTCAGTTCTCCCAGATGAAGACCATGGTTGAATCAATATCCATGCACTGGGAAAATCACGAGAGCGGCGGAGACGTCACGGTAATCGCAGCAACACCACCCCCGAAAATGGAAAATAGATACCAGCTGACGGATTTGTTGTCCACTCCCCAAAGAAAGAGCATCCATACACAGACGGCCAGAGAAAAAGAACACCACGAGAAGCCCAAAGAAGACCAAAACCACCACCACAACAACAGAAGGAAGACTCCAACATTGCCACCGACGGTTGGCAGAAAGTTGAAGCAAAAAAGAAGAAGCTGACACCAAACCCTGCTCCTCCCAGGAGACGACGGCCTGAGGCCATTCTTGTCCACAGCACAGGCAATATCTCGTACAGCAAAATGCTCAAAAAAGTCACAAGGAGCAACGACGTCAAATGGATCTTGCCAATAACGTTCAAATGGTACGGAAGACAGCGAAAGGTGATCTGCTTATCCAATTAAAACCAGGAAGGGAAAATAACATTCAAAAATGTTTATAAAATAAAAAATTTGCGCCCAGCCTTTTCTGGCACTCAACGACCCAATATCCTTGCCCCAGCCACAACAGCAAATGCTTTTCTGGCAGCGGGAAAAATAAAGATTGGCTGGACGGTCTGCAGAATACGAGTGAATGACTCCCCTAACAGATGCTTCAGATATCTCAGAACTGGTCATATAGCAGCCAAATGCAAAGACCCAACGGACAGAAGTAGTTGGTGTCTGAAATGTAGTAGCAAGGACCACAAGACAAAATATTGCAAAAACCGACCATACTGCTTCCTGTGCGAAGCCAGCGGAATGGAAGAACGTCCATCATCCACAGCGGACGGAGTAAGGAGGCAGACCTTAAAATCACAATGACTAGGTTTATGCAAATTAACTTGAATCACTGCAAGGCAGCCCAAAACCTCCTTTAGCAGACAGTCCTGCAACAAAAATCGGATTTGGCAATAATTAGCGAGCCCTTCAGGCGCAAGGACGACAGCCGATGGCGATACAGCACTTCCGACAAAGCAGCAATATGGGCATGCAGCTCCCCAGCCATAACGCTTCGGAGCTCTCTACAACACGAACACTTCATGAGAATCCAAACAAATGGTAAGTGGATTTACAGCTGCTATCTGCCACCCATATTGAACCTATTGAGCAACTGCAATGCCCTGGATGCGCTGGTGGATGACGCGCGACAACACGTCCCGTCCATAATAGCAGTCGATTTCAAGCACAGCTAGACATCACTCTAATCAACACAGGAGCGCCACAAATTTTCAACCATGCAGGAAGGGGATCCATTATTGACCTTACCTTTGTAAGTAGCAGTTTGTTTCGAGGCACACACTGGATAATCGGAAACTTCTACACAGCCAGTGATCACGAGGCGATTCTTTTTTCCACAGGAGACTCGACATCGACACATTTTGTACCACCCAAAGTGCCAAATGCTACAAGGCAGACACGCTAGATATAAGTATGTTCTCAACGGTCCTGAACACAGCGCACTACGCCAAAGACTCTGCGAATAGGATAGCCCACTGCCTGGCTGACATGGTGACAACAGCGTGTGACGCTAGTATTAAGCGAACCAAGCCCTATAGGCAACACCACAGACCAGCATATTGGTGGAATGCGAGTATAGCGGACCTGCGGACAAAATGCCTATCAGCCAAAGGAAATACCAGCGAGCGAGAAAGCGAGAAGCTATTGAATGGCAAACACTCCAGGCAAACTACTGCGGCAAACGTAAATCCTTCAAAATGATAATCCTCTCCTCTATGAAGGAAATATTCTTTCAACTGTGCGGCTCGGCTGACCACGATCCCTGGGGAAAAGCCTACAAAACTGTGGTAAAAAGAATTTACGCTAACCGGCAGGCACTCCAACCGATGAGCAGGAGGTCACACAGATCGTGAATACTCTTTTCACAACGAGAAGGCGTGCTAAGCGATAGACGCCCGGAACCGACGGCTACATATGATATAGACCCGGTCACGCCAGAGGAGATTCTAGAGATAGCGAGAAGACTCAAAACAGGGAAAGCACCAGGACCTGATGCTGTGCCAAACGCACTGACGTTTTCACCGTTTTCTTACCTCCACAGGAGAAATAAAGCGCAAATTAACTACAGGTTTGCCTCAAGGTTTGGTACTGCTGTGGAATATAATGTACGACGGGATTCCTCCAGTGCCATTACCAAGTGAATGCGAACTAGTTGGCTATGCTGAAGACATTGCAGTCGTGATCGTAGCAAAGGATCTTCGCACCACCGAGACGATGATGACGCCATATCTGCTATTTTAAACTGGCTCAGCTCAGTAGGCCTAACCTTCGCATCGCACAAGACGGAGGCTGTACTAATCAGCAGCAGAAAGGTCGTCGAGCTGGCAAACGTCCACGTCGCCGGAACGAAAATAACATCAAAACGTGCCATTCGATACCTGGGAGTTTGGATAGACATCAGCGGAATCATGCAGAGCCCTGTCAAGGGCTTAACACTCGGGGACCAAGACAGGAAAGCAGAATGTTACTCAGCAGCGTCACCAAGTCAACAATCATATAAGCAGCGCAGATCTGGGCACCAGCCATTCACACGTTACGCTATGCAAGAGGAATCAGGGCCACGTACAGACTTAGCGCACTAAGAGTGTGCTGCGCTTTTCGCACCGTCTCTGATGATGCCACCATGGTCATCGACGGAACTGTTCCAATCGACTTGCTAGTGGATGAGGCTAAACCCATTGCTGATGCAGTTAGCGGCGGTACACCAAAAACCCAGGTGAAAAGGTCCGCAAGAGAATACAGCCTAAGAAGATGACAAGACAGGTGGGATGCCTCAACTAAAGGAAGGTGGACGCACAGCATAACCCGAAAAAAGACATGTGGATCCTGGGAAAACCTGGACGCGGTAGGAGACATTGCAACCTGAAGCAACAGAAGCATCACGGGATAGGGTAACTGCAGGAATGTGTCCTTGTGATGCAATTCCCTCTGGGACGTCCCACAAGTCCATGCTGCCAATACCTTTTTCACAAAAATCCTGACTCTGTTAATTTAACTAACTAGTGATGGCAAAATTAATCATTTGATACACAATAATCGATTTGGTTTTAATTTGCGATTGAATATAATCGATTAAGGGCATTCGATTAATTGAATCATTAATCAATTATTCGATCAAATAATCGCTTGAATGAGTGAATACAGCACAATTGTAGTGAATTCACATGTCGGTTTTAAATGACTTCAGCACAGCTTGTAACATTCTGTTGCAAGCAGGAAATAATAGTAATAAGTTTATATATAAGAACAATTGTATGTATGTACGCAAACTTGCATGCATACATTTCGTTCTGTATATAAGCTTACGCAAACGAATTGTGCTGGCAAGCCAGCCCAATTATGCTGAGCTTGCAATTCGATCATGTGAGTTCACTCGCGCGCCTCACCCCTCTTATTTTGTAGCTGCCAACAAGCAGCATAAGTTAAAAGACAATATGAATAAATCGAAATAAAGTAACACCAGAGCACAGACGTGCCAACGACCAAATCGAAATAACTCATTACATGGCGACCGTGACAGGACAGTCACCTTGCAGAACCCTTTGATTGGAATTGTGTGTGAAATGTGGAAACAACAAAAAGTGCCCGATTATACAATAAAAAAAAAAAAAGAATTTTTTTTATTCGACTGAGATAATCTGCATTTGCTCAGTACAGTCGTACCTCGCATCGTTTAGCACACACTCGCTAACCAATTTCCCAACAACAAAATATGTTCACATACATACTGCCAAGTGAATGGCCAATACAGAAGTTACATTTGAAAGTGCTGCTCCTGTCGAGCAAAGGGATGCACCCACACTAGAAGAGGCTCTAGTGGTGTATCCAAACGATGGACCACGCCCACTCACCATTGCTGAGTACCGGGCTCGAACACAAATAAATAAATCTACGCAAAGAAGGAAGAAGCGGGGCGGAAAAAGAATCGCCCTCCTGCGCCAGAGACGATTGGTGCAGGATATGTTGAAAACCACAACATTGCCTGAGGAAGACCGACAACTCTACCAAGAGAGTCTAAAGAATCTTGAAGAAGAACTTTGCCGTGGTGCAAAGTAACGCAAATCGGATTTCCGATATTGCCACTAATTTTAAAAATTTATCATTCATTCACTCATTTAAAAAAAAAATTTTTTTCTTTACTATGTTTATATAACAAATCATCTCAATCATTTAATTTTAATTAAACCCTCAAGTCGATGCGTGCAAACGCTGCTTGAAAACACTAACAAATTGATAGGCTATTACTAACACATGTGGTTGGAGTATCCATTGTAAAAATTTTTAATGAAATGTAAACCTGAATTGTGAGCCAACCACATGCACTATCCCTTCTACTTTCCACGTCTCTGTCGCTGCTACTAGCAGTTGAATATATATATATTTTTTCATATATGCAATGCAATGAATTATTTAATCAATTAATTTTTTTTTTCATGATCTATTGATCACTTTTAGTGGATATCACTAATTGATATCGCACTCTTTTTTTATATATAAAAATATTTAATGTAATTTCTAATTACATTCCTTTTAAAAAAAAAAAAATTAAAAATATTTAATTCGATGAAATTTCAAAAAAAAAAATTTTTCTTTATTTTTATTATGTATACGTTTTAGGTATGAGCGATTTTTGGGTATGATTAGCGTCTCATAACTTTTTATGGATAATTTTGAAAAGAAGGTAGATTTTCGAAAAATTTTAAACATATTGATTACAGACGAAATATCGAATTTCTTCAAATTAGCTTCCCTAAAACCCAAAATGGGTTTAATTGACACGAAAACAGTGGATTCCACTGCCAATGTGATCAATAGAGTAGAAGTAGAACAACAAAGTCTTACAACTGTTACGATTTTACTGATGGTAATAATAATAATAATGAGCATGAACATGCTAATTAAAGTTTACGGAATGCACAATAGGTGCTTGAAAAAGAAATATTTGAGTAAGGCGAATGATCTAGATAGAGTCTAGATACAAAAAAAAAAAAAAAGATAAGCAATTGAAAAAAAATTTTTTTTTTATTCCAAATGGAAAAAGTAGAGACTAAACGTCTACAGAAATACCTACCGTTCCTTGATTACCTGATAAACTCAGGTGAAACCAATTACAAGTACAAGGAAATTCGGTATTGGATTTATAATAATCATAGATTTAACCCGAAAATAGTAGATCTTATGGAAATATCCATTAAGACAGCATACAATAGGTTGATAGCTATAAAGCAAAAGAACAGGGATGCACCCAAGTGGGTACATGATATGTTCACGACAGAAACAATAGAAATAGAGAACTCAGACGAGGAAGTCACAATGATAGAATATTAGGAGTAAAGAAAAAAAAAGAGAAAAAGTTTTTGTTTCTTAAAAAAAAAAAAAGGAAAGGAAAAATGTCGTTAGATGAATATTTCGCGAAGATTAAAGATAGGAACCCAAATATAGAAAGCGATCTACTAGAGGTTTTTAAGAGCGAACAAAGTAGCTCACCTCAACGCGCGATGGAAATGGCTACTATAAACATAACATACCTGGATATAACGGGAGAAGTATTCCCAATCCAAGGAAACAGCAGAGTAGCCATGTGCTTCATCCTCACTGTACCTAGCATATGCTGTTATACAAACGCAGCGGGTACTTTTTGCTTTTATTTAATGGATGAAGCACAATATTAAATCACAAACAAAAAAAAAAACATTCAGTAGCAACACCTTGCTACACACACTCCATGACAATGACTACTAAATAAACCAAAATTACAAATAATTGACGGAAGATGCAGAAGAGGCAAGCCCTGTTCCGCACTTCCGTCAGGGGCAACAGCCCCCAACCAGCCAAAACATACACTTGCGTTAACGTAATAGTACTTCCAACAACAATGTCGTCCGATTTTGATCCCAGATCAAAAAATTCATAAAGGAATTTAGAAGTACAATCTCCAAGAATGAAATTTTTTTTTTCCTCTTCTCAATTAAGATAATAAATAATAAATTGTCTGAAAAGGTACCCAAATCGTCCAAATAAGCTGTACTAACATAAAAATTTGAGATAAAACAACTCCCAGTTGCATATGCTTCACGCTGAAAGCAACAAATCAACAATAGTTAGCAGCTATTCAATGAGTTTTAAAATCACTTTCGACCATATATTTATGGTCAACACTTCACTACTAAATAATTTCTGTTGGAAAAGACAATTTCGTGGCAGATGCCCTATCTCGGATCACAATAACCGAGTTAAAAGACATTCAAAATAAAGTCCTGAAAGTCACTACCAGGCAACAGTACAGACAAAATAAATCCAGCGCAGGAAAAGAAAAAGAGACTTTGCCAAGGCAAAGTACTCCAAATGCTTCTATGCCCAACGTTTACCAAGTTATAAATAATGACGAGGTACGAAAAGTAGTGGCCTTGCATATAACAAATAAACTGTGTTACTTGAAACACGGAAATAAAGTTATTGCAAGAATTGATATTGGCGACCTATATACTAATGAAAAACTTGACTTAGGTCAGTTCTTTCAAAGGCTTGAAAAGCAAGCCGGTATATTAAAAATAAGCCATATCAAAACGGCACCGTGGGAAAAGATCTTTGAATTTATTTCAATAGATACTTTTAAAGAAATGGGCAATGATAAATTGAAATCATTAAGAGTAGCGCTACTCAACCCGGTGACCATAATAAGAAATGAAAAAGAAAAAGAAGCAATTTTGTCTGAAAATCATGATGATCCAATACAAGGTGGTCATAATGGCATAACAAAAACTTTAATAAAAATAAAAAGACACTACTATTGGAAAAATATGTCGCGTCAAATAAAAGAGTACATACGTAGTTGTCCAAAATGCCAAAAGTCGAAAACGACAAAACATACAAAGACCCCACTAACAATAACAGAAACGCCCATGAGTGCCTTTGACAGAGTAATAGTGGATACTATAGGTCCACTACCGAAATCTGAAAACGGTAACGAATACGCAGTAACCCTGATCTGTGACCTAACAAAGTATTTGGTAGCCATCCCTGTTCAAAATAAGAACGCTAATACCATTGCGAAAGCAATATTTGAATTTTTTATATTAAAGTACGGTCCAATGAAGACGTTCATTTCGGACATGGGCACTGAATATAAAAATTCAATAATAAGCGATCTGTGCAAATATCTAAAAATAGACAACATAACGTCTACTGCACATCACCACCAAACCGTGGGAACAGTGGAAAGAAGTCATAGAACTTTTAATGAATACATCCGTTCATATATATCAGTCGATAAAACTGACTGGGATGTTTGGCTCCAATATTTTACATATTGCTTCAACACGACCCCCTCTATGGCACATGGTTATTGTCCATATGAGTTAGTTTTTGGCAAACAAAGCAATTTGCCAAAACAATTTAATTCTATAACTAATATTAATCCATTATATAATGTAGATGATTACGCTAGAGAAGCTAAGTTTAGATTAGAGCAAGCCTATAAAAGGGCAAGGCTTATGCTAGAAGAGCATAAGGTAAAGAATAAGGAATTATACGATAAGAACATAAACAACTTTAAAATAAAAATAGGAGATAAGGATAATATTTTAATAAGAGATAAAAGAAATAAAGCACAAAGAGTGCATAAGGATAGGTTAAAAATTTTTAAATAACAAACAGAAAAATTTTTCTCTAGTATTTACAAAATCTAAAGTGTATACATTGAAAATAAGGAAAGTTATTTGCATATACATATACAAATTTTTATTTTTATATATATAAATGAAAGGAGCGGAAAAAAAAAAAAAAAAATTTTATTTTAAAACTTTGCAAAAAAAAAAAAAAAAAAAAAAAAAAAAAAAATGCATACATGTAAGGGAAAAATATATATATTCATTGACGGACGTCAAATTTTTTTAAATAACACGAATTACTTTATAAAGTCATTTACTTCATATACACATATATAATAACTTCACTAGATTACGTTATTCTTTAAAAAGGGGAGGTGTAGTGAATTCACATGTCGGTTTTAAATGACTTCAGCACAGCTTGTAACATTCTGTTGCAAGCAGGAAGTAATAGTAATAAGTTTATATATAAGAACAATTGTATGTATGTACGCAAACTTGCATGCATACATTTCGTTCTGTATATAAGCTTACGCAAACGAATTGTGCTGGCAAGCCAGCCCAATTATGCTGAGCTTGCAATTCGATCATGTGAGTTCACTCGCGCGCCTCACCCCTCTTATTTTGTAGCTGCCAACAAGCAGCATAAGTTAAAAGACAATATGAATAAATCGAAATAAAGTAACACCAGAGCACAGACGTGCCAACGACCAAATCGAAATAACTCATTACACAATACTTTAATTGCGAATTGAAAGTGAAAAACAATGGCACCGACGCAGAGTAAAGTGTGGAAGTATTATAATAAAATAAATAATAAAGAGGTGAAATGCAGTTTGTGTGAAAAGCAACTGAAATATTGCCAAAACACAACAAATATGTTGCAGCATTTAAAGCTGAAACACGCCAAAGAGTTTGCGTCCCTCAAGGTTGGTATTTAAGCCTTTATTAATAATAAACATAAATATTTTAATTTGATTATTTGTAGACACCGATCGCACGTATTGATACAGAAGATGAAGAGGAAATGGTTGCAGCAACTGCAACAGCGCAATATCCAAAGCCTGTGCAAAAGCAACCAAAAATCCAAACAACATTTGCAAATGTAAATAGCTTTGCATTAGGGGGATCTAAGCACGATGAACTAACGAAGATGATAGTGGAATTTATTGTCACTGATAATTATCCATTTTCTATTGTTGAAGGTAATAATGAATTAAATATCATGACAAATATTGTAAATTCAGTAATACTAGTATGGGCCCACCACAAATCATTGGCACATAAACGCCGCAAAAAAGAAGTGGAGTATCCCAATGTCCAAGACGAGCTGAGCTTTTTTCTAAACGCTCCTGTTTTGGAGCTGAAACGCAACGTCATTGACGCCTGGGAGGAAATGCGCTCGGTATACCCAAAATTATATACAGTTGCACGACGCACAGTGGGGCCATCGCTCATTTCGCTTATCAAAAATCATATCTTCTAAAGTAGTGAAGCGATTTTCAAAATTTCAAAAGCATTTAATAGCTAATTGTTTAAGCTTCAAATGGAATTATTACCAAGGTGCCACGTGCTTAGGTTGCTTAGATATTCAAGGTCAAAGTTGAAAAATATTTCTAGTCATATTTTACCTATAAAATTCACTTTAAAAACGCTTTTTTGATCACAAATGAACTTTATTATATAAGATTTGATGACTAATTCAGATTTTTTAATTTTTGTTTTTATTTTTTATTTAAAATGGCAAAAAAAAAAATATACCATTAAAAGGGTATATTCATTTTGGTCTCCCCCAAAACCCCTAATGCTACAGAGCCAAAATTTTACACATAGTCTTCTTTTAGCTGCAGGCATTGTATATTTTGAAATCATCCTGATCGGATAACTGTACCATATAGCTCCCATAGGAACGATAGGTCGAGAATAAAATTGAGCTTCCATAACTTTGTTGTTTTTTAATCAATTAATAAGAAATATGTATTCTATTAGTCTAATATACTTTCTAACATATTTACCAAGTTTTATCAGAATCGGTTGACTATATCTTATAGCTCCCATAGGAATGATAGGTCGAGAATAAAATTAAGCTTCCATAACTTTGTTGTTTTTCAATCGAATATTACGCAATTTGAATACTATTAGTTTAATATACTTTCTAACATATTAACCAAGTTTCATCAAAATCAACTCACTATATCATATAGCTCCTATAGGAACGATCGGTCAAAAATATAGTTTTAGAGCAATAACTTGAGTGATTAAAAAGCGATTGTCCCGAAATTTTCGATTTGGACGTTTAATACATATCAAAAAAAAAATTTTTTTTTCTCAAATTTCATTTTTTCCTTAAGCCAAAGGTAGGTTTGACTTGTTTTATATGCTTTCTAATGGTTTTGTTACATTACAAATATGAAAATATCAAATAACAGTTTTCCAAATTTGCATGCGCTCTTCTTCTTTCTTCTAGCAGGAACGCGTGTTTACCGCGAGGTTGCATTAATTTTTTGCCTTTTTGACAAATTTGCGCAAAAAAGCGCAAGACTGCACTATATAGGTCTGATAGGTGAATATTCCCTCTATCACGTGTATATGATTATATCGTGAATCTCCGTGAATCTCTGTTGATTCTACTCCACCAAAGTTTAAAAAATGCGAAAATTTAGTGTGTTTTTGAAACGTCTCCAATTTATTAGGGATTTTAAATTTTGTTGTACTTTTTATAACAAATAACTAAAAATTGATCTACTTTTCGAACAAAGTAAAATTATTTAAGATCAGTTGTTTAATTCGGCCAATATTCAGTTTTAAAGTTGCAAGTTTTTGTAAAAATTTTACATTTTTTTCATACATGAAAAATGTTTCCACTTTGAGATGATGTAGCACCCACAATTCTTATCGGATTTCAAAAATATTTTGGATCCATACCTTTTGAAGTATTATCTGTCGATTTCACTTTTCATTTTTGCCCAACGCGATGATGAAAAAAATGATTTTCGGTCAGCTATCCGGGCAGAGGCCCCACTGTGCGACGTTACTGTTTTCTGCCAGGCACATCTGTACTAAACTATCGATGGCACTATCGTCACCATCGGTGGTAGGGCACTATCGAGCAACTGAACTATCGATGATTCAAAGTCGCGATAGTGGACGATAGTATAAAAGATCGATTTACACATCACCAAGCATCAAGCATATCACCAAGCATCGCGCTTTTTTTATTTGTGGCGTCGCTTGTGTACAAATATTAAAAAGTATAAAGTTGTAAAGTATTTAACCCTACTTCCTTGTTAAAAAAAACCCCTTAGTTCCTTGTTAGGGTCACAAATGATACTTTTAAATTTAATTAAGAAAAATTGGTATTAAATCAATTTTAATTTGTATTTTTATGCAATCAGTACACAAATTGTAGCGTTTGTGATGGTTGGGACAACAAGCCTTCTGGCATGAACAGCAGAAGTTTCCATATTTATTCCCATCTGCGTTGTAGGGACATAATGCACATCGAGCACGTTTTTTTGGGTGGGACATAGTGGGCTCATTTGCTAACCGTTTGCGGCTTGTTGATGGCAGTTCATTTTGAATATCCTTGATTAAAGCAATGGCATTTTCTGCGTGAGGCATTTTATTTCGACGAAGAACAAGCGGTTTTACAAGGTCATATGCCACTTTTCTTAAATATTCTCGTCGACACATTTCATTTGCGGATCCAGATTTTATATTGGTGTATATCATAAATGCGTTTATTTCCTCCTTTTGTTTTATTATAGTCAAGTATCATGATCGGCTTTTTATTGTCCTCAACACTGACGTCTTTTGTGGTTTTTTTTTTGTACATAGCTACATAATGTGACTCCATTCGTATTGTGGAGCTTTGCCTGTGTAAACTTGAACATTCCACGCATAGGCATTGCTGCTATCACACGCAGCCCAAATCTTAATGCCATAACGAGCTGGTTTACTTGGAATATATTGGGTAAATGGGCATCTACCGCGAAAACCAACCAATTGCTCGTCAACAGTAACATTGCTTCCCGGATTGTAGCATTTTTTGAGCATTCTGTTCCACAATTCAAACATTTCACGTATGGGTGCCAGCTTGTCGCGCATCCTTCGATCAGCACGCGTAGTTCTATCATCAAAACGCAAGCAGCCAGTCATCAATACAAACTCAGCCTGACTCATTGTGGCTCTGAAGATTGGTCTTCCAGTAACGTCATCCCAAAGTTCACGTAGAGTTTCGCCATTTGAACAAAAAACTCCGCTGTATATGAGCAGTCCGAGATAGCCCCTCAGTTTTACAGCATCCACTGAAACCCATTTTTCTTTATATTTTCTTACGCCATAGAGGTTGGTATATTTCAAAATTATTTCTTGCATCGGAAAAAGAAAGAGCTCAAATGCCGATAGCTCATTCGATACACGAGATGCAGAAAACAGTGTAGGACCTGTTACATGTGAATATATGCACAATTATCCTCTGATGTTTTGAACTTTTTTATGTGTATTTACATACCTTGTTCAATTGATCGATTTTTATTACTCGGTTGCTTGGAGGTCGGTTCTGTGTGGTAATATACTTTACCATCTTTGGAGACGAAAACTGGCTTATCCTTACATTCGTGATGGATTCGTGACTCCTCTAACTCTAAATAGAAGTCATCAATGGACTTTCCATCAGAATCTATTTCGTCAATTCCAGCGGCGGCAATCTCCTCTAATGTTGGCTCATATAAAATATCATCTTCTTCAAAATCCTCCTCTGTGTCAGAATCGTAAGATCCAAGCTCACTCACATATAAAGTCTTCACGTTAGACTTATTTTTCCGCAACATTTTTACATGTAAACTCTATGAGTCTACTGCACGAAATGCTTGCTTGTCTGCTTTCGCACACAAAAAACATATTCTGGGAAGCCCCGTTATTATGTCAATAAACACCAAAGCTTCTTTCGTAAAGATTCATGTTAAGACATGCATCTTTTGCAACGTATCTCATTGGATTTTTATGTGGGGTCATATTTGACCCTAACAAGGAACGTGTAACTGTTCATTTTTTTACGTTAATAATAAACAGATATTAGTAGATAGAAAATGTATGTTCTAGACCAGGAAGTGACGTCACAGTGGTTGATAAGGGGCGTGTTGACGTCATGCAGCGGAAGTGGTTAGTGATAAGGCTGTCGTGAACGTGGACGAGGACCGTGGAGCGGAAGTGGTTAGTGATAACGATGTCGTGAACGTGGACGAGGGACGTGGGTCGTGGGGCGTGGGGCGTCTGGCGAAATTCGTCATAATGCTAGGCAAAGTTGAAGGTCAAGATTGTTGTGAAATTCTTTGAAGGTCAAGATTGTTGTGAAATTCTTTTATCTGGACTTGTAGCGGCGCTAGCGTGGGAAAAAAATTATTTGGTGGGGAAAAAAAAAATTATATGTGATAAGAAGCAAGAGGGCACGCGCTCTTGTATGTGGGGGAAAAAAAATTGTAAAGCGCGTGGGAAAAATTATAAAGCGTGGGAAAAAAATTATATGTGATAAGAAGCAAGAGGGCACGCGCTCTTATATGTGGGAAAAAAATTTATGAGCTTAGAGTTGTGATAAGAAGTGTTTGATTGCTAAAAGTTTGAATTAAATAAACATATAAAATGAAAGAAAGTGAATTAAAATAATTTAATTGTCAAGTACGATTTTCTGTGAACAGTAGAAAAAAAAGTTCAATAATTGAAAAATTTAGCGATATTGTGATGTATGTAATATTAATGTGAACATAGCTA
The DNA here is from genome assembly GCA_035045865.1 of Drosophila austrosaltans. Lineage (NCBI taxonomy): Eukaryota > Metazoa > Arthropoda > Insecta > Diptera > Drosophilidae > Drosophila > Drosophila austrosaltans. Next base: position 44,117 of record JAWNOQ010000089.1, read on the forward strand.
GATGGACATTTAAGGACAAATGTGCATAGAACGAATGCGTGTGAGACTTTGGATTCATGTGTGAAGCAAATTTCTAGTGGTTTTCGAAACCGAGACGAGATGGTTAAGCATTAATACAGCATGCAAAGTTAATCTCGAACTGTTCGGGGAGTATATGAAGATAAAGGATGATGAGATGACTGTAATGGTTAAGTCTCATCAGACTCCCATGAAGGTGTTAACGGTTGAATGTGATCTGGAAGAAATATATGTAAGCCATACTGCAATAATAAGCACTAAAATGGATGAATTTCAAGAGCGTGACAGTGGCTGCACCTTAATAAAAATACTTTATGTAGAAATGAATCTCAATAAGTATGAACCACTAAAAGCTTCGAACTATGTTAAACTTCCGAAACCGATTGCTATGAAAAAAGCAGTAGTGAATGTTCAAAACAATGATGATTTTTGTTTCAAGTGGGCTTTAATATCAGCGATGAAGGCTGTAGAATATCATCGAAATAGAGCATCTTCATATAAAATAGCTGATATACGGTACCCAATAATTCAAATAGACGATACTCAAAGGCTTAATTTCACCAATCTGGAATTCCCCCTTAAACTGAAAGACATTTAGAAATTTGAGGATCAGAATGAAATAAGCATAAACGTTTTCGGCTATGATGAGGAGATGAAAAGTATAATTGGTTCTCTACACATAACTTCGAAGAGGCAGAACAAACATGTTAATCTGCTGCTTCTCGAGGGTGAACATAACTCACACTATACTTGGATTAGGAATTTATCGAGGTATGTCTTTTGGATTTTAACATCGATGAAAAACAATAATAATAATCTCTATACACATATTGAATAGACTTATGCGCAAACAGCTGACAGCAAGTACATCAAAGCTCCACTTTTGCGAGTTGTGTCTCAACTATTCGAGGAATCTTAGCACTCAATCTTAGTCCTCAACTGCAGCAAAATAATATCCATACTGCCAGATGAAAAACGCAAATATCTACAGGTTTCGAACGTCAACAATAAAATGCAAGTACCGTTTGCTATATTTGCAGACTTTAAATGTATATTGAAGTCTGTTAATCAAAACGTTAGTGATAATGTAGTTAATATTCAAGAACATATTCCTATAGCATATGGTTATTATATTAAATGTAGCTACAACCCCAATTTAAATAAATTTTCATCATATACAGATGAAAATGCAAGCGAATATTTTGTTAAATCAATCATAGAGGATGTAACTATGTTATTTACCCATCTCTATGCAAATCAAAAAAAGACGCTAAATATGTCTGTAGATGATGAAATTTTATTTATGAATACAGTTAATTGTCATATATGTGAAAAGGCTTTACTAAATCATTGTCATTTAAGTGGTAAATTTAGAGGAGCAGCACACAATGCTTGTAATGTTAACTATAAGATTCCAACATTTATCCCAATTTACTTTCACAATTTTTCTCCATATGATGCACATTTATTTATACGAGAATTGTCTAAAGTTCCAGGAGATATAAAAGTTAAACCTTTTAATAAGGAGGTATACATTTCCGTATTAAAATTCATAAATGTTGGAGAGAACATCATAGAGTTGAGATTTTTAGACTCATTTCGTTTCTTGCCTGCAAGTTTAGACACCCTCAGCTCAAATTTGGAGCAAAATGATAACTTCAAGTTTTTTCCCCGATGGTGATGATGATGATGGTTGTAGTCGGCTAGACCTAATGCTTAGGAAAGGTGTATTTCCGTATGAGTACTTGGATTCAATTTCTCGCTTGCATGATAATACATTGCCATCTAAAGATAAATTTTTCAACAAACTATCGAATAGCGAATGTTCTGATGAAAACTATCAGCATGCGCAAAAAGTTTGGAATATTTTTCAGTGTCAGTCCCTTAAGGACTACATGGAACTTTATTTAAAAACTGATGTTCTGCTGTTGGCGGATGTTTTTGAAAATTTTCGTTCTATATGCAGCAAAATTTACTCTCTTGATCCTGCACATTATTACACAACACCGGGGTTATCTTGGGATGCAATGTTAAAATCAACTGGCATACAACTAGAATTATTTACAGATTTAGATATGCAGAGATTTATTCAAAATGGTATTCGTGGTGGGATAGTACAATGCACGCAAAGATATTCCAAAGCAAATCATAAATATATGAAGAATTATAATGAGACAGAGCCATCACAGTTTTTATTATATTTAGATGCGAATAATTTGTATGGTTGGGCTATGTCACAATATCTCCCATATAAAGACTTTTGCTGGATGAATGATTTGGAGGTTAGTGAGTTCAATGTTTTTAATATCCCAACAGATTCTGATTATGGATATATTCTTGAAGTTACTTTAGAATATCCAACTTCTTTACATATGGCTCTCATAACGATTTACCGTTCTGTCCAAGCAATCAGAAGCCTACAAACTTGTGTACAGTGGAAAAGTTAATTGCAGACCTATACACCAAACACAAATATCCAATTCACTATAGAAATCTTCAGCAGTGTATTCAAAATGGTCTTGTTTTAAAAAAAATACATCGAATTTTAAAATTTAAGCAAGCGCCTTGGCTTAAGAAATATATTGATATTGAATTGATATTGTTGTAAAACTAGTTTTCGCATTTGTTCTGTGTTGAGTGTACAGAACAAATGCGAAAACTAGTTTTGAAAAAGATTTTTTAAACTATTAAATAATGCGGTATTTGACAAGACCATGGAGAATGTTGAAAAAAGAAAAAATATTAAGATAGTAACTTCATGGGAGACAGTCCGTTGCAATAAGTTAGGGGCTAGAGCATTAATATCAAAAGCCAATTTTGAAAGTTCAGCTAAGTTTGCTGAGGATATGTACGCAATTCAAATGAAGCGGTTATTGAATGTATATAATAAACCTATATACTTGGGGTTTTGTATGCTGGATTTATCAAAGTTTCAAATGTACGATTTTTACTATAGCTATATGCTTCCTAAATTTAAAGAAGCGTTAAGTTTTAATTATATGGATACTGACTCTTTTATCTACACCATTAGAAGAAACGTTGTATACGCTGATATTCGCAATGATGTTGAAATGAGATTTGATACATCTGAATATTCAGAAGATTTAGCAAACAAATATCAAATAAAGAGGTGTAATAAAAAAGTTGTGGGTATGATGAAGGATAAAAATAACGGAAAAATAATGACAGAATTTATTGGACTACGACCCAAAATGTACTCTCTTCGTCTTGAAGATGGGGGTTGTGTTAAAAAAGCAAAGGGTGTTAAAAACGCAGTGTTAAAAAATGTAATCTTAGAATCATTTGCTGATTGTTTATTCAATAATAAGACATATACAACTAGTAATATGCTAATTTTTAAGTCAAAATTACATACATTGTACACACAAAAAATAACAAAAATAGCATTAAGTTCTCAAGATGATAAGAGGTTTATAAGAAACGATAATACATATCGATATACATACGCTTGGGGGCATTATAAAATTTCAAACTTATAATAATAATAACGAACAACAAGTGCTAAATAAAAAAATACAAAAGGATCATGTAATACAATCAGTAAGTTTTTGAAGCTCGAACAAGTATGTCTCCTCTTGACAACGAACTAAAGGTTGCCTTTTATGAATATGATTTAAAAGGCTTTAGAGAGGCTTTGCAAAAAGGTGCCAGAGCCGATAAAATTGTTTCAAACGATTTTTCTATATATGAGAGATGCTTGATGAGACGATGTGGCAAAGAGTTTATAAAATTATGTCTAGAATATGGATGCAAAAAGGATTATGTAAGTTAAAATCTAACATTTTTTTGCAACAATTCCAAATCCTAATCCTCAAAAAAAAAAAAAAAAAAAATTCCAGTTCAATAAAGATTTGCAGAAAGCAGCTATTTATTTTGCGGTAGACTCCTTATGTAGTGATAATATATTGGTACTCCTTGATGGCAATGAAAGAATTCAAGTGGATCATAAGCATATAAATCGAACACCACTTATTGTACTTACACAATACTTAACAAAGGAGAATTTGAATGATCTATCTGTAGTCATTATTAAACTCTTGGAATATGGAGCATCTCCCAATATATGCGATAAAGTGGAGATTACTCCTCTTCACTATATAGTGATAGCACGATATTGATAAAGATCTGAGGCGTCCCTTAGTAATGCGCTTTTTGCAAATCAAAGATTTGGATATAGATCGTTTCCGATATGGTCAATTGCGTACATTACTAACTGAAAATTATCCAGACTTGAAATTACCTCCACAAGTTGAGAGCAAATAACAAAAATAGCATTAAGTTCTCAACATGATTAGAGATTTATAAGAAACGATAATAAACCACAAAAAAAAAACAAATATTTTTGTTTTTTCTTACTTTTTGCTGTTGATAAGCGGAGGGTGCTGTGGGAGAAAAGAGCTAACAATTTTTTTGTTTATTCTCATTATTTTCAACTGATGATGATAAGTGTGTGCTGTTAAATTAGTTTAAGTAAAGCTTTGTAAGTGAAAACATTGGAAACCATTAAAAACTCAAACTTTTTTTCGCAATATGAGTCTTAATAACAATAAAAATTTAGCTATTCAAGTGAATGTAGTCAGCTCATCAACTGATGTTGTACAATCAGCAATTGCAGAAATGTTGCTAATGATGAGCAGAAACGATGAGCGAGGACGAGTTAGAGTTTCTACTGACACATCAAAGAAATGACGCAATTCGGATAGTAGAAAGTTTGATGCTTGAGTCCGAAGAAGATGCCCAACAATCATGGTTTGATATTGAACAAAATGCACAACAACCATGTGATGATATTGAATTTCCCATGTTTTGATGCTGAATAAGAATAATAACAAAAACTAAATAAAACATTTTTTAATTAAATTTCGAAAATATGCTGTTGCTGTTTTATTATATATATATATTTATAATTTTCGTGTAAAGAAAAAAAATTTTTTTTTATTTCACATATCAAATAAGATAGTCAATTTCCATGTCATATGTTTGAATGTAGTCGTTTACATTTATTATTTTTACTTGACTTTCATACTCTGTGTCAACAGCGCTGAACTCTTCCACTTCACCATTAGCCAAAATTCGGTCAGCTTGATATTCACGGTATTCATAGCAACTAATTTTCAGCTTTCTTAAAGAATAATAGTTAAATATCTAATAGTTAAATCAAAGTCATCATAGTGAAGTTGAAAGTGACGATAAAACGGTTTTTCGCTTTGAATTATTCCAGCTATATCACGCTCTTTCTGCACAAGATCTTGTCTGAATGCCTCAATCGCTTGTTCTGCAGTGAAATAATTTGCATGTGGAGATGTAGTTGTTGTTATTGATGTTGTTGTTGGTGCGTCTGTTGTTTTGATTGTTGTTGTTGTTGTTGATGTTGTTGATAGGGGAGGTGGTGGTTGAAATTCTTCTACATCATCATTCAAAAATGATACCAACTTTTCACTTTGAGTCTGCAAGCGATTTTGAAATTGATCAACCAATCCGCTATGTCCGTTGTTTGGAATTCCTTCACTCAACTTTTCACTTTGCTTAAAAATTGAATATTAAGTGATATTTTTACGCTATCATTATTTGGAAGATTAAGATAAAATTCCAAATCTTTCACACTTGAGTCCGAACTTATTTGTATTGGCAATGTGATTGCAAAATAGCCTTGAATAGCTAAAACTGCACAAAGGAACAGAATATTTATTTTTTGCATTTTAGCGAAGTAAGATCCAAACGTTTTGGGTTCTGAAAAATGATTGACTAGCTTGCATATCATATACAAGTATTTAAGGGTACGCCTTACCAATATCAGATGCTGTCAAAGAAACTTTTTGTTGTTGTTGTTTAAACAAAAACAAGTTGACATTTCATAATTTTATGAAACAATGTACGCTGATTCATCATTTTTTTGCTTACTTTTGTTTACTGTTTATTTCATTTTTTTCCTTCATCTATCCATGAGTTATGCTCGTTTGAGAAGCCTAACCACTTAACGAATGCTTTACCCCCCTTCTTGCGTATTACTTTTTCAACTAAATATGTATTAGGGAATCGAGATTTTTGAAGTTCTTCAGCATAGAAACCGCCCTTAATTGCTTTTCCCTCATAGTCTTGCAATAAATACGTTGTAGGGCTTGTATTCTGCACTTTTGTTATTTTAAAAATCTCAGTCGTCCAGTTAGGAGTATATCCCTTCTCGAAAACATGTTTATATTTATTTATTCGAACATAATCACCTACATGAAATCGTGACTTTGTAAATATTTTTCTATTATTGTATACACTACTTAACAATTCTTTTTCATTTGCTTGATTTACTTCACAAGGAGCCATTTTAATTGTTCGGTGAGGCTTTCTATTGTATTTATCAATTCAATTTTGAAAAATATCAATCCATCGATATGTTCCATTAAAACTAAACTCTTTCCACATCATTTCTTTATGTCCAGCTGTTTGCGATGCAACTAACAGTTTTAATCTATCTACAATTTCATTATTATCATCCCAATATATATAATTTGGTTTATTCACATTCAGTTTCATCAGACCACTGCCAATATGAGTGGGAGATGAGCTCGAATGTGATAACGATTGTGTAATTGGTGTAGAGGTCAGTTGCGAAAACAGAGATTTACTGAGGAAGAGAGGTTTGATTATTTGCGTATATTTTTTAGAACGATTACCCTTAAGTTGTTCATCCCTCTTATGATTTCTTCTGTGGGCATTTGTTATATTCAATATATTTTATAATTTTCTAAATCTTTCTTATTATAATGCTTTGGATCATTTTCATAAATTAATGAATATAAGCCAGTAGTTAAAGGCCAATTTTTACCACTCTCCAAAATAATGAATTCTCCATTTGATGTGTTAATTTCAGAATTACCTAACCATACTTTTTTTTCATTATCTTTATAAGGACCATATGCTTTATCGAGAACCTTTCTTCGTGTTAATTCGCTAATATTGAAAATTTTTTCTTCTTCATGTTTACTATCCTGCATTAATAGTTGCGTTCGGTTATTATCTATTGAGTTACTACTAACGTATTCATCTAAAGTAGTTTCATTATTATCATCATAAGCATCATCACTTTTAACATTTGCTCTAGAGAATGATGCTTTTGCAGAATTTGTCTCTATAGCTGAATCTTTTTGAACTTTTGGTGTTTTTAATACTTCTTCTTCTTTTTCTTTTTTGATGGTTAACAATTGTTTATTAAGTGTTTCGTTTTTACTAATAAGTTTTTCCAAAGGCTTTGTTATTGGTCTCAATGATTCTTCTAGTTCTAAATCTGCTTCAGCTTTTCCTAATTTAACACTCTGAAATTTTCTCTTTAGAATATTTCTAGTTTTCACTAGCTCTTTTAATACATTTTTTTTTGTTTTATCCATTTTTGTAGTTAGCAACTTAAGAGCTATTTTTCACAACTGATAGCGTTTAAAGAGCACTGTTTGCATTTTAATAGCTGTTGATAAGCAGTTTAAGAGAGCAGTTTTGCAGTTCAAAAGCTATTGATAAGCAGTTTTAAGAGCGCTGCTAGAAGTTAAACAGTTATTGATAAGCAGTTCGCAGCTTAGCATATGTTGATCAACTGTTTCAAAACAGCCTGTTATCTGCTTTAAATAGATGATGATGAATAAGCTGAAATACTGGAACAGAAATTAAGCTGAAACAGAAATGATGTTTAACCTGAAAACTCCCCAACCTGTTGCTATGAAATAATTAGTTTTTTTTTTTTTAATTTTATTTTTGCATAAGAAATTTTTATTTTTTATTTTTTTGAGTATATATACATATATGGATAATGTATAATAATATGAATATTGTTTTTATTTTTATTTGCAAACGCTTCTCCGATGGCAATAACTTTTGTAGGTAGCTTTTGCTTAAAGCTTCTTGGACGTCTTTAATTTTTTTAGTCTGCAGAAGCTGAAAATACAGCTTCTTATGTATATCGGTTCGCTGCATTCAACGCACAGAATTTAAATGCTTTCTTGTCCAGCCTGGGTGAGTTTGAGGATGCGTTTTCTTCATCAGGAGTATTCAAATCTTCAGAGGGGGTATCCTTCTCGTGGAAAATTGATTGAAGCTCACCCTCTATTTGCTCACACTCATCCACATAGTATTGGTCTCCGATAAAATAAAATACATCAGGGGTTAGTAAAGATAATGATAATGATAAAGTCCTCTGGTTGTTTGGGGTTGTAGAGATTTTTTTTTCGAATGTGCTGCTGAAAGATATCGTACTCGTTACCGATATCATTTTTCATTCGAAGTGTTGGTAAATTGCTGGTTAATACCAACAAGTTCCTACAAGAAATTCTCAACTTGCTCATTACGGTGCTGTATGAGCTTCCCCCCGCGTTCCACGTTATTTTTCGGGGGTGGGCTAATTTGAAATCTCTTTGCATATCATTGCGTAAGCATTCTCCATAAGGAGATCGTACAATGTATACATTTGGCTCTCCATCCAGCGAATGGTTGAATGTGATGCCAATTTCTTTCACAGTATATTCTCCACTCTTGCCCATAAAACCGTACGATTCAATAAACGCGACGTTTTCATTGTTTGCAAAAATACTGGGTTCACAGTACATTGAGCTCATTTTTTCTTGAGTGGGGATAATTTTTTGTTTTTTGATGTTGTAATCTATAGTGCTTCTTTTGAACTAAGTGATTGTTATGGGCAGCATTGAAAATGAAACCTTTAGCCTCAACAATTGTATTGTATACAAAATATGTAAAAGTATGTATACATTTTGATTTTTGAGCTTCCTCTTCGTTATGATAACATTTTTTCTTAAATTTGTGGTTAGGCATTTCCTGCAACTCTTGTGGAAGTAAGATAACGGTGCTCGCTCCGCCTAAGTTGCTGTGCTGTTTCATGTTTGCAATTAAGTATGAGTTTATCATAGTCTTCAGCGAAGCCCAATAGCATTTTTAGTGGTACGATAAAATTGAATCGACCCTTATTATTGATTTTTGCTATTTGATAGGTGTTCTGATTGAACCATCCAGCATTTTGTCTCATAACACTCTCATGCTTATTTAATGAGACATAGTTTTTTATTGTTGTAGTCATCCCTACATAACGAGTGCGATCGATTTCAACTCCGTTGAGCTCATATCGTATTTCATCAAATAAATACGCCATACAATTATTTTTTAGTACTCCTGCTGAAGTTAACTTATAATCAGCTAGAGAGATTGTTCCCTCTATATAAAGGAGACTTTCATGGGGGTATACATATAAATCTTGGTTTTGTATACAAATTCGAATTTCATCATTAGGATTATAAGAAGTATGCTGTTGTGGTTGATAAGTGTGATAGAATATTCTTTCCTAACTATGCTATTATCTTCGTAGGCTCTCTCACGAACATTTAAGATATTGCTCTCTATGCTATTACTATCCATTTTTATTTTTTTTATTTTACTTTATCTCGAAGTTAAGTATCTCGAAGTTTAAGTCCAATTGATTTTAAAAACGCTTTATTTGATGATGTTAAGGCTCTTTTGGTGGAATATGTTGTACTGCTCACTCAAACGTTTCGAATCAATCTGTTTGCACCCCTCTGGAGTGTTTTGTAGTTATATATTATCATCATTGTGGTCTGAGGTGTAATCGAAGTTCATCTTCTCCCCGCAAATTAATAAGTTCACCGTTCTGATCAAGCAGTTCTACTCTTAGCTCTCGTATCTCTCGAGTGTTTACGGGTAATTAAATAAGATTATGTGGAGCTTCATCCATTTTATAGCCTGATGGAGAGTTGAGCGCAAACTCATGTAGTGTATGCGATTTGTTGTTGTTTACATAAGATCCGGTTACAATATTGCATTCTAAACGAACAGCATTCACCTTACAAATACTCAATAACATATTCGATGTATGTTTCACATCTGCTTCTAGCACTTTCTTTCCATATCCAAGTATGCTACCAATTGAGCGTTCTTTATTGAAATATATTGGTAGATTGCTGTGAATATCTACTTGCATTGTATTGTTATTACCATCAATGTCTAGCCGTGTATTCGAATTCAGAATATTTCTATCATGCAGTTCATCTTGAATAAAATCAATAATATCATCAAGTTCATAGGAACCTATTGGTATTTCAATAACATTGTTAGCAATGTGAAATAAATTATTTGTTTCATTAACGTTTGCGATTGAATTATAAAAATGAATATCAATTAACGAGCACTCATATTGTTCATTTAATTCTAATGGTGGGAAAAAAACAGTTGATAAGACTGAAGTTTTTCCACTTAAAGTTATTGTTGTAGACATTTCAGTGGTTGATTGATTACTAAATACAGCTGTACTCGTTTACACTAAATTTATGCTTGTGTTAAATGGTGATAAATGTATCGAATCCTAGTCTATATCGTCCATTGTCTAGTTCAGCATCTTTGTTTATAGTGAGAAATCCATATTTTTTCTTCCAACACAACCGACATATTTTCATGAAAGTATTAAAGCTCATATCAACACCAACATGATCTGAATAAATATGCTTCATCTTTCTTTTATCTTGCTTGAACACTATTATTAAGTTTGCATTATCACGCGCAAGATGTTTGGGAATACGGGTGTAAGTTTGACATAAGAAAAATGAATCAATATTATTATGTCGTCCCATGCAAAAGTATGCACGTATATTATTCTGTTTTTCGCAAGCAACATCATCGAATATCATTATCGAATTTTCTTTCGCTTTATTAGGAGGTATGACAGATTCGTTTTCTGAAAACGTGTAATAGCCCATTCCCTTTATTGGGGTAATTAACGTTTTTAAATATTCATATTTCGGTTGACCCAATGATTTTGAGTATAGATAAATGTTTTTAAATTTCAAGCCATTTGGACTTTCAATCAAACTGAGTACTAGATTTGTTTTACCACAATTACTCGGACCAACAATTAGTGCTCTAATTGAATTAGGAAGTAAAACACTATGTCGAATCAAGTTTTTAGCATTTGATGGTGAATCAAAATTTCTAATCTCGATATAGGTTTTTTGTTTTTTAAGTTGCATATTTAAGGGCTTCGTTTCACCTCTACTTCTGCATTTAGTAATGTAAGATCATAGACTGAGTTTCGAATAAAAATGCCTCTACAATTTTATAATAAAAACAGTTGTAAACTGAAAGGTGTAATTAATAAACTTATTAATAGTCTACCCATTGAATTACATTTACCGGGATATCAATTCTGTGGTCCTGAAACTAAACTAAAAAAACGGTTAGAACGTGGAGATAAGGGAATCAATCTATTGGTACTGCTTGCAGAGAACACGATATTGCTTAGCTGAGAGAGCGTGGGAGCGAGTAAAGGATGCTGATAGCGGTGTGGGAGAAAAGTCTGCTGCTTGGCTCGTAACAAACTTAATGAAAGCGAAGAAATCTTTTGGAATGGGTCTTAAAGATAAAAGAAAGAGCAGACGTAAAAAGCGTAATACTTGAAGTATCAAAAAGAAAGAAAAGATTTATGGATATTGTTCAAGCTGCTTCTAAGGAATTAAGAAATAAAAAACCACTAGACATTGATAGGGCAATTCAAAAAGCGCGTAAAGCTATCAGTAAAAAAATTAGTAAAAAGAATAAAAACCCTATAGCAATCCCCCGCGTTATTGCTGTACCCAAAATTGGGGGTTTTCTTCCATTAATCCCCATTTTAGCTGCACTAAGCGCGGTTGGCGGCCTTGCAGGAGGTGGTGCAGCCATTGCAAAAACGGTGAATTCTGCTAAGAATGCTGCTGCGCAGCTAGAAGAGAACAAGCGTCATAATCAAAAGATGGAAGCTATTGCTTTAGGAAAGGGCTATTTCCTTCGCCCATATCGCAGTGGTTATGGTTTAACTAGCACGACAACACATTCAAAAAACTTTTAAGACAACTACCCAATAAACCTCTCTCAAATTTTGATTTTTTGAAATTTGGACAAAAATACATTAAAAACTTTAGAGATGTATTTATGAGAGATAGCCTCCCTCCCCGCAAAGATCTATGGAGAAATGAATGTGGTGTTATAAATTTAGATTCATCGAGGGGTGGAGGTACGCATGGGGTAGCTTATTCAAAAAATGCTGATACAGTAAAATATTTCGATAGTTTTGGTAATTTGCAGCCACCCATAGAAGTCATACAATATCTGGGGGGCAATTTAGAATACAACTATCATCGTGTTCAAAAGTTTCAGGACTATAATTGTGGACATCTGTGCTTAAAATTTTTATTACTAAATTGTACCTCGTAAGCTACGCATGCTACAAACTTTGTATTTTATATTGTATGTGTAGGGTGTGTTAGAATAATACAATATGTTCTGGGTGCAGCGAATTGGACCACTTGATAAGTTTTGTACTTGTCAAACAGGCTGGGAATCATTTCGAATTATTCAGGCTCAAGCTATATCACCTCTACTGCAGGTGTTTGCTAATCCAAATTCTTCAGACAACACGCAAAAAACTCTTTTGTTCTCTTTAAGGCGTGGAGAACTGCAAGATCCATTTATACATACATTAAACTTTTCGTTCGGTGAACGACAGCATGCAACATTTTATGTTATTGGTGGAAGTATTACCATACTTGGTAAATGCAGTAAAAACGCTAAACGAGGTGGAGACTTAAAAAGATACAAAGACGATTGTCCATTTTATTATGAGGATGATTACAGAAAGCCTGATGAAATTATTCCTAAGCATATGAGCGAATATAGTACAATATATAAAGTTGATAGTGATAGCATTCTTTTGCGGGAATACATTGTTGCCCGAGAACGGGAAGAAGATCATATGCGTTTAATGGAAAAAGAAGTTGATAATTTTGGCGATAGTACTGTACCAGACTAAAACAAAACCGCAAAATAAAAAACAAAAAAAGTGATAAAACATTCTTTTTATTTTCGTATATAAGTTTTGATAAAATATTTTGCTTGTGGCGACATTTCTAAATAAAAGAGCAGAAATCCTAAGTAAGCAAAGTTAGTTTAACTTTTAAACAGCTCTGGTTGACATCAGAAATCTACCCATACCCATCCTCCACTCAAGAAGAATAAACTAAAACAATGGAAGGATCATTTGAATTTCAAGAACAGCAGCAGAAGCAACAACAGCCCTCCAGAAATCCAAGAAGGGCAAGACAACGAGTAGAGATTCTCGAACAGCAGATTCTCCAATCAAATGAGGAGCCATCACATCACACAACAACATGAACTACAGCAAATGCAGCAACAAATGATGCAGCATTTGCAACAAGAAGAGCAACGTCGCGATAGCTTGAGTGAGGAAAAACTCAAGGCTATAAGGAAGTTCAATGAAGATATAAGTAAGCCGTCTTGGTATGGAGCAGGCAAGTCGCTACTTAATATCACAAACATGGTTTGTGATATGGAAATTCCGGTTATTAAGGCATGGCGATCAGTTACAAAATATGGAGCGTCGGTCGTTCTAGAACTGGAATCCTATATTCTGTATTAACCAGATAGGTATAATACATCGCTTACTGATGACATGCTCGACACGCTCTCATCGGGCGGGTTTTGTGTCGTTAAACGTCAGGCTAATAAACAATTCCATATAAACTTTAATCCAAAAACAATGTAAACAAAAAAAAAATATATGAATAAAAAAAATGTGAAAAATGCAAAAACTGAGTTTTGATTTATGGTTGCTGGGGTTTAGTATATCTTCACATCTACTAGAGAGCTCCATCTCTCTCTCTCTCTCTCTCTCTCTCTCTTGAAATGATGACTTCTGTGCATAATACAATCCAGCAATTTTTGATTGAATTCAGAGGAATCGTCCTTCCAAAGGATGTTGATGTACTAACTGATATTCATATGGAAGCTAGAAACTTTAATTTCAATGCCTCTCAACAATATAGCAAGCATTGTTCATATTGCGAATGTATCTATCAAGATGTTCCGGATACTTGCGCATGTCACTTCTTTGCTCAGCAAATAAATAAAGCAGAGGAAATTATGACTAAATACAGATTACTTAAATTAAGAATGTTAGGATAATTGTTGAAATAAAATATCTTATTTTTCGAAAACAAAAACAAAAACAAATTTTTTTATTTAAAAATAAAAACATACACACTCACACACACACACATTGCTTTTGACCTTGATCTTGAGTCTCAATACACAAGTTGTTCATGCACTCCTCTTGCTTCTTATCACATATAATTTTTTTCCCACGCTTTATAATTTTTCCCACGCGCTTTATAGTTTTTTTTCCCCCACATACAAGAGCGCGTGCCCTCTTGCTTCTTATCACATATAATTTTTTTTTTCCCCACCAAATAATTTTTTTCCCACGCTAGCGCCGCTACAAGTCCACATAAGAGAATTTCACAACAATCTTGACCTTCAAAGAATTTCACAACAATCTTGACCTTCAACTTTGCTTAGCATTATGACGTTCGAGATTAACTTTGCATGCTGTATTAATGCTTAACCATCTCGTCAATATTGGTAGCAAAGAAGCTCCCGCTTCTGCAAGAAAGTCTTCAGGCAATTGCAGCTCTTTTCCACTATTATCACTCTCATAGCGATATGTTGTAATGCGGTTTCGAAAACCACTAGAAATTTGCTTCACACATGAATCCAAAGTCTCACACGCATTCGTTCTATGCACATTTGTCCTTAAATGTCCATCTAGCTATGTTCACATTAATATTACATACATCACAATATCGCTAAATTTTTCAATTATTGAACTTTTTTTTCTACTGTTCACAGAAAATCGTACTTGACAATTAAATTATTTTAATTCACTTTCTTTCATTTTATATGTTTATTTAATTCAAACTTTTAGCAATCAAACACTTCTTATCACAACTCTAAGCTCATAAATTTTTTTCCCACATATAAGAGCGCGTGCCCTCTTGCTTCTTATCACATATAATTTTTTTCCCACGCTTTATAATTTTTCCCACGCGCTTTATAATTTTTTTTTTTTTTTTTTTTTTTTTTTTTTTTTTACGCGCGAATCCCATCGGGTGCACTAAGTGCCCACAACCTCCCGCCCAACCGACCGAGGGGCGCAAACCGCATGACGTACGGCACGAGTCGCGGGGAACAGTTGACAAAAAACAGACAAATAACGAAAGCTACAGCTATTTACGAGCTAAGTAGGAAATGATAGAAGATTTTAGTACTGATTTTTTTTCCCCCACATACAAGAGCGCGTGCCCTCTTGCTTCTTATCACATATAATTTTTTTTTTCCCCACCAAATAATTTTTTTCCCACGCTAGCGCCGCTACAAGTCCAGATAAGAGAATTTCACAACAATCTTGACCTTCAAAGAATTTCACAACAATCTTGACCTTCAACTTTGCTTAGCATTATGACGAATTTCGCCAGACGCCCCACGCCCCACGACCCACGTCCCTCGTCCACGTTCACGACATCGTTATCACTAACCACTTCCGCTCCACGGTCCTCGTCCACGTTCACGACAGCTTTATCACTAACCACTTCCGCTGCATGACGTCAACACACCCCTTATCAACCACTGTGACGTCACTTCCTGGTCCAGAACATACATACATTTTCTATCTACTGATATTAAAAAAAGGCTTACCTCGAGATTGAAAAACACAATATCTCGAACTAAAAAAAAATTTATTTAAGTAAAGCCATTAACAAAAAAAATATTTAAAAAAAACAAAAAAAAAGGGTCAAAAATGATACTGTAAGGAAGTAAAGTTAAAATAACAATTCGTAAAAATATATAAATGGATCGCTTTCTTAAACGAGGTAATACATTTTTCAAATAATTTGTAAGAATGTTTAGAACACTTTTGTCTAATTTTGGGACGCAGTTCTGTAGCAAGTTGCGATTGCAACAGCAGCGACAGCGAAAAAAATTTTGTGTTGGAGAAGCCTGCAAAAAAAAGGAAAAGTAAAATTTCGGATGTGTGGAAATATTTTAAAATATCTGATGATAAGAAATTTGCCAAATGCCTTAGTTGCCCCAAGGAGTATAAAACCAGTGGCAACACATGGAACCTGCATGATCACCTTAAACGGTTTCACCCGAATTTGGACAGAAATGCTCCTGATACATAAGTGGCAGAAGATGTTGTACAAGACGAGAACATTGCGTCTTTCAGCAGCAGCTGCAGGTCAAGCATGCGGTCAGTGGAGTCATACTTTAAAAGGGCTGTGTTGTATGATACGAGCTCCAAGCGTAAAAAGGACTTAGATGAACTCGTAGCAGAGATGGTTGCTGAGGATATTCAGCCCTTTAGCATAGTGAAGGACAAAGGATTTATTAAATTAATTACAGCCTTAGATCCACGTTTCAAGCTTCCCAGCCGGAGTCATTTGGAAAACGTCCTGATGACCAATTTGTTTAAAAAAACGACGGAAAAATTGTTAACAATTTTGGAGTAGGTTTCGAACACTGCTATCACTTGCGATATGTGGACATCTAGAGAGAGAAAGTATCTCACCAAGTGCGGTCGCGTTTCCCAAATCGTCCCGTACTTTCACTGGAGCCAAGGGTTTCTGAAATCCAAAAAAGTCAAGACAAGAGGAGTCTCTGAGCGGAGGCTCTACGTACCCGTCACAACATTGGGTCTGCGTGGGTCCAGCATCCCTTGTTGCAGGAGCATTTTCTTCCTTCGGGGTCCCAGGCCGGTGCAGGGGGAGGTGCGGAGCCTGCACATTCTTTTTCCCGCCTCTCACTCGCCTCCTTACTTGGTGTGGGTGAGAAAGTTAAAGTTTTCTCCCGCTCTGCCGCCAATTTTGTTATCCAACTGAAAACAGCTGATCACTAGTGGTGGTAAGAGACTTCGATAACATCTGAATTTATTTATCGTGCACTTCAAGCTCAAAGCATCCAGCTTACATCAGCGAGCGTTACCGCATCATTAAGTGGTGCATACTTTTAGGTCGTACACTCTAACTTCCGGCCAGCAAATAAAAAAATTTCAAAGTCCGGATTAATAACGAAGTCTGCCACTGCCACGGCTATGGCGGGCAAACATCTTAATTTTGAGGATGATAGCCAAGTGGCTTTTGCTCGTCGCCTACTGCTACAGTGCTCGCCGCCACAGCAATGGTCAACGCCTACTGTGTGGGTCAGAGGGCCCGACGATGCGAATCCTGATAGAGAGCCCCAACAAAAAGATACAAGTGACCAAGGCGAACAAAAAAGCGATACGGTGCCAAACGTAGAGAACACCGACTTGGAAATCTTGTTAAGATCCCTTGTGGAAAAGTCAGGCGAGTTGGCAAAAAACCTGAGGACTGCAAGATGCCTTAACAAAGATATGAAGGACCAAGCTCAGCGAATCTATGTTCTGAACAAGTCCGCTCTTACGGCTTTTAAGTCCCTGAAGCCACGGGCAAGTCTCTGCAGTAGGGAGACTCAATGTTCCCCCCAGCCCGGTGTCAGCAATGCGGCGAATAAGGCACGATCGAACCCAAAAAAGGCTTCTGTGGACTCTGCCAATTAAAAAAGCGTGAATAAGAAACAAGAAGAAACAAAAGTACTGCAAACGGCAATTGTGAGTGGCAGGAAGTCAAAGCGAAGCCCAAGAGCCGACCACACCAAAGGCAGCGTACTGATGCCATACTGTTACAGGGGAAAAATAACATTTCATACAGCGACATGCTCAAAATGGTTACCAGAAGCCAGGCTGAAAAGATTAAGGCTATGGGTGAGAATTTCCGAAAGGTAAGGCGCACAGATGAGGGGATACGGATAAAAGATGAGATAGGGAGAGCACTTGGAGGCCAAATTGTAGCTCGAGCCCTAATGGAGCAAGTTCGGCTCGATATAATCGATCTTGACGATATGACGTCCACGGAGGACATCATTAGCGCTCTTAAGGAGCAGATGGGAATTACAGTATGCCCAGACGCAATTAAAAGTATTCGGCCTGCTTATGCTGGAACTCAGAGAGCGACACTATGTATCCCAGCCGCAACTGCAGAGGAAATTCTCAAGGTTGGTAAACAGGCTGGTGCCTGAAATGCGGTGGCCAGGATCACAAAATAAAAGACTGCTCAAACAAGCCGAAATGCTTCATATGTGCAGCCAAGGCGTAGTGGTAATAGAGCCAATTACACCACAAACAATCATGATTAAGCTATTACAAATTAATCTCAATCACTGCGAAGCGGCGCAGGATCTGCTGTCACAATCGTTGAGAGAACACGCAATAGAAGTAGCTATTATTAGCGAGCCCTATAGACATAAAACGGAGAACTCCTGGTTCAGGAGTCTATCAAATAAAGCAGCAATTTGGGCCTGCGGGATGTCATCTCCAACTCTGGGCTCTGTCAAAGCGGGAGAACACTTTGTTAGGGCTCACATCGGCGGATAATGGATCCACAGCTGCTACCTGCCACCAAGTATCAGCCTTGTTCAGTTCGGTGACGCTTTAGATGAACTTGTCATGGATGCACTTTTACGCCACCCTGTAATTATTGCAGGCGATTTTAATGCGTGGGCCTTGGAGTGGGGCAGCCTCAATACCAACGCCAGACTCCGTATTTTTCTAGAGGCACTTGCCCCACTTGATGTTGCGTTGCTCAACAGAGGGTCTTAAAATACCTTCAGCCGACCAGGTATGGGCTCATCAATTATAGATTTAACATATGTTAGTTCTTGCTACAGAGATTGTCCAAATGGGCACTTGGAAACTTTTATACTGCCAGCGATCACGAGGCTATATTATTCTCGGTCGGAGGGATTGGCAGCACAATCCTGCCAATGCAAGAATTTCGCTGTTGACTCGCTAAACGTAGCGGCATTCTCAGCGTCGTTGACCAATTCCCTTGGGGGAGGGCGTACAAGATTGCTGTGAAAAGAATAAATGCAAATAAAAGAATTGCACCACTGGAATACGATGATGCGGTAAGAATAATCGACGACTTATTTCCTCAGCGCCCTGACACAATATCTGCAAATCGCCCAACAATGACTGGCTCTTATGAAGTAGAACCTGTCTCAGCAGATGAAATCGCTAACCTTGTCAGATGGCTTAAACCAGGTAAGGCTCCTGGTCCGGACGGCATCCCACTCTCTCTCATTGTCTGCAGGAAGGACTATTTCCAACACAGTGGAAAACCCAAAAACTGGTGCTAATTCCATAGCCAGGAAAATCAACTAGTGACGCCTCATCATACAGGCCGATATGTTTAATCAACTCCATGGGCAAGATCTTCGAAAAATTAATAAGTGACAGATTGCGCGATACAGGCTTTTACTTGACCCAGATCCTAAGCGGGCATGGTTGTTTCAGGCAGTATTTGCACCGCTTCGGACACGACAAAGATGCCTACTGCACAGTTTGTGGGATCGACGTGATAGAAGACGCAGAACACATCATCTTTCACTGCGTCCGATTTGCAGCTCATCGCCGCACTATGTGTTCCATTCCAGAAATGGTGAACAGCCGACCTACATGGGAAGCGGTAAGCATATTTGCGGGGGCCGCAATGTGTAGTCTGCGGGCCACAGAAAAACAATTTCTTAATTTCGTAAGCGGGCGGTCATCGACATGTAAATAGCTATTTACATATCATTAGCGGGTTGACCCAATTTTGAGTAGTAATTAGGTCACTTTAGGATAAATGATATCGATAAGAACCGATAATGAGCGAATAGAAAAGCTCAAATATGAGCAGGGAGGCTTTACCACGACGCAAGCGTGGCGGCCTCGGTCACTTAAGTTTTGGCAGCGGAAATAAACGGATGTGAAGTCGGAAATACAAAAGTAGTTGTGAAAGTGAAGAAAAGGAACACGCAAGCGGAAAGACAATTTATAGTGATAGTGAGAATTTAAAAAAAGAAAGTGTTAAAGAAAAAAAAAACGAATACGCGACGGATCAAATAAAATTTAATTAAATAATTTAGTTTAATTAAAAAAGAAGAGAGGTGTCATGGGACACCCAGATGAAACGAAGTTTCTTTCGATTAAGGGGGTGAGAGCTGCTTTTTTTATGCAATTTAAAAAAGATTGAACTCTCAACCTTACCGGTCGTGTTTTTCTGGGCGCTCTCACTATTAATTCTTTCCTGCTTATATCGCGAATTTTTATTTTGTCAAAATTGCTTAAAAGCTTTTTTAATTAAATATCTATCACAATTAATTGTTCTTTCGTTTCGATTTGTTGCTAAACATTAAATCAAAGCTATTGTTACTTTTTGTATTAAACCAACAACAAAACTCTTTGCTTTGTTGTTGTGTCTCATAAACTTTGATTTTTTCGTTTGTGCTTTACCTGCATGCACTCGCGATCTCTTCTGTACACAGTGTTGTTTGCGTGTTCTTGCTCTCTTTTCTATATTTGCTTGTGTTAGCGCCCGTTATTCTCGCGTTAGTTAATCTCGCGTTTGTGATCTGTTTTGTGTTGTGCGTTCACTGCTCTTAACTTTTTTCTCTTTCGTCTTGAAAGCAGCTACTGCACCTTAACCCTTGTGTGGGACTTTTGGCTCGTATACGCCCTATTTTTTACATAAATCTTTTTTTACTTCTGTTAGTTTATTTTTCTGTTATTAATATTTACTATTAATAAAATTGAGTATAATCTAACAATGTCGGTCTGCTCAAATAAGAAGTGCCCTCACCCTCTCAAAGCCCAGGAAGATTTTTTGCTTTGTTGGCTGTGTGACAACGTTATGTATTTTAAATGTGCTGGTTACACAGTCAAGGTAAAAGACAGCCTCGGAAATGGTGGGGGCCTCAAATGGAGTTGTGAAGCGTGTCGGGATGACGAGAGAGAGATGCGTGTATTCATGAGGCGCACTCGTGAGGGATTTAAAAACCTGTCGGCTGGTCTTATGAAGCTTCGGGATGAGTTTTCATCACTGGAGTTTAATAGTTTTAAACTATTAAACGAATCCCCGAAGCGAAAGAAGACCATCCCTAGGAATTTGTCCCCCGGTCCGCCAGTGTCTCTTACTCTCGCTGTTCCGAACACGACTAATGACTCAAACACACCGAATTCACGGCACTTGATATCGTTTAAAAGTCCGATTTTATCCAATTGTGTGGATTCCATTGGAATTACCCCCGGTAATGGAATCACGCAAGTTACCGCGATATCAGGTGTAGTCTCTGATTTGTCCGGGCGAATATCCTGCCCCAAGGATATTCCCAATCAGATATTGACAAGAGGGGCTCGTAAAGCATTGTCAGCCGCGGTAGCTTCAGCGCCCAGTGCTGTGGCTGCTGTGCTTGCTGGTGTGTCGAGTTCACTTGTCGGTATACCACCCAAAAAACAGATATTTATTTCGAGGCTTGACCCTAACACTACATCTGACGATGTCTTAGCCCATATACGGGCAAAAACTCAGGCCTCAAACATAGCGGTGGAAAAATTTAGGTTTTCATATACCCGTGACATCTCGTCATTTAAAGTAAGTGTTCCGCCTAATCTTTTTGACCAAATTTGTAGAAAAGATTTTTGGCCGGAACACCTTATTATAAAGGAGTATACGACGAAAAAGAGAAATCGGCCTCCGATTCGACTGCCCTCTGCTATCACCCCGTCTTCTAATAGTAAACTTCTACCTTCTTCTGGTACGTCAGCATCTACTGACGGGCCAAAAAACTAACTATGTCCCTTATTCTGGCCTACCAGAATGTTAGAGGACTTAAATCTAAACTGTCTAGACTCTTTGTAGATAGTCTATCCTTTGATTTTCAAGTTCTTGCTTTTACAGAGACGTAGCTCAAACCAGATATTGCTGACGCTTCGGTTTTTTCCACTAAATTTTCAATTTATAGAAAAGATCGGATTATCCGCAATGGTGGTGATGTGCTTATTGCTGTCGATTCAGCTTTTCCATCTGAAATTATTCAGTTAACTTCCGCTCACGAAATTGAGTTTATTAGTGTCAAAATTTCACTTAAATCTTTTTGCACTTATGTTACTTGCTCTTACATTCCACCTCTTTCCGACTTAATTACATATAATAATCACTTGGAAGCAATTCAAACAGTTTCTTCACTTCTTTCTGATAGAGATACCCTCATTGTTCTCGGTGACTTTAATTTACCAGATATTTCCTGGTCGCTTTCTGATGAGTCCTCAGTGTTGTTGCCCTCCTCGTCACATTGCTTTATTGATGGTCTGTTTGATTTATCCCTTACTCAAATTAATCCTGTACGCAATTCAATTGATAGATCACTGGATCTTGTATTTGTGTTGGACTCCTCCAACTGCGTCGTTTCCAGGATTGAACCTCTCGTTTTACCTGAAGACAAATTTCATCCAACCTTGGATGTAACTATTGACCTTTCTATTTGTGCGCCGACTTACAATACTCATCCGGTAACAAGAAGACGCTGCTTTCGTAAGACTGACTTTGTCAGACTTAATAATATTATTTGGAACCTTGATTGGTCATATCTATACAATATGCTTGATTCCGTTTTTAAAATTTGTGTTCCTCTCGGTAGATCAATTCGGTCTAATAAACCCCCCTGGTTCACTCGGGAGCTGTCCAATTTAAGAAATGTTAAGTCGAGATATTATAAGAGTTATAAAAAGGCAGGTCGTCCATCAGATTTTTCTAAATATGCTATTGCTCGTTCAAATTTCATGAAGCTAAATACAAAATGCTACAAGGATTATCTTCGGCGATGTAAACTTCAGTTTTACAGTGATCCTAAGCAGTTTTACAACTTTGTGAACGCTACACGCAAGACGAGCATAAGCCCATCATATTTAACTTTTGGAAATAAGACTGCGGACAGTGATCAGGCCATTGCCGATATGTTTGCTGATTTTTTCAAAACAACCTATTCCTTAACGGAATACCACTTAAACTCTCCGTATCCTTATGAGTTAAAAAAGTCAAATTGCATATTCAATCCTTTAATTGACGAAAGTTCGCTTCTCAGCGTGCTTAAGCAAATCAAACCTGTGTACGCGCCAGGTCCCGATGGGTTGTGTACTCAGATTTTGCGCTGAATCGTTATGTAAGCCTATTCAGAAATTATTCTCGTTGTCTGTTGAAACCTCCGCTTTCCCGTTGATTTGGAAGGAATCATTTATAATTCCTCTCCATAAAAAGGGTAGTAAGTCTGATGTTTCTAACTATAGGGGTATTTCCAAGTTGTCCGCTATTCCAAAAGCTTTTGAAAAAATTGTAACTTTTCAATTGCAATATTTTTGTAGTTCTATAATTTCACCAGCCCAACACGGTTTCGTGAAACGTAGATCAACAACCACTAACCTTTTAGAATTTACATCTAGGACGATCAAAGGATTTGAAAGTGCAAAGCAAACTGATGTCATATATACAGATTTCAGTAAGGCTTTTGACTCTGTTAACCATAAGTTATTGCTTATAAAGTTAAATGCAATTGGCTTCCCAAATATTCTACTCCGTTGGATTCGTGAGTATCTGACAAGTAGAACACAAAAGGTCTTATTTAAGTCTTCCTTTTCCAGACGCATCAATGTGACTTCGGGGGTGCCCCAGGGTAGTCATCTTGGTCCGTTGCTGTTTACCCTTTTCATAAATGATCTTCCTTCCATCTTGCATCATTCACATGTGCTCATGTATGCTGACGATGTTAAGCTTTGCCTTAGCTATAACAATATGGTTTCGTCCAGTAGATTGCAAGCTGATCTTAATAATTTTCAGTGTTGGTGTCAGCACAATCTTTTAAACTTAAACACCACTAAGTGCATGGTAATGTCGTTCTATAGGACCTCTCCTCAGATAATGAAATATTCCTTGAACAACACTCCATTAGAACGCCTTGATGAAATGAATGATTTAGGTGTACTCATGGATCGTAAATTAACCTTCAACTCCCATATCTCTACGATAATCGCTAAAGCCACAGGCGTTCTTGGTTTTGTCAAAAGATGGTCGAAAGAATTCAATGATCCTTACACTACCAAAATTCTCTATACCTCTTTGGTCCGTCCTATTTTGGAGTACGGATCATGCATATGGTCACCTCAATATGAGTCACACCAAATTAGAATTGAATCTATTCAAAAACAATTTCTGCTTTTTGCTCTTCGTGGTCTTAACTGGGATCGCAATGTCAACCTGCCATCGTACTCTAGTAGACTTCTTTTAATTAACCTTCCTTCTCTTACTAACCGTAGAATAATGCTTGGTGTTATCTTTATGCACAAGCTCCTAATTGGTGATATTGACTCGCCTGAGTTATTACACCAAGTAGATCTCTTTGTACCATCTAGACCTACTAGAAACTATATTCCCTTATCCCTTGCACACTGTACTACTAACTATGCATTGCATAATCCATTTCGAGTCCTGTCGGCTGATTATAATCGACTTTATCGTGTGATCAGCCCAGAGCTCTCTTTATCAGTACTAAAATCGTCTATCATCTCCTACTTAGCTCGTAAATAGCTGTAGCTTTCGTTATTTGTCTGTTTTTTGTCAACTGTTCCCCGCGACTCGTGCCGTACGTCATGCGGTTTGCGGCCCTCGGTCGGTTGGGCGGGAGGTTGTGGGCACTTAGTGCACCCAATGGGATTCGCGCGTAAAAAAAAAAAAAAAAAAAAATATTTCAATTAATACTTAAACAATTTTTTTATACATTTTTTTGAAAGCAATATACAAATGTATGTATGTACATATTTCAAAATACTCCACCCAACAGGAAACCCTTTAAAAAAAGTAGCTCAAATGCTACCAAAATGCCACGTTGATCCGAATTGCAAAACCCAAACCTTATTTGAATTGTAAGACTTCAGCCCATACAATGAACTATAAAAAATTCAAAATTCCAAAAAATAAATTTTTTACAGACTTGAAAAAAGTTCGACCCATTTTGAGAGACTATATAGCTAAAAAAAAAAAACAACAAAGCGATCACAATTATTTTAGTTTAGATAGGTTTTTATATAATAATATAATATAATAATAATTTTTTTTTAGTTTAATTTTTTTTAGTCTAATTTTTTTTTTTTTAATTTTTTTTGCCGGACGCAGGGGTGGCGGCACTGACAGAAGCAGGGTCGTCGGCAAGGGCGGTCGCAGTGGCATCGATGGCGACCGGGGCAGCAGCACGATCGATGATTACAGGGGCACAAGCATGGTCAGCAGCACGGGCGGTGGGTACAGAGGCAGCACGGGGGTTGGCAGCATAGGACTGGCCTCTTTAATATCCCCCTGAGCCGGGCATGGGCGTGATATGCTTCTTATGTTTATCCTCTTGCAGAGGGTATTATAAAATTGGCCAGATGTTTGTAACGCATAGAAATTGTTACGATCCTTATTCTTCCTGTTGTTCGGCAGAGCCGGATTTCAGGTGTCGAGGCTCGGCACAATAAATTTATATGTGCGCTGGTGAAATGATAAAATTTGTTGTTGAAATTTTGAGTATGCAATTCGGTGGTTTTATTAATTTCTTTTGGTTATGTTAAATGATTATTTATAGGTATTATCGTGTGACTTTTGGCTGGCGGTGGCAGAGATTGATGTCAGTTGCTATTGTTGATGATGCGCTTCCAATATTCGGAATATTTGATGACCAAGCGAGAATAATTTTTTCAGATGATTTATTTATGTTGCCAGGAATACTCCTGGTCTTGCCTTTCTATTCTGATCACTGCTATTCTCCTAAAAGTTGCTAGGAATGACTCCTAGTTTTCCCCCACTGTGCAAGGAATACTCCTGGTCTTGCCTACTCTGTGCTAGGAATACTCCTAGTCGATCCTATATTGCTAGGAATAGCTTCTAGTCTTTGGCTAAATGCTAGGATTAACTCCTAGTCTTTCTATTGATGCTAGGAATAACTCCTAGTCTTTGTTTCGGTGCTAGGAATAACTCCTAGTCTTTATTTCTGCTTGAAATTACCCTTCGCTTGACCGTCAATTTCCGCTGGGACTCAATTCCGCTAATCTCGCAAACGTCGGTCTTCTTTGCCAATTTCACTTAATTTGGGACTTCACTTCTTGACTTCACTTTTGATTTCTTCACTTGGTACTTCGCTTCCAGAACTTTCACTCACGCACTAATTATCCCTCTGGTCTCAGCCGTGCGTATTTATAGGCATCTTGACCCAATCAAGACGCGTGGTGAACTCCTGACCCGTTACGGGTACTTTTCCATCCGTTTTCGTTTTGTCTCGAAAACTTTCCATCCTCTGCTCCTTTTGATCGGCTTTCTCTGCTGCTCGTTCAGCACAGCTTGCTTGTTGCTATGCATGGTGAAATTCTTTCACTTCGTATGCGTCGCCTATCGTTCTGCTGAACTCCCAACTTTGGTTGCCAACGGCGTCTCCTTTTTCGCTCTCTCCTGGTCTCGTACTGGTCCCGCGATTTCCGCCACCGCCACCATTTTTACTCACCATGCATCTCTCTTTGCTACCATTAAGAGTAATAATATAATTTCTAATATAATATATGTAAATTACAAACTAAACGCCAACATAAATGGAATAATAAATGATTTAAATAGCTACGGAAATATATAAATGTAATAAAATTAAACATTAATGATAATATAAATGTACAATATTGATAGATAAATAAATAATAATAGCCCCCCGAATAATATTAATCAACCCCCTTTTTGGTCGTAAATATATGTATGTTTAGTTTGATTAATTCAAATTAAACCGCCCTTAAAAATTTCTCTTCGTTTTAGTTATTGAGAATTCGTTTTAGTTGTTGCAGTCACTTTCCAGTGGCTGTCAGTTTGGCGCTTTTAATGGCTCACGTGCATTAAAACTCACTCATGCACCCACAGCAACACTCTCTCGGCCTTTATTCTCTCGCTAATGAGCCGATCGTACACTGTGAGCGTAGCTCTTGGTTTCGTTTGTGTGTATGTGTGGATAATTATTAGTTCGGCAATGCTTATGCATTTATATGTTTTGTTTGTATGCTTGCGTATATGTATATTTGTGTATCGCCATGTTGCTAACACACGATATGTTGCTAACGCGTGTATGCACATATTGGCTGGGCGAGCAACATTGTGTATATCATGTACATGCATATCTGCGTCATATATATTCCGGTATCAATGTGAGGGAGTGAGTATGAATAAACATATATATATGTGTTTCCTTTATTTGTGTGGTAAGATGTATATCTTTCCTCAAATTCCCCCCTTTCTTCGGGAGACCAATGCCTCCCCTCCCTCAACATTTTATGTTTAGATACTTTCTTAATTTCTTTTCATCATTTTATATATTTTTATACCCTTGCAGAGGGTATTATAAAATTGGTCAGATGTTGGTAACGCATAGAAATATACGTTTCAGACCCCATAAAGTATGTATATTCTTGATCAGCATCAACAGCCGAGTCGATTGAGACATGTCCGTTTGTTCGCAGCTTTTCGAACTTAAATTTTAAGCTACGTAGTTAAACCTTGGTAGTTAGCTTTCTAAAAGGTGTAGGTAGACAAAGTATGAAAATCGGTCGGATCGGATTACTATATAATATATCCAATATCGGAATAATAGGGTTCCAATTAAAAATTTTTAATTTTTCTATTGGAATATAAATCTTATTTGTACCAAAACACTGCCCACCAAGTTTTACTCAAATCGGATAATTATTTCGGCTACAAATCAATAAAACAAATCATCAATATAAGCAATTTACTCCAGCAACAAAAAATTTCAAAGAAATCTGCCGTACCAATACAAGAGACCTGGGATCGAATCCGCGCGGCACCAAATAAAAAATATATAAAAATATTGTTTTTTGGTAGTTGCATTTAAATTTATTTGTATCCATACACTATACACCAAGTTTGAACTAAATCGGATAATTCTTAAGGTTACAAATCAATAATCATATTTGATAGAAATTAAATGTATTTTAATGCTCACGCACACACAGACATATGCAAAAATTCAACCACCACGCGGTGTGTGAGAGAGACAGAAATATTTTAGTTGTGTTCTTACACAGAACGAAATTGAAAGAGCGAGATGCAATGGGTTTGCATATATATCGAATTAGCTTACGTTAGCAAATTAATGACGGTGGCGTAGTATGTAGAGATCGGTGGCACGATGGGCTCGGTGTTTGATGGTTCAATGCTCGGTGAAGAAGTGAAGGTTTTTAGATGTGTTTTTTCTTCTTTTGTGTGATGTGTTTTTTTTTTTTTTGATTTTGTTAAACATTTATACCAATTATTTTGCTGCAAGGGTATACAAACTTCGGCAGAGCCGAAGTTAGCTTCTTTGATATTTAGAATAGATATAGAGAACTCTGATCCGATTACAGAATAAAGGCGGTTGTAGTCGGAACAGAGAAATCGAAATGGTTCATGCAAAGAATAGTTGGAAGTACAGCGTGTTAAAGATAAAGGGACATAATTTCGGTTTAGTCTACAAGGAACAGATAGATTGACCTGATTGAGTAAATTAGGACAGTCTATTTGTCCATTCAAAAGCTTGTGGATAAACAAAGTACTAAGCATTACTCTACGACTAAGTAAGGAGGGAAGGTTAATCAAAAGAAGTCTTTTAGAATAGGAGGGCAAGTTAACATTTCGATCCCAGTTTAAGCCACGAGGAGCAAAAATTAAAAACTGTTTTTGAACAGATTCAATTTTAACTTGGTGTGATCCATATTGTTGAGACCAAACAGATGATCCATACTCCAAAATGGGGCGGACCAGTGAAATAAAAAGAGTCTTGGTTGTGTAAGGATCGTCAAATTTTTTCGACCATCGCTTAACGACACCAAGACAACTCATGGCTTTATTGACAGTGATATTAATATTTTTTTTTTTTTTTTTTTTTTGCGTTTATTTATTTGTTGGATCTCTTATATAGTGTATAAGACTAACAACAATTTCCTAGTTTTATCTTAATCTAATACGTAACCTAGCATCAGAAGGATGCTTCATTAATCTATGGCCCTGATTATTTGCTAGAGGGTTGGAAGGTCGTTTCGTTGGAGACGAGTTCTATCGCATGCTCGGGTTAATGATTTGGCGAGGGTGTTCGGATGGGCCTGCAGTTTAGGGGTGTATTTTAGCTGTTGTACCTTTATTTCGGTTAGTACACTAGGCATATGGAGAGCCACAGTGGAGAGCCGTACGTCCAGATGGGTTTTAACACAGAGTTGTAGAGGAGAACTTTGAATTCCAAGCATAGGGGAGATCGAGCGTTGATAAGCCAATGTAGTCCGATTGCTTCAAGCATTAGTTGCTTTTTCTTGGCTTCGATATGCTTACGCCAAGTTAATCTTCTGTCGAGGTGAACTCCAAGATATACAAACTCGTCGGATTGAGGCACTGGCACGTTGTTGAGAGTCAATGATGGGCAGTTTCTTCTATTGAGGGTAAACGTAACGTGCTTACATTTCTGTTCATTTACACGGATGCGCCAATCTGCTAGCCAATTTTCAATTTCCTTTAAGTGGGTTGCCAGTTGCTCAGCAGCTTTGATCGGACATTTGGAGCGGCTAAGGATAGCCGTGTCATCGGCGAAAGTAGATGTGGTGAGTGTACAATTTGTTGGTATATTCGCTGTGTACAAAATATATAGTGTTGGACCCAACACGCTGCCTTGAGGTACACCTGCTTTTGATTCGAAGTCATCAGAGATGAAGCTATTACATCGTACAGCGAATTTTCTGTTGGATAGATAAGATTCCATTAGCCTGTGTGTATATTGTGGAAGCGACGCTTTTATTTTGTATATTAGGCCATCAAGCCAAACTCGGTCAAAGGCTTGGGCGACGGCGAGAAAAATTGCTGTACAATATTCTTTTTGCTCGAATGCTGTACGGATTTCTGAGGTGATACGGTTGACTTGCTCAATTGTGCCATGCTTTTCACGAAAGCCAAACTGATGATGTGGGATTATATTTTGGTTTACCAGGATTGTATTTATACGGAGTTGTAGGACCTTTTCAAATAGTTTTGAAAGACTTGGCAATAAACTGATGGGTCTGTACGATGATGGCTGTGTTTTGTCTTTTCCGGGTTTTGGGATCATTATGATTACTGATTTTTTCCAACTTATTGGAAAGTGACCGGTTTTTACTATCGCGTTGAAGAGTTTGCAGATGTGTCGGACGGCACAGATCGGGAGTTCTCGGATCATTTTCGGGGTTATTTTGTCATGGCCGGGCGACTTTCTTGGGTTAAGATAGTTTTTAATAATCACAGAAATTTTCTCCGCTTGGAATTTCGGTGGCTCGGTTTCCACAGGGGTGCTTAGAGGGGGAAACTGGAATGAGTTTGTTGACGGGTTTGGCAGAAAAACCGTTTTTAGATGAGCTGCAAAGGTGAGTGCTCTTTCTTCGTCTGAACGGACCCACTTGCCAGTTGGGCATCGTGAAATTAGGTGAAATTATCTCGGTTGGGGCAGTTATGGTTTGGTGAGCTTTCCACAGCGGATATTTGGTGCTGGTGGGGGAAAGCTTCTCGATGTATTGCCGCTGTGCTATTGCTTCTTCTTGTCTAAGTGCTTTTGCTAAGGTTCGGGAAGCTGCCTTTAGGCGATATTTTGCTGCCGGTGATTGAGACATTTGCCATTCTCGCCTGAGCCGTCTTTTCTCTGTTACAAGAAGTTCAATTAGTCGGTTGTTAGACTTGTGTTTTTCCTGGGTGTGGCCAATGTTTGGGGTGGAGATATCAGCTGCTTCAATGAGCATCGACTCTAATGCAGAGGTGCAAAACTCGATGTCTTCTTCGTCGTCCAGTTTGGGATTTAGCTCGATATGGGTGCTTATATATTTCTTAAATCTGAGCCACTTTATTTTATAATTTGTAGGTCCGAGTGGGTGCTCTGTTACTTGAGGATATGTTAATACAGTGAAAATTACTGGCGAGTGGTCTGATGACAATTCTGCTAGTGACTCTGCCCTTATTAAGTTGTGCGTAATTCCCCTGGTGACTGCGAAGTCTATTAGATCTGGGAGCTTACGTAGATCTGTTGGCCAGTACGTGGGCTTTTTCGGTGAGGCGTAGCCCAATTTGTTTGCTGGGTTGATGATTGTGTTATATAGCTGTTTGCCTTTAGGATTTACCAGGCGGGATCCCCAATGAGGGTGCTTGGCGTTGTAGTCTCCTGCAGCAATAAATCGTACTCCGAGTGTGTTGAAGAAGTCAGTAAACTCTTTTTCAAAGATTGAGAATCGTGGTGGACAGTACAGTGCAGCCACGGTTGTACTGCCGAAAGTGGTTTGGACACTTATTGAAGTTGCTTGTAGGTGTTGTTTGGCAAATCCATTGAGCAGACAGTGTTTAATCCGGTTTTTGATTAGGATACCAGTTCCTCCGTGAGCCTTGCCATCTGGGTGATTTATTGCGTAGAATGCATATTTAGGTATTAGGAAGTTGTTTTTGTTGGTAAGGTGAGTTTCTGATAACAGCATGATATCAATATCGTTTGAGTCCAGAAACAGTGACAATTCTTGTTTGTGCTTGGAAATGCCGTTTGCATTCCATAGTCCTATATGTAGTGCTGACATTATTTATTGTTATCCAAAAGCTTTTGAATGAGCAATTTTTGGTTCCGCATAAGTTCCTGCATGCAATTTTGCATGAACGTCATGAAGTTTGTCATGTTTTGATATAGCGAGATCAACAACGTTTCGATCCCGTTGGGTTGCTGGCCGAGTACGGGTGGACTTAAGGCCGCATTGTTTGAGATTGTAGCGGGATTTACAGATGTAGAGGGCTGTGAACTTCCGTTGCGCAGCACGCTTGCAAAAGTTACTCCAGGAGTAGTTGTCGTTGGAGCAGCTGATGACCTTACAACTCTTGAGAAGAATATTCCCGGTGTGGTTTGCGAGTGAATAAGTGTCGAGCCCTGGATACGAGCCGTAGATTTCTTTGCGTTAAGACGGGCCTTCAGTTCCTTATAGACAGGACATCTTCTATAATTTGCGGTGTGATTTCCACCGCAGTTGCTGCACTTCCTTGTATTGTCGTTTGTTTTATTGCCGGAACAGACACACTCTTGTTGAATTTGTCCACAGCCAACGCAAACTGGGTGAAGACTGCAGAACGACTTTGTGTGGCCAAACTCCTGGCACCTAGTACATTGTAGAGGATGATTCCTCTTGTGAGGCTCCTCGACAGTGATTCTGCGATGTAGCAGTAGTTGCAGGTTTTAGATAGGATGCACTGCATTTTGTTTCTGTTTAATATATTTGAGACGGACTTCACCTCAAAGCCCTTCTTTTCCAATGCCTCTACAATTTCCTGAGGCGGAACCGAGGGTTCAATGCCTTTAATCACGGCTTGAAGACCTTTGGCGCTCTTTAATTGGAATGTGTAGAAGGTTACATTCTCCGTTCTAAAGTACTTTTCTATAGTACGATAGAACTGTTCCTTGTTTGTTTGGACTTTAGTTTCTCTTATGTTCCCCCTGTTAAGTGGGGTCACATAAAAGTTGTCCTTACCTACTAGGGCCACCAGAGCTTTACGTTCAGCAATGTTGCTTTTGGACATTTTGGGAGTGTTGCCTCTTTTAGTATGAGGGCTAAGCTTTCGCTTGTTTATATTAATATATCTGTCCATACCAGTCTGAACAGGTGACTTTGGATTCACCGTCACTGGATGAGCAGATTTTGTTGAGGTAGTCTGCTGGACGGTGATCGAAGGTATCGAAGACGTTGCTGCTGTTACAGTTGTTGTTGGAGCAGTAGCTGCAATTGTTGTTGTTGTGACCGCGCTGACGGCGGTCGGCGAACTTAATGACCCAATTAACACTTGAGGTGTAAGCGAATTTGACGGTGAAGCGCATTGGGCGCTCCAAGACAAATTGTTGCTGGTTGGTGTAAGCAATTTGCTCGTACTTGCATTTTTGAATTCAGCGCTTATTGTTGTTGTGGTGGGAGACACTACTGAGAAGTATGCATTGTTGCGTTGAATAGATAGGCGACGCTCGTTTTGTTGCTGGAGAAGTTGTTCTTGTAGCTGTTGCTGGCGAGATTCTAGTGGAAATGGGCCCAAGTTGGTCTCTTTACACTTTGGCATTGCTAGCAAATTTAGATATTTACTAAGTATTATTATTTGTAGTTACAAATAACAATATAAATTATAGTTGGGCGTCTCTGTGGCGACTGAGAGCCCTGTCACTTTAGTATAATACTGATTTAAATGCTGACACCGATGAACTTGCGGAGCGCGATAAAAAATGCGTCCGAACGCGGTGACGGCCAATTAGCGTTTTTAACGTATTAATATGACGAGTAAAATTTAATTTGTGGTCCATGAGTACACCCAAATCATTAATCTCGTTCAAACGTTCAAGTGGGGTATTATTGAGATAATATACCACTAATTGAAATGAGGATCTATGAAATGACATGACATTACATTTTGAAACATTAACGTTGAATAAGTTAATTTTACACCAAGTTTGAAAGTTATTAAGATCGACTTGAAGCAGACGTGGAGAGCTTAAGTCTTTAAAACTAATACAAAGTTTGACATCATCAGCGTACATAAGCACGCGAGAGTGAGTTACAACTGACGGAAGGTCATTAATGAAAAGCGTAAAAAGCAGTGGTAATAGATGGCTACCTTGTGGCACCCCCGAGGTCACATTGATGGTCTTCGAAAGATAAGTTTTAAATAAAACTTTTTGTGTACGGTTATTAAGATATTGAGAAATCCAATTAAGCAAAAGGCTTGGAATCCCAAGTTCGTTCAGCTTGAACAAAAGCAGTGTATGATTGACAGAATCAAAAGCCTTACTGAAGTCAATATAAATGACATCAGTTTGCAATGCATTCCTGAATCCTTCGATCGCTAAAGAAGTAAACTCTAAAAGGTTAGTGGTAGTAGATCTACGTTTCATAAACCCATGTTGAGAAGATGAAAGAATAGAACTACAGAAATGTTGCAGTTGAGAAGTTATAATTTTCTCAAATGCCTTCGGAATAGCAGACAATTTGGAAATACCCCTATAATTAGAAGCTAAGGATTTATTACCCTTTTTATGCAAAGGAATAATAAAATGGTTGAAAAAGAGGAAGTTTCAACGGACAAAGTAAATAACTTAAGAATCGGGGAAATCAAAGTCTCAGCGCAAAACCTGAGTACACAACCAGGTATCCCATCAGGTCCTGGTGAGTACACAGGCTTGACTAAAGTAAGCACGCTGAGAAGCGAATCTTCATCGATTACAGGATTAAAGACGCAATTAGACCTTTTCAACTGATAGGGATATGAAAAGTTAGCTCGATGATCTTTGGAGGAATAGGTCGTTTTAAAAAAATCAGCAAACATATCGGCAATGGCCTGATCATCGTTTGCTTTATTATTTTCAAAACATAAATACGACGGGTGCACTGCCACCTTTCGTTTGGCGTTAACGAAGTTATAAAATTGCTTAGGATCACGGGAGAACTGAAGTTTACAACGCCTAATGTAATCCTTATAGCATAGTGTATTAAGCACTGAAAAATTCGATCGAGCAACAGCATAAAGAGAGAAATCAGACGGTCGACCCGATTTTTTGAACTTTCTATAATATCTAGACTTCATATTCATCAAATTAGTTAACTCACGTGTAAACCATGGCGACTTGTTAGACAATACATGGATCACACGTGGAACACAAGCATCAAAAAGCGAAAACATAGTATCATAGAAAAAACAAATGGCAGCATTCATATCATTACAGGAGTACAGATAAGACCAGTCTGTGGCAAGAATTAGCTCATTGAGCTTGAAAAAGTTAGTTTTACGAAAGCAACGGGTACGAGACGTCGAACTGGTACCAGCATTTGATAACCGAAAAGGTAGATCAATAGTTAAGTCCAAAGTTGGATGGAAACTGTCTTCGGGGACGACTAAGGGATCAATCCTCAAAACAGTACAGTTAGAAGAATCTAACATAAATATAAGATCTAGTGATCTCTTATTTTTGTTACGCACAGAAATAACTTGGGTTAGAGATAACTCAAGGAGACCGTCAACAAAGCAATGTGAGGAGGAGGGCATCAACAAGGAATACTCACCTGTTGGAAGCCATGAAACGTCAGGTAGATTAAAATGCATCCGAAAGAAGTGAAGAGACAAAGCGAATAGCTTCCAAATGGCAGGCATATGCCGTCATGTCAGAATTCGGTGGAATATACGAGCAAGTTAGAAATACAGAATATGATTTCAAACAAATTTTGACACTAACAAATTTAATGTCAAGAACAGCAGGTGGCAGAACTATTTCTGAAGGAAGAGATGAATTTATGGCAATCAAAACTCCACCACCATTTTTGGAGATTCGATCGCATATATAGGTTGAAAATATTGTGGGAAAAACAGAGGCATCAGAAATGTCTGGCTTTAACCACGTTTCTGTGAAGACCAAGATATGAAAGTCAAAAAATATGGAAGTCAAAAAGATTGACTATCTACCAAAAGCTTAGAAAGTTTAGATTTTAGTCCTCTAACATTCTGATAGGCCAGAAAAAGGGACGAAATTAGTTTTTTGACCCGCCAGCTACTGACGAGCCAGAGGGTATGGAAGGATTAGTTGTGTTAGGCAGACGAATCGGAGCCCGATTTTTCTTTTTCTTAGTCGTATACTCCTTTATAACTAAATGTTCCGGCCAAAAATCTTTGAGACAACTTTGGTCAAAGACATTTGGTGGGACACTGATTTTAAATGACGAAATGTCACGGGTGTATGAAAACCTAAACTTTTCCACCACAATGTTTGGCGCCACGACTTTTGCCCGGATATGGGCTATGACATCATCTGATGTAGTATTGGGGTCGAGCCGCGAAACAAAGATTTGCTTTTTTGGTGAAATGGCTACAAGAGATCTCAATGCGCCAGTCGCAACCGCAGCAACATCATTTTGCACTGGAACTGCTGAGGCAGATGACGCTTTGAGAGCTCTTCTTGTTAAAATTTTATTTGAAATATCCCTGGGAGAGGATATTCGTCCGGACACATCGGAAACTACAACCGATATCGAGTCAGCTTGCGGGGCACTATTACCAGGGGAAATGTCAATCGTCTCCGCAACTGCAGCTACTGCTGGACTCCTAAATGATATCAGTTGCTGAGCATTTGGAGTTAATGGGTCAATCAACGATGCCGGAGCCGGAGGAAGCAGAGATGCCGGCGGATCGGGAGAGAAATTCCGAGGGATAGTCTTCTTCCGCTTCGGTGACTCGTTTAATAGTTTATAACTATTAAACTGAGTTTCCAGAGACGAAAACTCATCGCGAAGTTTCAGAAAATTAGCCGACAGGGATTTAAATCCCTCTCTCGTCCGCCGCATAAATAGACGCATATCCATTTCTACGTCCCGGCACGCTTCACAACTCCATTTTAGGCCCCCACCGTTTCCAATACTATCCCTTATTCTGGCTGTGTAACCAGCGCATTTAACATGCATAATGTTATCGCACAGCCAGCACAAAAGATAATCATCTTGGATTTTTTGGGGATGGGGGCACTTTTTTGAAGAGCAGACAACCATTGTAAGTTAAATTAATAAAAAATTAAAGTAGCAACAAATAAATAAATAAATCAAAAAGTTTATAAGAGAGGCAATTTAAAATGAGTAATATGAAATATAAGGGCTATACGCACCAAGAAATAACACAAGTGTTAAAGTTTATTATGCACAAGAAAAAAAACTGAAGAGACAGAAGTTAAGAGAAGTTAGTAAAAACGCGAGAGCAAGCACCACACAAACAACAACACTAATGTGTCGCGAGAGCGCGAATGCAATTAAAGGGGATCAAAAACACAGAATCAAAGTCTATGTAGACAAAACAACAAAACTTTGAGTTTTGTTATTAAATAAAGCAATACGTAATAATAGCTTTGAGTGAGTGTTTAAGAACAAGTTACAATTTTTAAATCGCGTAATTTATTAATTCGGCACTAGATTCCACGAAATAGAATTTATTATATGCGGGATTAAATAAAAAATTTGATAAAAGCGAGAGCGCAAAAAAACACGACCGACTTCGTTGAAGTGAAGATTGGCTATGATTATATGCCTTATAATTATGTCCTATGCTACACTCCATGATTTACTCCAACAATTAACTTATTCCCTATATTTCAGTTTTTTCTCCTAAAATTAACTTATTCCCTACATTCCAATATTTTCTCCTAAAACTAACTTATGTTATCTGTACTCACACCCTTAGAGTACCTCCTCCCTTGCCCGCCCCCTCTCCATCCTGATACGATATCGGACCTGGCCGACCCATATCAGTCGGGCCTGGCGAGCCTCGCCGCCCATCGCCTGTAGGGCAACTACCACGGCTAGTGGCCACCTGATCTCGTCAATTTCGCGCCATCTTTGGTACCTTGATGGCGCTGGCACCGATCTTTGCCGTTCCAGCGTCGGCCAAGGTGGCGCCTGACGATCCGCTGGTGCCGATGTCTGCCTTTTCAGGCGTCGCGGGTCTCTGGGGTGAGGCGAATGCCCATTTTGGCCCTGGCATGCTCCGGGCTGTTGTTGTTGCTGTTGTTGGGGCCCTTTTTGGCCCTGGCAGGCCTCAGGCTGTTCTTGTGGATGCTGCGTTGTCTGTGCCAACCCAGCCCATTGGCACACCGTGGTGGCCCGGTGCACCCATATGTCTCCGTGCAGTACCGATTCCACCCACTGATCCCGCCTTGGTGGTCCAGGGGCTTCGTCAGTGTCCGCTTCCTCCTGCATATGCTCCTCCTGCCAGTATTTTGGCTCCGCCGGCTCCTCGTCACACTCGTGTGGCTCGCAATATTCCTGCCAGAATACGGGGTTCACCGATGGTTCTGACGAGGGTGTGCCCCCCGGCCTACAAAACTCGGCGTAGAATGCCGGGTCTACCCGGATATGGGGTGTCGGTGGCCTCGCTGGCTCCCAGTGCCCATCCTCCTCTTCCTCATCCGACACTAGGTCGATTATCTCATCCACCACTACCTGTGGTGCTTCCACCAGCCCTATCTGTGCCCCCATCCGGCGCAACTCCTCTTCGACCTCTGCAAAAAGCCCTGCCAGGCTGTCGGCGACTATGCCTTCGTCTTCGAAATCTTCCTCTTCTTCCTCGACCACCTCTTCTTCTTCTTGCATTTCTGCAACTCTATCTCCCTCGTCCTCTTCCTCGTCGGAAGAGAAGACGATGACCGGATCGGACTCCTCTTCCGACACATACGGCGATGCTAATAGCTGCAAAGCCTCCTCCTCGTTGTTGTTCATTTTTCGTCCGCTCATTTTGATTGATTTATGAAAGTGATTTTAGTTTCTAGCAGCGTTGACCGCGAAACCTCGCATTGCCTCTGCTTAAACGCTGCTTACGCATCTTCGGCTTTCGTTGCACTTTCGTGTGCGTTTACACCTACGCAGTGCGTGCATTTCGTATGCTCTCACACCTACACTGTGCGTGTGAGTGCTCTCTCGTGAATTCGCCTGTACGCGTGATGTTGCGATTGCACTTTCTCAATTTATGTACGCTTTTGATATTGCGAATGCAATTTATCTTTTCTTTATGCGTATTCGCATACATTAACCAAATGCGTGCATTTCGTACGCACTCACACTTACACTGTGCGTGTGAGTGCTCTCTCGCGAATTCGCCGCACCTGTTGTGATTGCACTTTCTCAATTTATGTACGCTTTTGATATTGCAAATGCAATTTCTCTTTTCTTTATGCGTATTCGTGTAAATTGACCAATCGCTGATCTTGAATTTATTATTCTCTCTTTTTTTTCTTATATCAACTGAGTGCGTGCGATTCATACAGTTTTAGAGTCATTGTCCTCGCGTATTTTGTGCGTATGATGATGTTGCCGTTCAACTTTGATTCTGTTGTATTTTCCAATCCTTGTATTTTTATACATGTATATATATCTTTGTTTTTTTTTTTTTTTTTGATAGTTTCATATTTGCATATATATGTAATTTTATATTTTTGTTTAACGTTGATTAAAAAAAATGTCTTTATTTAATTTCAACGGAGTTATTCTTTTACAAAGGATACTTTGTAACGATCCTTTTTCGTCCTGTTATTCGGCAGAGCCGGATTTCAGGTGTCGAGGTTCGGCACAACAAATTTATATGTGCGCTGGTGAAATGATAAGATTTGTTGATGAAATTTTGAATATGTAAATCAATGGTTTTATTAATAACATGGCTTATATTAAATAATTATTTGTGAGTATTATTGTGTGGCTTGTTGGCTGACGGTGGCAAGGATTAATTTCAGTGTTTGCTGCTGCTGGTGCTCGTCCGAGATTTGGGAAATTTTGATGATCAAACGGGAATAACTTTCGCAGATAATTTGATTCTGATGCCAGGAATACTCCAGGTCTTGCCTTTCTATCCTATCGACTGCTATTCTCCTATAATTTGCTAGGAATATCTCCTAGTCTTCCCCCACTATGCCAGGAATACTCCTGGTCTTGCCTATTCTGTGCTAGGAATACTCCTAGTCGATCCTGCCTGTGTCAGGACTACTCCTGGTCTTCCTATCTGTGCTAAAAATAGCTCCTAGTCTTTCCTATATTGCTAGGAATACTCCTAGTCTTATATATAGTGCTAGGAATAGCTCATAGTCTTTGACTATATGCTAGGAATAACTCCTAGTCTTTTCTGCTGATGCTAGGAATACTCCTAGTCTTTTATTTGGCGCTAGGAATAACTCCTAGTCTTTTCTGCTGATGCTAGGATTACTCCTAGTCTTTTTATTGGTGCTAGGAATAACTCCTAGTCTTTGACTAATTGCTAGGAATAACTCCTAGTCTTCTCTTTGATGATAGGAATAACTCCTAGTCTTTAATTCGCTGCTTGTAGTTACCCTTTGCTTGACCGCCGATTCCCCCAAGGACTCACTTCTATTGATCTCGCAGGATGTCGTTCTTTTCTGCCGATTTTACTCGATTTTTAACTTCGCTTATAAACTTCACTTTTTATTTCTTCACTTGGTACTTCGCTTTTCATAACTTTCACTCACGCACTAGTTATCCCTCTGGTCTCAGCCGTGCGTATTTATAGGCATCTTGACCCAATCAGGACGCGTGGTGAACTCCCGACCCGTTACGGGTACTTTTCCATCAGTTTTCGCTTTACCTTGAAAACTTTCCATCGCTCGTTTCCTTTGATCGGCTTTCTCTGCCGCTAAGCCTAAATACAAACTAAATGTAGTACATAGCTATGTTGAATCAATATAAAAGAAATATAAAATAATAATATATACTGGAAATATAACTGTAAATGTATATAAATAAATGGCAATATCCCCACAGTAATATTACTAAACCCCCTTTTTAATGTAAATATATAAATTTAATTTGATTTTATTCAAATTAACCGCCTTCATAAATCTCTCTTTGTTTTATTTGTTGCAGCCACTTTCCAGTGGCTGTCAAACCCTCCATCAATTTGCCGCTGATACACCCATACATGTTTAGGTGGCGCTCTCACTCCCATCAAAGCTCACCCATACACGCACAGCAACGCTCTCTCGGCCGTTACTCTCCCGCTCACGAGCCGATCGTATACTCTGAGCGCAGTTTCTTGGCTTTCGCTTTCGGCAATGCTTATGCATTGCCGCCCTCCCGCTTTAGCCCACGAGCTACCGTTCTCTGAGCGTAGCTTCGATTGTGTTCGTGTGTGAGTAAGTTTGATATTTCGGCAATGCTTATGCATCCCGCCCGCCCGCATCAGCCTACAACTTAACTGTTGGTGCATTCCCCTGACGGCATCGCGACAAAGTCCGATGACATTTCTATTCCGCCGTTGCATTATTTGTTTACGATCATATGTTCGATGTTTGTTTACGAGCATATGATCGTTTGGCTGGTCTCTCATGCATTCACAGCTTGCTCTCTCTCGTTTTGTTCGGTTATTGTAGGCATGCGTGTTTTATATGTTTTAAGTGTATGCATGCGTGTTTTATATGTTTTAGTTGTATGCATGCGTATATGTATATTTGTGTACATGAACATTTTATGTTTCTCGTTTGTGTTGCTGGCGCTCAGCTTATGTTGCCAACGCTTGCGATGTTGCTTAGCTTTTAATGTTGCTAAGCTCTCGCCATGTTGCTAACAC
Organism: Drosophila austrosaltans; assembly: GCA_035045865.1. Taxonomy (NCBI): domain Eukaryota; kingdom Metazoa; phylum Arthropoda; class Insecta; order Diptera; family Drosophilidae; genus Drosophila; species Drosophila austrosaltans. Next base: position 85,108 of record JAWNOQ010000089.1, read on the forward strand.
ATGATATGTTGCTAACTTATGTTTGCACATATTGGCTGGACGAGCAACATTATGCATATCATGTACACTTATATTTCGCTACAATGTGAGGGAGTGATTTATGCAGGCTATAGCTTATGTGTTTCATGTGTTTGTGTGGTAATATGTGTTATTAAGCATATATTCTGTATTTCGTGTATTTGTGTGGTAAGATATATTATATCTTTCCTCACAACTTATATTAACGTGCACTTAATGCTGAACTAACTGCTTGTGTGTTAAATATAAAAAGGAATCGCGAATCAAAAATGTACAGGAGAACTAAACTCTAACAGAAGTGTTCGCGTATCAAGAAATGAACTGTTCGCGTAAGGAAGAACTGAACTGTTCGCGTATCGAGTGTAAAGAAGAACTAAAACTGATGTCTTAAAGTTCTAAGATTACTTATAGGAGATTTTTCGGGGGTGGCGTGATTTTTGGGAGTTGGCTAAAGTGGCCTGATCGATTCTGATTGGTCACTTCGAAGATTTGTTTTGGATAATGATTCCCCACGAAAAGGGTGTAAAGTGATCTTGTTTTGGACGCTGCAGCTGCGCGTATGAGTTAGATGGGGTCATTTGTTTATAATATAAAAAGGGGTCAAGATTTGCTTAGCTTGCATTTTTACGCGTGTGAATTGGATGAGGTGAATTGTTTATAACAAAATAAAAGAGGGTCAAGATTTGCTGAGTTAGTATTTTAAAGATGGGGTGAATTGTTTATAATAAAGTAATAAGAGTGGTGTTATATGGGAAGGCGGATATATTACTCCCCCAACCTTTAAAAAAGAAGCCTGTCCTCAGGCGGGAAATGGAGGGTATAATGAAGGAGGTGTTTGCATATTTTCAATAGGAATTTCTTGTGAGATTATTTCTTCTTGTGGGACGGGATTATCTTGTGCTGATTCAACTGATTTAATTTGTCTTATAATTATTTTTTTAGTCATTGATTTAAACTTATAGATAAGATATATAATAAGACTTATTAAAGTCATGATAAATGTAGTTGTTGTTATTATATTAAATATTTTGTTATACTTAGTTTTTTCATAAATGATTTGTTTCGTTTGTAAGTAAGAATTAAATTCCAATTTTGTTACATTATTTGTTACAAAGATATTTTGTGTGTAATCTGAAAATGAGTTTACTATTGATATTTCGTTTAACTTAATGCTACAATCGTATATCTTAATTATATTATTTCCTTCTACGAATATTTTATTTTGATTACAATTTTGTTTTAAATTTGTTTTTGGTAGATTCCAGGTAACAATAATGTTGGGCTCTGCATAACTAATTTGATTTGTTTTATATTTTTTATATAAATTTCTGCTGCTATTTGTGTTATAATTCCATTTATACATTCATTCATTCCTTTTTTTCTAGTAGATTTTATGAATGTTTTATTGTTTTGTATATAATAAGTTTCTTGAACATTTTCTGTTAAAGTATTATTGTTATCATCTGGGTAGGGGATAATTTTGAAAAGTGGGGTTTTGGATATTAGTCTGGGTATGTGCGAAATTATTAGTATTTCGTTCGTATCTGATTTCAACCAAGTAGATGTTTTTATGTTTAGAATTTTTTCAGTCTTATATCGACTATGTATTGATGATTCAAAAGTTTTGGGTTAAATATTCCGAGTCTTGTCAACTGCATGCCTAATTCTATATCTTCTATGTATTCTGTGAAATGCTCTAAGTTAAATACAAGGATATTTAGTTTTTCATCTGTATCTTGACTAATGGTGAGGTTGTTTAATATTTCAATGTTTTTGTTGACTGCGTCTATAATGTGGTTAAGTTCGTCGTTTTGGGCATTATTTGCTGTTAAACGGTTAATTTTGTCTTCTAGTTCTTCTTTGTCGTTCTGGTCTAAAGTACCAAATAGATATTTATTAACAGTACCTACAAAGTCATTAAGTCCTCTTTTGTTTCTCTTCATTATTCTGATGCCATTAATTTCACGGTTTAATTTCTCAGTTAGGTTTTGGATGTGCATTAAATTTTTATATGGTTCTGTTTGCTCTAACAAGTTGTTGTAGGTGATTTGTACTTTGGTTAAATTTACGGTTAGATAATGAAATTCGTAATCTGAGTGTAGGTCCATAATTCCTGTTTTAAATATAAGATAGCCGTTTGGTGCTTTGATGGGATTAATTTCTATACTTTGTGTATGTGTTAGGGATGCCATTGATAGGAGTAGAAGCAGTAATATTGGAATGTCTGAAATTAGTCAGTATATTTGCTTTGGTGAATTTTCTTTTTTTTCTTGAATTTTGATTTGTAGTGTGTAGTTTGTCTTCCTCTGTTTGTTTCAATGAAATGTTTGTCGTCAACTTGGGTAATTTCTCCTGTTTTCTTAAATGGTGTAGTAGTTTTACTTCTAACTAACGGGGCTTGCTTGTATTTTGTATTTATATCAAAGTCATTTCTATTTTTATTTAATTTGTCAATTTGATTTATCTTATTAGCTTGAGTGTTATAAAGGGGCGTGCCTGCATAAATGAATATATCTGCGGGTGTTCTATTTGTTGTCAAATGTTTAGTCTTGTGGTTATAAGTATAAAGGATGGTTTCGAACTTAGTTTGTTTATCTTCTATGCTTGATTCTGTATTAATAACTCTTAGTTTCTCATTCACGGTCCTAAGAAATCTTTCTATATCAGAAATGCCATTTCTGCTCGTTGTTATACTTATTTTAACGTTTTCGGAGTTAAGCCAATTTTGGAGTGCTACGCATATAAATGCGGAATCTTTGTCTGCTTTAATTTCTAAGGGTTTTCCCATGTCATTAAAGATTTTAGTGATTGCTCTTTTTGCTTCTAGCCAATCGCGACTTTGAACTTCAACTAGAGAGGCAAATTTAGAATATACGTCTATGCATGATAAAAATTGTTGATTGTCAACTAAATAAAAATCCATTACATATTTTTCTCTGGTATTAAATATTTCTGGGGTGGTTTCAAAAGTTAGTTTAGTATTTCTATTTTCTGATTTGGACAAATTGCAAATATCGCATTCATTAATAAAATTCTGAATTAGTTTTTGGTAATCTGGGTAATAGTATTTTTCTTTGAACCAATTTATAGTTTTAGTGATACCTGGGTGAAGTAGTGTTTTATGGTTTTTCAAAATAATTTCTTTGAATTCTGCATAAGTGGGTATGTCTTTTAGTTTGGAAGTTGTTCTTAAAGTTTTGGTTCGACTATTGGAACATATAATTTCAACATAAGTTTGTTGGAATATTAAAAAGTCTGCATCGTCATGGAAATAGACCGCGTTATTTTTTGAGCATAAATATTCTTTGATTAGTTCTTTCGCGGAATGATTAGTCATTTCTTTATAAGATATTTTAATTTTTGTTTTATGAAAGAAGCGAATAGTTTCGACTTTGTCTTCGTTGCTTTTAAGAAATTCGATTTGATGGTTGTAGAAATTCAGAGGTTTTTCAGAAATAGTTATTAAATTTTGATTATCTTCCTGAGCACTGTGTATTGTTGCCAGGGAACTACTTATTTCCTCTCCTAAAAAGTTTTCGTCTATTTTAACTCTAGAGAGGTCATCGGCCACATAATTTTCTTTTCCGGGTAAGTATTTTATTTTGTAATCGTATTCATTTAATCTAATTTTCCAACGCTGTAATTTCATATTGGGTTCTTTAATGTTGGATAACCATATGAGTGGTTTGTGATCACTTAGGATCTCGAAATGTCTTCCGAAGAGGTCTGAAATATTTAGCTGCCCATACAATTGCTAATAGTTCTTTTTCTATAGCTGAATAGTTGAGTTCATGCTCATTAAGGGTTCTGCTAGCAAAACAGATAGGTTTATGGTCCTGTGAAAGGACAGCGCCTAAGGCTACGTTACTGGCGTCTGTAGTTAAGGAAAAAGGTTTTTTGAAATCAGGGTATGCGAGTATGGGATCATTGGTGATGAGAAGCTTTAATTTCTCAAAGGCTGAAATATAATCTGGGTTGTCTTTGTTAATTTTGGATCCTTTCTTTAATCCAAGAGTTAAAGGTTTTGCAACCTTTGCGAAGTTAGGAATAAATTTGCGGTAGAATCCGCATAAGCCTAAAAATGATTTGATTTCTTTCGGTGTTTTAGGAACCGGGAATTTTAAAATTGCTGTGATTTTGTCTGGATTTGGTTTAATACCGTCTGTGGTTATAATGTGACCTAAGAATTCTGTTTCCCTTTTCAAGAATTCGCACTTATCTAATTGTAATTTTAAATTTGCATTGCGTAATTTAGTAAAGACTTTTTGGATTGATGCTAAATGTTCCTCCAACGAAGTGGAGTAAATGATAGTATCATCCAAATAAACCAAACAATCTTTGTAGATAAGATCTTCTAGCAAATTATTCATGCATCTTTGGAATGTGGCTGGTGCATTTTTCAAGCCGAATGGCATTCGTGTGAATTCGAAATGCCCATGTTTTGTCGAGAAAGCGGTTTTTTCAATAGATTTAGGGTCCATTTGAATTTGATGGAATCCCTTGGCAAGGTCAATGGTTGTAAAATACTGACATTTTCCTAATTTGTCAAGAATTTCATCCATTATGGGTATTGGGTATTTATCGTCAACGGTAATGTCATTTAAACTGCGATAGTCAATGACTAAACGGAACTTTTTTTCTTTGGATGCGTTCTCTTTCTTGAGTACGATCCATATTGGTGAACGATAGGGCGATTCCGATTTTTGTATTATTCCCTGTTGTATCATTTCGTTAATTTGTTTATTAATTTCTTCATCAAAAATTTGGGGACGTTTATAGGGGTGCGTATATATAGGGTCTTCGTGTTTAGTACGAATGGTATGTTTTATGGTACTAGTAAAAGTCAAATTTTCACCTTTCCTGTACTGAATATCGCTTAAGTCATATAATATTTTTTTTAAAGTTTTCTCTTTCTTCTGAATTTAAATGATCCAGTCGGAATTCATTATTTTCTTCGATGTTGTTATTTATTTCGTATGCAAATGCATCGTAGTCAAAATCTACAGGGGGTAAGGAATTGATTCTGATGTCTCTTCTTCATTGTTGGTGAACTTAAAATAGAATTTATGATTTGATAATGTTACACTGTTATCATTATAATCAATAAGAGCTTGACTTGCTTTGAGGTAATTTCTACCTAAAAAATTATGACAATAAAATTTTTGGGTTGTTTGACATAGTTTGCTGGGTGCAAAGGAAATACTTTTATTAAGCTCAATTACGCCTTTTATCGTCTGAACATTCAATTTTTCTGAGGTTTCGGGGAAATTAAAGAAGTTTTCGTTGATAAGGTTTATTGAAGAACCTGTATCAATGATACATTTAAGAGGTGTGTTGTTTATAGTTAATAAGATATAGGGGTTTCTTTTGTTTGAATTGGTTCCGAGGCTGTCTGATGAAAATTTTCGGACCAGTCCATCCTACTCTGTCCGCTACCTGATGGCCTAATTCGTTTTGTAGGTGCGTTCAATATGCCCGAGTTTGTTTGTTGTGCATGGTTAGTAGTTATGTTTTGATTGGGTCGGAATCTGTTAGCATCAAAAATGTTATGCCGTTGGTAATTTGGTCGTTGGTAGTATGGTCGTTGGTAGTTTGGTCGTTGGTAGTTTGGTCTAAATTGATTGTTAGGGGATGTTAGATTGGGTCTTGGGTGGTGATTAACTGGTTGATAAGGTGTTGGGTTATAATTGGGTTGAAGTACGAACTGATCATAACGTGGTTGAAAAAGTGTAGGGAATCTTTGAGTGTTGTTAGTAGTTTGATAGGGGGTTTTAAATGATTTCTCAAATGTGGGTTGTTTGTGGGTTGACTTATGCATATCAATAAAATCTTCAACTAAGCCCTTTTCTTGTAAGAAACTTTTCAATGATAGTAAATCTGGGATATTAGTGTTAACGATTCTTAAATATATCTGCATTGGTAATTTTTGTATTAATTTCTCAGTGCTTGACTTTATGAGTCTGTTAAAATATGTTTTTTCGTATGTATCGTTATCTAATTCTAGCTTACTCGTTAACTTTTGTTCTCTGCGTTCTGCTTCGTCCAGGAATTCTCGGATGTTGCCTTTGTAGGGGGTGTTACGGAAATTCTCCAACAGCGTCTCATTGGGTGTCCGCGGTTTAAAATTCAATATCAGCTGGTTTCGTAGGTCGGTCCAGGTAGTTAATGTTGTTGTTCCCAGCGTACGCATAACTTCGCCGCTGATACTGCGATCAATGTACCCAAGCATCACATGTTGTTGACGGGTTGTAACGATCCTTTTTCGTCCTGATTGTCGGCAGAGCCGGATTTCAGGTGTCGAGGTTCGGCACAACAAATTTATTTGTGCGCTGGTGAAATGATAAGATTTATGTGGATTTTTGAGGATGCAAAAATGGTATTTTATTGATGTTTTGATTATTTATATTTTGGTGGTGATGTTTTAGATGGTTTTTGGGTATGCGATGGCAGAACTTGGCATCCGGGGCCGATGCTGGTGGTTGTAGATTCAATCCTCAGAAACTCTGGTGACCAAACGAGAACAATTGTTAGCCAATGGTTTATTTTCTGCTGCCAGGAATCCTCCTGGTCTTTCTTAAGTTATGCTAGGAATACTCCTAGTCGACCCTGTCTGTGCCAGGAATACTCCTGGTCTTGCCTTTCTACCCTAATCGCTGCTAATCTCCTATCGATTGCTAGGAATATCTCCTAGACTTTCCCCACTATGCCAGGAATACTCCTGGTCTTCCCTAATCTGTGCTAGGAATACTCCTAGTCGATCCTGCCTGTGCCAGGAATACTCCTGTTCCTCCTACCTGTGCTAGGAATACTCCTAGTCTTCCCTAACTGTGCTAGGAATAACTCCTAGTCTTTCTTAACTTGCTAGGAATACTCCTAGTCTTTTCCAAATTGCTAGGAATAACTCCTAGTCTTTTCTAAATTGCTAGGAATAACTCCTAGTCTTTTCTAAATTGCTAACGATTGCCCTTGACTTGGTCGTAGACTTTCACGTGCACTTGAACTTTCTAATTTTTGCAGCCGTGCCTTCACTTAATGACTTCGCTTGGTACTTCACTCGTTGACTTCACTTTTAAAATCTTCACTCACGAACTAATTATCCTCTAGTCTCAGCCGTGCGTATTTATAGGCATCTTGACCCAATCAGGATGCGTGGTGAACTCCTGACCCGTTACGGGTACTTTTTCATCAGTTTTCGCTTTATCTTGAAAACTTTCCATTGCTCGTTTCTTTTGATCGGCTTTCTCTGCCGCTCATCCAGCATAGCTCGCTTGTTGCTATGCATGGTGAAATTCTTTCACTTCGTATGCGCCACCTCCTAATTAGCTGCATGCCCAGCCTCGGTTGCCAACGGCGTCTCCTTTTCGGCTCCCTCCTGGTCTTGTGCTGGCCCCGCGATTTCCGCCACCGCCACCACTTTTATCCACCATGCATCTCTCTTTGCTACAATTAAGAGTAATTAACAAGTTTCCTAAAATAATGAACTTACAGCCTAAATACAAATGCATAGTTAAATGAGATACATGGCTATATAAATAAATATAAGAAAATATAAAGGAATATAAAATAATACATACTAAAAATATAAATGTAATATATATATAAATAACCGACAATGACTCCCAATTAATATTAATTCACCCCTTTTTGTTGTAATTATATAAATTTAATTTGATTTATTCAAATTAACCGCCTTCATAAATCTCTCTTCGTTGTTGCAGCCACTTTCCAGTGGCTGTCAAACCATCCCTCAATTTGCCGCTGATACACCCATACATGCACAACAGCGCACTCTCGGCCGTTACTCTCCCGCTCACGAGCCGATCGTATGCTCTGAGCGTAGTTTCTTGGCTTTCGTTTTCGGCAATGCTTATGCATTGCCGCCCTCCCGCCTTAGCCCACAAACTACCGCTCTCTGAGCGTAGCTTCGGTTGTGTTCGTGTGTATGTGTAAGTTTGATATTTCGGCAATGCTTATGCATTGCCGCCCTCCCGCTTTAGTCTACGAGCTGCTCATAGTTCTCATGCGTGAGAATTTTTCGTTTCTTTTTGTTCTTCTTATTTTCGGTAATGCTTTATGCATTCCGCCCGCCCGCATCAGCCTACAAATTAACTGCTGGTGCATTCCTCTGACGTCATCGCAACAAAGTCCGATGACATTTCTATTCCGCCGTTGCATTATTTGTTTACGATCATATGTTCGATGTTTGTTTACGAGCATATGATCGTTTGGCTGGTCTCTCATGCATTCACAGCTTGCTCTCTCTCGTTTTGTTCGGTTATTGTAGGCATGCGTGTTTTATATGTTTTAAGTGTATGCATGCGTGTTTTATATGTTTTAGTTGTATGCATGCGTATATGTATATTTGTGTACATGAACATTTTATGTTTCTCGTTTGTGTTGCTGGCGCTCAGCTTATGTTGCCAACGCTTGCGATGTTGCTTAGCTATTAATGTTGCTAAGCTCTCGCCATGTTGCTAACATACGTTTGCACATATTGGCTGGGCGAGCAATTTATGTATATCATGTACACTTATATTTTGATAAAATGTGAGGGAGTGCTTTATACATGATATAGCTTATGTGTTTCATGTGTTCGTGTATTAATATGTATTATCAAGCATATATTCTGTATTTCGTGTATTTGTGTGGTAAGATATATTATATCTTTCCTCACATTCCCCCCTTTCTTCGGGAGACCAAAGCCTCCCCTCCCTCATCATTTATGTTTATGTATGGTTATTAATTCCGTTGTATTATTCATTAATTTTGTTTTTAGTTTGTTTAAAAGTTTTTGTTTGGCTCGGCTCGCATCTTTTTTTTTTTTTTTGTTGGCCATTGTAGGCATCTTTTCAAATTGGCGATACATCGAAGCTTCTTTTCGGATCTTTTGGCAGTTATTGAGCATCTTTTCCAAACAAAACATGTACTTATTAACATGTTTGGCTCATTCTGCATCTTTTCTCCTTTTTTTTTTTCATCTTAATACTGCACTTCATATTTTTCTCCTAAGCCTAACTTATTTCCTAAACTTCAGACTTTTTCTCCTAATCTAACTTATTCCCTAAATTTCAAATTTTTCTCCTAGTCTAACTTATTCCCTAAATTCAAATTTTTCTCCTACTCTAACTTATTCCCTATATCTCACATTTTTCTCCTACTCTAACTTATATTATTCTTACGCTCTTAAACCTACAGCACCTCCTCCAACACCCGTGCTCGTCCCCTCGCCATCCGAATGCGATATCGCACTCGGCCGACCCACACTACTTGTGATTGTCGAGCCTCCCCGCCCATCGCTCGCACTGCCATCACCACGGCGAGTGGCCATCTCTCCTCTTCTATTTCCTGCCATCTTTGATGCCTTGATGGCACTGGCACCGATCTCTGCCGATCCAAAACGGGCCTAGGTGGTGCCTGGCGTTCCGCTGGCGCCGACATCTGCCTTTTTATGCGCCTCGGGTCCCTTGAATGAGGCGGTAGCCCCTTTTGACCCTGGTAGGCTCCTTGTTGTTGTTGTTGCTGTTGTTGTTGCTGTTGTTGTTGCTGTTGTTGTTGCTGTTGTTGATGATGTTGTTGCTGTTGTTCTTGTTGCGCCGGTTCCGCCCATTCATAAATGGTGGTGGCCCTGTGCACCCAGACATCTCCCTGGCGCACCGACTCCATCCACTGGTTACGCCGTGGTGGCCCAGGGATGTCGCCGGTGGCCGCTTCATCCATCGCTGGCTCATCCTGCCAGTATTCCGGCTCCGGAGGCTCCTCGTCGCTGCTGTGCGGCTCGCAATACTCATGCCAGAATTCTGGATTCACCTCCGGCTCTGGTGGTGGAGTGCCTTCCGGCATGCAATACTCGGCATAAAATGCCGGGTTTATGTTTATGTGGGGCATGGGTGGTCTTGGTGGTTCCCACACTTGATCCAGCTCCTCCTCATCGCTGGACAGTAGGTCCACCACTTCATCCGGTGCCTCCTGCACCACCCTCTCCTCCGCCTGGCCACCTATGCGCATCCCCATGCGCTCCAACTCCTCCTCAATTTCCTCGAACAGCCCCACCAAGCTGTCGGCAACAATGCCCTCATCCTCCTCTATTTCCTCCTCCATCTCGTCCGCTTCCTCAATTTCTCCCTCAACCATCATTTCCTCCACTTCCTCTTCCTCCTCGCTTCCCCCGTCCTCTTCCTCTCCCTCGTCGGAAGAGATGACGATGACCGGCCCATCTGGTAGCGGCTCATCGCCATCGGACTCCTCTTCCGACACGTATGGCGATGCCAAAAGTTGCAAGGCCTCCCCATGCATATTATTGCGTCTGCTCATATTGATTGATTTCTTGTAATTGAATTATGTTCCTGGCTGCGTTGACCGCGAAACCTCGCATTGCCTCTGCTCACACGCTGCTTACGAATCTTCGGCTTACGATGCACTTTCTTATGTTTTTGCGAATGCAATTTCTGTGTGTGTGTGAGTGTTCTCTCGTAGATTCGTGTGATAATGCACTTTCTTATGTTTTTGCGAATGCAATTTCTTTTTTACTTATGCGTATTCGCATACATTGATTAAGAGCGTGCATCTCACACCTACACTATGCGTGTGAGTGCTCTCTCGCGAATTCGCCGCTTTCTTAATTTGTATACGCCTTTTGAATGCCATTTCTCTTTTACGTGCGTGCATTTCACACCTACACTATGCGTGTAAGCGCTCTCTCGCGAATTCGCCGCACCTGTTATGATCGCACTTTCTCAATTTGCTAATGCAATTTCTCTTTTCCTTATATGCGTATTCGTATAAATCGACCAATCACGGATCTTCGTTTCATTGCTCTCTTTTTATATTGTTTTTTTTTTTTTTTAAATATATCAACTGAGTGCGTGTGATTCCTACAGTTTTAGAGCCATTGTGCTTGCGAATTTTTTTTTGTATGATGGTGTTGCTGTACCCTTCTGATTTTGTTGTGTTTTTATATATGTATATATATTTCTTTGTTTTTTTTTTTTTGAAATTTTTATATTTGCATATGTATATATATGTATTGTATGTATGTATATTATTTTATACATACTAATATGTTTCCAAAAAAAAAAACCAAAAAAATATACATGTATAAAAATTATTTGCGTGGCATACTCTTCTTGTCCTTTTCCAGCAAAAATCTGCCGCGCCTTAACTTCCTCGTTGTCCGGCCGGTCCAACTTGTCCGTATTGGCTTAGCTGAAAAATGCTGAAATCGAATTTGGAGAATTATAACTCTTGTTGGTCATCTGTGTTTGCCTCTGGCATTGCCTGCGCTTTTAATTCGCTTATGTGGGCCGTTCTTGATTTTCCGCTCACTATATGTATCAATTTACATATTACTGGTGATGTAAATCCTTTTATCTTATATGGCCCTCCATATCGCGGCGCTAATTTTGCCGCAAACCCTTCTGCGGCATTTGATAGGTAATGCTCCTTTGCCCATACAACATCCCCAATTCGAGGCCTCCATTCACGTCTTCTCAGGTTGTAGTGCCTTGCCTGGTCTTGTGCCGCCTTTTCCAGATTTCTTCGTACTAGCGTACCTATTTTTTTCATACGCTTTTCCATCTCTTGCAGTTTGTGGTCTGGCTTGCCTGTTCCTGTCGTTAGCGTATCATATATTGCTCCCGGCAATCTCGGCTCTCTTCCCTGAGTTATTGTCATTGCCGTATATCCAGTTGCATCTGATACGCTGGAGTTCACGGCCAACATTAGTTCAGGCCACAATTCGTCCCATCTCCGTTGGATCCCTTCTGCAAATTGGGCGATCATTGTTTTGACCGTTCTGTTCGCCCTTTTGGTTGGATTCTCTTGTGGCGTATAGGGTGCTGTTAATTGGTGGGTGCATCCCCATTCCTGTAGCATGTTTTTGAGGATTTTGCTTACAAATTGTACACCGTTATCTGTTATTACTACCTTCGGTACCCCGAATCTGCATAGTACTCGTTCTCTGAACGCCTTGACCAAGTTCTCTGCTGACGCTTTCCTCATTGGTATTAATTCAGTCCATTTTGAGAATCTATCTATTATTACAAGTAAAACAGAATTGCCATGTTTTGATCTTGGTAGTGGGCCGACAAAATCTGCGCACACGGTTGCCCATGGTTCTTCGGGAATTTGGGTCAACATACGTCCAGCTGCCTGTTGTTGACTTGATTTATACATTTGGCAACTTTCGCATTTATTTACGTATGTACGAATGTCCCTTTACATTCCCGGCCAGTAGTATCTTGCCGCTACTCGCGCAATTGTTTTCCTTGAGCCTGTGTGTCCTGCCGTAGGGGTGTTGTGGTTTTCATTTATTACTTGTTGTCTCAGTGTTTTTGGAACGCACAGTTTCCACGCTACTACGTCTTCGTTGCCCCCTCTGTGAGGTATGTTGCGATACAATTGCCCGTTCTCTGATAAGTAATCTGTATACTTTTGCGGATTGCTTTTAATCTTTTTATACATTTCCCTTATCCACTCACATCCATTGTTCGCTTGCCTGACTCTTATGCTGTTGTCTTCCATTCGCCGACACGTCTCCAATGGCTGCCTTGACAGTGCATCTGCCACAATGTTTAATTTGCCTCTGCGGTATGTTATTTCGAAGTCGTATTGCTGCAATTCCAATGCCCACCTTGCGATTCGCCCTGTAGGACTTTCAATACTATTCAGCCACTTTAATGCCATGTGATCTGTTACCACTTTGAAATGGTAACCCTCCAAGTATGGTTTTAACTTTCTGACTGCCCATACTATTGCCAAGCATTCTTTTTCTGTGGCTGAATAGTTCTGCTCAGCCTGATTTAGAGTCCTACTGGCATAGGATATGACTCGTTCCCCTTCCTCCGTGTTCTGAGTTAGAATTGCCCCTACTCCGTAGTTGCTTGCATCAGTTTGGAGTATGAACATCTTTGAGAAGTCTGGGCAAGTCAAAACTGGGTCGGCTACTAGCCTTTCTTTCACCCTATCGAATGCCTCCTGGTGTTTCTCTTCCCATATCCATTTCGTTTTCTTCTTTAACAGGGAATTCAATGGCTGCACCAGTGTTGCAAATCCTGGAACGAATCTTCTGTACCATGATGCCACGCCTAGGTACTGCCGTAGCTCTTTCGTGTTTTTCGGAGGTTTTAATTCAGCTATAGCAGCTACCTTATCCGGATCTGTACCAATTCCCAGCTCTGTTACTCGATGGCCTAGGAACCGTAGTTCCTTTCGAAAGAATTGGCATTTCTCTGGATTTATCCGCAGGTTTGCTTCTCTCAGTCTCCTGAACACTTCTCGCAGGTGTGCCTTGTGTTCCTCTATTGTTCGACTCACGATTATTATATCGTCTTGGTAAGCAAATGCGTGCGGCATCATTTCTGGCCCTATCACCATATCCTAGGCCCTCTGAAACGTTGCTGAGGCAGAGTGTAATCCAAATGGCATCATTTTCCATTGGTACAGTCCTTTGCCGGGTACAGTGAATGCCGTCATTTTCCTGCTGTTTGCTTCCAACGGGATTTGCCAGTAGCCATCCTTCAGATCTAGACTGCTGATGTACTTCGCCTCTCGCAACTGATCCAATATATAGTCTATTCTTGGCATTGGGTACGCGTCCTTTATTGACTTTGCATTTATCTGTCTGAAGTCAACGCACAGCCTCCACTTCCCTGTTTGTTTCTGCTTCACCATTACTATTGGTGAGCTGTATGGGCTATTTGACCGCTCGATGTATCCCATTGCAATTAACTCATCGACATTTCCATTTATGATTCCTTGCATCTTCGGATTCTTTGGGTAGTATCTCTGTTTTATTGGCCTATCATCGCACATTGTAATCGTGTGCATGCCTACGTTTGTTCATAAAATCTCCCACTCCCGTTTCTGGTGCATCTGTTACTATTGCTGTTGATATTTTTTCTGTCAGCCATTGCCATGTTATTGCTTTGGTCGCGCCGTCTGCTAGTCGTACTTGCCTCCCTCGTTTGGGTGAGATATGCTTGATTTCCTAACTTCTTCACTAGGCCTTGGCTGAACAAGCTGCTGGTGGCACCTGAGTCCACCGTTTCCTGCATTATCATTCCCTCGATGTTAATCTCCGCTAATAGTTGGCTCTCTTCTTCTAATAGTTTTCCTATTAGTTTCTGGGAGCTGCCGGCACCGGTCCCTGCTCGCCCCTTGTAGGCTGGGACCGGTTTGCGTTTCCCGCCGCCATACAGCAGTTCATTGACCGTTTTCCGATCCTTCCGCATACCCAACAAAATAATATTTTTCTGTTGTTACATTCCCTGGCCCAGTGTCCAGCACCTCCACATCGCCTGCACATTGTGTCTCTTCTATCTTGTGCTACTGGTCGCCTTGAAACGTGCATCGGGATATTGGAACGCTCCTTTTGAGCCTCTCGATGGAATTTACGCCTTTCTTGTTCCAACATTTCGAATTCATCAGCCAGCTGCATTAAATCATCCAGTGTTCGTATGTGGTGTGGGCTTATGAAAACTTTAAGGTCCGGTGTGCAGTTTTCTAATATTATTTCCAGCTGCTCATTTTCTGAGCATTTCAATGGTCGCATCATTGTTTGCATTTCGACCATGAAATCCTTAAATGCTTCGTTCCACATTTGCTTTCTGGCCTTAACTTGGTCCTCAAGTTTATTAAAATAACCCCTCGGTAGGAAATACTTTTTAAAGGCCACCGTGAAATCCTCCCAAGAAGACCAATGCCTGTTGTTCACGACGTACCACTTAAGAGCTTTGTCTTTCAGTAGTTCTGGCATTGCTCTCGGTATCAAATTTATGTCTAGCCCGTACATGTCTGCTGACCATTCGACCTGCTCGAGGAATTCTAATGGTTTCGAACCACCGTCGAACCTGAATGTCCACTCCCTTACTTGCTTGGCTACCCTCGGGTACTCACTTGTCGAGATGGATGTTTTGCCTCTATGGTCTTCTGCGTCCCTTTTGTGCATTTTTGGGTCTTCATATAATGTTTGTTGTCGCTTTTGCGGACCCTCTAATGCCCCAACACTTCCCCATCTGGGCGGTGTTAGTGTTGGAATTGCCAGTTTCGCTATGTCCACCGCCGGTGTAGCTTTTGCTGCTTTCGCAAATTTTCCTGCCATTTTACTAATCCATTCTTGCCATATTGGGTCTTCCTCGTGTGCTTCGATCCAGTCTCCGAATTGTTTCCGCATTTCCTCGACGGTTCCGGTTATCGAAATTCCACACGTGCCGCCTGCTTTTACCAAATCCTCCTTCCTCATGTAGTGTATCCATGATTTTGTCATTTTGTACTACTCTCAGTTTGCACTTTTGCCGCAACAGAAAAAAAATATATATATTTTGTATTTTTTTTTTTTGAACACAAGGATATTTTGCAGCAAAATTATATTTTATACTGTTTCAGTTTTGCAGAAATAATTAACGATTTTGTTACCGATTATTCAAGCCGTTTTTGCGTCTCCCTATTAAATTTTATAAATACTCTTTTGGTTTGTATTTGTATGAATTTTCTAAATTTTCCAATTTTGATGTTTTTTTCTTTTATCTTTTTCACCAGTTAAGCACGTTGGGCGCCAGTTGTAACGATCCTTTTTCGTCCTGATTGTCGGCAGAGCCGGATTTCAGGTGTCGAGGTTCGGCACAACAAATTTATTTGTGCGCTGGTGAAATGATAAGATTTATGTTGATTTTTGAGGATGCAAAAATGGTATTTTATTGATGTTTTGATTATTTATATTTTGGTGGTGATGTTTTAGATGGTTTTTGGGTATGCGATGGCAGAACTTGGCATCCGGGGCCGATGCTGGTGGTTGTAGATTCAATCCTCAGAAACTCTGGTGACCAAACGAGAACAATTGTTAGCCAATGGTTTATTTTCTGCTGCCAGGAATCCTCCTGGTCTTTCTTAAGTTATGCTAGGAATACTCCTAGTCGACCCTGTCTGTGCCAGGAATACTCCTGGTCTTGCCTTTCTACCCTAATCGCTGCTAATCTCCTATCGATTGCTAGGAATATCTCCTAGACTTTCCCCACTATGCCAGGAATACTCCTGGTCTTCCCTAATCTGTGCTAGGAATACTCCTAGTCGATCCTGCCTGTGCCAGGAATACTCCTGTTCCTCCTACCTGTGCTAGGAATACTCCTAGTCTTCCCTAACTGTGCTAGGAATAACTCCTAGTCTTTCTTAACTTGCTAGGAATACTCCTAGTCTTTTCCAAATTGCTAGGAATAACTCCTAGTCTTTTCTAAATTGCTAGGAATAACTCCTAGTCTTTTCTAAATTGCTAACGATTGCCCTTGACTTGGTCGTAGACTTTCACGTACACTTGAACTTTCTAATTTTTGCAGCCGTGCCTTCACTTAATGACTTCGCTTGGTACTTCACTCGTTGACTTCACTTTTAAAATCTTCACTCACGAACTAATTATCCTCTGGTCTCAGCCGTGCGTATTTATAGGCATCTTGACCCAATCAGGATGCGTGGTGAACTCCTGACCCGTTACGGGTACTTTTTCATCAGTTTTCGCTTTATCTTGAAAACTTTCCATTGCTCGTTTCTTTTGATCGGCTTTTCTGCCGCTCATCCAGCATAGCTCGCTTGTTGCTATGCATGGTGAAATTCTTTCACTTCGTATGCGCCACCTCCTAATTAGCTGCATGCCCAGCCTCGGTTGCCAACGGCGTCTCCTTTTCGGCTCCCTCCTGGTCTTGTGCTGGCCCCGCGATTTCCGCCACCGCCACCACTTTTATCCACCATGCATCTCTCTTTGCTACAATTAAGAGTAATTAACAAGTTTCCTAAAATAATGAACTTACAGCCTAAATACAAATGCATAGTTAAATGAGATACATGGCTATATAAATAAATATAAGAAAATATAAAGGAATATAAAATAATACATACTAAAAATATAAATGTAATATATATATAAATAACCGACAATGACTCCCAATTAATATTAATTCACCCCTTTTTGTTGTAATTATATAAATTTAATTTGATTTATTCAAATTAACCGCCTTCATAAATCTCTCTTCGTTGTTGCAGCCACTTTCCAGTGGCTGTCAAACCATCCCTCAATTTGCCGCTGATACACCCATACATGCACAACAGCGCTCTCTCGGCCGTTACTCTCCCGCTCACGAGCCGATCGTATGCTCTGAGCGTAGTTTCTTGGCTTTCGTTTTCGGCAATGCTTATGCATTGCCGCCCTCCCGCATCAGCCTACAAGCTGTACTGACTACCGCTCTCTGAGCGTAGCTTCGGTTGTGTTCGTGTGTGAGTGAATTTAATATTTCGGCAATGCTTATGCATTGCCGCCCTCCCGCCTTAGCCCACAAACTACCGCTCTCTGAGCGTAGCTTCGATTGTGTTCGTGTGTATGTGTAAGTTTGATATTTCGGCAATGCTTATGCATTGCCGCCCTCCCGCTTTAGTCTACGAGCTGCTCATAGTTCTCATGCGTGAGAATTTTTCGTTTCTTTTTGTTCTTCTTATTTTCGGTAATGCTTTATGCATTCCGCCCGCCCGCATCAGCCTACAAATTAACTGCTGGTGCATTCCTCTGACGTCATCGCAACAAAGTCCGATGACATTTCTATTCCGCCGTTGCATTATTTGTTTACGATCATATGTTCGATGTTTGTTTACGAGCATATGATCGTTTGGCTGGTCTCTCATGCATTCACAGCTTGCTCTCTCTCGTTTTGTTCGGTTATTGTAGGCATGCGTGTTTTATATGTTTTAAGTGTATGCATGCGTGTTTTATATGTTTTAGTTGTATGCATGCGTATATGTATATTTGTGTACATGAACATTTTATGTTTCTCGTTTGTGTTGCTGGCGCTCAGCTTATGTTGCCAACGCTTGCGATGTTGCTTAGCTATTAATGTTGCTAAGCTCTCGCCATGTTGCTAACATACGTTTGCACATATTGGCTGGGCGAGCAATTTATGTATATCATGTACACTTATATTTTGATAAAATGTGAGGGAGTGCTTTATACATGATATAGCTTATGTGTTTCATGTGTTCGTGTATTAATATGTATTATCAAGCATATATTCTGTATTTCGTGTATTTGTGTGGTAAGATATATTATATCTTTCCTCACATTCCCCCCTTTCTTCGGGAGACCAAAGCCTCCCCTCCCTCATCATTTATGTTTATGTATGGTTATTAATTCCGTTGTATTATTCATTAATTTTGTTTTTAGTTTGTTTAAAAGTTTTTGTTTGGCTCGGCTCGCATCTTTTTTTTTTTTTTTTGTTGGCCATTGTAGGCATCTTTTCAAATTGGCGATACATCGAAGCTTCTTTTCGGATCTTTTGGCAGTTATTGAGCATCTTTTCCAAACAAAACATGTACTTATTAACATGTTTGGCTCATTCTGCATCTTTTCTCCTTTTTTTTTTTCATCTTAATACTGCACTTCATATTTTTCTCCTAAGCCTAACTTATTTCCTAAACTTCAGACTTTTTCTCCTAATCTAACTTATTCCCTAAATTTCAAATTTTTCTCCTAGTCTAACTTATTCCCTAAATTCAAATTTTTCTCCTACTCTAACTTATTCCCTATATCTCACATTTTTCTCCTACTCTAACTTATATTATTCTTACGCTCTTAAACCTACAGCACCTCCTCCAACACCCGTGCTCGTCCCCTCGCCATCCGAATGCGATATCGCACTCGGCCGACCCACACTACTTGTGATTGTCGAGCCTCCCCGCCCATCGCTCGCACTGCCATCACCACGGCGAGTGGCCATCTCTCCTCTTCTATTTCCTGCCATCTTTGATGCCTTGATGGCACTGGCACCGATCTCTGCCGATCCAAAACGGGCCTAGGTGGTGCCTGGCGTTCCGCTGGCGCCGACATCTGCCTTTTTATGCGCCTCGGGTCCCTTGAATGAGGCGGTAGCCCCTTTTGGCCCTGGTAGGCTCCTTGTTGTTGTTGTTGCTGTTGTTGTTGCTGTTGTTGTTGCTGTTGTTGATGATGTTGTTGCTGTTGTTCTTGTTGCGCCGGTTCCGCCCATTCATAAATGGTGGTGGCCCTGTGCACCCAGACATCTCCCTGGCGCACCGACTCCATCCACTGGTTACGCCGTGGTGGCCCAGGGATGTCGCCGGTGGCCGCTTCATCCATCGCTGGCTCATCCTGCCAGTATTCCGGCTCCGGAGGCTCCTCGTCGCTGCTGTGCGGCTCGCAATACTCATGCCAGAATTCTGGATTCACCTCCGGCTCTGGTGGTGGAGTGCCTTCCGGCATGCAATACTCGGCATAAAATGCCGGGTTTATGTTTATGTGGGGCATGGGTGGTCTTGGTGGTTCCCACACTTGATCCAGCTCCTCCTCATCGCTGGACAGTAGGTCCACCACTTCATCCGGTGCCTCCTTTCCATTGCTCGTTTCTTTTGATCGGCTTTTCTGCCGCTCATCCAGCATAGCTCGCTTGTTGCTATGCATGGTGAAATTCTTTCACTTCGTATGCGCCACCTCCTAATTAGCTGCATGCCCAGCCTCGGTTGCCAACGGAGTCTCCTTTTCGGCTCCCTCCTGGTCTTGTGCTGGCCCCGCGATTTCCGCCACCGCCACCACTTTTATCCACCATGCATCTCTCTTTGCTACAATTAAGAGTAATTAACAAGTTTCCTAAAATAATGAACTTACAGCCTAAATACAAATGCATAGTTAAATGAGATACATGGCTATATAAATAAATATAAGAAAATATAAAGGAATATAAAATAATACATACTAAAAATATAAATGTAATATATATATAAATAACCGACAATGACTCCCAATTAATATTAATTCACCCCTTTTTGTTGTAATTATATAAATTTAATTTGATTTATTCAAATTAACCGCCTTCATAAATCTCTCTTCGTTGTTGCAGCCACTTTCCAGTGGCTGTCAAACCATCCCTCAATTTGCCGCTGATACACCCATACATGCACAACAGCGCTCTCTCGGCCGTTACTCTCCCGCTCACGAGCCGATCGTATGCTCTGAGCGTAGTTTCTTGGCTTTCGTTTTCGGCAATGCTTATGCATTGCCGCCCTCCCGCATCAGCCTACAAGCTGTACTGACTACCGCTCTCTGAGCGTAGCTTCGGTTGTGTTCGTGTGTGAGTGAATTTAATATTTCGGCAATGCTTATGCATTGCCGCCCTCCCGCCTTAGCCCACAAACTACCGCTCTCTGAGCGTAGCTTCGATTGTGTTCGTGTGTATGTGTAAGTTTGATATTTCGGCAATGCTTATGCATTGCCGCCCTCCCGCTTTAGTCTACGAGCTGCTCATAGTTCTCATGCGTGAGAATTTTTCGTTTCTTTTTGTTCTTCTTATTTTCGGTAATGCTTTATGCATTCCGCCCGCCCGCATCAGCCTACAAATTAACTGCTGGTGCATTCCTCTGACGTCATCGCAACAAAGTCCGATGACATTTCTATTCCGCCGTTGCATTATTTGTTTACGATCATATGTTCGATGTTTGTTTACGAGCATATGATCGTTTGGCTGGTCTCTCATGCATTCACAGCTTGCTCTCTCTCGTTTTGTTCGGTTATTGTAGGCATGCGTGTTTTATATGTTTTAAGTGTATGCATGCGTGTTTTATATGTTTTAGTTGTATGCATGCGTATATGTATATTTGTGTACATGAACATTTTATGTTTCTCGTTTGTGTTGCTGGCGCTCAGCTTATGTTGCCAACGCTTGCGATGTTGCTTAGCTATTAATGTTGCTAAGCTCTCGCCATGTTGCTAACATACGTTTGCACATATTGGCTGGGCGAGCAATTTATGTATATCATGTACACTTATATTTTGATAAAATGTGAGGGAGTGCTTTATACATGATATAGCTTATGTGTTTCATGTGTTCGTGTATTAATATGTATTATCAAGCATATATTCTGTATTTCGTGTATTTGTGTGGTAAGATATATTATATCTTTCCTCACATTCCCCCCTTTCTTCGGGAGACCAAAGCCTCCCCTCCCTCATCATTTATGTTTATGTATGGTTATTAATTCCGTTGTATTATTCATTAATTTTGTTTTTAGTTTGTTTAAAAGTTTTTGTTTGGCTCGGCTCGCATCTTTTTTTTTTTTTTTGTTGGCCATTGTAGGCATCTTTTCAAATTGGCGATACATCGAAGCTTCTTTTCGGATCTTTTGGCAGTTATTGAGCATCTTTTCCAAACAAAACATGTACTTATTAACATGTTTGGCTCATTCTGCATCTTTTCTCCTTTTTTTTTTCATCTTAATACTGCACTTCATATTTTTCTCCTAAGCCTAACTTATTTCCTAAACTTCAGACTTTTTCTCCTAATCTAACTTATTCCCTAAATTTCAAATTTTTCTCCTAGTCTAACTTATTCCCTAAATTCAAATTTTTCTCCTACTCTAACTTATTCCCTATATCTCACATTTTTCTCCTACTCTAACTTATATTATTCTTACGCTCTTAAACCTACAGCACCTCCTCCAACACCCGTGCTCGTCCCCTCGCCATCCGAATGCGATATCGCACTCGGCCGACCCACACTACTTGTGATTGTCGAGCCTCCCCGCCCATCGCTCGCACTGCCATCACCACGGCGAGTGGCCATCTCTCCTCTTCTATTTCCTGCCATCTTTGATGCCTTGATGGCACTGGCACCGATCTCTGCCGATCCAAAACGGGCCTAGGTGGTGCCTGGCGTTCCGCTGGCGCCGACATCTGCCTTTTTATGCGCCTCGGGTCCCTTGAATGAGGCGGTAGCCCCTTTTGGCCCTGGTAGGCTCCTTGTTGTTGTTGTTGCTGTTGTTGTTGCTGTTGTTGTTGCTGTTGTTGATGATGTTGTTGCTGTTGTTCTTGTTGCGCCGGTTCCGCCCATTCATAAATGGTGGTGGCCCTGTGCACCCAGACATCTCCCTGGCGCACCGACTCCATCCACTGGTTACGCCGTGGTGGCCCAGGGATGTCGCCGGTGGCCGCTTCATCCATCGCTGGCTCATCCTGCCAGTATTCCGGCTCCGGAGGCTCCTCGTCGCTGCTGTGCGGCTCGCAATACTCATGCCAGAATTCTGGATTCACCTCCGGCTCTGGTGGTGGAGTGCCTTCCGGCATGCAATACTCGGCATAAAATGCCGGGTTTATGTTTATGTGGGGCATGGGTGGTCTTGGTGGTTCCCACACTTGATCCAGCTCCTCCTCATCGCTGGACAGTAGGTCCACCACTTCATCCGGTGCCTCCTGCACCACCCTCTCCTCCGCCTGGCCACCTATGCGCATCCCCATGCGCTCCAACTCCTCCTCAATTTCCTCGAACAGCCCCACCAAGCTGTCGGCAACAATGCCCTCATCCTCCTCTATTTCCTCCTCCATCTCGTCCGCTTCCTCAATTTCTCCCTCAACCATCATTTCCTCCACTTCCTCTTCCTCCTCGCTTCCCCCGTCCTCTTCCTCTGCCTCGTCGGAAGAGATGACGATGACCGGCCCATCTGGTAGCGGCTCATCGCCATCGGACTCCTCTTCCGACACGTATGGCGATGCCAAAAGTTGCAAGGCCTCCCCATGCATATTATTGCGTCTGCTCATATTGATTGATTTCTTGTAATTGAATTATGTTCCTGGCTGCGTTGACCGCGAAACCTCGCATTGCCTCTGCTCACACGCTGCTTACGAATCTTCGGCTTACGATGCACTTTCTTATGTTTTTGCGAATGCAATTTCTGTGTGTGTGTGAGTGTTCTCTCGTAGATTCGTGTGATAATGCACTTTCTTATGTTTTTGCGAATGCAATTTCTCTTTTACTTATGCGTATTCGCATACATTGATTAAGAGCGTGCATCTCACACCTACACTATGCGTGTGAGTGCTCTCTCGCGAATTCGCCGCTTTCTTAATTTGTATACGCCTTTTGAATGCCATTTCTCTTTTACGTGCGTGCATTTCACACCTACACTATGCGTGTAAGCGCTCTCTCGCGAATTCGCCGCACCTGTTATGATCGCACTTTCTCAATTTGCTAATGCAATTTCTCTTTTCCTTATATGCGTATTCGTATAAATCGACCAATCACGGATCTTCGTTTCATTGCTCTCTTTTTATATTGTTTTTTTTTTTTTTAAATATATCAACTGAGTGTGTGTGATTCCTACAGTTTTAGAGCCATTGTGCTTGCGAATTTTTTTTTGTATGATGGTGTTGCTGTACCCTTCTGATTTTGTTGTGTTTTTATATATGTATATATATTTCTTTGTTTTTTTTTTTTGAAATTTTTATATTTGCATATGTATATATATGTATTGTATGTATGTATATTATTTTATACATACTAATATGTTTCCAAAAAAAAAAACCAAAAAAATATACATGTATAAAAATTATTTGCGTGGCATACTCTTCTTGTCCTTTTCCAGCAAAAATCTGCCGCGCCTTAACTTCCTCGTTGTCCGGCCGGTCCAACTTGTCCGTATTGGCTTAGCTGAAAAATGCTGAAATCGAATTTGGAGAATTATAACTCTTGTTGGTCATCTGTGTTTGCCTCTGGCATTGCCTGCGCTTTTAATTCGCTTATGTGGGCCGTTCTTGATTTTCCGCTCACTATATGTATCAATTTACATATTACTGGTGATGTAAATCCTTTTATCTTATATGGCCCTCCATATCGCGGCGCTAATTTTGCCGCAAACCCTTCTGCGGCATTTGATAGGTAATGCTCCTTTGCCCATACAACATCCCCAATTCGAGGCCTCCATTCACGTCTTCTCAGGTTGTAGTGCCTTGCCTGGTCTTGTGCCGCCTTTTCCAGATTTCTTCGTACTAGCGTACCTATTTTTTTCATACGCTTTTCCATCTCTTGCAGTTTGTGGTCTGGCTTGCCTGTTCCTGTCGTTAGCGTATCATATATTGCTCCCGGCAATCTCGGCTCTCTTCCCTGAGTTATTGTCATTGCCGTATATCCAGTTGCATCTGATACGCTGGAGTTCACGGCCAACATTAGTTCAGGCCACAATTCGTCCCATCTCCGTTGGATCCCTTCTGCAAATTGGGCGATCATTGTTTTGACCGTTCTGTTCGCCCTTTTGGTTGGATTCTCTTGTGGCGTATAGGGTGCTGTTAATTGGTGGGTGCATCCCCATTCCTGTAGCATGTTTTTGAGGATTTTGCTTACAAATTGTACACCGTTATCTGTTATTACTACCTTCGGTACCCCGAATCTGCATAGTACTCGTTCTCTGAACGCCTTGACCAAGTTCTCTGCTGACGCTTTCCTCATTGGTATTAATTCAGTCCATTTTGAGAATCTATCTATTATTACAAGTAAAACAGAATTGCCATGTTTTGATCTTGGTAGTGGGCCGACAAAATCTGCGCACACGGTTGCCCATGGTTCTTCGGGAATTTGGGTCAACATACGTCCAGCTGCCTGTTGTTGACTTGATTTATACATTTGGCAACTTTCGCATTTATTTACGTATGTACGAATGTCCCTTTACATTCCCGGCCAGTAGTATCTTGCCGCTACTCGCGCAATTGTTTTCCTTGAGCCTGTGTGTCCTGCCGTAGGGGTGTTGTGGTTTTCATTTATTACTTGTTGTCTCAGTGTTTTTGGAACGCACAGTTTCCACGCTACTACGTCTTCGTTGCCCCCTCTGTGAGGTAATCTGTATACTTTTGCGGATTGCTTTTAATCTTTTTATACATTTCCCTTATCCACTCACATCCATTGTTCGCTTGCCTGACTCTTATGCTGTTGTCTTCCATTCGCCGACACGTCTCCAATGGCTGCCTTGACAGTGCATCTGCCACAATGTTTAATTTGCCTCTGCGGTATGTTATTTCGAAGTCGTATTGCTGCAATTCCAATGCCCACCTTGCGATTCGCCCTGTAGGACTTTCAATACTATTCAGCCACTTTAATGCCATGTGATCTGTTACCACTTTGAAATGGTAACCCTCCAAGTATGGTTTTAAATTTCTGACTGCCCATACTATTGTCAAGCATTCTTTTTCTGTGGCTGAATAGTTCTGCTCAGCCTGATTTAGAGTCCTACTGGCATAGGATATGACTCGTTCCCCTTCCTCCGTGTTCTGAGTTAGAATTGCCCCTACTCCGTAGTTGCTTGCATCAGTTTGGAGTATGAACATCTTTGAGAAGTCTGGGCAAGTCAAAACTGGGTCGGCTACTAGCCTTTCTTTCACCCTATCGAATGCCTCCTGGTGTTTCTCTTCCCATATCCATTTCGTTTTCTTCTTTAACAGGGAATTCAATGGCTGCACCAGTGTTGCAAATCCTGGAACGAATCTTCTGTACCATGATGCCACGCCTAGGTACTGCCGTAGCTCTTTCGTGTTTTTCGGAGGTTTTAATTCAGCTATAGCAGCTACCTTATCCGGATCTGTACCAATTCCCAGCTCTGTTACTCGATGGCCTAGGAACCGTAGTTCCTTTCGAAAGAATTGGCATTTCTCTGGATTTATCCGCAGGTTTGCTTCTCTCAGTCTCCTGAACACTTCTCGCAGGTGTGCCTTGTGTTCCTCTATTGTTCGACTCACGATTATTATATCGTCTTGGTAAGCATATGCGTGCGGCATCATTTCTGGCCCTATCACCATATCCAAGGCCCTCTGAAACGTTGCTGAGGCAGAGTGTAATCCAAATGGCATCACCTTCCATTGGTACAGTCCTTTGCCGGGTACAGTGAATGCCGTCATTTTCCTGCTGTTTGCTTCCAACGGGATTTGCCAGTAGCCATCCTTCAGATCTAGACTGCTGATGTACTTCGCCTCTCGCAACTGATCCAATATATAGTCTATTCTTGGCATTGGGTACGCGTCCTTTATTGACTTTGCATTTATCTGTCTGAAGTCAACGCACAGCCTCCACTTCCCTGTTTGTTTCTTCTTCACCATTACTATTGGTGAGCTGTATGGGCTATTTGACCGCTCGATGTATCCCATTGCAATTAACTCATCGACATTTCCATTTATGATTCCTTGCATCTTCGGATTCTTTGGGTAGTATCTCTGTTTTATTGGCCTATCATCGCACATTGTAATCGTGTGCATGCCTACGTTTGACGCTTCTGATATTTTTGCCAATTCCGCCAGTTCTTGTTTCATAAAATCTCCCACTCCCGTTTCTGGTGCATCTGTTACTATTGCTGTTGATATTTTTTCTGTCAGCCATTGCCATGTTATTGCTTTGGTCGCGCCGTCTGCTAGTCGTACTTGCCTCCCTCGTTTGGGTGAGATATGCTTGATTTCCTAACTTCTCCACTAGGCCTTGGCTGAACAAGCTGCTGGTGGCACCTGAGTCCACCGTTTCCTGCATTATCATTCCCTCGATGTTAATCTCCGCTAATAGTTGGCTCTCTTCTTCTAATAGTTTTCCTATTAGTTTCTGGGAGCTGCCGGCACCGGTCCCTGCTCGCCCCTTGTAGGCTGGGACCGGTTTGCGTTTCCCGCCGCCATACAGCAGTTCATTGACCGTTTTCCGATCCTTCCGCATACCCAACAAAATAATATTTTTCTGTTGTTACATTCCCTGGCCCAGTGTCCAGCACCTCCACATCGCCTGCACATTGTGTCTCTTCTATCTTGTGCTACTGGTCGCCTTGAAACGTGCATCGGGATATTGGAACGCTCCTTTTGAGCCTCTCGATGGAATTTACGCCTTTCTTGTTCCAACATTTCGAATTCATCAGCCAGCTGCATTAAATCATCCAGTGTTCGTATGTGGTGTGGGCTTATGAAAACTTTAAGGTCCGGTGTGCAGTTTTCTAATATTATTTCCAGCTGCTCATTTTCTGAGCATTTCAATGGTCGCATCATTGTGTAACGATCCTTTTTCGTCCTGTTATTCGGCAGAGCCGGATTTCAGGTGTCGAGGTTCGGCACAACAAATTTATATGTGCGCTGGTGAAGTAATAAGATTTGTTTGCTGAAATTTCGGATATGCAAATCAATGATGTTTATTAATAGTTTGGCTTATATTAAACAATTATTTTATGAGTATTATTTATGTGGTTTCTTGGCTGGCGGTGGCAAGGATAAATTTGAATATTTGCTGCTGTTGATGCACGTCCAATGTTTTTGGGAAACTCGATGATCAAGCAAGAATACGAGTTAGCAGATACTTTGGTTGAGCTGCCAGGAATACTCCAGGTCTTGCCTTTCTATCCTAACGACTGCTATTCTCCTATAATTTGCTAGAAATATCTCCTAGTCTTCCCCCACTATGCCAGGAATACTCCTGGTCTTCCCTAATCTGTGCTAGGAATACTCCTAGTCGATCCTGCCTGTGCCAGGAATACTCCTGGTCTTCCTACCTGTGCTAGGAATACTCCTAGTCTTTCCTAAAGTGCTAGGAATAGCTCCTAGTCTTTGCCTGGCTGCTAGGAATGACTCCTAGTCTTTGCTACTGGCGCTAGGAATAACTCCTAGTCTTATCCACTGATGCTAGGAATACTCCTAGTCTTTGTATTGCTGCTAGGAATAACTCCTAGTCTTGTTTGCTGACGCTAGGAATACTCCTAGTCTTTGTATTGATGCTAGGAATAACTCCTAGTCTTGCTTGCTGCTGCTAGGAATACTCCTAATCCTTTCTAAATCGCTAGGAATAACTCCTAGTCTTTTCCTCTATGCTAACAATTGCCCTTGACTTGGTCGTAGACCTTCCCGTACACTTGAACTTTTAGTCTTACAGCCGTGCCTTTACTTAATAACTTCGCCTGTTACTTCACTTGCTGACTTCACTTGTTGACTTCACTTGTTGACTTCACTTTTAAAATCTTCACTCACGAACTAATTATCCTCTGGTCTCAGCCGTGCGTATTTATAGGCATCTTGACCCAATCAGGATGCGTGGTGAACTCCTGACCCGTTACGGGTATTTTTCCATCAGTTTTCGTTTTGTCTTGAAAACTTTCCATTGCTTGTTTCTTTTGATCGGCTTTCTCTGCCGCTAATCCAGCATAGCTTTCTTGTTGCTATGCATGGTGAAATTCTTTCACCTTGTATGCGTCGCCTGTTATTCTGCTGAACTCCCAGCCTCGGTTGCCAACGGCGTCTCCTTTTCGGCTCTCTCCTGGTCTCGTGCTGGCCCCGCGATTTCCGCCATCGCCACCCCTTTTATCCACCATGCATCTCTCTTTTCTAAGATTAAGAGTAATAATACAATTCCTACGGAAATACATGTAAATTATAAACTAAATGCCTACATAAACAGATTAATACATGATTTAAATGGTTATAAAAAAATATAAGAGATTATACTAATAATAATAATAAATTTAAATATTAATGATGGTATAAATGTACAATCTGAAATAACAAATAATAATAACCCCCCGACTAACATTAATCATCCCCCTTTTTGGCTATGAATATATTCAAATTAAACCGCCTTTATACATTTCTCTTTGTTTTGGGTTATTGCTAATTCATTATGGTTATTGCAGCCACTTCTCAGTGGCTGTCAAACTTTCTCTTAACTTGTCGCTGAAACACCCACACATGTTAAGCGGTACGCTCACCTTCCACAAAACTCACTAATACACCCATCGCAACTCTCTCTCGGCTTTACTTTCGCGCTCATGAGCCGATCATACGCCCTGAGCGCAGCTTCCGATTTTGTTTGTGTGTATGGGTGAGTAATTATCATTCCAGCAATGCTTATGCATTGCTGCTTCATATCATACGCTGTTCCGAATGTTGCTCTCTGAGCATAGCTTTCGTTTCCGTTCGTGTGTGGGAGCAGATAATTATTGTTTCGGCACTGCTTACGCATTGCCGCTAGATTCTCACGCTTAAGTATGCGGGAGAACTTTCCGTTTCTTTTGCCTTTTCCTTATTTCGGCAATGCTGATGCATTCCTCTGACGTCATCACAACAAAGTCCGATGACATTTCTATTCGTCGTTGCATTATTTGTTTACGATCATATGTTCGATGTTTACTTACGAGCATATGATCGTTTGGTTCGGCTCTCCCATATTCTCTCTCTCTCGTTTTGTTCTGTCTTCATATGCATGCGTGTTCTATATATTTTGTTCGTATGCATGCATATATGCATATTTGCGTACATGAATATTTTCTGTTTCTCGTTTGTGTTGCTGGCGCTCAGCTTATGTTGCCAACACTTGCGATGTTGCTTAGCTTGTAATGTTGCTAAGCTCTCGCCATGTTGCTAACACATGATATGTTGCTAACTTACGTTTGCACATATTGGCTGGACGAGCAACATTATGTGTATCATGTACACTTACATTTTACATAAAATGCGAGGGGGTGATTTATACATGATATAGCTTATGTGTTTCATGTGTTTGTATTATTAAGCATACATTCTGTATTTCGTGTATTTGTGTGGTAAGATATAATATATCTTTCCTCACATTCCCCCCTTTCTTCGGGAGACCAAAGCCTCCCCTCCCTCATCATTTAGGTTTATGTATGTTTATTAATTCCGTTGTATTATTCATTAATTTTGTTTTTAGTTTGTTTCAAAGATTTTTTTTTTTTTGTTTGGCTCGGCTCGCATCTTTTTTTTTTTGTTGGCCATTGTAGGCATCTTTTTAAACTGGCGATACATCGAAGCTTCTTTTCGGATCCCCTTTTTTTTTTGTTTGTGGCAGTTATTGAGCATCTTTTCATTTAAAACATGTATTATTTATACACATGTTTGGCTCATTCTGCATCTTTTCTTGGGGTTTTTTTTTTTTTTTTTTTTTTACTATTCCCTACACTATACTTCATTAATCTCTCCTACACCTAGCTTATTCCCTATAATTCATGTTTTCCTTCTAAGCCTAACTTATTCTAAACTTTATATTTTCCTCCTAACCTAACCTATTCTATTTCCATCCAACTACATCACCTCCTCCATCACCCGCGCTCGTCCCCTCGCTATCCGGATTCTGTAGCGCACCGGACCGACCCACATCAATCGGGACTGACGATTTCCCCCGCCCATCGCCTGCACCGCGACGACAACTGCGAGTGGCCATTGTACATCCTCGAGTTCCCGCCATCGTTGTTGCCTCGTAGGCAATGGCGCCGATCTTTGTCGCTGTAAAATGGGTCTTTGTGGAGCTTGCCGCCCCTCAGGCGCCGACATTTGCCGTGCCAGTCGCCGTGGGTCTCGCGTAGCTGTTCCCGTGTGCCCTTTTTGGCCCTGGGAGGCTATCGGCTGCTGCTGTTGCTGTTGTTGTTGCTGCGGCTGCTCTTGGGGCCCTTTTTGGCCCTGGAAGGCCCCAGACTGTTGTTGCGGCTGCTGTGGATTCATTGGCTCCACCCACTGGTACACCGTGGTGGCCCGGTGTACCCACGTATCGCCTTGGCGCACCGACTCCATCCACTGGTCACGCCTTGGTGGCCCAGGGATGTCGTCGGTGGCCGCCTCATCCTCCATAGGCTCATTCGTGGCCTCCTGCCACTGGTCATACTCCTCGGGCTCTCCGTCACTGCTGTGCGGTTGGCAAAATTCCTCCCAGAATGCCGGGTTTACTTCCGGTTCAGGCGAGGATTCGCCATCCGGCCTACAAAATTCGGCGTAGAACGCCGGGTGTACACGCGCATGTGGAGTCGGTGGCCTCGCTGGCTGCCACTGCCCCTCTTCCTCTTCCTCTTCCGAGATTAAATCAATTATCTCGTCGGCCTCCATTTGTGGTGCCGGTTCCACTGGCTCTTCATTAATTTGAGCCCCCATCCGTCTCAGCTCTTCTTCAATCTCGTCAAACAGCCCCACCAAGCTGTCGGCGACAATGCCCTCATCCTCCTCTTCCTCTTCTTCAACTACCATTTCATCCTCTTCCTCTTCCTCACTCTCCACGTCCTCTTCCTCTCCCTCGTCGGAAGAGATGACGATGACCGGCCCATCTGGTACCGGCTCATCGCCATCGGACTCCTCTTCCGACACATACGGCGATGCCAGTAATTGCAAAGCCTCATCTTCGTTGTTCCTCCTGTTGTGCATATTGCGTCCGCTCATATTGAATAATTTCCTGAAAGTGAATTATGTTTCTGGCTGCGTTGATCGCGAAACCTCGCATTGCTCTGCTCAAGCGCTGCTTACGCATTTCGGTTCTTGTTGCACTTCGTGTGTATTATCGCCCACGCATTGCGTGCACTTCGTATGTACTCACACTTATACTGTGCGTGTAAGTGCTCTCTCGTAAATTTGTGTGATAATGCACTTTCTTATGCTTTCGATGTTGCGAATGCAATTTCTCTTTTACTAGTTATGCCTCCATTGATTACGTGCGTGCATCTCACACCTACACTATGCGTGTGAGTGCTCTCTCGCGAATTCGCCGCACTCTATTATATTGATATTGCGGATGCAATTTCTCTTTCTTTATTTTATGCGTATTCGTGTCAATTGACCAATCGCTGATCTTGGCCTTATTAATTTCTCTTCCTTTTTTTTTTTTATTAGCTCCAGAGTGCGTGTGATTACTACAGTTTTAGAGCCACTGTTCTGAATTCCTCCTATGCTGATGTTGCTGTGCCTTTCTGATTTTGTGGTGTTTTATATATGTATACCTATTTTTTTTGTTTCTCCCTTTTTTGAATTACATATATAGGTATTGTGTCTATAGCATACTTGCTATTTTGATATTCTTAAACAAATGTATATATATGTATGTATTGTATGTATAGCATAATTTGATATTTTGATATTATTCTGTATATCTCTAATTTCATATGCCAATGTGTTTAACAAAGAAAAGTATACATGTGTAAAATTTATCTGTGTGGCATTTTCTCCTTGTCTTTTCCCAGCACAAGTCTGCCATGCCTTAACTTCCTCGTTGTCCGGCCGGTCCAACTCGTACGTCTCGGCTTAGCTGAAAAATGCTGAAATTGGATTTGGAGACTCATATTTCTTGTTGGTCATCTGTTTGTGCCTCTGGCATTGCCTGCGCTTTTAATTCGCTTATGTGGGCCGTTCTTATTTTTCCGCTTGATATGTGTGTCAATTTACATATTACAGGTGATGTAAATCCTTTTATCTTATACGGCCCTCCATATCGCGGCGCCAACTTTGCCGCAAATCCTTCTGCGGCATTTGACAGATAATGCTCCTTTGCCCATACAACATCCCCAATTCGTGGTTTCCATTCACGTCTTCTCAGGTTGTAGTGCCTTGCCTGGTCTTGTGCCGCCTTCTCCAGATTTCTTCGTACTAGCGTACCTATCTCTTTCATACGCTTTTCCATATCCTGGAGTTTGTGGTCAGGCTTGCCTGTTCCTGTCGTTAGTGTATCATATATTGCTCCCGGCAATCTCGGCTCTCTTCCCTGAGTTATTGTCATTGCCGTATATCCAGTTGCATCTGATACGCTGGAGTTCACGGCCAACATTAATTCAGGCCACAATTCGTCCCATCTCCGCTGGTTCCCTTCTGCAAATTGGGCGATCATTGTTTTGACCGTTCTGTTCGCCCTTTCGGTTGGATTCTCTTGTGGTGTATAGGGTGCTGTTAATTGGTGTGTGCATCCCCATTCCTGTAGCATATTTTTAAAGATTTTGCTTACAAACTGTACGCCGTTATCTGTTATTACTACCTTCGGTACCCCGAATCTGCATAGTACTCGTTCTCTGAACGCCTTGACCAAGTTCTCTGCTGACGCCTTCCTCATTGGTATTAATTCAGTCCATTTTGAAAATCTATCTATTATTACCAGTAAAACAGAATTGCCATGTTTTGATCTTGGTAGTGGGCCGACAAAATCTGCGCACACGGTTGCCCATGGTTCTTCGGGAATTTGGGTTAACATACGTCCAGCTGCCTGTTGTTGACTTGATTTATACATTTGGCAACTTTCGCATTTGTTTACATATGTATGAATGTCCCTTTGCATTCCGGGCCAGTAGTATCTTGCCGCCACTCGCGCAATTGTTTTCCTTGAGCCTGTATGACCTGCCGTCGGAGTGTTGTGGTTTTCATTTATTACCTGGTGTCTCAGTGTTTTTGGAACGCACAGTTTCCACGCCACTACATCTTCGTTGCCCGCTCTGTGAGGTATGTTGCGATACAACTGCCCGTTCTCGGATAAGTAATCTGTATACTTTTGTGGGTTGTTTTTAATCTTTTTGTACATTTCACTTATCCATTCACATCCATTGTTCGCTTGCCTGACTCTTATGCTGTTGTCTTCCATTCGTCGACACGTTTCCAATGGCTGCCTTGACAGTGCATCAGCCACAATGTTCAATTTGCCTCTGCGGTATGTTATTTCGAAGTCGTATTGCTGCAGTTCCAATGCCCACCTTGCGATTCGCCCTGTAGGACTTTCAATGCTATTCAGCCACTTTAATGCCATGTGATCTGTTACCACTTTGAAGTGGTAACCCTCCAAGTATGGTTTTAGTTTTCTGACTGCCCATACTATTGCCAAGCATTCTTTTTCTGTGGCTGAATAGTTCTGTTCAGCCTGGTTTAGCGTCCTACTTGCATAGGATATGACTCGTTCCCCTTCCTCCGTGTTCTGAGTTAGAATTGCCCCTACTCCGTAGTTGCTCGCATCAGTTTGGAGTATGAACATCTTTGAAAAGTCCGGGCAAGTCAAAACTGGGTCGGCTACTAACTTTTCTTTCACCCTGTCGAATGCCTCCTGGTGTTTCTCTTCCCATATCCAGTTTGTTTTCTTCTTTAATAGGGAGTTCAATGGCTGCACCAGTGTTGCGAATCCTGGAACGAATCTCCTGTACCATGATGCCACGCCTAGGTACTGCCGTAGCTCTTTCGTGTTTTTCGGAGGTTTTAATTCAGCTATAGCAGCTACCTTATCCGGATCTGTACCAATTCCCAGCTCTGTTACTTTATGGCCTAGGAACCGTAGTTCCTTTCGAAAGAATTGGCATTTCTCTGGATTTATCCGCAGGTTTGCTTCTTTCAGTCTCCTGAACACTTCTCGCAAATGTGCCTTGTGTTCCTCTATGGTTCGACTCACGATTATTATATCGTCTTGATAAGCAAATGCGTGCGGCATCATTTCTGGCCCTATCACCATATCCAAGGCCCTCTGAAACGTTGCTGAGGCTGAGTGTAATCCAAATGGCATCACCTTCCATTGGTACAGTCCTTTGCCTGGTACAGTAAATGCCGTCATTTTCCTACTGTTTGCTTCCAACGGGATTTGCCAGTAGCCATCCTTCAGATCTAGACTGCTGATGTACTTTGCCTCCCGCAACTGATCCAATATGTAGTCTATTCTCGGCATTGGGTACGCGTCTTTTATCGACTTCGCATTTATCTGTCTGAAGTCAACGCACAGCCTCCACTTCCCTGTTTGTTTCTTCTTCACCATTACTATTGGTGAGCTGTATGGACTGTTTGACCGCTCGATGTATCCCATTGCCATTAACTCATCGACCTTTTCGTTAATGATGCCTTGCATTTTCGGATTCTTTGGATAATATCGTTGTTTTATCGGCTTGTCATCGCACATTGTAATTGTGTGCATGCCTACATTTGACGTTCCTGATATTTTTGCTAATTCCGCCAGTTCTTGCTTCATAAAATCCCCCACTTCTGTTTCTGGTGCATCTGTTACTATTGCTGTTGATATTCTTTCGGTCAGCTTACCATTCAATCTGCACCTCGGAGGGATATTTATTGCGTGGCCTGCACATTTAATTGTAGCTCCCATCGCTTTTATAAAATTCCAGCCCAACACTATAGCGTCGATTCCACCTGGGAGAACTAGGAATGACATTTTAATTTTCTCGTTTCCAAACTGTACGTTCGTGATCCATTGCCATGTTATTTCTTTGGTCGCACCGTCTGCTAGTCGTACTTGCTTTCTTGTTTGGGTGAGATATGCCTGTTTTCCTAATTTCTCCACTAGGCCTTGGCTGACAAAGCTGCTGGTGGCACCTGAATCCACTGTTGCCTGCATTGTCATTCCCTCGATGCTAATCTCCGCTGATAGTTGGCTCTCTTCTTCTAATAGTTTTCCTATTAGTTTCTGGGAGCTGCCGGCACCGGTCCCTGCTCGCCCCTTGTAGGCTGGAACCGGTTTGCGTTTCCCGCCGCCATACAGCAATTCATTGACCGTTTTCCGATCCTTCCGCATACCCAACAAAATAATATTTTCCTGTTGTTACATTCCCTGGCCCAGTGTCCGGCACCTCCACATCGCCTGCACGCCTGTGATGGGTTCTGGATCCATCCTTGTGCTTCACTATTGGCCATTCTCCTTTGTGCTGGTATCGGTGGTTCTTCGTCCAAACATCGCCTGCACATTGTGTCTCTTCTATCCTGAACTATTGGTCGCCTTGACACGTGCATCGGGATGTTGGAACGCTCCTTTTGAGCCTCTCGGTGGAATTTACGACGTTCTTGTTCCAACATTTCGAATTCATCAGCCAGCTGCATTAAGTCATCCAATGTTCTTATGTGGTGTGGGCTTATGAAAACTTTAAGGTCCGGTGTGCAGTTTTCTAATATTATCTCCAGTTGCTCATGTTCTGAGCATTTCAATGGTCGCATCATTGTTTGCATTTCGACCATGAAGTCCTTAAATGCTTCGTTCCACATTTGCTTTCTGGCCTTAACTTGGTCCTCAAGTTTATTAAAATAACCCCTTGGTAGGAAATATTTTTTAAAAGCAACCGTGAAATCCTCCCAAGAAGACCAATGCCTGTTGTTCGCGACGTACCACTTAAGAGCTTTGTCTTTCAGTAGTTCTGGCATGGCTCTCGGTATCAAATTTATGTCTAGCCCGTACATGTCTGCTGACCATTCGACCTGCTCGAGGAATTCTAATGGTTTCGAACCACCGTCGAACCTGAATGTCCACTCCCTTACTTGTTTGGCCACCCTCGGGTACTCACTTGTCGATATGGATGTTCTGCCTCTATGGTCTTCTGTGTCCCTTTTGTGCATCTTCGGGTCTTCGTATAATGTTTGTTGTTGCTTTTGTGGACCCTCTAATGCCCCAACACTTCCCCATCTGGGCGGTGTTAGTGTTGGAACTGCCAGTTTCGCTAAGTCCACCGCCGGTGTAGCTTTTGCCGCTTTCGCAAATTTTCCTGCCATTTTACTAATCCACTCTTGCCATATTGGGTCTTCCTCGTGTGCTTCGATCCAGTCTCCGAATTGTTTCCGCATTTCCTCGACGGTTCCGGTTATCGAAATTCCACACGTGACGCCTGCTTTTACCAAATCCTCCATTCTCATGTAGTATATCCATGATTTTGTCATTTTGTACTACTCTCAGTTTGCCGCAACAGAAAAAGGGAATATATATAATTTGGTATTATTTTTTTTTTTTTGAACACCAGGATATCTTGCAGCAAAATTATATTTTGTACTGTTTCAGTTTTGCAGAAGTAATTAACGATTTTGTTACCGCTTATTCAAGCCGTTTTTGCATATCACTATTAAATTTTGTAAATACTCTTTTGGTTTGTATTTATATGAATTTTCTAAATTTTCCAATTTTGATTTTTGTTATCCTTTTCACCAGTTAAGCACGTTGGGCGCCAGTTGTAACGATCCTTTTTCGTCCTGTTATTCGGCAGAGCCGGATTTCAGGTGTCGAGGTTCGGCACAACAAATTTATATGTGCGCTGGTGAAGTAATAAGATTTGTTTGCTGAAATTTCGGATATGCAAATCAATGATGTTTATTAATAGTTTGGCTTATATTAAGCAATTATTTTATGAGTATTATTTATGTGGTTTCTTGGCTGGCGGTGGCAAGGATAAATTTGAATATTTGCTGCTGTTGATGCACGTCCAATGTTTTTGGGAAACTCGATGATCAAGCAAGAATACGAGTTAGCAGATACTTTGGTTGAGCTGCCAGGAATACTCCAGGTCTTGCCTTTCTATCCTAACGACTGCTATTCTCCTATAATTTGCTAGAAATATCTCCTAGTCTTCCCCCACTATGCCAGGAATACTCCTGGTCTTCCCTAATCTGTGCTAGGAATACTCCTAGTCGATCCTGCCTGTGCCAGGAATACTCCTGGTCTTCCTACCTGTGCTAGGAATACTCCTAGTCTTTCCTAAAGTGCTAGGAATAGCTCCTAGTCTTTGCCTGGCTGCTAGGAATGACTCCTAGTCTTTGCTACTGGCGCTAGGAATAACTCCTAGTCTTATCCACTGATGCTAGGAATACTCCTAGTCTTTGTATTGCTGCTAGGAATAACTCCTAGTCTTGTTTGCTGACGCTAGGAATACTCCTAGTCTTTGTATTGATGCTAGGAATAACTCCTAGTCTTGCTTGCTGCTGCTAGGAATACTCCTAATCCTTTCTAAATCGCTAGGAATAACTCCTAGTCTTTTCCTCTATGCTAACAATTGCCCTTGACTTGGTCGTAGACCTTCCCGTACACTTGAACTTTTAATCTTACAGCCGTGCCTTTACTTAATAACTTCGCCTGTTACTTCACTTGCTGACTTCACTTGTTGACTTCACTTGTTGACTTCACTTTTAAAATCTTCACTCACGAACTAATTATCCTCTGGTCTCAGCCGTGCGTATTTATAGGCATCTTGACCCAATCAGGATGCGTGGTGAACTCCTGACCCGTTACGGGTATTTTTCCATCAGTTTTCGTTTTGTCTTGAAAACTTTCCATTGCTTGTTTCTTTTGATCGGCTTTCTCTGCCGCTAATCCAGCATAGCTTTCTTGTTGCTATGCATGGTGAAATTCTTTCACCTTGTATGCGTCGCCTGTTATTCTGCTGAACTCCCAGCCTCGGTTGCCAACGGCGTCTCCTTTTCGGCTCTCTCCTGGTCTCGTGCTGGCCCCGCGATTTCCGCCATCGCCACCCCTTTTATCCACCATGCATCTCTCTTTTCTAAGATTAAGAGTAATAATACAATTCCTACGGAAATACATGTAAATTATAAACTAAATGCCTACATAAACAGATTAATACATGATTTAAATGGTTATAAAAAAATATAAGAGATTATACTAATAATAATAATAAATTTAAATATTAATGATGGTATAAATGTACAATCTGAAATAACAAATAATAATAACCCCCCGACTAACATTAATCATCCCCCTTTTTGGCTATGAATATATTCAAATTAAACCGCCTTTATACATTTCTCTTTGTTTTGGGTTATTGCTAATTCATTATGGTTATTGCAGCCACTTCTCAGTGGCTGTCAAACTTTCTCTTAACTTGTCGCTGAAACACCCACACATGTTAAGCGGTACGCTCACCTTCCACAAAACTCACTAATACACCCATCGCAACTCTCTCTCGGCTTTACTTTCGCGCTCATGAGCCGATCATACGCCCTGAGCGCAGCTTCCGATTTTGTTTGTGTGTATGGGTGAGTAATTATCATTCCAGCAATGCTTATGCATTGCTGCTTCATATCATACGCTGTTCCGAATGTTGCTCTCTGAGCATAGCTTTCGTTTCCGTTCGTGTGTGGGAGCAGATAATTATTGTTTCGGCACTGCTTACGCATTGCCGCTAGATTCTCACGCTTAAGTATGCGGGAGAACTTTCCGTTTCTTTTGCCTTTTCCTTATTTCGGCAATGCTGATGCATTCCTCTGACGTCATCACAACAAAGTCCGATGACATTTCTATTCCGCCGTTGCATTATTTGTTTACGATCATATGTTCGATGTTTACTTACGAGCATATGATCGTTTGGTTCGGCTCTCCCATATTCTCTCTCTCTCGTTTTGTTCTGTCTTCATATGCATGCGTGTTCTATATATTTTGTTCGTATGCATGCATATATGCATATTTGCGTACATGAATATTTTCTGTTTCTCGTTTGTGTTGCTGGCGCTCAGCTTATGTTGCCAACACTTGCGATGTTGCTTAGCTTGTAATGTTGCTAAGCTCTCGCCATGTTGCTAACACATGATATGTTGCTAACTTACGTTTGCACATATTGGCTGGACGAGCAACATTATGTGTATCATGTACACTTACATTTTACATAAAATGCGAGGGGGTGATTTATACATGATATAGCTTATGTGTTTCATGTGTTTGTATTATTAAGCATACATTCTGTATTTCGTGTATTTGTGTGGTAAGATATAATATATCTTTCCTCACAATTGTTTACATTTCGACCATGAAATCCTTAAATGCTTCGTTCCACATTTGCTTTCTGGCCTTAACTTGGTCCTCAAGTTTATTAAAATAATCCCTCGGTAGGAAATACTTTTTAAAGGCCACCGTGAAATCCTCCCAAGAAGACCAATGCCTGTTGTTCACGACGTACCACTTAAGAGCTTTGTCTTTCAGTAGTTCTGGC
Source organism: Drosophila austrosaltans (assembly GCA_035045865.1). Lineage (NCBI taxonomy): Eukaryota > Metazoa > Arthropoda > Insecta > Diptera > Drosophilidae > Drosophila > Drosophila austrosaltans. Next base: position 124,369 of record JAWNOQ010000089.1, read on the forward strand.
ATGGCTCTTGGTATCAAATTTATGTCTAGCCCGTACATGTCTGCTGACCATTCGACCTGCTCGAGGAATTCTAATGGTTTCGAACCACCGTCGAACCTGAATGTCCACTCCCTTACTTGCTTGGCTACCCTCGGGTACTCACTTGTCGAGATGGATGTTTTGCCTCTATGGTCTTCTGCGTCCCTTTTGTGCATTTTTGGGTCTTCATATAATGTTTGTTGTCGCTTTTGCGGACCCTCTAATGCCCCAACACTTCCCCATCTGGGCGGTGTTAGTGTTGGAATTGCCAGTTTCGCTATGTCCACCGCCGGTGTAGCTTTTGCTGCTTTCGCAAATTTTCCTGCCATTTTACTAATCCATTCTTGCCATATTGGGTCTTCCTCGTGTGCTTCGATCCAGTCTCCGAATTGTTTCCGCATTTCCTCGACGGTTCCGGTTATCGAAATTCCACACGTGCCGCCTGCTTTTACCAAATCCTCCTTCCTCATGTAGTGTATCCATGATTTTGTCATTTTGTACTACTCTCAGTTTGCACTTTTGCCGCAACAGAAAAAAAATATATATATTTTGTATTTTTTTTTTTTTGAACACAAGGATATTTTGCAGCAAAATTATATTTTATACTGTTTCAGTTTTGCAGAAATAATTAACGATTTTGTTACCGATTATTCAAGCCGTTTTTGCGTCTCCCTATTAAATTTTATAAATACTCTTTTGGTTTGTATTTATATGAATTTTCTAAATTTTCCAATTTTGATGTTTTTTTCTTTTATCTTTTTCACCAGTTAAGCACGTTGGGCGCCAGTTGTAACGATCCTTTTTCGTCCTGATTGTCGGCAGAGCCGGATTTCAGGTGTCGAGGTTCGGCACAACAAATTTATTTGTGCGCTGGTGAAATGATAAGATTTATGTTGATTTTTGAGGATGCAAAAATGGTATTTTATTGATGTTTTGATTATTTATATTTTGGTGGTGATGTTTTAGATGGTTTTTGGGTATGCGATGGCAGAACTTGGCATCCGGGGCCGATGCTGGTGGTTGTAGATTCAATCCTCAGAAACTCTGGTGACCAAACGAGAACAATTGTTAGCCAATGGTTTATTTTCTGCTGCCAGGAATCCTCCTGGTCTTTCTTAAGTTATGCTAGGAATACTCCTAGTCGACCCTGTCTGTGCCAGGAATACTCCTGGTCTTGCCTTTCTACCCTAATCGCTGCTAATCTCCTATCGATTGCTAGGAATATCTCCTAGGCTTTCCCCACTATGCCAGGAATACTCCTGGTCTTCCCTAATCTGTGCTAGGAATACTCCTAGTCGATCCTGCCTGTGCCAGGAATACTCCTGGTCCTCCTACCTGTGCTAGGAATACTCCTAGTCTTCCCTAACTGTGCTAGGAATAACTCCTAGTCTTTCTTAACTTGCTAGGAATACTCCTAGTCTTTTCCAAATTGCTAGGAATAACTCCTAGTCTTTTCTAAATTGCTAGGAATAACTCCTAGTCTTTTCTAAATTGCTAACGATTGCCCTTGACTTGGTCGTAGACTTTCACGTGCACTTGAACTTTCTAATTTTTGCAGCCGTGCCTTCACTTAATGACTTCGCTTGGTACTTCACTCGTTGACTTCACTTTTAAAATCTTCACTCACGAACTAATTATCCTCTGGTCTCAGCCGTGCGTATTTATAGGCATCTTGACCCAATCAGGATGCGTGGTGAACTCCTGACCCGTTACGGGTACTTTTTCATCAGTTTTCGCTTTATCTTGAAAACTTTCCATTGCTCGTTTCTTTTGATCGGCTTTTCTGCCGCTCATCCAGCATAGCTCGCTTGTTGCTATGCATGGTGAAATTCTTTCACTTCGTATGCGCCACCTCCTAATTAGCTGCATGCCCAGCCTCGGTTGCCAACGGCGTCTCCTTTTCGGCTCCCTCCTGGTCTTGTGCTGGCCCCGCGATTTCCGCCACCGCCACCACTTTTATCCACCATGCATCTCTCTTTGCTACAATTAAGAGTAATTAACAAGTTTCCTAAAATAATGAACTTACAGCCTAAATACAAATGCATAGTTAAATGAGATACATGGCTATATAAATAAATATAAGAAAATATAAAGGAATATAAAATAATACATACTAAAAATATAAATGTAATATATATATAAATAACCGACAATGACTCCCAATTAATATTAATTCACCCCTTTTTGTTGTAATTATATAAATTTAATTTGATTTATTCAAATTAACCGCCTTCATAAATCTCTCTTCGTTGTTGCAGCCACTTTCCAGTGGCTGTCAAACCATCCCTCAATTTGCCGCTGATACACCCATACATGCACAACAGCGCTCTCTCGGCCGTTACTCTCCCGCTCACGAGCCGATCGTATGCTCTGAGCGTAGTTTCTTGGCTTTCGTTTTCGGCAATGCTTATGCATTGCCGCCCTCCCGCATCAGCCTACAAGCTATTCCGAAAGCTGCTCTCTGAGCGTGGTTTTTGTTTGGTTGCGTATGGGTGTGTGTGTATTTATTATTTCGGCAATGCTTATGCATTGCCGCCCTCCCGCCTTAGCCCACAAACTACCGCTCTCTGAGCGTAGCTTCGGTTGTGTTCGTGTGTGTGTGTAAGTTTGATATTTCGGCAATGCTTATGCATTGCCGCCCTCCCGCTTTAGTCAACGAGCTGCTCATAGTTCTCATGCGTGAGAATTTTTCGTTTCTTTTTGTTCTTCTTATTTTCGGTAATGCTTTATGCATTCCGCCCGCCCGCATCAGCCTACAAATTAACTGCTGGTGCATTCCTCTGACGTCATCGCAACAAAGTCCGATGACATTTCTATTCCGCCGTTGCATTATTTGTTTACGATCATATGTTCGATGTTTGTTTACGAGCATATGATCGTTTACTTTGACTCTCACGCATTCTCAGCTCGCTCTCTCTCGTTTTATTTGTGTCGTTTTAGACATGCGTGTTTTATATGTTTTAGTTGTATGCATATGTACATATATGCATATTTGTGTACATGAATATTTTAGATTTCCCACGTATGTTGCTAGCGCTCAGCTTATGTTGCCAATGCTTGCGATGTTGCTTAGCTTTTAATGTTGCTAAGCTCTCGCCATATTGCTAACATACGTTTGCACATATTGGCTGGGCGAGCAACATTATGTATATCATGTACACATGATATAGCTTATGTGTTTCATGTGTTCGTGTATTAATATATATTATCAAGCATATATTCTGTATTTCGTGTATTTGTGTGGTAAGATATATTATATCTTTCCTCACAGGGTATCATCAGTAAAATACATGAAGAGTATGTAGTCAATACGATTAATAAAGGTGAATAGTGCATCGGGATTGCCGTTGAATTTTTCAACACTTCCAAGTTGGTGGACAGCTTCCGCCATACTAGATTCGGTGAGTGGTGGATGAACCATTTTATTTATTTTGAAGATTTGTTTTATTATTTGTTCGTTGATTTTTTTTTTTTTAAATAGAATTTTTCTTTTGTATTTGTTTCATATTATACAAAAGAAGAATACACATGTATCTAAATTCTTTACGTGGCATTTTCTCCTTGTCCTTTTCCAGTAAATCCCTGCCACGCCTTAACTTCCTCGTTGTCCGGCCGGTCCAACTTGTCAGTCTCGGCTTAGCTGAAAAATGCTAAAATCGGATTTGAAGAATTTTACTTCTTGTTGGTCGTCTGTGTTTGCCTCTGGCATTGCCTGCGCTTTTAATTCGCTTATGTGGGCCGTTCTAGTCTTTCCGCTCGATATATGTACCAATTTGCATATTACAGGTGATGTAAATCCTTTTATCATGTATGGCCCTCAATATCGCGGCGCTAATTTTGCAGCAAATCCTTCCGCTGCATTTGACAGGTAATGTTTCTTTTCCCATACAACGTCTCCGATTCGTGGCGTCCATTCTCGTCTTCTCAGGTTGTAGTGCCTTGCCACCATATCCAAAGCCCTCTGAAACGTTGCTGAGGCTGAGTGTAATCCAAACGGCATTACCTTCCATTGGTACAGTCCTTTGCCGGGTACCGTGAACGCCGTCATCTTCCTGCTGTTTGCTTCCAACGGGATTTGCCAGTAGCCATCCTTCAGATCCAGACTGCTGATGTACCTCGCCTCTCGCAACTGATCCAATATGTAGTCTATTCTTGGCATTGGGTATGCGTCCTTTATTGACTTTGCATTTATTTGTCTGAAGTCAACGCACAGCCTCCATTTCCCTGTCTGCTTCTTCTTCACCATTACTATTGATGAGCTGTACGGGCTGTTTGAGCGCTTGATGTATCCCATTGCAATTAACTCATCGACATTTCCATTTATGATTCCTTGCATCTTCGGATTCTTTGGGTTGTATCTCTGTTTTATTGGCCTATCATCGCACATTGTTATCGTGTGCATGCCTACGTTTGACGCTTCTGATATTTTTGCCAATTCCGCCAGTTCTTGTTTCATAAAATCTCCCACTTCCGTTTCTGGTGCATCTGTTACTATTGCTGTTGATATTTTTTCTGTCAGCTTACCGTTACATCTGCACCTTGGAGGGATATTTATTGCGTGGCCTGCACACTTGATTGTGGCTCCCATCTCTTTTATAAAATTCCAGCCCAACACTATAGCGTCGATTCCACCTGGGAGAACTAGGAATGACATTTTAATTTTCTCGTTTCCAAACTGTACGTTCGCGATCCATTGCCATGTTATTGCTTTGGTCGCGCCGTCTGCTAGTCGTACTTGCCTCCCTCGTTTGGGTGAGATATGCTTGATTTCCTAACTTCTCCACTAGGCCTTGGCTGAACAAGCTGCTGGTGGCACCTGAGTCCACCGTTTCCTGCATTATCATTCCCTCGATGTTAATCTCCGCTGATAGTTGGCTCTCTTCTTCTAATAGTTTGCCTATTAGTTTCTGGGAGCTGCCGTTACCGGTCCCTGCTCGCCCCTTGTAGGCTGAAACCGGTTTGCGTTTCCCGCCGCCATACAACAGTTCAGTGACCGTTTCCGATCCTTCCGCATACCCAACAAAATAGCAGCTTTCTGTTGTTGCATTCTCTGGCCCAGTGTCCAGCACCGTTCTTGTTCCAACATTTCGAATTCATCAGTGGTGTGGGCTTATGAAGACTCTAAGGTCCGGTGTGCAGTTTTCTAAGATTATTTCTAACTGTTCATTTTCCGGGCATTTCAATGGTCGCATCATTGTCTGCATTTCGACCATGAAATCCTTAAATGCTTCGTTCCACATTTGCTTTCTAGCCTTTACTTGGTCCGCTAGTTTATTAAAGTAACCCCTCGGTAGGAAATACTTCTTAAATGCAATTGTGAATTCCTCCCATGAAGACCAATGCCTGTTGTTCGCGACGTACCACTTAAGAGCTTTGTCTTTCAGTAGTTCCGGCATGGCTCTCGGTATCAAATTTATGTCTAGCCCGTACATATCTGCTGACCATTCGACTTGTTCGAGGAATTCTAATGGTTTCGAACCACCGTCGAACCTGAATGTCCACTCCCTTACTTGCTTGGCTACCCTCGGGTACTCACTTGTCGAGATGGATGTTTTGCCTCTATGGTCTTCTGTGTCCCTTTTGTGCATTTTCGGGTCTTCATATAACGTTTGTTGTTGTTTTTGTGGACCCTCTAATGCACCAACACTTCCCCATCTGGGCGGTGTTAGAGTTGGAACTGCCAGTTTCGCTATGTCAACCGCCGGCATGGCTTTTGTTGCCTTTGCAAATTTTTCTGCCATTTTCGTAATCCATTCTTTCCACACTGAGTCTTCCTCGTGTGCTTCGACCCATTCTCCGAATTGTTTCCTCATTTCCTCGACGGTTCCGGTTATTGACATTCCGCATGTGCCGCCTGCTTTTATTAAGTCCTCCTTCTTCATATAGTATATCCATGATTTTGTCATTTTGTACTACTCTTACTTTGTACTGTTGTTGTTTGAGCAAATCTTATTTTTGTGACAAAATTATGTTCTGAATTGTTTTGTTTTAACCAGAATTATTTTTGTATCAAAATTATATTCTGAATTGTTTCTGTTTTAACCAGAATTAACAATTTTATTATTGACTCTTTGAGCCGTTAAGCACGTTCACCAGTTAAGCACGTTGGGCGCCAGTTGTAACGATCCTTATTCGTCCTGTTGTTCGGCAGAGCCGGATTTCAGGTGTCGAGGTTCGGCACAACAAATTTATATGTGCGCTGGTGAAATGATAAAATGTTGTTGTTTAAATTTTGAGTATGCAATTCGGTGGTTTTATTAATTTCTTTTGGTGATGTTAAATGATTATTTATAGGTATTATCGTGTGACTTTTGGCTGGCGGTGGCAGAGATTGATGTCAGTTGCTATTGTTGATGATGCGCGTCCAATGATGACCAAGCGAGAATAATTTTTTCAGATGATTTATTTATGTTGCCAGGAATACTCCTGGTCTTGCCTTTCTATTCTGATCACTGCTATTCTCCTAAAAGTTGCTAGGAATGACTCCTAGTCTTCCCCCACTGTGCAAGGAATACTCCTGGTCTTGCCTACTCTGTGCTAGGAATACTCCTAGTCGATCCTGCCTGTACCAGGACTACTCCTGGTCTTCATAACTGTGCTAGGAATACTCCTAGTCTTTCCTGTATTGCTAGGATTAGCTCCTAGTCTTTGGCTAAATGCTAGGATTAACTCCTAGTCTTTCTATTGATGCTAGGAATAACTCCTAGTCTTTGTTTCGGTGCTAGGAATAACTCCTAGTCTTTATTTCTGCTTGAAATTACCCTTCGCTTGACCGTCAATTTCCGCTGGGACTCAACTCCGCTAATCTCGCAAACGTCGGTCTTCTTTGCCAATTTCACTTAATTTGGGACTTCACTTCTTGACTTCACTTTTGATTTCTTCACTTGGTACTTCGCTTCCAGAACTTTCACTCACGCACTAATTATCCCTCTGGTCTCAGCCGTGCGTATTTATAGGCATCTTGACCCAATCAAGACGCGTGGTGAACTCCTGACCCGTTACGGGTACTTTTCCATCCGTTTTCGTTTTGTCTCGAAAACTTTCCATCCTCTGCTCCTTTTGATCGGCTTTCTCTGCTGCTCGTTCAGCACAGCTTGCTTGTTGCTATGCATGGTGAAATTCTTTCACTTCGTATGCGTCGCCTATCGTTCTGCTGAACTCCCAACTTTGGTTGCCAATGGCGTCTCCTTTTTCGCTCTCTCCTGGTTTCGTGCTGGCCCCGCGATTTCCGCCACCGCCACCATTTTTACCCACCATGCATCTCTCTTTGCTACAATTAAGAGTAATAATATAATTTCTAATATAATATATGTAAATTACAAACTAAACGCCTACATAAATGGAATAATAAATGATTTGAAATATATAAATGTAATAAAATTAAACATTAATGATAATATAAATGTACAATATTGATAGATATATAAATAATAATAGCCCCCCGAATAATATTAATCAACCCCCTTTTTGGTCGTAAATATATGTATGTTTAGTTTGATTAATTCAAATTAAACCGCCCTTAAAAATTTCTCTTCGTTTTAGTTATTGAGAATTCGTTTTAGTTGTTGCAGTCACTTTCCAGTGGCTGTCAGTTTGGCGCTTTTAATGGCTCACGTCCATTAAAACTCACTCATACACCCACAGCAACACTCTCTCGGCCTTTATTCTCTCGCTAATGAGCCGATCGTACACTGTGAGCGTAGCTCTTGGTTTCGTTTGTGTGTATGTGTGGATAATTATTATTTCGGCAATGCTTATGCATTGCCGCCCTCCCGCTTTAGCCTACAAGCTGTTCCGAAAGCTGCTCTCTGAGCGTGGCTTTCGGTTAATTTCGTATGTGTGTGTGTGCAATTGTTATTTCGGCAATGCTTATGCATTGCCGCCCTCCCGCTTCAGCCAACAAGCTGATCCAAATACTGCTCTCTGAGCGTAGCTTTGGTTGTATTCGTGTGTGTGGGTGAATTTATTATTTCGGCAATGCTTATGCATTCCGCCCGCCCGCGTCGGCCAACAACCTAATTGTTGGTATATTCTTCTGACGTCATCGCGACCAAAGTCCAATGACATTTCTATACCGCCGTTGCATTATTTGTTTACGATCATATGTTCGATGTTTGTTTACGAGCATATGATCGTTTGGCTTTGTTGTCATGTATTCTCAGCTCGCTCTCTCATTTTTGGTCGGTCGTTGATACGTTTTGACTGTAGGCATGCGTGATTAACATATATGTTTTGTTTGTATGCATGCGTATATATATATTTGTTTACATGTACATTTTCTGTTTCTCTCTAGCGCTAAGCTTATGTTGCCAATGCCTGCGATGTTGCAAGCTTTTGATGTTGCCAAACTCTCGCCATGTTGCTAACACACGATATGTTGCTAACGCATGTATGCACATACTGGCTGGGCGAGCAACATTATATATATCATGTACATTAGGGGTGTTCTTAGTTGTATGGGGGAAAAAAAATATTAATATTTTTTTAAGTGCCGGGCATTTTTTTTTCCTTTTAGTCTAAAAAAAATCTCAAAAAAATTTGGGGCCGACCGGATAATGTTTGATGGGCGCGGAACTCATCTAAAGTTTTTAGTGTGATGCTCCCATATAAACATACATAGCACCATACAAATGTCATAAGAGTGAGCGAGATGGCATGCTATGAAATAAAATGTCAGTACATTGTGAACACTATTGATGTTATATTACAAAAAGAAAAGAAGAATAGAATCAAATGTTTCTTAATTAATGGTTTTAACTTAAATTTTTATTAGTATCACTGACTAGATCACTTTTTTTTACAGAGGGGTATTTTTTTTTATAAGCTTCAACAACTTGAAGCAATGATTGTTTTTTCTCCTCGTTGTTTGTGAGAACTCTGTTGTACTCCAGCATAAATTTGACTCCTCTTTCGGCCATATCATTTACCACAAGAAGATCACGGCAGTATGTTAAACCTTCCTCAAATTCAACTGTTTGCTTCCAGTTCGATGGATCCAGTCCAAGAAATGTTTGCGGTAGCCTAACTTTCTCAAAAAAATCCTTGGTTTTTGATGACACAAAGTCAGACAAGGAGTATTTTTGGAAGTCTACCAAATTAGAGTAATGTCTATTATTTTTAAGTTTAACATTTGGTTCCTTTGAGTTAAGATTGCAAACCATACGAATTTTTTCTTCGGAGGAGACATTCGAATCAAAAAACGCCAGAGCTACTAAGTCTTCGGCAAGGTACCATAAATGATTGCTAATTTTTTTCAATACTATAGACGAGGTTTCGGCGTCAGTACTTGCATATTTTAAACAATTTTTTACATGGTTAAGGTCATGGAAAGGAGCCTCAATAGCGTTTGTACACTTAAACCATGCTTTAATGTACATTTTCACTAAGAAAATGCAAACATCACGCAAACCATTTTCTTCCTTTTTTGTCAGCCGAAATTGATGTCTAAATAAAAATATCTTAAAGGAATATATGGCTTTTGACATCCAGCGGGCATGGCTAGTTGGTCCAGGAGTACGAAAAGTATATTGCTTTACACCAAGAAAGATTAAAGCTAGCTGAAGCAATTCTTTATTATCTTCCGGCTCTGACATTTCTGTAGTTCACCAAGGCAAAATTTCGTGAAGTCCTGGCGTTCTGCTCCACAAATTTGGACACGAATTGTTTCATCTGCAACGCCACTTTCAAATTTCTCCTTCTTCAAATTTGGCCATGATTTTGAAAACCTTTCAAATATCGGAACTTCTGCTGCAGATGTGGAGCATAGCTTTAGTTCAAATACGCTTCGCAATATGATTTCGTACATATGGTGGCGGCACGGTAGTTTTATTAGACTGCGTCCAAACTTTTTTTCTAATAGAACTGCTGCTCCTGATAAAATGCCTGTATTTGCAGCCGTGGTGTCATAGGATAAACCATTGACTTGGTCAACTACATCCCATTTAACTAGCCTGTCAAAAACTGCCTCAGCAACATTTTTTCCAGTTGAAGACTTCACTTTTGGTGCACCTAGGAACTTTGAAGTACCATTGTAGCTTACTAGAACTGCTATGCGTTCAACCTTACTAGAACCGACTAAGTCTGTCATGAACTTTCCGTCAAAATGTACTACCAAGGCACCAGTTTTAACCATCTGTAAGTGATAAGTTTATTGGTTTAAAATGACCGAAAAAATTTGTAAACCACTCTATTACTTTTGCGTTAAATTCAGCAGAAATTTCTGCAGATTGTTTTATACGATTAGCCTGACGGATCCGGTGAATAGTTGAACGATTGATGACAAGTTCCTCTGCACGATGTCCTAATGCTTCAGCGGCTGCTATTAGTATATGTACTGCCATTCCATCAGATACTTTGGCATTGTCTAGAGCTGCGACTAATCGAGATGTTATAAAGCTTTTGCAACCTCGTTTTGCATCCGATTTTGGTTCTAAACATATGTTTTGTTTATCCATAACAGGTATAGCAATTGGCTGACTGATATCATTGTCATCACTGCTATCCATGAATTGAGGAATGTCTGAAGAATATTAAACAATGAATATGTTGAAACCTGGATTTTATTACTCAAATAATTATTTTACCTTTTTGGGCTAATGTTCCATCTTCGTGTTTTCTTTTCCGGGTAGCTTGTTTTTCTTGGCGCTCTTGAGATCTTTTTTCCCGTGCATATAATGTCATATCAACACCAACCATACAACCAGGACGTCCTTTCTGTCGTTGCATTTGTAGAAACTGCTTATCTTCCTCAATCTTAATTTGTTCTAGTGCATCTACACTTGCAATGTCGAATAAGTCATCCAGACAGTCCACAAATGTGTGGACATTTTTTTTCTGAGATTCAGATCTTTTCTCGGGAATTGTTTTTTCAATATGATTCCAATCTTCATATAATTTCATTAATTTGGCTGCAGCTTTATTATGATCCCTGTGCGGTATACGGGCTTGTTGCCAAAATACTATCACTGCATTGATCGTTAGTCTAGAACTTTCCTTTGCCGAGAGCTTCACAAAGCGCATGTTGTAGAATAAGACTTGGAGCACCTGACGGTTTGATGGGAGTTTTGCGCCAATAATTTGATGCGTAGTAAATCCAATCAAATCCACTTTTCTTAATCTTTCCGCGGCTTGACGCGTTAAAACATTTGATGCACTTGAAACTATTTCCATTTCCAATAATTGTTTTCTTACACGATACCACTTGAAATGCAAAATTTACACTCAGTAACAAATGTCACGTAAAAAAAACAGATGCTCAAAACATGTGCCCTTGCACATGTGATTTTAACGTGTGTACCCTACTTTTTTATAAGTATTTGTACGATTAGAACTTTCCAGAAGAACCAAACTTCTGAGCAGCTGTTATTTTTAAAGAGTTAGTAAAAAAGATCACTTGCAGCACTAATTGTAAATAGCGCGAAACACATGCCATCTCGCTCATTCTTATGACATTTGTATGGTGCTATGTATGCTTATATGGGAGCATCACACTGAAAACTTTAGATGAGTTTGATGGGCGCGGACATCAAACATTATCCGATCGGCCCCACATTTTTTTGAGATTTTTTTAGACTAAAAGGAAAAAAAAAATGCCCGGCACTTGGTGAATTTCGAATTTTTGAAAATAAGAACACCCCTAATGTACATGCATATCTGCGTCGTATATATTCCGTTATCAATGTGACGGAGTGAGCATGAATAAACATATATATTATGTGTTTCCTGTACTTGTGTGGTAAGATATATATCTTTCCTCACAAAAAATACGTTTCCGACCCCATAAATTATATATATTCTTGATCAGCATCAACAGCCGAGTCGATTCAGACATGTCCATCTGTCTGTTTGTTCGCAGCTTATTGAACTTAAATTTAAGCTACGTAGTTGAAACTTGGTAGTTAGCTTTCTTAAAGGTGTAGGTAGATCAAGTATGAAAATCGGTCGGATCGGATTACTATATGATATATCCAATATCGGAATTTATTTCAATTCTCAATGGAAGCTATAAACCGTTGAAACGATAGGTCGACAATAAAATTAAGCTTCCATAACTTTGTTGTTTTTCTATCGAATACTACGAATGTATTCTATTAGTCTAATATACTTTCTAACACACGAACCAAGTTTCATCAGAATCGGTCAACTATATCATACAACTCCCAAAGGAACGATCGGTGAAAAAATAGTTTTAGAGCAATAACTTGAGTGTTTATAAAGCGATTGTCCCGAAATTCTATTTGAAAGTTTAGTACATATAAAAATGTCAGTGCTAGTTTTCAGCCAAATCGGTTGACTATATGCTATAGCTCCCATAGGAACAATTAGATCAATTTTTTTTTTTTGTCAAATTACATTTTTTTCCTAAGCCATTAACATTTAATGTAGGTATGACTTGTTTTATATACTCTCTAACGTCTTTGTTACATTATAAATACATATATATCAAAAACCAGTTTACCGAATTTGCATGCTCTCTTCTTCTTTCTTGTGTCTGGAACGCGTTTTTAACGCGAGGTTGCATTAGTTTTTTGGCTTTTTGACAAATTTGCGCAAAAAAGCACAAGACTACACTATATAGGCCTGATAGGTGAATGTCCCCTCTATCACATGTTTATGATTATATCGTGAATCTCTGTTGATTCCACTCCACCAAAGTTGAAAATATGAAAAAATTTAGTGTGTTTTTGAAACGTCTCCAACTTACTAAGAATTTCAAAGTTCAAAGTTGCAATTTTTTGTAAAAATTGTTCTTTTCATCCATTAAAAATGTCTACACTTTGAAATGATGTAGCACCCACAATTCATATTGGAATCCAAAAATATTTTGGATCCATAACTTCTGAAGTATTATCTGTCGATTTCACTTTTTACTTTTTCCCAACGCGATGGTGAAAATAATTATTTTGATCAGCTATCCGAGCAGAGGCCCCACTGTGCGTCGTAAAATTTGACTTTGCTTCATGGGCAAAGAAAAGGGGTTAGCATTTACTTCTGCCCCCAATATATATGTTTAAAAAAATGTTTTGATAAATTTTGCTCAAATTTTGCTTCGGTATTATAGGTATTTCATATATGCAGAAATAATATTTGTTTTGAAAAATTTGAATTATTTTTGAAAAGCTTTTGCATTTCACGAGAATTTTTTCGTATGCTTATGCGTACACATATACACATGGTATAAGGAGGTATACTAAAAAGCAACTATGAGACCAAAAACTATAAATCTCATACAGCTGAATTTAAACCACTGTGTAGCAGTGCAGGACTTACTACAACAGACAGTCCGAGAAGAAGCGATCGACGTAGCGCTACTCAGCGAACCGTACAATGTAAACACATACACAATACGGTCTCCAAGTATAGTGAGGTGCCATTAAAGCGACTCCCTGACTCTCTTAAAGCGGTGTTTTCCCCAGTAAATCCGGTGTGAAAAATCTCAAATAAAACGGTGCCTTTTAGCCTTGACGTCCAGCAGCTCAGTCTACTCACCGCTTGACCCAGCGCTACAAGCTCAAGTCAGAGTGAGTAAGCTTATACTTAAAAGTTCGGCCCAAAGCCCAAGTCGCTGGTACAATAAAGCTTTGAAAGCTCGTGCAGCGCTTATTTCATCAACAGCCGCGTACAAACATCATCAAGCAGTAGTACTGCAGGCTAATTGGCGGCCATAGATCCACAAGACCGTGGTTCAAATCTTGGCGGAGGACAAGATCGGACTTCGTTGTTTTATTCTTTTTGGTCATTACTATTAATAATAACAAACAGGAAATGACATTCAAATTGACCTCTTTCCCTACTACATTTACCATGGACACTGGTGTTGCAGTCTAAGAACTCCGCTTGGGCCCTAAAGGCCTTGGTTCGACCCCCGTCGCACAGTGGGGCCTCTGCCCGAATAGCTGACCGAAAATCATTTTTTTTTCACCATCGCATTTGGCTAAAATGAAAAGTGAAATCAACAGATAATACTTCAAATGTTATGGATTCAAAATATTATTGAAATCCGATAAGAGTTGTGGGTGCTACATCGTCTCAAAGTGGAGACATTTTTCATGTAAGAAAAAAATTTAGAATTTTAAAAAAAACTTGCAACTTTGAAACTGTATATTGGCCGAATTAAACAACTGATCTTGAATATTTTTACTTTATTCGAAAAGTAGATCATTTTTTAGTTATTTGTTGTAAAAAATTTAATGTAATTTGAAATACTCAGTAAATTGGAGACGTTTCAAAAATACACTAAATTTTCGCATTTTTTAAACTTTAGTGAAGGAAAAACAACAGTGATTCGCGGAGATTCACGATAGAATTATATCAGACCTATATAGTGTAGTCTTGCGCTTTTTTGCGCAAATTTGTCAAAAATTCAAAAAACTAATGCAACCTCGCGTTAAAAACGCGTTTCAGGTACAAGGAAGAAGAAGAGCGCATGCAAATTTGTCAGCAGCGTGTGTGTAAAATCGCGACCGAAATACTACCTGACGATGTTTACATGTTTAGGAGGTCTTAAAAAATAGGTAAATGATATTTTAGGTCATAGAAAATCGGGTCTACCTACATTGTTTGTTAATTTTTTGGATTTCCCCGATTACCTGTTTCAATTTGGAAACCAATTTTGTTGTTACCTAATTAATCAAAAAAGGTTATTACAAACAAGTGCAATAGTTTGCAATGATGCAAAAATGTTTTTTTACCTAATGATTTAAGAGAAAATGGTATATATAAATGTTTTTTTACCTAATGATTTAAGAAAAAATGGTATAAATTGCAAACTATTGCACTTGTTCGAGATAGTTTTTTCTTGACTTCATAAGGGGAAACAGCTTTTTTGTTGAATAGTATTTTTGAATATAATTCAATTATAATTTAAAGTGGAAAAATGGATTTGAAGAATTCTAAGATTTTTGAAGTTAGCCTACACAATTCCTCGGCCAGGAGAAGCAAAAACCGAGAATACAACTCGAGAGGATATGCAAAGCAGAAAGGAAATTATACAAGCTGAGTTCTCCCGCAAGCTTGGATTAAAAGTTGACTGCCCATAGTACGGATACGGGAATACGAATGATGGAAATACTGCGAGGAAATTTTTCGAAAATGACCACATAACATCATTGATAACAGGTGTTAATCATGAGATCATTAAAAGGTTGGCTGTTATCCTTAATGTTCTAAACTGCAAGGAAATGATAAATGGTACCAAATTTGCCGAATATGCATCGAAAACAGCTCAACTTTTGAATGAATTGTGCCCTCAGAAGAAACTAACCCCCACAGTACATAGGATTTTGGCTCATGGAAAGGATTTAATCGAGTATCAGTGCTTACCAATTGAAGAGCTGTCTGAAGAAGCACAGGAATGTAAGAACAAGGACTACAAAAATTTTAGAAATACTAATACATTCAATATATCTCGGATTAGACAAAATGAAGACCTTTTCAACATGCTGGCAGCCTCATCGGATCCACTTATTGCCTCAATAAGACAAGTACGAACACGGAAAAAAATAGAAGAAAGCAATTATAGTTCCGAAATGATAAGTTTATTAGATAAAAAAGATAATGTTGAAGATTATTTTGCTGAAAATGAGCCAATATAAAATTTTTAAAATTAACCTAAAAAAAATCATAAATTTTTTTTTTTTTTTCGCAATTTCAGTAAAAAATTAAAACAAAACATTAAAAAATCTTATTTATCTTATCAAATTAGAATAATAAAGTTCATTTGTCATCAAAAAAGCGTTTTTTAAGTGAATTTTAAGGGTAAAATATGCCTAGAAATATTTTTCAACTTTGACCTTGAATATCTAAGCAACCTGAGCACATGGCACCTCAGTAATAACTTCATTTGTAGCTTGAACAATTAGCTATCAAATGCTTTTTAAATTTTGAAAATCGCTTCACTACTTTAGAAGATATGATTTTTGATAAGCGAAATGAGAAAAGGCCCCACTGTGCGTCGGAGGTGGCGGTCAAACTAATTGAAAACAATAAAAAAAAAAAAAAATAAACAATATATAAATTCCAAATAGCCAAATATAAATGTATAATTCAAATTAATTAATTTGAATTTAAAAAATTCCCAACCATAATCTGATATCAAAAAAATTCTTTCGAGAATTTTATCCCCCTTATGAGGGGGAGATAAACCGAATTTTTACAATAAAACAAGATTCATATTCCAACCATAAATCAAAACTCTCAACGCCCCTAGCATGGAGGGCGGCGGCGACGATTTCCAGGCGGTGTTTGGTCGGCGTAGTTCGCTCCCAAGAACCCCGCCGCAACTAGTTCTTCAGCAGCAATGGGCTACTCCAGAGACCCCCTCTGCCGAAAAGATACCACCACCCCGTGGCACTACCAATCAACGACTGGTGGCGACTCCCGATGGCGGCAGCGTTCCAAAACGTTGCAGAGAGTTGTCTAACTCACCACCAAGCGCCGATGGCGGAGCCTTTAGAGACGACTACGTTCCGCCAAAAAGGATTAGAGGTGTAGAAATCCCGGAGATTAGAGGAGGAATCGGCAAGGATCTAGCCGAAATGAATCAAATCATACAGGAAATTAAAGACGCAACGTCAGTTGGTAGCGACTCCAAGGTCCGCCATATAAACAACAAAATGAGGGGCCAATTCTCTCAGCTGAAATTAATGATTGAGTCAGTTTCCACGTACTGGGAAAATCATGAGAGCGTCGGTGACGTTACTGTAATTGCAGCGACAGCCCCACAGACGGAAAATAAGTCCCAACAGACGGATCTGAAGTCCACCCCCCAAAAGAGAAACAAAAACGCCCATACCCAAACGGGTAGAGGATCAGCAGCACCATCGACACCAAGAAGACCAAAACCACCACCACACCAGAAGGAGGAGGGCGATCCCAACATCGCCGACTGGAAAAAGGTGGAACCAAAGAAGAAGAAGCAGCAGCAGCACATAACACCTGCTTCTCCCAAGAGACGACGCTCCGATGCAATCCTGGTCCACAGCACAGGAAACATTACCTACAGCGAAATGTTAAGAAAGGTAACCAGAAGCAATGATGAAAATCTCAAGGCACTTGGAGAGAAAGTACAGCTGGTAAGAAAAACAGCTAAAGGAGATCTACTCTTCCAACTGAAACCAGGAGAAAAGAACATTCAAAAATGGAAGGTTGACATCGGTTCAGTTCTCGGCAATCTGGCGGAGACTAAGGCACTCACAAACCTGGTGAATCTGGAGATCAGAGATTTGGATGAGATGACATCAAAGGAAGACATCGTTGCAGCGCTCTCGTCTCAACTGAATATAAATGCAGACCAAAACGCAATAAAAAATTTGCGTCCAGCATATTTTGGCACCCAGAAGGCGACCATCCATGTCCCACCCGAGTCAGCAAAGACTATTTTGTCTGCAGGAAAAGTCAAGATCGGATGGCCGTTAAGCAGGATCAGGGAAATTTCGGCCCCAACCAGATGCTATAGGAGCCTCCGAACGGGGCACATAGCAGCCAGATGCGCCGATCCGATAGATAGGAGCAACTGGTGCCTTAAATGCGGAGGAAAGGACCACAAGACGATGGAATGCAAAAAACCTCCCTACTGCTTCCTGTGCGAGGCCAGTGCAATGGAAGAGCGAGCACACAGAGCCGGCGGACAAATCTGCCCATCAGCCTCAGCGGGCGCAGGAAGGAAGCCGACCGGAAAACCTCATGATTTAATTCACACAGATCAATCTGAACCACTGTGAGGCAGCCCAAAATCTGCTTAAGCAGACAGTTGCAGAAAACAAATCAGACATAGCAATAATCAGCGAGCCCTTCAGGCGCAAGGATGACAACTGTTGGATATACAGCTCCTCAGGCAAAGCAGCTATATGGGCATGCAGCTCTCCAGCCGTTCCGCTCCGGAGCTCTCTGCACCATGAGCACTTCGTAAGAGCCCATATAAATGGTAAGTGGATCTACAGTTGCTACCTGCCACCAAGCTTGGATCTCACGAGCTACTGGACGCGCTGGTGCAAGACGCGCGTGAACACTCAGCCTCTATTATTGCGGGCGATTTTAATGCGTGGGCCTTGGAATGGGGCAGCACCGTCACCAACGTCAGAGGCAGACCTCTATTAGAGAACTTTACCCAACTGGATGACGTCCTAGCCAACACAGGTTCACAAAACACTTTCAATCGCGCAGGCCGTGGGTCCATAATAGACCTCACTTTCGTGAGTAGTAGCCTGTTCAGGTCCACCCGCTGGAGACTGGGAAACGTCTACACAGCCAGCGACCACGAAGCAATAATTTCCACCATTGGCGAACATCCAAAGACGCCCCCCGCACCGATGCAAAATGCAAAGATGTACAAAGTGGATTCGTTGAATATAACTTTATTCACAACAGCCCTGAATACAGCACACTGCGACTCAGACACAGCTCCATGGATGGCCAGCAACCTAATACGCATGGTTACAACAGCGTGTGATGCAAGCATGGCGGAAAGTCGTCGCTGCAAAGGACATCATAAACCCGCATTCTGGTGGAGCGGAAATATATCCAACCTGAGGAAGCACTGTCTATCGGCCAGGAGAAAGTACCAGCGCGCTAGGAAACGTGGCACTACCGGTTGGGAGGCACTCCACACCGATTACTGTGCAAAAAGGAAGTCCTTAAAGCTCGCGATACTATCCTCCAAAAAGGAAGTCTTCTTACAATTGTGTGACTCGGCCGACCACGACCCCTGGGGAAGAGCATACAAAACGGTGGTCAAAAGGATCTACGCCAAACGGCAGGCCCCCCCAAACGACGAGCAAGAGCTCGCGCGAATTGTGGACGATCTCTTCCCACACCGAGCTGACTCTCTGTACGCCAGGCGGCCGCAACCTGTCGCTCTGTACGAGATAGACCCGGTCTCCTCAGAGGAACTAATAATGATCTCCAGAACGCTAAAAAGCCGTAAAGCCCCACGACCAGACGCGGTGTCTGATCGGGCACTAAAACTGGCAATTGCGCTCCGAACCGAGGCGTTTGTTGACACCTTCAACAAATGCCTAAAAGAGGGCACCTTTCCATCACAATGGAAGGAGCAAAGGCTGGTGCTAATCCCGAAACCAGGCAAGACGACTGATGTGGCAACTTCGTACAGACCCATTTGCTTGATAGACTCAATGGGAAAGGTGTTCGATAGACTCATACACAGAAGACTCGATGCGGCGATAGGTGAAAACGGCGGCCTCAAGAACAACCAATATGGATTTCGGAAAGCTAAATCAACTCTGGACGCAATAAGCAAGGTGGTGGACATAGCCTCGCTATAAAGGGAACGAGATGGCAAGGCGGAACCAAAAGATATTGCCTGGTTGTGACCCTAGATATCAAAAACGCCTTTAACACGGCAGATTGGGGACGCATACTCGACGCTGTCCTGGGTCATGGAGTCCCAAAATATCTACACGCAGTCGTTTGGACCTATTTTAACGGGAGGAAAATCTCTTATCCCACCGCTTCAGGAACCACGCATCGCACAATATCAGCAGGTGTGCCGCAAGGCTTGGTTCTGGGTCCCCTGCTATGAAACGTCATGTACGACGGTATTTTCCGAGTGCCATTACCAAGCGGATGTGCACTCATCGTATACGCTGATGACGTCGCTGTCGTCGCGGAAGCCGCGACGATACCGAAGGTATCAGGTGTCCGCTGATACCTCCATAGCTGCAATAGAAAACTGGCTCAGCTCAGTCGGTTTGACCCTCGCGTCGCACAAGACGGAGGCTCTGCTTCAAGGAGCATCTGGCACATACACAAACGAGGGCAGCGGAGGCAAGCCGAGCGCTATCGAGGATCATGCTGAACACACGGGGTCCAAAACAGGAGAGGAGACTATTGTTATACAACGTCGTAAAATCGATAATAATGTACGCAGCGAAAATTTGGGCTCCAGCCATCCTGATCCCAAGCTACACCAGAGGCATCAAAGCCACCTACAGGCTTGGCGCACTCAGAGTCTTATAGAACAGTGTCCGACGAAGCTGCTCTGGTCATCGCCGGCACTGTCCCTATAGACTTACTGGTGGAGGAGGCCAAGTCCATTGCAGAGTCAATAAGTAATGGAACACCGAAATCGCTGGCAAAGAAGACAGCGAGGGAGCGCAGCCTGAGCAAATGGCAAACCAGATGGGATGGCTCACCCAAGGGCAGATGGACGCACAGGCTAATTCCGGATATCAGGAGATGGGTTCTCCGCAATCACGGGCAGGTCAACTTTCACCTGACCCAATTCCTTAGCGGCCATGGGTGCTTCAAAAAATACCTGGCGAGGTTTGGCCATGATACTATTCCTCTATGCACTAACTGCGAAGGATCCCCTGAGGAGGATGCGCATCACGCTCTTTTTATTTGCAGACGACTCAGCGAAGAGAGGAACCGACTTCACGACTCGGCTTCACCATAACGGATACAAACCTGGTGGACTCAATGGTTGGAGACTCAGCGACGTGAGACGCCGTTAGCAGGTTCACACACTACGTAGCAGACGAGCTACACAGCGCGATCAGGAGCACACCGGAGTAGAGCAACGCAGATAAACATCCTTGAGACGTAATTCCCCCTGGGAAGTTCCACAAGGACTCGCTGCTTCCTCTACCACCCGCAACCTATATTGACCTAACTTTTGTTAGCGATCCGATGGCGCGCTCAGCAAAGTGGCGAATTAGTGACAGCTACACGGCAAGCGACTACGAAGCTATTCTCTGTAAGCTTGGGCACCATCAGCGTACCACAACTGAGTCAGTTAACACCAAGGTAGTATACAAGCCAGACACATTAAATATAATTAGACAGAGCAAAGGAGAGTGTTTTTTGAAGCTCTGTGACTCAGCTGATAAGGACGCATGGGGAAAGGCATACCAGACTGTTGTCAAACGGGTCTGTGCAGAGAGACAGACATTACCAACCGATAATGTCATCCTGCGTCACATTGGTGAGACGCTGTTCCCGACTGAGTCGGCTGCAATACAAGCAAATATGCAGATGAATAGAAGCTGCGGCAACTACAACATTGAGGAGTGCACAGTGGATGAGCTCTTAGCAGTCGTGAATAGCTTGAAGATGGGAAAAGCACCTGGATTGGACGGTATCCCTAATCGAGCATTGAAGTTGGAGATAAATCTCCACCCGGAAGTTTTTGTCTCATTTTTTAACAAATGCTTTGACGAAGCGACTTTCCCTAACAGATGGAAACAGCAAATGCTTGTACTGCTGCCAAAGCCAGGC
The DNA here is from genome assembly GCA_035045865.1 of Drosophila austrosaltans. Lineage (NCBI taxonomy): Eukaryota > Metazoa > Arthropoda > Insecta > Diptera > Drosophilidae > Drosophila > Drosophila austrosaltans. The sequence continues at coordinate 145,621 of JAWNOQ010000089.1, forward strand.
AAACCGTAAGGCGAAGCCTCTTCGTACAGCCCATTATGTCTGTTAGACACTACTGGTAAAATTTGGAGAAGCTTATAACCACCAGGCTAAATTGTGCAATCGAAAGTGGTGGTGGACTATCAACGAATCAGTATGGATTTAGGAAGGCAAGGTCAACCGTTGACGCCATCTGTTGGGTCACAGGTACGGCAAGGGAAGCAATAACTGGTAGCCGTTGGAGAGGAGGCTCAAAGACATCCGAAATGCGTTCAATACTGCAAAATGGGAACGAATCTTGAAGAGCCTCAGTTTTGGGGCCACTATTGTGGAATGCCATGTATGATGGCGTCCTCCGGGTAAACCTTCCTGAAGGGGCAAATTCTGTAGGATTCGCCGATGATATGGTGATAGTTGCGAAAGAACTGGCTGAGTTAGAGAACAAAACCAACCCTACAATCGCGGCCATCAGTCAATGGCTTGCAGTCGCCGGGCTAGAACTGGCAACACAGAATACAGAGGCCGTGCTTATAAGTAGTCGCAAGAAGGTGGAAACAGCGAGGATTCTCGACGGGACTACTAGTATAGCATCCAAGAGGGCAATTAAATATCTTGGGGTCATGCTAGTCACCAGGCTCTGTTATAAAGAGCACCTGGACTACATCAACCAAAAGGCTCTAGGATCAGCGCAGGCATTGTGGCGAATCATGCTCATACGTGGACCCAGACAACAGTGTAGGCTGCTACTTACGAGCGATATAAAATCCATCGTTCTATATGGTGCACCAGCGTGGCACAGTGCAGTGCAGGCTAAATCCTACAGGCGAGGAGTAGAAGCAACACTCAGGCTAAGTGGCATTAAAATATGCTGTGCATTTCGGACAATCTCAGACGAGGCAGCGTTTGTTATTGCAGGCCTAATCCCCTTTGCTGAACTGGTTAAAGAGTTGGAGGTGACATATGCGGCGTATAGGAACCCAACAATCCAGGATACCCATAATTCGAAGGCATCAATCCGGCAAGCAGCCCGTCGGGAGTCTATTGGCAGATGGCAGGCGAGATGGGATAAGACAGCCAAGGAACGATGGACTCACAATCTTAACCGAACATCGGAGAGTGCGTCGATAGGCGACATGGAGAAGTGATTTTCTATCTAACACAAATTCTCAGCGGCTATGGATGCTTTAGGAGCTACCTTAAGCGTTTTGGTCATGAAACAGATAACGCGTGCAGTTGGTGTGGTGCCGGAATATCCGAAGATGCCAGGCACATCGTATTCTTCTGCCCGCGATACGACAAGGAGAGAGGCACACTAGAGCTTCACCTTGGTACAAGAATCACAGCTCGAAAGACTGAGGAACGGGCAATAAACAGCAGACGCCCCTGCGAAGCAGTAATTCCAGGCAGTCCCGCAGGCGTATTTGTTCTTTGTTCTTGATTCCTGTATTGCTCAAATTTTGTATAGATGTACCATTTATTATTATACCCTGTACCCATAGGGTAAAAGGGTATATTAAAGTCGCTAAAATGTATGTAACAGGCAGAAGGAAGCGTTTCCGACCCCATAAAGTATATATATTCTTGATCAGCATCAACAGCCGAGTCGATTGAGACATGTCCGTCTGTCCGTCTGTCCGTCCGTCTGTCCGTCTGTCCGTCTGTCCGTATGAGCCACGCGATCTCAGAGACTATAAGAGCTAGAGCTACCAAATTTGTTGTGAGCATCCGTCTAATGCCTAGGCAGGTCGAGTTTGTTTCAAATTTTAGCCACGCCCACTTCCGCCCCCGCAATTTAAAAAAAACGATAACTAGGGCTGCCTTCAAGATATCGTATTCCTACTTGGTACACCTAATTATATACCCAAACTGGCCCAGCTGAGCAAATTTTGTTAAAATCGGACAATAAACATCGGAGATATGGCTATATCCGTTTTGTACTGAATTGCCAAGGCGGCATTGGCAGATAGGAAAGAGCGAGATAGCATGCGTTCGCTGCTGCTGCATGTAAAGGGGAATTTTGTTTTGAATTGATTGCGATTTTGAGGTTGTTCGATCATTTGTCTAGTGACTACGCAGATCAAGAGAGTTTAAAATTTTTGCCACGCCCACTTCCGCCCCCGCAATTCAGAAAAAACAAATTATTAGAGCAGTTTTTAAGGAATCACATTCTTATTTGGCACACCTAATAATGTGGCTAATATGCATCATCTGACCAATTTTAGTTGAAATCGGACAATAAATATCGGAGATATACGAATGTGCATTTTGAACTGAATTGCCAAGGCGAAAGCTGGAAAGAGTGAGCGAGATAGCATGCGTTCGCTGTTGCGGCATGCTAAAGAAATTTTTTTATGAAATTAATCGCTATTTCGAGATTGTTTGACTTTATTCAATATAATAACTAGTAGGTACAGGGTATACTCAATGTCGGCAAGGACGACTTGCTTGCTTCATTTTTATAAAGTATTTGAATGGATTAAATATATATGAATTAAAAAAAAAAAAAAAAAACATATATGTATTTTGTGACGGTGAGGGATGGGCCCACCCCTCACAACAATTTGTCTTGTACCATACCCACATTTTATACATTTTTGTTAATATACGCCGCTGAAGGCATGTTTGTTCGCAGCTTTTTGAACTTAAATTTAAGCTACGTAGTTGAAACTTTGTAGTTAGCTTTCTTAAATGTGTAGGTAAATCAAGTATAAAAATCGGTCGGATCGGATTACTATATGATATATCCAATATCGGAATAAAAGGGTTCAAATTAAAAAAAATTTTTTTTCTTTTGGAATACAGTGAAACCTCGATATAACGAACCTGAAGGGAACCAGACAATTTTTATATTGATTCGCTATAGGTACTTTAAAGAAATCTGAAAGAAAGTTCGTTATAAATACTGTTTAATCTGTTTACATTAAAATAATGATAGAACTGCACTGAAGTGGAGTGTATATAAAAAATAAAAAGTTATACATTTTTTCAATTAGTTTTTATTAAAATAATTGGTTATTTTAGATTCGAATGCACTTTTTAAAATAACCTCCTGTGTCTCAAGAAAAGTTTGGAGCTTTTTAACCATTTGTTTGGCTTCTTTGGCAGTAATCACGTTCTCGACCTCTTCATCCTCCTCAACAATGTCGACCGTATTTCTGTTTAAAACACTGTCAACAATGTCATCATCAGTAATATGGCCCGTAGTATTGACGTTATCATCGATAGTAACAAAATCATCAAATCTTTTATCCAAATTGAAATGGTTTTTAATAACAATTCTTCGCTTAATGACATTCTTCGCTCTCTTGAACACAATCATTTGTGGTCAAAATATTTGGACTGTCGACAAAGCCACATGTCGCAAAACAGTTGACAATCGTAGGTTGTTTTACGTTTTCCCATGCTTTATGGGCCATTCTGATGCCTTGAAGAACGTTAATGTTACTCTTGCGCCCCTCTTCCATATCATTGATTAAAACTTTGACCACCTCCTTGCGATAGAATTGCTTAAAATTTTTAATTATTCCCAGATCTAGAGGTTTTAATAGATTTAAGTGATGTAGGGTTTTTATGTGCCATGCAGTTATCAACGAGCAATAACACTTTTCGATTGGCCTTAGTCATTTCGTTGTCAAATTTTTCTAAGTAATCCAACCATATTTCAGTAGTCATCCAAGCTTTTTTGTTCGCAAAGTAGTCCACTGGTAAGCTTTTAATATTTTTAAAGCATCTTGGATTAGTTGATTTTCCGATTACCAGCAATTTTCTCTTCTCAGTGCCAGAACTATTTACTGTAATCAAAATTGAGAGTCTTTCCTTGCTATGTTTTCCACCGTGTCATTTCTCAGATGTAAGTGCCATTGTTCGATCTGGTGCGCATTTAAAAAATAGCCCAGTTTCGTCTGCATTAAAAATATTGTGGGGCTGATATTCTGCCAACAGACATGGTATATACGTTTTCCAGTTAGAACAAACTTGGTCACTTACACTGGCACTTTCCCCACTCACTTTCGTTGCTAGCTTTAAATTCCTTGTGTCCCATACGTACAGCGAATTCTTCAGCTTTAGTTTTAATTAACGAACCTCCTAAAGGAATGTTTTGAGTCCGACATTGTGAAAACCATTTAAACAAACATTGCTCAATGTCTCCATGTTCAGCAGTCCGCATTCTTTTCATCTTTAATGCCTTGGTGTTGCAAATGATCTCTCTATTTTTTAAAATTGTTGAAAGAGTACTCGGCGGAATATTAAATTGTTTAGCAACTTCTTGCTTCGATTTATCAGCTCGATCAACGGCATCAATTATTGACATTTTTTCGGGAACAGAAATTGATTTACGCTTTAACGAACTCATTTTGGCAAAAGTCAAGGCACGGAGTGACTACAATTTCACACATTTTGTATGTACACGCAACATAATTAAGGGACTTTTGCTTAATTCGCTTTGTTCTCACTTCGTTGTATAGAGACAATCAAAGCAAGACATTTTTATCCAGAAGTTTGAGAAAACGGAACTTTAACGGCTTGCCACAAATTTGATTTTGCCTTATTTTATTTTCGTTGTATAGAGGTGTTTGAAAAATTGCTTCGCTATATAGAGGCTTTCAGACACAGAAATTCTTCGTCATAGCTAAAGAGCATTTTTGAATGGAGAACTTCGTAAAAGCGAGGTTTTTTCGAGGGGCTTTATTAAAAATTCGTTATATTGAGTTTTTCGTTATAACGAATTTCGTTATATCGAGGTTCCACTGTATACGTCCAATTTGTACCAAAACACTACCCACCAAGTTTGACTCAAATCGGATAATTATTACGGCTACAAATCAATAAAACAAATCAACAATATAATCCATTTACTCCAGCAACAAAAAATTTCAAAGAAATCTGCCGTACTAACACAAAAGACCCGCGATCGAATCCGCGCGGCTCCAAATAAGAAATATATAAGAATATTCTTCTTTTGTTGTTGTATTTAAATTTAATTTGTATCAATACACTATACGCCAAATTTGAACTATTTTAATGCTCACGCACACACAAACATATGCAAAAATTCTTCACCACGCGGTGTGTGAGAAAGACAGAAATATTTGCGTTTTGTTCTTGCTCAAAACGAAATTGAAAGAGCGAGATGCAATGCTTTTGCTATATATGTATGTCGAACTAGCTTAAGTAAGCTAAAATAGGATGGTGGCGTAGTATGTAAAGATCGGTGGCACGATGGCTGGATGTGTTTGGTGGTTCGATTCTTGGTGAGGAAGTGAAAATTTTTAGGTTTGTTTTTTCTTCTTTTTTGTTTTTTTTTTGATTATGTTAAACATTTATTCCAATTATTCTAAAATTTTTGTTTTTATATTAAATAATAAAACAGTGAAGCTGCAAGGGTATACAAACTTCGGCAAGCCGAAGTTAGCTTCTTTGATATCTTTTTTTTGAAGTGACCAGTACGTCACCAGGAAATTCTAAAATGGTAAATAAAATTAATAAATTATTTCTTTTTGATATTTAGTTACACAATTGTTTAACGCACAGTTTTCAAAGCCTCCCATTCTTGAGCTAATCGCTAAATGAAATGAGAGTTAAATATGTATATAAATATACATATATACATAAATATAAATATGTACATGTGTATGTGTGTACGCATAAGCATACGAAAAAATTCTCGTGAAATGCAAAAGCTTTTCAAAAATATTTCAAAGGGGGTATTGAAAACAAATTACTCCATGGGCAAAATCTTCCAAAAATTAATAACTGACAGATTGTTATGCGCGATACAGGCTTTTACCTGACCCAGATCCTAAGCGGGCATGGTTGTTTCAGGCAGTATTTGCACCGCTTTCGTCACGACAAAGATGCCTACTGCACAGTGTGTGGGGATCGACGTGATAGAAGACGCAGAACACATCATCTTTCACTGCAATGTGTAGTCTGTGGGCCGCCGAACGCCAGCGACCGTTAGCAACATAATTGGAACATATGCCTCTGTGAAGCAATGCATCACTGCAGTCCCACAGAGGCCAGCCTACCTTCATCTCGTATGCTAACACGCCTTAATGACCAGTTCATATGTACATATACTGATATTAGCTTAAGTACCTTTAATGCGAGTAAATAAATGGAATTAAAAAAAAATATCAAAAAAGCTAACTTCGGCTCTGCCGAAGTTTGTATACCCTTGCAGCAAAATAATTGGTATAAATGTTTAACAAAATCAAAAAAAAAAACAAAAAGAAAAAACACACCCGAAAATTTTCACTTCTTCACCGAGCATTGCATTGAACCATCAAACACCGAGCCCATCGTGCCACCGATCTCTACATACTACGCCACCGTCATTACTTTTCTAACGTAAGCTAATTCGACATATATAGCAAACCCATTGCATCTCGCTCTTTCAATTTAGTTCTGTGTAAGAAAACAACTAAAATATTTCATCTCTCTCACACACCGCGTGGTGGTTGAATTTTTGCATATGTCTGTGTGTGCGTGAGCATTAAAATACATTTAATTTCTATCAAATATGATTATTGATTTGTAACCTTAAGAATTATCCGATTTAGTTCAAACTTGGTGTATAGTGTATGGATACAAATTAAATTTAAATGCAACAATCAAAAAACAATATTTTTATATATTTCTTATTTGGTGCCGCGCGGATTCGAGCTCGGGTCTCTTGTGTTGGTACGGCAGATTTCTTTGAAATTTTTTGTCATATAAATAGCTTATATGGATGATTTGTTTTATTGATTTGTAGCCGTAATAATTATCCGATTTGAGCCAAACTTGGTGGGTGGTGTTTTGGTACAAATTAAATTTATATTCCAATAGAAATATAAAAAATTTTTAATTGGAACCCTATTATTCCGATATTGGATATATCATATAGTAATTCGATCCGACCGATTTTCATACTTTGCCTACCTACACCTTTAAGAAAGCTAAGTACCAAGTTTCAACTACGTCGCTTAAAATTTAAGTTCGAAAACGACGGACGGACAGACGGACATGTCTCAATCGACTCGGCTGTTGATGCTGATCAAGAATATGTATACTTTATGGGGTCGGAAACGTATATTTCTATGCGTTACAAACATCTGACCAATTTTATAATACCCTCTGCAAGGGTATAAAAAAACAACAAAGCGATCACAATTAATTTAGTTTATATAGGTTTTTATATAATAAAGATATTTTGAAAATTTTAGCAAAATTGGTTAAGGAGTTTTTGACATTTTTTTTGATAGCAGTTTTAAGTAACTGTTTAAGAATAAACACCGTAATTGTTGAAGCGGTATAAAATAATACATTTGAATATTCACATTTAAAAGAATAAATAAGTAACGTACAATTCATATTCAGCCTAGCTCACATGCCAAGAATATGTGTATTTTTAGCCGAAGCATTCTGAAATGAGTTTATTCCGATTTGTTCGTTGGCACGTCTGTGCTCTGGTGTTACTTTATTTAGATTGATTCATATTGTATTTTAACTTATGCTGCTTGTTGGCAGCTACAAAATAAGAGGGGTGAGACGCGAGAGTGAACTCACATGATCGAATTGCAAGGTCAGCATAATTGGGCTGGCTTGCCAGCACAATTCGTTTGCGTAAGCTTATATACAGAACGAAATGTATGCATGCAAGTTTGCGTACATACATACAATTGTTCTTATATATAAACTTATAACTATTATTTCCTGCTTGCAACAGAATGTTACAAGCTGTGCTGAAGTCATTTAAAACCGACATGTGAATTCACTACACCTTTTTAAAGAATAACGTAATCTAATGAAGTTATTATATATGTGTATATGAAGTAAATGACTTTATAAAGTAATTCGTGTTATTTAAAAAAAAATTTTTGACGTCCGTCAATGAATATATATATTTTTCCCTTACATGTATGCATTTTTTTTTTAGCAAAGTTTTAAAATAATTTTTTTTTTCGCTCCTTTCCTTTATATATATAAAAATAAAAATTTGTATATATGCAAATAACATTCCTTATTTTCAATGTATACACTTTAGATTTTGTAAGTACTAGAGAAAAATTGTTCTTTTTGTTATTTAAAAATTTTTAACCTATCCTTATGCACTCTTTGTGCCTTATTTCTTTTATCTTTAATTAAAATATTGTCCCTATCTTCTATTGATTCTACTCTATATGGGCCTATGTAATTAGGTTCTAACTTATGGCCCGTTTCATTTTTTAACAGAACCTTATCTCCTACTTCTAGTTCAAAGTTATTTAATTTCCTATCATATATTTCCTTATTCTTAGCCTAATGCTGTTCTAGCATAATTCTCGCCCTTTTATAGGCTTGTTCTAATCTAAACTTAACTTCTCTAGCATAATCATCTACATTATATAATGGATTAATATTAGTTATAGAATTAAATTGTTTTGGCAAATTGTTTTGTTTGCCAAAAACTAACTCATATGGACAATAACCATGTGCCATAGAGGGGGTCGTGTTAAAACAATATGTAAAATATTGGAGCCAAACATCCCAGTCAGTTTTATCGACTGATATATATGAACGGATGTATTCATTAAAAGTTCTATGACTTCTTTCCTCTGTTCCCACGGTTTGGTGGTGATGTGCAGTAGACGTTATGTTGTCTATTTTTAGATATTTGCACAAATCGCTTATTATTGAATTTTTATATTCAGTGCCCATGTCCGAAATGAACGTGTTCATCATTCATGTTAACCGAACATCGGAGAGTGCGTCGATAGGCGACATGGAGAAGTGATTTTCTATCTAACACAAATTCTCAGCGGCTATGGATGCTTTAGGAGCTACCTTAAGCGTTTTGGTCATGAAACAGATAACGCGTGCAGTTGGTGTGGTGCCGGAATATCCGAAGATGCCAGGCACATCGTATTCTTCTGCCCGCGATACGACAAGGAGAGAGGCACACTAGAGCTTCACCTTGGTACAAGAATCACAGCTCGAAAGACTGAGGAACGGGCAATAAACAGCAGACGCCCCTGCGAAGCAGTACTTCCAGGCAGTCCCGCAGGCGTATTTGTTCTTTGTTCTTGATTCCTGTATTGCTCAAATTTTGTATAGATGTACCATTTATTATTATACCCTGTACCCATAGGGTAAAAGGGTATATTAAAGTCGCTAAAATGTATGTAACAGGCAGAAGGAAGCGTTTCCGACCCCATAAAGTATATATATTCTTGATCAGCATCAACAGCCGAGTCGATTGAGACATGTCCGTCTGTCCGTCTGTCCGTCCGTCTGTCCGTCTGTCCGTCTGTCCGTATGAGCCACGCGATCTCAGAGACTATAAGAGCTAGAGCTACCAAATTTGTTGTGAGCATCCGTCTAATGCCTAGGCAGGTCGAGTTTGTTTCAAATTTTAGCCACGCCCACTTCCGCCCCCGCAATTTAAAAAAAACGATAACTAGGGCTGCCTTCAAGATATCGTATTCCTACTTGGTACACCTAATTATATACCCAAACTGGCCCAGCTGAGCAAATTTTGTTAAAATCGGACAATAAACATCGGAGATATGGCTATATCCGTTTTGTACTGAATTGCCAAGGCGGCATTGGCAGATAGGAAAGAGCGAGATAGCATGCGTTCGCTGCTGCTGCATGTAAAGGGGAATTTTGTTTTGAATTGATTGCGATTTTGAGGTTGTTCGATCATTTGTCTAGTGACTACGCAGATCAAGAGAGTTTAAAATTTTTGCCACGCCCACTTCCGCCCCCGCAATTCAGAAAAAACAAATTATTAGAGCAGTTTTTAAGGAATCACATTCTTATTTGGCACACCTAATAATGTGGCTAATATGCATCATCTGACCAATTTTAGTTGAAATCGGACAATAAATATCGGAGATATACGAATGTGCATTTTGAACTGAATTGCCAAGGCGAAAGCTGGAAAGAGTGAGCGAGATAGCATGCGTTCGCTGTTGCGGCATGCTAAAGAAATTTTTTTTATGAAATTAATCGCTATTTCGAGATTGTTTGACTTTATTCAATATAATAACTAGTAGGTACAGGGTATACTCAATGTCGGCAAGGACGACTTGCTTGCTTCATTTTTATAAAGTATTTGAATGGATTAAATATATATGAATTAAAAAAAAAAAAAAAACATATATGTATTTTGTGACGGTGAGGGATGGGCCCACCCCTCACAACAATTTGTCTTGTACCATACCCACATTTTATACATTTTTGTTAATATACGCCGCTGAAGGCATGTTTGTTCGCAGCTTTTTGAACTTAAATTTAAGCTACGTAGTTGAAACTTTGTAGTTAGCTTTCTTAAATGTGTAGGTAAATCAAGTATAAAAATCGGTCGGATCGGATTACTATATGATATATCCAATATCGGAATAAAAGGGTTCAAATTAAAAAAAATTTTTTTTCTTTTGGAATACAGTGAAACCTCGATATAACGAACCTGAAGGGAACCAGACAATTTTTATATTGATTCGCTATAGGTACTTTAAAGAAATCTGAAAGAAAGTTCGTTATAAATACTGTTTAATCTGTTTACATTAAAATAATGATAGAACTGCACTGAAGTGGAGTGTATATAAAAAATAAAAAGTTATACATTTTTTCAATTAGTTTTTATTAAAATAATTGGTTATTTTAGATTCGAATGCACTTTTTAAAATAACCTCCTGTGTCTCAAGAAAAGTTTGGAGCTTTTTAACCATTTGTTTGGCTTCTTTGGCAGTAATCACGTTCTCGACCTCTTCATCCTCCTCAACAATGTCGACCGTATTTCTGTTTAAAACACTGTCAACAATGTCATCATCAGTAATATGGCCCGTAGTATTGACGTTATCATCGATAGTAACAAAATCATCAAATCTTTTATCCAAATTGAAATGGTTTTTAATAACAATTCTTCGCTTAATGACATTCTTCGCTCTCTTGAACACAATCATTTGTGGTCAAAATATTTGGACTGTCGACAAAGCCACATGTCGCAAAACAGTTGACAATCGTAGGTTGTTTTACGTTTTCCCATGCTTTATGGGCCATTCTGATGCCTTGAAGAACGTTAATGTTACTCTTGCGCCCCTCTTCCATATCATTGATTAAAACTTTGACCACCTCCTTGCGATAGAATTGCTTAAAATTTTTAATTATTCCCAGATCTAGAGGTTTTAATAGATTTAAGTGATGTAGGGTTTTTATGTGCCATGCAGTTATCAACGAGCAATAACACTTTTCGATTGGCCTTAGTCATTTCGTTGTCAAATTTTTCTAAGTAATCCAACCATATTTCAGTAGTCATCCAAGCTTTTTTGTTCGCAAAGTAGTCCACTGGTAAGCTTTTAATATTTTTAAAGCATCTTGGATTAGTTGATTTTCCGATTACCAGCAATTTTCTCTTCTCAGTGCCAGAACTATTTACTGTAATCAAAATTGAGAGTCTTTCCTTGCTATGTTTTCCACCGTGTCATTTCTCAGATGTAAGTGCCATTGTTCGATCTGGTGCGCATTTAAAAAATAGCCCAGTTTCGTCTGCATTAAAAATATTGTGGGGCTGATATTCTGCCAACAGACATGGTATATACGTTTTCCAGTTAGAACAAACTTGGTCACTTACACTGGCACTTTCCCCACTCACTTTCGTTGCTAGCTTTAAATTCCTTGTGTCCCATACGTACAGCGAATTCTTCAGCTTTAGTTTTAATTAACGAACCTCCTAAAGGAATGTTTTGAGTCCGACATTGTGAAAACCATTTAAACAAACATTGCTCAATGTCTCCATGTTCAGCAGTCCGCATTCTTTTCATCTTTAATGCCTTGGTGTTGCAAATGATCTCTCTATTTTTTAAAATTGTTGAAAGAGTACTCGGCGGAATATTAAATTGTTTAGCAACTTCTTGCTTCGATTTATCAGCTCGATCAACGGCATCAATTATTGACATTTTTTCGGGAACAGAAATTGATTTACGCTTTAACGAACTCATTTTGGCAAAAGTCAAGGCACGGAGTGACTACAATTTCACACATTTTGTATGTACACGCAACATAATTAAGGGACTTTTGCTTAATTCGCTTTGTTCTCACTTCGTTGTATAGAGACAATCAAAGCAAGACATTTTTATCCAGAAGTTTGAGAAAACGGAACTTTAACGGCTTGCCACAAATTTGATTTTGCCTTATTTTATTTTCGTTGTATAGAGGTGTTTGAAAAATTGCTTCGCTATATAGAGGCTTTCAGACACAGAAATTCTTCGTCATAGCTAAAGAGCATTTTTGAATGGAGAACTTCGTAAAAGCGAGGTTTTTTCGAGGGGCTTTATTAAAAATTCGTTATATTGAGTTTTTCGTTATAACGAATTTCGTTATATCGAGGTTCCACTGTATACGTCCAATTTGTACCAAAACACTACCCACCAAGTTTGACTCAAATCGGATAATTATTACGGCTACAAATCAATAAAACAAATCAACAATATAATCCATTTACTCCAGCAACAAAAAATTTCAAAGAAATCTGCCGTACTAACACAAAAGACCCGCGATCGAATCCGCGCGGCTCCAAATAAGAAATATATAAGAATATTCTTCTTTTGTTGTTGTATTTAAATTTAATTTGTATCAATACACTATACGCCAAATTTGAACTATTTTAATGCTCACGCACACACAAACATATGCAAAAATTCTTCACCACGCGGTGTGTGAGAAAGACAGAAATATTTGCGTTTTGTTCTTGCTCAAAACGAAATTGAAAGAGCGAGATGCAATGCTTTTGCTATATATGTATGTCGAACTAGCTTAAGTAAGCTAAAATAGGATGGTGGCGTAGTATGTAAAGATCGGTGGCACGATGGCTGGATGTGTTTGGTGGTTCGATTCTTGGTGAGGAAGTGAAAATTTTTAGGTTTGTTTTTTCTTCTTTTTTGTTTTTTTTTTGATTATGTTAAACATTTATTCCAATTATTCTAAAATTTTTGTTTTTATATTAAATAATAAAACAGTGAAGCTGCAAGGGTATACAAACTTCGGCAAGCCGAAGTTAGCTTCTTTGATATCTTTTTTTTGAAGTGACCAGTACGTCACCAGGAAATTCTAAAATGGTAAATAAAATTAATAAATTATTTCTTTTTGATATTTAGTTACACAATTGTTTAACGCACAGTTTTCAAAGCCTCCCATTCTTGAGCTAATCGCTAAATGAAATGAGAGTTAAATATGTATATAAATATACATATATACATAAATATAAATATGTACATGTGTATGTGTGTACGCATAAGCATACGAAAAAATTCTCGTGAAATGCAAAAGCTTTTCAAAAATATTTCAAAGGGGGTATTGAAAACAAATTACTCCATGGGCAAAATCTTCCAAAAATTAATAACTGACAGATTGTTATGCGCGATACAGGCTTTTACCTGACCCAGATCCTAAGCGGGCATGGTTGTTTCAGGCAGTATTTGCACCGCTTTCGTCACGACAAAGATGCCTACTGCACAGTGTGTGGGATCGACGTGATAGAAGACGCAGAACACATCATCTTTCACTGCAATGTGTAGTCTGTGGGCCGCCGAACGCCAGCGACCGTTAGCAACATAATTGGAACATATGCCTCTGTGAAGCAATGCATCACTGCAGTCCCACAGAGGCCAGCCTACCTTCATCTCGTATGCTAACACGCCTTAATGACCAGTTCATATGTACATATACTGATATTAGCTTAAGTACCTTTAATGCGAGTAAATAAATGGAATTAAAAAAAAATATCAAAAAAGCTAACTTCGGCTCTGCCGAAGTTTGTATACCCTTGCAGCAAAATAATTGGTATAAATGTTTAACAAAATCAAAAAAAAAAACAAAAAAGAAAAAACACACCCGAAAATTTTCACTTCTTCACCGAGCATTGCATTGAACCATCAAACACCGAGCCCATCGTGCCACCGATCTCTACATACTACGCCACCGTCATTACTTTTCTAACGTAAGCTAATTCGACATATATAGCAAACCCATTGCATCTCGCTCTTTCAATTTAGTTCTGTGTAAGAAAACAACTAAAATATTTCATCTCTCTCACACACCGCGTGGTGGTTGAATTTTTGCATATGTCTGTGTGTGCGTGAGCATTAAAATACATTTAATTTCTATCAAATATGATTATTGATTTGTAACCTTAAGAATTATCCGATTTAGTTCAAACTTGGTGTATAGTGTATGGATACAAATTAAATTTAAATGCAACAATCAAAAAACAATATTTTTATATATTTCTTATTTGGTGCCGCGCGGATTCGAGCTCGGGTCTCTTGTGTTGGTACGGCAGATTTCTTTGAAATTTTTTGTCATATAAATAGCTTATATGGATGATTTGTTTTATTGATTTGTAGCCGTAATAATTATCCGATTTGAGCCAAACTTGGTGGGTGGTGTTTTGGTACAAATTAAATTTATATTCCAATAGAAATATAAAAAATTTTTAATTGGAACCCTATTATTCCGATATTGGATATATCATATAGTAATTCGATCCGACCGATTTTCATACTTTGCCTACCTACACCTTTAAGAAAGCTAAGTACCAAGTTTCAACTACGTCGCTTAAAATTTAAGTTCGAAAACGACGGACGGACAGACGGACATGTCTCAATCGACTCGGCTGTTGATGCTGATCAAGAATATGTATACTTTATGGGGTCGGAAACGTATATTTCTATGCGTTACAAACATCTGACCAATTTTATAATACCCTCTGCAAGGGTATAAAAAAACAACAAAGCGATCACAATTAATTTAGTTTATATAGGTTTTTATATAATAAAGATATTTTGAAAATTTTAGCAAAATTGGTTAAGGAGTTTTTGACATTTTTTTTGATAGCAGTTTTAAGTAACTGTTTAAGAATAAACACCGTAATTGTTGAAGCGGTATAAAATAATACATTTGAATATTCACATTTAAAAGAATAAATAAGTAACGTACAATTCATATTCAGCCTAGCTCACATGCCAAGAATATGTGTATTTTTAGCCGAAGCATTCTGAAATGAGTTTATTCCGATTTGTTCGTTGGCACGTCTGTGCTCTGGTGTTACTTTATTTAGATTGATTCATATTGTATTTTAACTTATGCTGCTTGTTGGCAGCTACAAAATAAGAGGGGTGAGACGCGAGAGTGAACTCACATGATCGAATTGCAAGGTCAGCATAATTGGGCTGGCTTGCCAGCACAATTCGTTTGCGTAAGCTTATATACAGAACGAAATGTATGCATGCAAGTTTGCGTACATACATACAATTGTTCTTATATATAAACTTATAACTATTATTTCCTGCTTGCAACAGAATGTTACAAGCTGTGCTGAAGTCATTTAAAACCGACATGTGAATTCACTACACCTTTTTAAAGAATAACGTAATCTAATGAAGTTATTATATATGTGTATATGAAGTAAATGACTTTATAAAGTAATTCGTGTTATTTAAAAAAATTTTTGACGTCCGTCAATGAATATATATATTTTTCCCTTACATGTATGCATTTTTTTTTTTTTAGCAAAGTTTTAAAATAATTTTTTTTTTTTTTCGCTCCTTTCCTTTATATATATAAAAATAAAAATTTGTATATATGCAAATAACATTCCTTATTTTCAATGTATACACTTTAGATTTTGTAAGTACTAGAGAAAAATTGTTCTTTTTGTTATTTAAAAATTTTTAACCTATCCTTATGCACTCTTTGTGCCTTATTTCTTTTATCTTTAATTAAAATATTGTCCCTATCTTCTATTGATTCTACTCTATATGGGCCTATGTAATTAGGTTCTAACTTATGGCCCGTTTCATTTTTTAACAGAACCTTATCTCCTACTTCTAGTTCAAAGTTATTTAATTTCCTATCATATATTTCCTTATTCTTAGCCTAATGCTGTTCTAGCATAATTCTCGCCCTTTTATAGGCTTGTTCTAATCTAAACTTAACTTCTCTAGCATAATCATCTACATTATATAATGGATTAATATTAGTTATAGAATTAAATTGTTTTGGCAAATTGTTTTGTTTGCCAAAAACTAACTCATATGGACAATAACCATGTGCCATAGAGGGGGTCGTGTTAAAACAATATGTAAAATATTGGAGCCAAACATCCCAGTCAGTTTTATCGACTGATATATATGAACGGATGTATTCATTAAAAGTTCTATGACTTCTTTCCTCTGTTCCCACGGTTTGGTGGTGATGTGCAGTAGACGTTATGTTGTCTATTTTTAGATATTTGCACAAATCGCTTATTATTGAATTTTTATATTCAGTGCCCATGTCCGAAATGAACGTGTTCATCATTCATGTTAACCGAACATCGGAGAGTGCGTCGATAGGCGACATGGAGAAGTGATTTTCTATCTAACACAAATTCTCAGCGGCTATGGATGCTTTAGGAGCTACCTTAAGCGTTTTGGTCATGAAACAGATAACGCGTGCAGTTGGTGTGGTGCCGGAATATCCGAAGATGCCAGGCACATCGTATTCTTCTGCCCGCGATACGACAAGGAGAGAGGCACACTAGAGCTTCACCTTGGTACAAGAATCACAGCTCGAAAGACTGAGGAACGGGCAATAAACAGCAGACGCCCCTGCGAAGCAGTACTTCCAGGCAGTCCCGCAGGCGTATTTGTTCTTTGTTCTTGATTCCTGTATTGCTCAAATTTTGTATAGATGTACCATTTATTATTATACCCTGTACCCATAGGGTAAAAGGGTATATTAAAGTCGCTAAAATGTATGTAACAGGCAGAAGGAAGCGTTTCCGACCCCATAAAGTATATATATTCTTGATCAGCATCAACAGCCGAGTCGATTGAGACATGTCCGTCTGTCCGTCTGTCCGTCCGTCTGTCCGTCTGTCCGTCTGTCCGTATGAGCCACGCGATCTCAGAGACTATAAGAGCTAGAGCTACCAAATTTGTTGTGAGCATCCGTCTAATGCCTAGGCAGGTCGAGTTTGTTTCAAATTTTAGCCACGCCCACTTCCGCCCCCGCAATTTAAAAAAAACGATAACTAGGGCTGCCTTCAAGATATCGTATTCCTACTTGGTACACCTAATTATATACCCAAACTGGCCCAGCTGAGCAAATTTTGTTAAAATCGGACAATAAACATCGGAGATATGGCTATATCCGTTTTGTACTGAATTGCCAAGGCGGCATTGGCAGATAGGAAAGAGCGAGATAGCATGCGTTCGCTGCTGCTGCATGTAAAGGGGAATTTTGTTTTGAATTGATTGCGATTTTGAGGTTGTTCGATCATTTGTCTAGTGACTACGCAGATCAAGAGAGTTTAAAATTTTTGCCACGCCCACTTCCGCCCCCGCAATTCAGAAAAAACAAATTATTAGAGCAGTTTTTAAGGAATCACATTCTTATTTGGCACACCTAATAATGTGGCTAATATGCATCATCTGACCAATTTTAGTTGAAATCGGACAATAAATATCGGAGATATACGAATGTGCATTTTGAACTGAATTGCCAAGGCGAAAGCTGGAAAGAGTGAGCGAGATAGCATGCGTTCGCTGTTGCGGCATGCTAAAGAAATTTTTTTTATGAAATTAATCGCTATTTCGAGATTGTTTGACTTTATTCAATATAATAACTAGTAGGTACAGGGTATACTCAATGTCGGCAAGGACGACTTGCTTGCTTCATTTTTATAAAGTATTTGAATGGATTAAATATATATGAATTAAAAAAAAAAAAAAAAAACATATATGTATTTTGTGACGGTGAGGGATGGGCCCACCCCTCACAACAATTTGTCTTGTACCATACCCACATTTTATACATTTTTGTTAATATACGCCGCTGAAGGCATGTTTGTTCGCAGCTTTTTATACCCTTGCAGAGGGTATTATAAAATTGGTCAGATGTTTGTAACGCATAGAAATATACGTTTCCGACCCCATAAAGTATATATATTCTTGATCAGCATCAATAGCCGAGTCGATTAAGACATGTCCGTCTGTCCGTCTGTCCGTCTGTCCGTCTGTCTGTTTCTATCAAGTTTTAGACCATAAATTTTTAAGCTACATAGTTGAAACATGAAAAGTTAAGTTCCTTAATCTATGAAGTATGAAAAGTGTGAAAATGAGTAGGATCGGATAATTATCACCAGAGCTATTAACTAAAACGTGGAGGTACCTCGAGTAAAATAAGCAATTTTCTTTGGCAGCAAAGAAACAAAAACAAATTCTAAGAAGTCAGCCGTACAAACACGAAGACCTAGGTTCAAATCCCATCGCCGTATTAAAGAAATTTAAGTAAATATTGTTTTTTCTTTGTTGCGTTTTAATTTATTTGTTTTAATTTAATTGAACCCATATACACCAAGTTTGAACCAGATCGGATAATTATAAATCAATAATTAAATTTTTAAAATAATCAATTTATTTAATGCTCAAAGCTTATTGAAAGAGACAGAAATATTAGAATCGTGTTCTTACAGGGAACGAAATTGAAAGAGCGAGATGCCCTGCGCTTGCTATGTATATTATAATAGCGAAGTTAAGTTAGTTAGGTTGGTGGCGTAATGGGTAGAGATCAGCTGCGTTAACGTCGCAAGAAGGGGTTCAATTTGTGGGCGTGGGGAACCCGCTGACTACCATGGTGCAATTTTTTTTTGTTTTTTAGCTTTTAATTATTATTTGACATAACTTCCCACCTTCACCCGTCAAAATTTTTTCTCACACTCTAACCTTGAACAAATATTGTCGCGGTTCAAGAAAAAACCTATACATAATTTCTATACACACACCTACACATTCATTTGAATGTCAAGACGTGGTAACGCACAAGTGTAATTCCATAAAGTGGATCAAAATTCGCCTGGAAAAAGTTTTTGCATTAGGCAAACAGAAAATTTAGCAACGAATTTTAAATATCATTTCTATTGCATATTCTCTTATGTCTTCGTTTCATTCTTCATGGTTCAACTCTGGACTAGAGTTCTGGTAAAAACTATGATGCCATCTCTTTTACTTTCATGCTTGAGAAAATGAAGGCGAAATCCCAAGTTTCATAAATATACATACATACATATGTACATATGTATGTATGTACATATATTTCTGTAGAGAAAGACTAAAATTTGAGAGGAATGAGTGTAACGTAGCCCTTGTTGTTTTTGTGTAGAAAACTAAACTTGTGGGAGTAAGCTTGCGTTGTGTTTACGATCGTGTTCATGCATGTTCGTTAGCTGGTCAAGTGAAACTTTTTAGTTCTGGCAAAAAATATAGACGCAAGTGCATTTCTTCATATGGATTAGTTATTATGATATATATTGACATATATAAATGCATGTACATATGTAGATACGAACCTTGAACATACATAGATGCATATATATGTGTGTATGTACGTATGTATGTAGTAAAGAGTAAAATTGAGAGAAGCTCTCTCAGCACTACCCGAGAGCGGGACAAGATTTCGCAACGGAATAAAAATATGTTTATGAAACTTGGGACTTCGCCTAAATTTTCTCTTCTCCTGATATAGAATCACTTGTGGCAACTGATTTTAGAGTACATGTATGCATGTGGAACTTGCAAAATCACGTGTGGAAGGTCGTAAATCAATATTTCGGGAAAAGAACTAATTTAATATGCCCGGGAATTTTTTGGTTAGAGCGTGAGAGAAAAAATCTTTTAGTCGAAGGGACGTAAGAGAGGGGGGACCGTGAGAACCAATGGAATACATATGTATGTGTGTATATGTCGCAGGTTTTTTAGGCGATCATCTTAAGCCTTAAGAATAAAAGAGATGGCATTATGATGCCAAAAGGCTAGGCAATAGTTGGACTATGAGGAATGAAACGAAGACAAAAGAGAATATGCAAACGAATGGTATTGAAACTCCTTGCTAAATTTTCTGTTTGCCTAGTACTAAGACTTTTTCCAGGCGACTTTTGATCCACTTTATGGAATTACACTTGTGCGTTACCACGTCTTGACAGTCAAATCAATGTGTAGGTGTGTGTATAGAAATTGTCTACGGGTTTTTTCTTAAAACCGCGCTAATATTTTTTTCAAGGTTAGAGCGTGAGAAAAATTGTTCAGGGGGGAGGCGTGAGAACTTACGCATTACTTCGTGGAATGGCACTTGTTCTGCATGTTTCCAAGAATAAATAGAATAATATATTTAGACAAAAGGCTTTCTTTTTGTCAGTTTTTTAAGGCTTATGGAAATAAGATGAAACGAGTTACATTGCTTATGTAATTTTTGCCATTATCTGTATTAAAAGCGTGCCAATATTTGTTCAAGGTTAGAGCGTGAGAAAAAATTTTGACGAAAGAGTAGTGAGAACTTATGCCATAGTTCTTGGAACTGGACCTGTTTTGCGTATTTTCACGTCAAAAAAAACTAAAACTAACTAACTAAGAACGCTGCAAAATACAGACAAGAGTTACATACTTTGGTATTAATCTGTATTTACATACATATATATGAAATCATCTGTAATCCTACACATTATTAGTACATACGTATTTATGTATGTATATTTGTCGTGAGTGAGTTTTTGGATGAAAACGCCCGCCAAAGAGTGTGAGAAATATTTTACTTATTGATAAGGGGGGAGGGGTAGACTTTTGTGGGAAAAAAACAAATTGCTTTTGAATTTGCGGAGAGAGTTGTTTTCATTAAGGTGTAATTACTATACAAAATGTATGAACATATATACAGGCGTGTATGTATAAATGCTTTTCTATTTTAGCTTATAGAATAGTTAGTAAGTCATTTAAATTAGATATTAACTATCAAAAGTTTCTCTAAGAGAGCTCTTATTGAAACATTGTGAGAGAGACAGGGATAGCAATAGTTTCATATTTGGAATAAAATGACAATCGGAACATGAAACTCGATAGCTTTCGTGGTTTTGCTATTTAAAATTCGATTCAGTCTTAATCGATTTCCCGACCGATGAAGGCTGTCCGACTGCTGCTCGCAAAATTAATCTGTGTTTCTCGATTTTTGGCGCCGTTTCTGAAAGTTTAAAACTTGTGATTTTTTTAAGTGTTGTGAAACGTGTAAGTGTTTAAATAGTGAGCGCGCTTCCTAAACCACCGCGATCGCGAGTGAAGTTGCTGTTGCCCTTTTGACGCTGCCAACACTGGAAAAATTCGTAAGTTTTTTTTTGAAATTGCCTTTTAATTGCTAGTCTTTTTTAAGACAAGTGTTTTAAATTATTTAAATACAAGTCTTTTTCAAGACTCTTGTATTTTATTGTTTAAATACTGTCTTTTTCAGGGCTTGTGAATTTATTTTTCCAAGTAGCAGTCTTTTACATACAATATACAAACATATAAAATAACCCTTTATTTTCAGCATAATTTTAATCTTCACCTTTACACATCATATTATCTTGTTTTCAGAATAATATAATATTTTTTACAGCTATTCAATTTAACGTCAAATTCCGCCGAACAAAAAAATTTAAAATGCCGCGCTTAAAAAAAAAATCTGCTGAACAACGTCGCCGAGAAATGGTAAATTATAGTCAGCAACGCTATGAAGATGATCCTGTTTCAATTCGAGAAACAAATTCACAACGTTTGGCTAATAATCGCCGAAATGATTTGGAAGCTCGAGCTCGAGAACGCGGACAGGATGCATTGTCACGTTCTACACGCCGGAGTAATGCCACGTATAGAAATAGAGAGCGCCAAGATGATGCTGCTTCTCATACTATACGAAGGGAAAATATATCTACTCGACAGCAGGAACAAGAGCGTAATACTGCTCAACGATCTGTCCGACGACAGAATTTGGAGTACAGGGAAACAGAGCGCGGACGAGACGCATTATCCCACTCCATTCGACGTGAAGATTTGGATGCGAGACGCCAGGATCAAGAGCGTAATACAGCTGAACATTCTGTCCGAAGACAGAATTTGGAGTACAGGGAAACGGAGCGCGGACGAGACGCATTATCCCACTCCATTCGACGTGAAGATTTGGATGCGAGGCGGCAGGAACAAGACCGTAATACTGCCGAACATTCTGTTCGAAGACAGAATTTGGAGTACAGGGAAACAGAGCGCGAACGAGACGCATTATCCCACTCCATTCGACGTGAAGATTTGGATGCGAGGCGGCAGGAACAAGACCGTAATACTGCCGAACATTCTGTTCGAAGACAGAATGTGGAGTACAGAGAAACTGAGCGGGAACGTGATGCAAATAATCGTCAAAATGTAAGACGAAATGTGGCTATAAGAAGACGAGAGCAAAATTTGAATTCATCTCAAAGAAGAGTGACTCGAATGCAAGCCCGGAGAATTGCTGAAGAAATTCGACATATGAATGAAGCACGGGTTATTAATTATCGCCAAAATTCTCAAAATCGTGAAGCGGAGTCACAACGACAATCCCAACGTAATAGAGAAGCCAGAGCTGCAATGTCACAAGAAGAGACGCTGCAACATAGAGAGTTGCAAATGCAGCAGCGAATGAGTCTGGCACGCCAAACATATTTAAGACAAATAAAGATGGGCCCAACGGAAATATGTACGAGCTGTGGAGGCACATTTTTTAAGCACAACACAAAGTACTTGGACAAGAATCGAATTTCCCTAAAATATCCTCTGTTGGATATAACAAAGTCCTTTTATTTGTCTGAAAAGTTTCCGTCCACAAATGACTCTTACTCATTTTGCTCTACGTGTCACAAATCAATAAATAATCAAGGTAAAATACCAAACATTTGCCTTTCCGAAGGGTTCGATTTCCCTGAAATTCCCGACTGCCTCAAAGACATAACTTGCCTAGAAGAACGACTGATATCGCCGATAATTCCATTCATGAGAATTATATCCCTGGGCTATGAAAAGCAGTGCGCAGTAAGAGGAGCCGTGGTTAATGTTCCCATTTCCGTTTCCGACACGGTAACTGCGCTGCCTCGTTCCTTTGATAACAGCCATGTGGTGCAAGTACACCTAAAGCGCAAGCTGGAATATCGACACAGTTTCATGACGGAGACTATAAGACCAGCTAAAGTAATGGAAGCGCTAAGATTCTTGTTAAGCACTGAGCTATACCAAAAGCATGGCATTTCAATATTAACGGATTGGCTCACGGCATTTGAAAATAATGCAGAAGTTCCATTTATTGCTGATCAAGAAGATCGACCAATCGTGGAACAACTTCTTGCAGAGCGAATGGAGATAGATCCTGATCCACAAGGCAACGAGGATGAAGACAATTTAAATCCCGGTGGTCAGGAAACCTTGCTGGAGAATGAGCCAATTGAAAATAATGCAATTATTGAAAGAATTGCAATGGCTCCCGGTGAGGGTCGGCGTCCTGTAGATATGACTTCTCAGGAAGATGCTGAAGAACTATCCTTTCCTTCAATATCATGCGGAAAAATTTTTAACTGCAAAACCACATATGGACGAAAAGCAAAGTCCCAACTTCGGTACTACGACCGCCGCTGTGCGAAAATACCAAAAATTTTGTACATGTACAAGTGCTATGAAATGACACGTATCAAGAATGCGATTTCTATTTGCCTTAGAAAAAAGTCTGGCACAGCGCATGTTACTGCGGCAAATATGATGGATGAAAACTTTGTGAACACCCTGGTTCAGCACGACGATGGATACCACTTGCTAAAAGGATTGCGTTCTGCCCCAGCTCATTGGGAGGCGGAAAAAAAAAAGTTCTGGCCATGATTCGCCAGTTTGGATTACCAACATTTTTCATAACCCTCTCCGCGGCCGAGACCAAATGGAATGAACTCCTGGTCATTCTATCTCTTCTTATTGATAACAAAGTTATCAGTGAGGATGAAGCTTCGAATCTGCCAAGTTCTGAAAAGGCAAGATTAATCCGTTCAGATCCTGCGACGTGCTCCAGATATTTTGACCACCGACTGCACCAGTTAATGAAGCTTTTCAAAAGCAATGATATTTTCGGTGATTTCCAGCTTTCTCATTATTATTGGAGAATCGAATTTCAACAACGTGGCTCACCACACTCCCATGGCATGTATTGGCTGAGAGGAGCGCCAAAACTACAGAATAGTGACGGCTCATTAAACACAGAAGAAGTGGTTAGATTTATTGATACGTTCATCACTACCAATGGAGACAACGAAGAGTTGCAAGATGTTCTAAGATATCAATACCACAAACATAGTGCCACTTGTAAAAAAGAAATTCGTAGAGAAAGCAAATGTCGGTTTAATATTCCATACCCTCCAATGCGTGAAACAAAAATTTTGTATCCGTTTGACGACGAAGAAACTCCCAATCCAATTTACAAACAAACTTGGAAACGCATTCAAGAACTGTTGGATGACAAAATTAATATTTCGCATGCTGAACAAATAAATCTTAACAATTTTGATAATTTTCTTACACACCTGGGCATTAATTATGATGAATATATTTTATCAATAAGGACAACCTTAAAGAAACCTCAAATATTTCTGCAAAGAAAGTTTTCTGATATAATGCTGAATGCATATAATCATGATATACTAAAACTACATAGAGCAAATATGGATATTCAATTCATTTTGGATGCATATGGATGCTGTAGTTACATTATAAATTATATAAATAAATCAAACAGAGGTGTATCAAAACTGCTTCGTGAGGCCATGGATGAAATTACTGCTGGAGGCCATCGAGATCGATCAATTAAAGAGAAATTACAACATCTCGGAAGCAAGTTCATTAACGGAACTGAAATATCAGCTCAAGAAGCTGTGTATAATATTCTGGGGCTTCATTTGTCAGAAACGAGCAATGGAAACATTTTCGTAAATACATCGCATCCTGATCAAAGAGTTCGCATGATAAAGTCAAAAAAGGAATTGGAGAGACTTCCTCCTGACTCAACAAATATTTATGTGCCGGGACTTCACGATTACTATATACTCAGACCAGAATCTATGGAACATGAATGTCTGGCTGATTTTGCCGCACTATATGAACGAAAATCTTCGAAAAGACGAAGAGAGGCGGACGGAAATATAGAGGAGGATGACGAAAATCCTCCAGAAGAAATTGTGGAGGAAGATTTTGATGAATCACCGGAAGAATATCAACTGCAAAACGGATCAGGCGTCATGCGGAAAAGAAAAAATCCTTACATCCTAAGATGGAGAAGGTTCAGCAAAAATGTATCCAGATTGGATTATTACAGAGAACTTGTAACGCTGTTTTTCCCTTGGCGCAATGAAGAGTGCGATATAATTAATAATGACAATGAAGCGACATACAACAATAATAAAATGTTAATTGATGCCAACAGGAAGAAATATGATGCGATAAATGAAGAGCTCTTCGACCAAATTTTACTGGACGTTCAAATGGAAAATGACGATAATGAAAACCGAGAAATTGCTGCCTCACAACTTTTGGATGAAGAGTTTAGAGGATTTGCAATTCCCGAAGTTGCAAGAGACCCTAACGTGTTCCAACAAAACGAACCTGATCAAAACTCTGAAGAGAATGGGCCCAGAGTTATAAGATTGCCCCCATTGATTCCTGAAAATAATTTACATGAATTGGTGCGCTCGCTTAATAATAAACAACGACAATATTATGCCCATGTAATGAATAGCATGAACGCTAATAAAACTTTTTATGAATATGTCGGAGGTGGCGCAGGAGTGGGGAAGAGTAGACTCATTACTACTATTTATCAGTCACTTATGTTGAGATTTACCACTATTGCGGGTAGCAACCCAGAAGTGACCAAAGTATTGCTTTCCGCGCCAACGGGAAAAGCTGCATTTGGAATTGGGGGTCTCACGTTGCACTCACTCTTTTCATTGCCAGTAAATCAGTCCTCAAATGGATTGAGGCCATTAAATAACGATGTTTTGAACACAATGCACTCAAAGCTTATTGATCTTAAGCTAATCATAATTGATGAGATATCAATGGTTGGTGCTAAAATGCTATCTTATTTGGATAGTCGATTAAAGCAGATCTTTCGAACGAATGAATATTTCGGCGGAATTTCAATAATTGCTTTTGGAGATTTGAAACAGCTACCCCCAGTTGGCGATAGATGGATATTCTGTGCCAACCCAAGAGATAATTACAGTGTCATTACTGGAACTCCGCTTTGGGACCTGTTTAAGTTTTATGAGCTTACGGAAATTATGCGCCAACGGGAAGATTGCGCTTTCGCTGTGGCGTTGAATAACATGTCGGAAGGAAAAATGACAAATAGCGATATTGCTTTAATTAAAGAAAGAGAAGTCAGTGCTCGGGAAATTATCAATATCCCAGATGAAGCAGTAAGGCTCTTTTATTCAAATGCGAAAGCAAATAATTATAATACTCTAAAACTTGCTCAAATTAATACTGAACAGTTCATTTCAACTGCGAATGACACTATAAAAGCAGTTTCTATATCTCCAGCGAATAAAACAAAGATTTTGGAAAATGTTCAAGGATTTAAAACATCGGATACTCAAGGCCTTCCATACACACTAATTCTAAAAACCACTGCGAAGTATATGATAACTGTGAATATCGATACCAGTGACGGATTAGTAAATGGAGCTAGTGGCCAACTAATGGGAGTTGACTGCTTACCAAGTGGATCGAACATAATAGTGTCGACGCTTTGGATAAAGTTTCTGGAGGATTCGGTTGGAGCCGAAGCAAGATCGAAGAACGGAAATAGATCTCACCCTGATTGGACGCCGATTGTACGAGTGTTAAGATCCTTTCAATACCGCAAGAATGAACAGGTAACAATTGAGCGTTGTCAATTTCCTGTGGTGCCTGCTGAAGCTATAACTATACATAAGAGCCAAGGTGCAACGTATAGCAAAGTAGTGGTGAATTTGCAAGATGGCATGAGTCGATCTGCACTTTATGTAGCTTGCAGCAGAGCAACCAATGCAGGAGGACTATATATTATTGGTAAATTTTCTCCACCAAGGGAAATGCAGCAAACAGATGCAGTTTATATTGAGCTAAATAGCCTCAGAACTGATAAACTTCTGACACCCTGCCTAAAGTGGCTTCTTGATAAGCCATCAAATAATATATTGACATATTACCACAATGTTCAAGGCCTGCATCTGCGCAATGCAGATATATTGGAAGACATATTCCTACAATCAGCAGACATTTTATGCTTCGTGGAAAGTTGGTCAAGAGAGGGGGAAGAATGTGGCACTGTTGGATTTGAAATAATCGCGAGAATTAATGGGCGCACCTGTGAACAAAACAGAAGATCGCGCAACGGGATTATAATATATGCGAAACCACAAATTGTTGAAAACATAGTGGTTTTAGAGCAAAAGAGTATTGAAACGAATAATCCCAATGAAATATGTCAGATCGTGACATTTAAGCACGTTGACGTTGTGTATCTCGTGACTTACAGAAATCCATCGTTTCCCGGAAATCAATTCAGAGGTATAATTTCCTCATATTTAACGGATTTAAAAGAGCTGTATGGTAAAATAGTTGTTTTGGGCGACTTTAATATATGTCGCTCAACAGGTCAGGATCAGCTAGAATTAACACTGAATGGCCTGGGGTTAACGTCTCTTCTTCAAAAAGTCCCAACAACAAAACAATTAACGGAAATCGACTGGGCATTTTCAACTGGTTTGGCAAACATCAGAGCCCAAGTCTATGAAACCCCATACAGCCACCATGACGGAATATTTGTTTGCCATTAATAACTTTCTTCTATTTTCAGCAAATACATTAATTAAATTTTTTCTATTTTCAGTGAAGAAGGATGTCCCCATTATAGCAGAAGGAAGCTCCCAATTTATATTTTATTCCTAATTATTCCTATTATTTCATTTCAGTGAAGAATAAAGTTTCGACCCTATGGAAGGATCCCAAACAATAAGTAAGGTTTAATCAGTATTTTCTTATTTTCAGGAGATAAAGCCCGGACCTGATTAAAACAATTCAACTAATTATTTTGATCATGTTTTTCAGAGCAGAAGGAAGTCTAAAAGTAATGTTTATTATTTTACAGTATGGAAGAACGCCACGACCTCATAAGTATATATGTATCTTTTCTTATTCCAAAATCTAATTTTGTTTCTTTCATTTATTTTGCTAATTTATTTATTTTATTTAAACTTATTTATTAGTTATTAAGTATTATTTATTTTACTAATTAAATTTTTTCTATTTTCAGTGTAGAAGGATGTCCCCAATATAGCAGAAGGAATTCCCCAATTTATGTTTTATACTTAACAATTTTATTTCATTTCAGAATAAAGCTTCGACCCTAAGGAAGGATCCCATACAAGGAGTAAGATTTAAACATAATTTTCTTATTTTTCAGGAGGAAAATGTGCAGACCTACATATAACAATAAATAACAATTCAACTAATTATTTTGATCTTGTTTTTCAGAGCAGAAGGAAGCAATATTTATTATCCTACAATGCAGACGGAAGCCATGACCTAATATAAGTATTTTTTCTTATTCCAAAATTTAGTTTTGTTTCTTTCTTTTATTTTGCTAATTTATTTATTTTATTAAAACTTATTTATTAGTTATTAAGTGTTAATTATTTTATTAATTCTTATTTAATTCTTCTTTTTATTGCTGGAGGACCTCTATATATAATTAATTTATAATGTTATATGTATGTACTTTCAATAAAACGCCTTTTTTAATTGCGACAAAAATAAAGAAACTAATCAAATTTATTTGCTTAAGAAAAACCTGTTGTTGTAAAGTTGTATTGATCTCATAAAGAAATTTATAAAGAGTAAAGAACTGCAAGGGTATATAAACTTCGGCACGGCCGAAGTTAACTTCTTTGATATTTGAACTTAAATTTAAGCTACGTAGTTGAAACTTTGTAGTTAGCTTTCTTAAATGTGTAGGTAAATCAAGTATAAAAATCGGTCGGATCGGATTACTATATGATATATCCAATATCGGAATAAAAGGGTTCAAATTAAAAAAAATTTTTTTTCTTTTGGAATACAGTGAAACCTCGATATAACGAACCTGAAGGGAACCAGACAATTTTTATATTGATTCGCTATAGGTACTTTAAAGAAATCTGAAAGAAAGTTCGTTATAAATACTGTTTAATCTGTTTACATTAAAATAATGATAGAACTGCACTGAAGTGGAGTGTATATAAAAAATAAAAAGTTATACATTTTTTCAATTAGTTTTTATTAAAATAATTGGTTATTTTAGATTCGAATGCACTTTTTAAAATAACCTCCTGTGTCTCAAGAAAAGTTTGGAGCTTTTTAACCATTTGTTTGGCTTCTTTGGCAGTAATCACGTTCTCGACCTCTTCATCCTCCTCAACAATGTCGACCGTATTTCTGTTTAAAACACTGTCAACAATGTCATCATCAGTAATATGGCCCGTAGTATTGACGTTATCATCGATAGTAACAAAATCATCAAATCTTTTATCCAAATTGAAATGGTTTTTAATAACAATTCTTCGCTTAATGACATTCTTCGCTCTCTTGAACACAATCATTTGTGGTCAAAATATTTGGACTGTCGACAAAGCCACATGTCGCAAAACAGTTGACAATCGTAGGTTGTTTTACGTTTTCCCATGCTTTATGGGCCATTCTGATGCCTTGAAGAACGTTAATGTTACTCTTGCGCCCCTCTTCCATATCATTGATTAAAACTTTGACCACCTCCTTGCGATAGAATTGCTTAAAATTTTTAATTATTCCCAGATCTAGAGGTTTTAATAGATTTAAGTGATGTAGGGTTTTTATGTGCCATGCAGTTATCAACGAGCAATAACACTTTTCGATTGGCCTTAGTCATTTCGTTGTCAAATTTTTCTAAGTAATCCAACCATATTTCAGTAGTCATCCAAGCTTTTTTGTTCGCAAAGTAGTCCACTGGTAAGCTTTTAATATTTTTAAAGCATCTTGGATTAGTTGATTTTCCGATTACCAGCAATTTTCTCTTCTCAGTGCCAGAACTATTTACTGTAATCAAAATTGAGAGTCTTTCCTTGCTATGTTTTCCACCGTGTCATTTCTCAGATGTAAGTGCCATTGTTCGATCTGGTGCGCATTTAAAAAATAGCCCAGTTTCGTCTGCATTAAAAATATTGTGGGGCTGATATTCTGCCAACAGACATGGTATATACGTTTTCCAGTTAGAACAAACTTGGTCACTTACACTGGCACTTTCCCCACTCACTTTCGTTGCTAGCTTTAAATTCCTTGTGTCCCATACGTACAGCGAATTCTTCAGCTTTAGTTTTAATTAACGAACCTCCTAAAGGAATGTTTTGAGTCCGACATTGTGAAAACCATTTAAACAAACATTGCTCAATGTCTCCATGTTCAGCAGTCCGCATTCTTTTCATCTTTAATGCCTTGGTGTTGCAAATGATCTCTCTATTTTTTAAAATTGTTGAAAGAGTACTCGGCGGAATATTAAATTGTTTAGCAACTTCTTGCTTCGATTTATCAGCTCGATCAACGGCATCAATTATTGACATTTTTTCGGGAACAGAAATTGATTTACGCTTTAACGAACTCATTTTGGCAAAAGTCAAGGCACGGAGTGACTACAATTTCACACATTTTGTATGTACACGCAACATAATTAAGGGACTTTTGCTTAATTCGCTTTGTTCTCACTTCGTTGTATAGAGACAATCAAAGCAAGACATTTTTATCCAGAAGTTTGAGAAAACGGAACTTTAACGGCTTGCCACAAATTTGATTTTGCCTTATTTTATTTTCGTTGTATAGAGGTGTTTGAAAAATTGCTTCGCTATATAGAGGCTTTCAGACACAGAAATTCTTCGTCATAGCTAAAGAGCATTTTTGAATGGAGAACTTCGTAAAAGCGAGGTTTTTTCGAGGGGCTTTATTAAAAATTCGTTATATTGAGTTTTTCGTTATAACGAATTTCGTTATATCGAGGTTCCACTGTATACGTCCAATTTGTACCAAAACACTACCCACCAAGTTTGACTCAAATCGGATAATTATTACGGCTACAAATCAATAAAACAAATCAACAATATAATCCATTTACTCCAGCAACAAAAAATTTCAAAGAAATCTGCCGTACTAACACAAAAGACCCGCGATCGAATCCGCGCGGCTCCAAATAAGAAATATATAAGAATATTCTTCTTTTGTTGTTGTATTTAAATTTAATTTGTATCAATACACTATACGCCAAATTTGAACTATTTTAATGCTCACGCACACACAAACATATGCAAAAATTCTTCACCACGCGGTGTGTGAGAAAGACAGAAATATTTGCGTTTTGTTCTTGCTCAAAACGAAATTGAAAGAGCGAGATGCAATGCTTTTGCTATATATGTATGTCGAACTAGCTTAAGTAAGCTAAAATAGGATGGTGGCGTAGTATGTAAAGATCGGTGGCACGATGGCTGGATGTGTTTGGTGGTTCGATTCTTGGTGAGGAAGTGAAAATTTTTAGGTTTGTTTTTTCTTCTTTTTTGTTTTTTTTTTGATTATGTTAAACATTTATTCCAATTATTCTAAAATTTTTGTTTTTATATTAAATAATAAAACAGTGAAGCTGCAAGGGTATACAAACTTCGGCAAGCCGAAGTTAGCTTCTTTGATATCTTTTTTTTGAAGTGACCAGTACGTCACCAGGAAATTCTAAAATGGTAAATAAAATTAATAAATTATTTCTTTTTGATATTTAGTTACACAATTGTTTAACGCACAGTTTTCAAAGCCTCCCATTCTTGAGCTAATCGCTAAATGAAATGAGAGTTAAATATGTATATAAATATACATATATACATAAATATAAATATGTACATGTGTATGTGTGTACGCATAAGCATACGAAAAAATTCTCGTGAAATGCAAAAGCTTTTCAAAAATATTTCAAAGGGGGTATTGAAAACAAATTACTCCATGGGCAAAATCTTCCAAAAATTAATAACTGACAGATTGTTATGCGCGATACAGGCTTTTACCTGACCCAGATCCTAAGCGGGCATGGTTGTTTCAGGCAGTATTTGCACCGCTTTCGTCACGACAAAGATGCCTACTGCACAGTGTGTGGGATCGACGTGATAGAAGACGCAGAACACATCATCTTTCACTGCAATGTGTAGTCTGTGGGCCGCCGAACGCCAGCGACCGTTAGCAACATAATTGGAACATATGCCTCTGTGAAGCAATGCATCACTGCAGTCCCACAGAGGCCAGCCTACCTTCATCTCGTATGCTAACACGCCTTAATGACCAGTTCATATGTACATATACTGATATTAGCTTAAGTACCTTTAATGCGAGTAAATAAATGGAATTAAAAAAAAATATCAAAAAAGCTAACTTCGGCTCTGCCGAAGTTTGTATACCCTTGCAGCAAAATAATTGGTATAAATGTTTAACAAAATCAAAAAAAAAACAAAAAAGAAAAAACACACCCGAAAATTTTCACTTCTTCACCGAGCATTGCATTGAACCATCAAACACCGAGCCCATCGTGCCACCGATCTCTACATACTACGCCACCGTCATTACTTTTCTAACGTAAGCTAATTCGACATATATAGCAAACCCATTGCATCTCGCTCTTTCAATTTAGTTCTGTGTAAGAAAACAACTAAAATATTTCATCTCTCTCACACACCGCGTGGTGGTTGAATTTTTGCATATGTCTGTGTGTGCGTGAGCATTAAAATACATTTAATTTCTATCAAATATGATTATTGATTTGTAACCTTAAGAATTATCCGATTTAGTTCAAACTTGGTGTATAGTGTATGGATACAAATTAAATTTAAATGCAACAATCAAAAAACAATATTTTTATATATTTCTTATTTGGTGCCGCGCGGATTCGAGCTCGGGTCTCTTGTGTTGGTACGGCAGATTTCTTTGAAATTTTTTGTCATATAAATAGCTTATATGGATGATTTGTTTTATTGATTTGTAGCCGTAATAATTATCCGATTTGAGCCAAACTTGGTGGGTGGTGTTTTGGTACAAATTAAATTTATATTCCAATAGAAATATAAAAAATTTTTAATTGGAACCCTATTATTCCGATATTGGATATATCATATAGTAATTCGATCCGACCGATTTTCATACTTTGCCTACCTACACCTTTAAGAAAGCTAAGTACCAAGTTTCAACTACGTCGCTTAAAATTTAAGTTCGAAAACGACGGACGGACAGACGGACATGTCTCAATCGACTCGGCTGTTGATGCTGATCAAGAATATGTATACTTTATGGGGTCGGAAACGTATATTTCTATGCGTTACAAACATCTGACCAATTTTATAATACCCTCTGCAAGGGTATAAAAAAACAACAAAGCGATCACAATTAATTTAGTTTATATAGGTTTTTATATAATAAAGATATTTTGAAAATTTTAGCAAAATTGGTTAAGGAGTTTTTGACATTTTTTTTTGATAGCAGTTTTAAGTAACTGTTTAAGAATAAACACCGTAATTGTTGAAGCGGTATAAAATAATACATTTGAATATTCACATTTAAAAGAATAAATAAGTAACGTACAATTCATATTCAGCCTAGCTCACATGCCAAGAATATGTGTATTTTTAGCCGAAGCATTCTGAAATGAGTTTATTCCGATTTGTTCGTTGGCACGTCTGTGCTCTGGTGTTACTTTATTTAGATTGATTCATATTGTATTTTAACTTATGCTGCTTGTTGGCAGCTACAAAATAAGAGGGGTGAGACGCGAGAGTGAACTCACATGATCGAATTGCAAGGTCAGCATAATTGGGCTGGCTTGCCAGCACAATTCGTTTGCGTAAGCTTATATACAGAACGAAATGTATGCATGCAAGTTTGCGTACATACATACAATTGTTCTTATATATAAACTTATTACTATTATTTCCTGCTTGCAACAGAATGTTACAAGCTGTGCTGAAGTCATTTAAAACCGACATGTGAATTCACTACACCTTTTTAAAGAATAACGTAATCTAATGAAGTTATTATATATGTGTATATGAAGTAAATGACTTTATAAAGTAATTCGTGTTATTTAAAAAAAAATTTTTGACGTCCGTCAATGAATATATATATTTTTCCCTTACATGTATGCATTTTTTTTTTTTTAGCAAAGTTTTAAAATAATTTTTTTTTTTTTTCGCTCCTTTCCTTTATATATATAAAAATAAAAATTTGTATATATGCAAATAACATTCCTTATTTTCAATGTATACACTTTAGATTTTGTAAGTACTAGAGAAAAATTGTTCTTTTTGTTATTTAAAAATTTTTAACCTATCCTTATGCACTCTTTGTGCCTTATTTCTTTTATCTTTAATTAAAATATTGTCCCTATCTTCTATTGATTCTACTCTATATGGGCCTATGTAATTAGGTTCTAACTTATGGCCCGTTTCATTTTTTAACAGAACCTTATCTCCTACTTCTAGTTCAAAGTTATTTAATTTCCTATCATATATTTCCTTATTCTTAGCCTAATGCTGTTCTAGCATAATTCTCGCCCTTTTATAGGCTTGTTCTAATCTAAACTTAACTTCTCTAGCATAATCATCTACATTATATAATGGATTAATATTAGTTATAGAATTAAATTGTTTTGGCAAATTGTTTTGTTTGCCAAAAACTAACTCATATGGACAATAACCATGTGCCATAGAGGGGGTCGTGTTAAAACAATATGTAAAATATTGGAGCCAAACATCCCAGTCAGTTTTATCGACTGATATATATGAACGGATGTATTCATTAAAAGTTCTATGACTTCTTTCCTCTGTTCCCACGGTTTGGTGGTGATGTGCAGTAGACGTTATGTTGTCTATTTTTAGATATTTGCACAAATCGCTTATTATTGAATTTTTATATTCAGTGCCCATGTCCGAAATGAACGTGTTCATTGGACCGTACTTTAATATAAAATATCAAAGAAGCTAACTTCGGCTCTGCCGAAGTTAGTATACCCTTGCAGCAAAACAATTGGTATAAATGTTTAACAAAATCAAAAAAAAAAACAAAAAAGAAAAAAACACATAAAAATTTTCACTTCTTCACCGAGCATTGAACCATCAAACACCGAAGCCCATCGTGCCAACGATCTCCACATACTACGCCACCGTCCTAATTCGATATATATGTAAACCCATTGCATCTCGCTCTGTCAATTTTGTTCTGTGCAACAACACAACGCAAATGTTTCTGTCTCTCTCACACACCGCGTGGTAACGAACTTTTGCATATGTGTGTGTGTGCGTGATTGCTTGGAATTTGTTTTTGTTTCTTTGCTGCCAAAGAAAATTGCTTATTTTACTCGAGGTACCTCCACGTTTTAGTTAATAACTCTGGTGATAATTATCCGATCCGACTAATTTTTAAACTTGATCTGGATGATCGATTAAGGAACTTAACTTTTCATGTTTCAACCATGTAGCTTAAAATTTAAGCTCGAAAACGCATGGCTAAACAGACAGACGGACAGACGGACGGACGGACGGACGGACGGACGGACGGACGGACAGACGGACATGTCTCAATCGACTCGGCTGTTGATGCTGATCAAGAATATGGGGTCGGAAACGTATATTTCTATGCGTTACAAACATCTGACCAATTTTATAATACCCTCTGCAAGGGTATAAAAATTCAAATATTGCTTTCGCAATGGTATTAGCGTTCTTATTTTGAACAGGGATGGCTACCAAATACTTTGTTAGGTCACAGATCAGGGTTACTGCGTATTCGTTACCGTTTTCAGATTTCGGTAGTGGACCTATAGTATCCACTATTACTCTGTCAAAGGCACTCATAGACGTTTCTGTTATTGTTAGTGGGGTCTTTGCATGTTTTGTCGTTTTCGACTTTTGGCATTTTGGACAACTACGTATGTACTCTTTTATTTGACGCGTCATATTTTTCCAATAGTAGTGTCTTTTTATTTTTATTAAAGTTTTTGTTATGCCATTATGACCACCTTGTATTGGATCATCATGATTTTCAGACAAAATTGCTTCTTTTTCTTTTTCATTGCTTATTATGGTCACCGGGTTGAGTAGCGCTACTCTTAATGATTTCAATTTATCATTGCCCATTTCTTTAAAAGTATCTATTGAAATAAATTCAAAGATCTTTTCCCACGGTGCCGTTTTGATATGGCTTATTTTTAATATACCGGCTTGCTTTTCAAGCCTTTGAAAGAACTGACCTAAGTCAAGTTTTTCATTAGTATATAGGTCGCCAATATCAATTCTTGCAATAACTTTATTTCCGTGTTTCAAGTAACACAGTTTATTTGTTATATGCAAGGCCACTACTTTTCGTACCTCGTCATTATTTATAACTTGGTAAACGTTGGGCATAGAAGCATTTGGAGTACTTTGCCTTGGCAAAGTCTCTTTTTCTTTTTCTGCGCAGGATTTATTTTGTCTGTACTGTTGCCTGTTAGTGACTTTCAGGACTTTATTTTGAATGTCTTTTAACTCGGTTATTGTGATCCGAGATAGGGCATCTGCCACGAAATTGTCTTTTCCCTTTAGATACTCAACTGTGAAGTCGTATTCTTCCAGTTCAAGCCGCATGCGAGTCAATTTTGAGCTAGGATTTACCATGGAAAATAAATATGTTAAAGGTCTGTGGTCTGTTTTTGTTGTGAAATGTTTGCCATAAATATATGGGCGAAAATGTGTAATGACCCAATGAATGGCTGCTAGCTCTTGTTCCGTTGTGCTCTTATTACTTTCACCTTTGGTGAATGAACGCGATGCATAAGCGATTGGAAGTTGGAGTCCATCTCGGTTTTGGGTTAAAACCGCTCCACACGCTTGTTTGCTTGCATCTGTGATTATGCAAAATTCTTTGCTAAAATCAGGATATTGTAATATGGTTGGCCGCATTAAATTTTCTTTAAGATATTGGAATGCATTTTGGCATTCAATTGTCCACTCAAATGGAAAACATTCTTTTTACATAATCGAGTTATGTGCCGGGAATAGTCGGCGAAATTTTTAATAAAACGTCTATAATAGTTGCAAAATGCAACGAACCGTCTAGCGCTGTCCGCATCATGTGGGACTGGATAATTCTTAATGACATTATATTTTGTGTCATCAGGTAAAATTCCTTTATCTGTGCACTTATGACCTAGAAAAGTCACTTCGCGCATAAAAAATGAACATTTTTCTGGATGTAATTTGTGGTTGTGTTTCCGACATGTATTGAAGACATCGTTAAGATTTTTTAGCATGTGTTTTTCGGAACAACCAATAACTATTAAATCATCCATATAAAGGAATGCTTGGGACGGATCTAGTCCCGAGAATGCGATAGTCATCATTCTCTGAAATGAATTAGGCGCTATCTTTAGACCAAATGGTAATCGCGTGAAGCGATAAGAGCCGTTGCTCGTTGAAAATGACGTTATATTTCTTGAACTTTCTTCAAGTTCGATTTGGTGGAAGCCTGACATTAAGTCAAGACATGAGAAGTGTTTAGCTCGACCTAGTTGGTCTAGTATGTCCTCAATTCGAGGAAGAGGAAATTTGTCGGCCAATAATTTTTTATTGATTTGACGATAGTCAATAACTAATCGCCATTTCTTGTCTTCTGAGCCAGGTAATGATTTTTTCGGAACAAGTAGCAGTGGGCTATTATATTCAGACACAGATGGTTCAACTATATTGTTGACTATTACTTTTCCAACCTGCTTTTGGATTTCTTCCTTTTGACTATGCGGGCTCCGGTAGTTTTTGATATATACCGGTTCTTCGTCTTTTAATCTCAATTTTTGTTTGTAAAAATTATTTGTTGTGATTGATTCGGTCTCAAGGCCAAATACATCACTATATCTGGTGCATAGTTGGGTTAATTGTTCTTTAAATTGGATCGGAAAATTTTTAGTTAGCTGGGACATTACCATATTTTCCCTAGCTTTAGGAGTGGTTGGAACTACATCGTAGTTCGAAAATGGTTCTGACTTTAAAGTGTTTATCTTTATTATTTTGTCAGAATTGGTTGCATTTAGCAAACGGACAACTGTATTTCCATTTGTTGCCAATGTATTTGCAACGAAAATACCTGGTTGAATTTCCTGATTGGGAATCAACACAACGTCTTCACTCAAGGTATGATTAATTTGTCTGACTACTTGGGATCTTGCTGGTAAATTTTAAATTATCTGGTCTTAGTATTAACCAGTCTTCGGACGCTTTGCAGTCGATTTGGCTGTTGAATCTTTTGATGAAATCAATGCCAATTATACCATCACTTGGTATTGAAAATTCAGACTGTACAACATGAAAGTCGTGTGGGATTATGTATTTAGAGGTTTGAATCTCTAAGGATGCTAGGCCTTTGGACTTTATTGCTCCTTTACCAATGCCTTGAATGTTAATTTTGTGATTCGTGTCGATGTCATTTAGAACATCTGAATCTTCTTTGAGAATTGAAATATCTGCACCAGTGTCGATTAAAAATGTTAATTTTTTATTTGTTTCGACATTAAAAAATGAAACAAATATATTGAGATTAAAATTAATTGCATGCACATGTTTTGTGCTTACTCTTCTGTATCTAAAGGGTTTTGCGTGTTTCCCGTTTCATTGTGGGATACGCGAATATTTCTGCTAGGTATGTTTCTTCTAGCGTTATTATTATATTGGTATTGGGACTGTTCCCTGTTATGGGACTGTCCTCTGTTTGACCGGTAATTGTTGGAATTATAGTTGGCATTGTAGTTACCCTGGCTGTTGCCTCTACCACGTTGGTAGTTAGAGTAATACCTGCCTCTATTATTTCTCCCACGCTGGTACAATATGGTACTGGGACTCCCAGTCGTTTGGGTCATGAGACGGATATATTTACCCATAGCATCACTAAAACGACTAAAGTGTCCAGCTTCCATTATAGTACGAACTCGCTCATGCTGACATTGGAGGATTAGCGCCTCCATAGCTTCTTTTGTGGCGAATTCCTCAGCGTTGTCGGGATCTAAACCACGGTCAATGAAAGCGGCTTCAAGTTGCTTCCGCAAACTGTCAAGCTCCATAGCATACTCTGAGGCTGTTTTACCCTTTTGTTGGGCGTTCATAAGTTTTGCTATTATAACGTCGGTTGATTCACCTCTAACGTTATATTTTAGTTTTTCTATTATGCCCATTATTGTAGTCTCGTTTTGGACTTTGTGGGCAATGGAGCCGGTGATCTTGGACTTTATGGCTTCAATGGCCAAATCCTCCTGGTCTCCTTTAGTTTGTTCGACCAATTTTAATGCCGTAACGAAACGGGTGAGTGAGGTCTTTTGACCATCAAACTCAGGGACTGAAGACATAACTTGTCTCACATATTCCCTATCGGCAGCTATTTTTTCCACCATTGTAAAATTTATGTTCTTCCTGTTATATTCGTTATCTTCGTTGAGAACTATCGTTGTATCTAGGTCAGATACTCTGGCGAACAGAATATTGTGTTTTGCCAACGCCGAGACAGATTTGTCTCTACACTCGTTATAGAATGCTTTGGCGGCACACTTATGACCTCCTGTAAGGGAATCGAAATGTTTTTTCAAAAGCAAACGAATTTGCTGAAGAGTGGTTTGAATTATGTCAACGTGCTTGTCAAGTGTATTTGGACTAACTTGCCAGTCGGTCATTCTTTAAATGTTAGAAGGAGAGAAAAAAAAAATTCATCTCACTTTTCTATATACATTTTTTTTTTTTTTTTAATTAAATAAAAGCGAAAAGTACCTGCTGCGTTTGTATAACAGCATATGCCAGGTACTGTGAGGATGAAACACATTGCTACTCTGGTATTTCCTTGGATTGGGAAATTTTCTTCCGTTATATCCAGGTATGTTGTATTAATAGTAGCTAGATCTAATGCCCGTTGAGGTGAGCTACTTTGTTCACTCTTAAAAACCTCTAGTAAATCGCTTTCTATATTTGGGTTCCTATCTCTAATTTTCGCAAAATATTCGTCTAAAGACATTTTTCCTTTCCTTTTTTTTTTAAAAAAAACAAAAACTTTTTCTTCTTCTCTTTTTTTTTTTTTCTTTACTCCTAATCTTCTATCATTGTGACTTCCTCGTCTGAGTTCTCTATTTCTATTGTTTCTGTTGTGAACATATCATGTACCCACTTGGGTGCATCCATTCTTTTGCTTTATAGCTATCAACCTATTGTATGCTGTCTTAATGGATATTTCCATAAGATCTACTATTTTCGGGTTAAATCTATGATTATTATAAATCCAATACCGAATTTCCTTGTACTTGTAATTGGTTTCACCTGAGTTTATCAGGTAATCAAGGAACGGTAGGTATTTCTGTAGACGTTTAGTCTCTTTATTATTATTATTATTAAAGTATAGGATATAGTTATAAACTATCAACCTAACTATATTTGACAAGCACTGGCAACTAAGGCCTTCGGCTTAGACGAAAAACTACATCCATGCACTAGCCTGGGATTCGAACCCGGATCACGTTTAGTCTCTACTTTTTCCATTTGGAATAAAAAAAAAAATGTCAATTACTTATTATTATCTTTTTTTTTTTTTGTATCTAGACTCTATCTAGATCATTCGCCTTACTCAAATATTTCTTTTTCAAGCACCTATTGTGCATTCCGTAAACTTTAATTAGCATGTTTATGCTCATTATTATTATTATTACGATCAGTAAAATCGTAACAGTTGTAAGACTTTGTTGTTCTACTTCTACTCTATTGATCACATTGGCAGTGGAATCCACTGTTTTCGTGTCAATTAAACCCATTTTGGGTTTTAGGGAAGCTAATTTGAAGAAATTCGATATTTCGTCTGTAATCAATATGTTTAAAATTTTTCGAAAATCTACCTTCTTTTCAAAATTATCCATAAAAAGTTATGAGACGCTAATCATACCTAAAAATCGCTCATACCTAAAACGTATACATGATAAAAATAAAGAAAATTTTTTTTTGAAATTTCATTGAATTAAATATTTTTATATATAAAAAAAAGAGTGTGATATCAATTAGTGATATCCACTAAAAGTGATCAATAGATCATGAAAAAAAATTAATTGATTAAATAATTCATTGCATTGCATATATGAAAAAATATATATATATTCAACTGCTAGTAGCAGTGACAGAGACGTGGAAAGTAGAAGGGATAGTGCATGTGGTTGGCTCACAATTCAGGTTTACATTTCATTAAAAATTTGTACAATGGATACTCCAACCACATGTGTTAGTAATAGCCTATCAATTTGTTAGTGTTTTTCAAGCTGCGTTTGCACGCATCGCTTGAGAGTTATAGTTAAAAGTAAATGTATTTAATGGGTA
Source organism: Drosophila austrosaltans (assembly GCA_035045865.1). NCBI lineage: Eukaryota > Metazoa > Arthropoda > Insecta > Diptera > Drosophilidae > Drosophila > Drosophila austrosaltans. Next base: position 186,899 of record JAWNOQ010000089.1, read on the forward strand.
GTTATATAAACATAATTTTTTTTTTAAATGCGTGAATTTTAATGAAATTTTAAGATTAAAGGCAATATCGGAAATCCGATTTGCGTTACTTCGCACCAGTGCGAAGTTTTCGGTTTAGCTCCTGTAGACTCTCTGTGTAGAGTTGTCGGTCTTCCTCGGTTGTTTTAAACATATCCTGCACCAATCGTCTCTGGCGCAGGAGGGCAGTTATTTTTCCGCCCCGTTTCTTCCTTCTTTGAGTCGTATTTTTGTGTTGTCGAGCCCGATACTCAGCTATGGTGAGTGGGCGTGGTCCATCGTTTGGATACACCACTAGAGCCTCTTCTAGTGTAGGTGCATCCCTTTGCTCGACAGGAGCAGCACTTTCAAAAGTTGGTTCCTGCTGGTGGTCCGCCATACACCACGTCAGCCATTTATATTAATGTTATATTTTTTTTTTTTGTTGTTGTTGTTATGGTTGTTGTTGCACTTTCTTTGGTTAACTGTTTAATATTTGCATAGTCAAAAAGACAACATCTTTTGTTTTTGTTTGTTGTTGTATTTTTTTTTTAATTATTTCCGAGTTACAATATTTTGGCTGTGACGTGTCCTGTCACGGTCGCCATGAAATGAGTTTATTCCGATTTGTTCGTTGGCACGTCTGTGCTCTGGTGTTACTTTATTTAGATTGATTCATATTGTATTTTAACTTATGCTGCTTGTTGGCAGCTACAAAATAAGAGGGGTGAGACGCGAGAGTGAACTCACATGATCGAATTGCAAGGTCAGCATAATTGGGCTGGCTTGCCAGCACAATTCGTTTGCGTAAGCTTATATACAGAACGAAATGTATGCATGCAAGTTTGCGTACATACATACAATTGTTCTTATATATAAACTTATTACTATTATTTCCTGCTTGCAACAGAATGTTACAAGCTGTGCTGAAGTCATTTAAAACCGACATGTGAATTCACTACACCTCCCCTTTTTAAAGAATAACGTAATCTAATGAAGTTATTATATATGTGTATATGAAGTAAATGACTTTATAAAGTAATTCGTGTTATTTAAAAAAAAATTTTTGACGTCCGTCAATGAATATATATATTTTTCCCTTACATGTATGCATTTTTTTTTTTTTTAGCAAAGTTTTAAAATAATTTTTTTTTTTTTTCGCTCCTTTCCTTTATATATATAAAAATAAAAATTTGTATATATGCAAATAACTTTCCTTATTTTCAATGTATACACTTTAGATTTTGTAAGTACTAGAGAAAAATTGTTCTTTTTGTTATTTAAAAATTTTTAACCTATCCTTATGCACTCTTTGTGCCTTATTTCTTTTATCTTTAATTAAAATATTGTCCCTATCTTCTATTGATTCTACTCTATATGGGCCTATGTAATTAGGTTCTAACTTATGGCCCGTTTCATTTTTTAACAGAACCTTATCTCCTACTTCTAGTTCAAAGTTATTTAATTTCCTATCATATATTTCCTTATTCTTAGCCTAATGCTGTTCTAGCATAATTCTCGCCCTTTTATAGGCTTGTTCTAATCTAAACTTAACTTCTCTAGCATAATCATCTACATTATATAATGGATTAATATTAGTTATAGAATTAAATTGTTTTGGCAAATTGTTTTGTTTGCCAAAAACTAACTCATATGGACAATAACCATGTGCCATAGAGGGGGTCGTGTTAAAACAATATGTAAAATATTGGAGCCAAACATCCCAGTCAGTTTTATCGACTGATATATATGAACGGATGTATTCATTAAAAGTTCTATGACTTCTTTCCTCTGTTCCCACGGTTTGGTGGTGATGTGCAGTAGACGTTATGTTGTCTATTTTTAGATATTTGCACAGATCGCTTATTATTGAATTTTTATATTCAGTGCCCATGTCCGAAATGAACGTGTTCATTGGACCGTACTTTAATATAAAATATCAAAGAAGCTAACTTCGGCTCTGCCGAAGTTAGTATACCCTTGCAGCAAAATAATTGGTATAAATGTTTAACAAAATCAAAAAAAAAAACAAAAAAGAAAAAAACACATAAAAATTTTCACTTCTTCACCGAGCATTGAACCATCAAACACCGAAGCCCATCGTGCCAACGATCTCCACATACTACGCCACCGTCCTAATTCGATATATATGTAAACCCATTGCATCTCGCTTTGTCAATTTTGTTCTGTGCAACAACACAACGCAAATGTTTCTGTCTCTCTCACACACCGCGTGGTAACGAACTTTTGCATATGTGTGTGTGTGCGTGATTGCTTGGAATTTGTTTTTGTTTCTTTGCTGCCAAAGAAAATTGCTTATTTTACTCGAGGTACCTCCACGTTTTAGTTAATAACTCTGGTGATAATTTTCCGATCTGACTAATTTTTAAACTTGATCTGGATGATCGATTAAGGAACTTAACTTTTCATGTTTCAACCATGTAGCTTAAAATTTAAGCTCGAAAACGCATGGCTAAACAGACAGACGGACAGACGGACAGACGGACGGACGGACGGACGGACGGACGGACGGACGGACAGACGGACATGTCTCAATCGACTCGGCTGTTGATGCTGATCAAGAATATGGGGTCGGAAACGTATATTTCTATGCGTTACAAACATCTGACCAATTTTATAATACCCTCTGCAAGGGTATAAAAATTCAAATATTGCTTTCGCAATGGTATTAGCGTTCTTATTTTGAACAGGGATGGCTACCAAATACTTTGTTAGGTCACAGATCAGGGTTACTGCGTATTCGTTACCGTTTTCAGATTTCGGTAGTGGACCTATAGTATCCACTATTACTCTGTCAAAGGCACTCATAGACGTTTCTGTTATTGTTAGTGGGGTCTTTGCATGTTTTGTCGTTTTCGACTTTTGGCATTTTGGACAACTACGTATGTACTCTTTTATTTGACGCGTCATATTTTTCCAATAGTAGTGTCTTTTTATTTTTATTAAAGTTTTTGTTATGCCATTATGACCACCTTGTATTGGATCATCATGATTTTCAGACAAAATTGCTTCTTTTTCTTTTTCATTGCTTATTATGGTCACCGGGTTGAGTAGCGCTACTCTTAATGATTTCAATTTATCATTGCCCATTTCTTTAAAAGTATCTATTGAAATAAATTCAAAGATCTTTTCCCACGGTGCCGTTTTGATATGGCTTATTTTTAATATACCGGCTTGCTTTTCAAGCCTTTGAAAGAACTGACCTAAGTCAAGTTTTTCATTAGTATATAGGTCGCCAATATCAATTCTTGCAATAACTTTATTTCCGTGTTTCAAGTAGCACAGTTTATTTGTTATATGCAAGGCCACTACTTTTCGTACCTCGTCATTATTTATAACTTGGTAAACGTTGGGCATAGAAGCATTTGGAGTACTTTGCCTTGGCAAAGTCTCTTTTTCTTTTTCTGCGCAGGATTTATTTTGTCTGTACTGTTGCCTGTTAGTGACTTTCAGGACTTTATTTTGAATGTCTTTTAACTCGGTTATTGTGATCCGAGATAGGGCATCTGCCACGAAATTGTCTTTTCCCTTTAGATACTCAACTGTGAAGTCGTATTCTTCCAGTTCAAGCCGCATGCGAGTCAATTTTGAGCTAGGATTTACCATGGAAAATAAATATGTTAAAGGTCTGTGGTCTGTTTTTGTTGTGAAATGTTTGCCATAAATATATGGGCGAAAATGTGTAATGACCCAATGAATGGCTGCTAGCTCTTGTTCCGTTGTGCTCTTATTACTTTCACCTTTGGTGAATGAACGCGATGCATAAGCGATTGGAAGTTGGAGTCCATCTCGGTTTTGGGTTAAAACCGCTCCACACGCTTGTTTGCTTGCATCTGTGATTATGCAAAATTCTTTGCTAAAATCAGGATATTGTAATATGGTTGGCCGCATTAAATTTTCTTTAAGATATTGGAATGCATTTTGGCATTCAATTGTCCACTCAAATGGAAAACATTCTTTTTACATAATCGAGTTATGTGCCGGGAATAGTCGGCGAAATTTTTAATAAAACGTCTATAATAGTTGCAAAATGCAACGAACCGTCTAGCGCTGTCCGCATCATGTGGGACTGGATAATTCTTAATGACATTATATTTTGTGTCATCAGGTAAAATTCCTTTATCTGTGCACTTATGACCTAGAAAAGTCACTTCGCGCATAAAAAATGAACATTTTTCTGGATGTAATTTGTGGTTGTGTTTCCGACATGTATTGAAGACATCGTTAAGATTTTTTAGCATGTGTTTTTCGGAACAACCAATAACTATTAAATCATCCATATAAAGGAATGCTTGGGACGGATCTAGTCCCGAGAATGCGATAGTCATCATTCTCTGAAATGAATTAGGCGCTATCTTTAGACCAAATGGTAATCGCGTGAAGCGATAAGAGCCGTTGCTCGTTGAAAATGACGTTATATTTCTTGAACTTTCTTCAAGTTCGATTTGGTGGAAGCCTGACATTAAGTCAAGACATGAGAAGTGTTTAGCTCGACCTAGTTGGTCTAGTATGTCCTCAATTCGAGGAAGAGGAAATTTGTCGGCCAATAATTTTTTATTGATTTGACGATAGTCAATAACTAATCGCCATTTCTTGTCTTCTGAGCCAGGTAATGATTTTTTCGGAACAAGTAGCAGTGGGCTATTATATTCAGACACAGATGGTTCAACTATATTGTTGACTATTACTTTTCCAACCTGCTTTTGGATTTCTTCCTTTTGACTATGCGGGCTCCGGTAGTTTTTGATATATACCGGTTCTTCGTCTTTTAATCTCAATTTTTGTTTGTAAAAATTATTTGTTGTGATTGATTCGGTCTCAAGGCCAAATACATCACTATATCTGGTGCATAGTTGGGTTAATTGTTCTTTAAATTGGATCGGAAAATTTTTAGTTAGCTGGGACATTACCATATTTTCCCTAGCTTTAGGAGTGGTTGGAACTACATCGTAGTTCGAAAATGGTTCTGACTTTAAAGTGTTTATCTTTATTATTTTGTCAGAATTGGTTGCATTTAGCAAACGGACAACTGTATTTCCATTTGTTGCCAATGTATTTGCAACGAAAATACCTGGTTGAATTTCCTGATTGGGAATCAACACAACGTCTTCACTCAAGGTATGATTAATTTGTCTGACTACTTGGGATCTTGCTGGTAAATTTTAAATTATCTGGTCTTAGTATTAACCAGTCTTCGGACGCTTTGCAGTCGATTTGGCTGTTGAATCTTTTGATGAAATCAATGCCAATTATACCATCACTTGGTATTGAAAATTCAGACTGTACAACATGAAAGTCGTGTGGGATTATGTATTTAGAGGTTTGAATCTCTAAGGATGCTAGGCCTTTGGACTTTATTGCTCCTTTACCAATGCCTTGAATGTTAATTTTGTGATTCGTGTCGATGTCATTTAGAACATCTGAATCTTCTTTGAGAATTGAAATATCTGCACCAGTGTCGATTAAAAATGTTAATTTTTTATTTGTTTCGACATTAAAAAATGAAACAAATATATTGAGATTAAAATTAATTGCATGCACATGTTTTGTGCTTACTCTTCTGTATCTAAAGGGTTTTGCGTGTTTCCCGTTTCATTGTGGGATACGCGAATATTTCTGCTAGGTATGTTTCTTCTAGCGTTATTATTATATTGGTATTGGGACTGTTCCCTGTTATGGGACTGTCCTCTGTTTGACCGGTAATTGTTGGAATTATAGTTGGCATTGTAGTTACCCTGGCTGTTGCCTCTACCACGTTGGTAGTTAGAGTAATACCTGCCTCTATTATTTCTCCCACGCTGGTACAATATGGTACTGGGACTCCCAGTCGTTTGGGTCATGAGACGGATATATTTACCCATAGCATCACTAAAACGACTAAAGTGTCCAGCTTCCATTATAGTACGAACTCGCTCATGCTGACATTGGAGGATTAGCGCCTCCATAGCTTCTTTTGTGGCGAATTCCTCAGCGTTGTCGGGATCTAAACCACGGTCAATGAAAGCGGCTTCAAGTTGCTTCCGCAAACTGTCAAGCTCCATAGCATACTCTGAGGCTGTTTTACCCTTTTGTTGGGCGTTCATAAGTTTTGCTATTATAACGTCGGTTGATTCACCTCTAACGTTATATTTTAGTTTTTCTATTATGCCCATTATTGTAGTCTCGTTTTGGACTTTGTGGGCAATGGAGCCGGTGATCTTGGACTTTATGGCTTCAATGGCCAAATCCTCCTGGTCTCCTTTAGTTTGTTCGACCAATTTTAATGCCGTAACGAAACGGGTGAGTGAGGTCTTTTGACCATCAAACTCAGGGACTGAAGACATAACTTGTCTCACATATTCCCTATCGGCAGCTATTTTTTCCACCATTGTAAAATTTATGTTCTTCCTGTTATATTCGTTATCTTCGTTGAGAACTATCGTTGTATCTAGGTCAGATACTCTGGCGAACAGAATATTGTGTTTTGCCAACGCCGAGACAGATTTGTCTCTACACTCGTTATAGAATGCTTTGGCGGCACACTTATGACCTCCTGTAAGGGAATCGAAATGTTTTTTCAAAAGCAAACGAATTTGCTGAAGAGTGGTTTGAATTATGTCAACGTGCTTGTCAAGTGTATTTGGACTAACTTGCCAGTCGGTCATTCTTTAAATGTTAGAAGGAGAGAAAAAAAAAAATTCATCTCACTTTTCTATATACATTTTTTTTTTTTTTAATGTCGTGCTTCATCCATTAAATAAAAGCGAAAAGTACCTGCTGCGTTTGTATAACAGCATATGCCAGGTACTGTGAGGATGAAACACATTGCTACTCTGGTATTTCCTTGGATTGGGAAATTTTCTTCCGTTATATCCAGGTATGTTGTATTAATAGTAGCTAGATCTAATGCCCGTTGAGGTGAGCTACTTTGTTCACTCTTAAAAACCTCTAGTAAATCGCTTTCTATATTTGGGTTCCTATCTCTAATTTTCGCAAAATATTCGTCTAAAGACATTTTTCCTTTCCTTTTTTTTTTAAAAAAAACAAAAACTTTTTCTTCTTCTCTTTTTTTTTTTTCTTTACTCCTAATCTTCTATCATTGTGACTTCCTCGTCTGAGTTCTCTATTTCTATTGTTTCTGTTGTGAACATATCATGTACCCACTTGGGTGCATCCATTCTTTTGCTTTATAGCTATCAACCTATTGTATGCTGTCTTAATGGATATTTCCATAAGATCTACTATTTTCGGGTTAAATCTATGATTATTATAAATCCAATACCGAATTTCCTTGTACTTGTAATTGGTTTCACCTGAGTTTATCAGGTAATCAAGGAACGGTAGGTATTTCTGTAGACGTTTAGTCTCTTTATTATTATTATTATTAAAGTATAGGATATAGTTATAAACTATCAACCTAACTATATTTGACAAGCACTGGCAACTAAGGCCTTCGGCTTAGACGAAAAACTACATCCATGCACTAGCCTGGGATTCGAACCCGGATCACGTTTAGTCTCTACTTTTTCCATTTGGAATAAAAAAAAAAATGTCAATTACTTATTATTATCTTTTTTTTTTTTTGTATCTAGACTCTATCTAGATCATTCGCCTTACTCAAATATTTCTTTTTCAAGCACCTATTGTGCATTCCGTAAACTTTAATTAGCATGTTTATGCTCATTATTATTATTATTACGATCAGTAAAATCGTAACAGTTGTAAGACTTTGTTGTTCTACTTCTACTCTATTGATCACATTGGCAGTGGAATCCACTGTTTTCGTGTCAATTAAACCCATTTTGGGTTTTAGGGAAGCTAATTTGAAGAAATTCGATATTTCGTCTGTAATCAATATGTTTAAAATTTTTCGAAAATCTACCTTCTTTTCAAAATTATCCATAAAAAGTTATGAGACGCTAATCATACCTAAAAATCGCTCATACCTAAAACGTATACATGATAAAAATAAAGAAAATTTTTTTTTGAAATTTCATTGAATTAAATATTTTTAATTTTTTTAAAAGGAATGTAATTAGAAATTACATTAAATATTTTTATATATAAAAAAAAGAGTGTGATATCAATTAGTGATATCCACTAAAAGTGATCAATAGATCATGAAAAAAAATTAATTGATTAAATAATTCATTGCATTGCATATATGAAAAAATATATATATATTCAACTGCTAGTAGCAGTGACAGAGACGTGGAAAGTAGAAGGGATAGTGCATGTGGTTGGCTCACAATTCAGGTTTACATTTCATTAAAAATTTGTACAATGGATACTCCAACCACATGTGTTAGTAATAGCCTATCAATTTGTTAGTGTTTTTCAAGCTGCGTTTGCACGCATCGCTTGAGAGTTATAGTTAAAAGTAAATGTATTTAATGGGTAGTTATATAAACATAATTTTTTTTTTAAATGCGTGAATTTTAATGAAATTTTAAGATTAAAGGCAATATCGGAAATCCGATTTGCGTTACTTCGCACCAGTGCGAAGTTTTCGGTTTAGCTCCTGTAGACTCTCTGTGTAGAGTTGTCGGTCTTCCTCGGTTGTTTTAAACATATCCTGCACCAATCGTCTCTGGCGCAGGAGGGCAGTTATTTTTCCGCCCCGTTTCTTCCTTCTTTGAGTCGTATTTTTGTGTTGTCGAGCCCGATACTCAGCTATGGTGAGTGGGCGTGGTCCATTGTTTGGATACACCACTAGAGCCTCTTCTAGTGTAGGTGCATCCCTTTGCTCGACAGGAGCAGCACTTTCAAAAGTTGGTTCCTGCTGGTGGTCCGCCATACACCACGTCAGCCATTTATATTAATGTTATATTTTTTTTTTTTTGTTGTTGTTGTTATGGTTGTTGTTGCACTTTCTTTGGTTAACTGTTTAATATTTGCATAGTCAAAAAGACAACATCTTTTGTTTTTGTTTGTTGTTGTATTTTTTTTTTTAATTATTTCCGAGTTACAATATTTTGGCTGTGACGTGTCCTGTCACGGTCGCCATGAAATGAGTTTATTCCGATTTGTTCGTTGGCACGTCTGTGCTCTGGTGTTACTTTATTTAGATTGATTCATATTGTATTTTAACTTATGCTGCTTGTTGGCAGCTACAAAATAAGAGGGGTGAGACGCGAGAGTGAACTCACATGATCGAATTGCAAGGTCAGCATAATTGGGCTGGCTTGCCAGCACAATTCGTTTGCGTAAGCTTATATACAGAACGAAATGTATGCATGCAAGTTTGCGTACATACATACAATTGTTCTTATATATAAACTTATTACTATTATTTCCTGCTTGCAACAGAATGTTACAAGCTGTGCTGAAGTCATTTAAAACCGACATGTGAATTCACTACACCTCCCCTTTTTAAAGAATAACGTAATCTAATGAAGTTATTATATATGTGTATATGAAGTAAATGACTTTATAAAGTAATTCGTGTTATTTAAAAAAAAATTTTTGACGTCCGTCAATGAATATATATATTTTTCCCTTACATGTATGCATTTTTTTTTTTTTTTAGCAAAGTTTTAAAATAATTTTTTTTTTTTTCGCTCCTTTCCTTTATATATATAAAAATAAAAATTTGTATATATGCAAATAACTTTCCTTATTTTCAATGTATACACTTTAGATTTTGTAAGTACTAGAGAAAAATTGTTCTTTTTGTTATTTAAAAATTTTTAACCTATCCTTATGCACTCTTTGTGCCTTATTTCTTTTATCTTTAATTAAAATATTGTCCCTATCTTCTATTGATTCTACTCTATATGGGCCTATGTAATTAGGTTCTAACTTATGGCCCGTTTCATTTTTTAACAGAACCTTATCTCCTACTTCTAGTTCAAAGTTATTTAATTTCCTATCATATATTTCCTTATTCTTAGCCTAATGCTGTTCTAGCATAATTCTCGCCCTTTTATAGGCTTGTTCTAATCTAAACTTAACTTCTCTAGCATAATCATCTACATTATATAATGGATTAATATTAGTTATAGAATTAAATTGTTTTGGCAAATTGTTTTGTTTGCCAAAAACTAACTCATATGGACAATAACCATGTGCCATAGAGGGGGTCGTGTTAAAACAATATGTAAAATATTGGAGCCAAACATCCCAGTCAGTTTTATCGACTGATATATATGAACGGATGTATTCATTAAAAGTTCTATGACTTCTTTCCTCTGTTCCCACGGTTTGGTGGTGATGTGCAGTAGACGTTATGTTGTCTATTTTTAGATATTTGCACAGATCGCTTATTATTGAATTTTTATATTCAGTGCCCATGTCCGAAATGAACGTGTTCATTGGACCGTACTTTAATATAAAATATCAAAGAAGCTAACTTCGGCTCTGCCGAAGTTAGTATACCCTTGCAGCAAAATAATTGGTATAAATGTTTAACAAAATCAAAAAAAAAACAAAAAAGAAAAAAACACATAAAAATTTTCACTTCTTCACCGAGCATTGAACCATCAAACACCGAAGCCCATCGTGCCAACGATCTCCACATACTACGCCACCGTCCTAATTCGATATATATGTAAACCCATTGCATCTCGCTCTGTCAATTTTGTTCTGTGCAACAACACAACGCAAATGTTTCTGTCTCTCTCACACACCGCGTGGTAACGAACTTTTGCATATGTGTGTGTGTGCGTGATTGCTTGGAATTTGTTTTTGTTTCTTTGCTGCCAAAGAAAATTGCTTATTTTACTCGAGGTACCTCCACGTTTTAGTTAATAACTCTGGTGATAATTATCCGATCTGACTAATTTTTAAACTTGATCTGGATGATCGATTAAGGAACTTAACTTTTCATGTTTCAACCATGTAGCTTAAAATTTAAGCTCGAAAACGCATGGCTAAACAGACAGACGGACAGACGGACGGACGGACGGACGGACGGACGGACGGACGGACAGACGGACATGTCTCAATCGACTCGGCTGTTGATGCTGATCAAGAATATGGGGTCGGAAACGTATATTTCTATGCGTTACAAACATCTGACCAATTTTATAATACCCTCTGCAAGGGTATAAAAATTCAAATATTGCTTTCGCAATGGTATTAGCGTTCTTATTTTGAACAGGGATGGCTACCAAATACTTTGTTAGGTCACAGATCAGGGTTACTGCGTATTCGTTACCGTTTTCAGATTTCGGTAGTGGACCTATAGTATCCACTATTACTCTGTCAAAGGCACTCATAGACGTTTCTGTTATTGTTAGTGGGGTCTTTGCATGTTTTGTCGTTTTCGACTTTTGGCATTTTGGACAACTACGTATGTACTCTTTTATTTGACGCGTCATATTTTTCCAATAGTAGTGTCTTTTTATTTTTATTAAAGTTTTTGTTATGCCATTATGACCACCTTGTATTGGATCATCATGATTTTCAGACAAAATTGCTTCTTTTTCTTTTTCATTGCTTATTATGGTCACCGGGTTGAGTAGCGCTACTCTTAATGATTTCAATTTATCATTGCCCATTTCTTTAAAAGTATCTATTGAAATAAATTCAAAGATCTTTTCCCACGGTGCCGTTTTGATATGGCTTATTTTTAATATACCGGCTTGCTTTTCAAGCCTTTGAAAGAACTGACCTAAGTCAAGTTTTTCATTAGTATATAGGTCGCCAATATCAATTCTTGCAATAACTTTATTTCCGTGTTTCAAGTAGCACAGTTTATTTGTTATATGCAAGGCCACTACTTTTCGTACCTCGTCATTATTTATAACTTGGTAAACGTTGGGCATAGAAGCATTTGGAGTACTTTGCCTTGGCAAAGTCTCTTTTTCTTTTTCTGCGCAGGATTTATTTTGTCTGTACTGTTGCCTGTTAGTGACTTTCAGGACTTTATTTTGAATGTCTTTTAACTCGGTTATTGTGATCCGAGATAGGGCATCTGCCACGAAATTGTCTTTTCCCTTTAGATACTCAACTGTGAAGTCGTATTCTTCCAGTTCAAGCCGCATGCGAGTCAATTTTGAGCTAGGATTTACCATGGAAAATAAATATGTTAAAGGTCTGTGGTCTGTTTTTGTTGTGAAATGTTTGCCATAAATATATGGGCGAAAATGTGTAATGACCCAATGAATGGCTGCTAGCTCTTGTTCCGTTGTGCTCTTATTACTTTCACCTTTGGTGAATGAACGCGATGCATAAGCGATTGGAAGTTGGAGTCCATCTCGGTTTTGGGTTAAAACCGCTCCACACGCTTGTTTGCTTGCATCTGTGATTATGCAAAATTCTTTGCTAAAATCAGGATATTGTAATATGGTTGGCCGCATTAAATTTTCTTTAAGATATTGGAATGCATTTTGGCATTCAATTGTCCACTCAAATGGAAAACATTCTTTTTACATAATCGAGTTATGTGCCGGGAATAGTCGGCGAAATTTTTAATAAAACGTCTATAATAGTTGCAAAATGCAACGAACCGTCTAGCGCTGTCCGCATCATGTGGGACTGGATAATTCTTAATGACATTATATTTTGTGTCATCAGGTAAAATTCCTTTATCTGTGCACTTATGACCTAGAAAAGTCACTTCGCGCATAAAAAATGAACATTTTTCTGGATGTAATTTGTGGTTGTGTTTCCGACATGTATTGAAGACATCGTTAAGATTTTTTAGCATGTGTTTTTCGGAACAACCAATAACTATTAAATCATCCATATAAAGGAATGCTTGGGACGGATCTAGTCCCGAGAATGCGATAGTCATCATTCTCTGAAATGAATTAGGCGCTATCTTTAGACCAAATGGTAATCGCGTGAAGCGATAAGAGCCGTTGCTCGTTGAAAATGACGTTATATTTCTTGAACTTTCTTCAAGTTCGATTTGGTGGAAGCCTGACATTAAGTCAAGACATGAGAAGTGTTTAGCTCGACCTAGTTGGTCTAGTATGTCCTCAATTCGAGGAAGAGGAAATTTGTCGGCCAATAATTTTTTATTGATTTGACGATAGTCAATAACTAATCGCCATTTCTTGTCTTCTGAGCCAGGTAATGATTTTTTCGGAACAAGTAGCAGTGGGCTATTATATTCAGACACAGATGGTTCAACTATATTGTTGACTATTACTTTTCCAACCTGCTTTTGGATTTCTTCCTTTTGACTATGCGGGCTCCGGTAGTTTTTGATATATACCGGTTCTTCGTCTTTTAATCTCAATTTTTGTTTGTAAAAATTATTTGTTGTGATTGATTCGGTCTCAAGGCCAAATACATCACTATATCTGGTGCATAGTTGGGTTAATTGTTCTTTAAATTGGATCGGAAAATTTTTAGTTAGCTGGGACATTACCATATTTTCCCTAGCTTTAGGAGTGGTTGGAACTACATCGTAGTTCGAAAATGGTTCTGACTTTAAAGTGTTTATCTTTATTATTTTGTCAGAATTGGTTGCATTTAGCAAACGGACAACTGTATTTCCATTTGTTGCCAATGTATTTGCAACGAAAATACCTGGTTGAATTTCCTGATTGGGAATCAATACAACGTCTTCACTCAAGGTGAGATTAATTTGTCTGACTACTTGGGATCTTGCTGGTAAATTTTAAATTATCTGGTCTTAGTATTAACCAGTCTTCGGACGCTTTGCAGTCGATTTGGCTGTTGAATCTTTTGATGAAATCAATGCCAATTATACCATCACTTGGTATTGAAAATTCAGACTGTACAACATGAAAGTCGTGTGGGATTATGTATTTAGAGGTTTGAATCTCTAAGGATGCTAGGCCTTTGGACTTTATTGCTCCTTTACCAATGCCTTGAATGTTAATTTTGTGATTCGTGTCGATGTCATTTAGAACATCTGAATCTTCTTTGAGAATTGAAATATCTGCACCAGTTTCGATTAAAAATGTTAATTTTTTATTTGTTTCGACATTAAAAAATGAAACAAATATATTAAGATTAAAATTAATTGCATGCACATGTTTTGTGCTTACTCTTCTGTATCTAAAGGGTTTTGCGTGTTTCCCGTTTCATTGTGGGATACGCGAATATTTCTGCTAGGTATGTTTCTTCTAGCGTTATTATTGTATTGGTATTGGGACTGTTCCCTGTTATGGGACTGTCCTCTGTTTGACCGGTAATTGTTGGAATTATAGTTGGCATTGTAGTTACCCTGGCTGTTGCCTCTACCACGTTGGTAGTTAGAGTAATACCTGCCTCTATTATTTCTCCCACGCTGGTACAATATGGTACTGGGACTCCCAGTCGTTTGGGTCATGAGACGGATATATTTACCCATAGCATCACTAAAACGACTAAAGTGTCCAGCTTCCATTTTAGTACGAACTCGCTCATGCTGACATTGGAGGATTAGCGCCTCCATAGCTTCTTTTGTGGCGAATTCCTCAGCGTTGTCGGGATCTAAACCACGGTCAATGAAAGCGGCTTCAAGTTGCTTCCGCAAACTGTCAAGCTCCATAGCATACTCTGAGGCTGTTTTACCCTTTTGTTGGGCGTTCATAAGTTTTGCTATTATAACGTCGGTTGATTCACCTCTAACGTTATATTTTAGTTTTTCTATTATGCCCATTATTGTAGTCTCGTTTTGGACTTTGTGGGCAATGGAGCCGGTGATCTTGGACTTTATGGCTTCAATGGCCAAATCCTCCTGGTCTCCTTTAGTTTGTTCGACCAATTTTAATGCCGTAACGAAACGGGTGAGTGAGGTCTTTTGACCATCAAACTCAGGGACTGAAGACATAACTTGTCTCACATATTCCCTATCGGCAGCTATTTTTTCCACCATTGTAAAATTTATGTTCTTCCTGTTATATTCGTTATCTTCGTTGAGAACTATCGTTGTATCTAGGTCAGATACTCTGGCGAACAGAATATTGTGTTTTGCCAACGCCGAGACAGATTTGTCTCTACACTCGTTATAGAATGCTTTGGCGGCACACTTATGACCTCCTGTAAGGGAATCGAAATGTTTTTTCAAAAGCAAACGAATTTGCTGAAGAGTGGTTTGAATTATGTCAACGTGCTTGTCAAGTGTATTTGGACTAACTTGCCAGTCGGTCATTCTTTAAATGTTAGAAGGAGAGAAAAAAAAAATTCATCTCACTTTTCTATATACATTTTTTTTTTTTTTTAATGTCGTGCTTCATCCATTAAATAAAAGCGAAAAGTACCTGCTGCGTTTGTATAACAGCATATGCCAGGTACTGTGAGGATGAAACACATTGCTACTCTGGTATTTCCTTGGATTGGGAAATTTTCTTCCGTTATATCCAGGTATGTTGTATTAATAGTAGCTAGATCTAATGCCCGTTGAGGTGAGCTACTTTGTTCACTCTTAAAAACCTCTAGTAAATCGCTTTCTATATTTGGGTTCCTATCTCTAATTTTCGCAAAATATTCGTCTAAAGACATTTTTCCTTTCCTTTTTTTTTAAAAAAAACAAAAACTTTTTCTTCTTCTCTTTTTTTTTCTTTACTCCTAATCTTCTATCATTGTGACTTCCTCGTCTGAGTTCTCTATTTCTATTGTTTCTGTTGTGAACATATCATGTACCCACTTGGGTGCATCCATTCTTTTGCTTTATAGCTATCAACCTATTGTATGCTGTCTTAATGGATATTTCCATAAGATCTACTATTTTCGGGTTAAATCTATGATTATTATAAATCCAATACCGAATTTCCTTGTACTTGTAATTGGTTTCACCTGAGTTTATCAGGTAATCAAGGAACGGTAGGTATTTCTGTAGACGTTTAGTCTCTTTATTATTATTATTATTAAAGTATAGGATATAGTTATAAACTATCAACCTAACTATATTTGACAAGCACTGGCAACTAAGGCCTTCGGCTTAGACGAAAAACTACATCCATGCACTAGCCTGGGATTCGAACCCGGATCACGTTTAGTCTCTACTTTTTCCATTTGGAATAAAAAAAATATCAAAGAAGCTAACTTCGGCTCTGCCGAAGTTTGTATACCCTTGCAGCTTCATTGTTTTATTATTCAATTTAAAAACTAAATTTTTAAAGTAATTGAAGAGAAAACTCAACTAAAAATTTTCCCGAATTCACCGAGAATCGAACCCACCAATCACCGAACCATCGTGCGACCGATCTTTACGTACTACGTCACCATCCTCACTTAACTCACTTAAGCTAGTTCGACATACATATATGTATGTATGTACATATAGCAAACGCATGGCATCTCGCTCTTTAAAATTCGTTCTGTTCTGTCACAACGCAAATGTTTCTGTCTCTCTCACACACCGCGTGGTGACCAATTTTTGCATATGTATGTGTGTGTGTGATTGCTTGGAATTTGTTTTTGTTTCTTTGCTGCCAGAGAAAACTGCTATTTTACTCGAGGTACCTCCACGTTTTAGTTAATAGCTCTGGTGATAATTATCCGATCCTACTCATTTTCACACTTTTCATACTTCATAGATTAAGGAACTTAACTTTTCATGTTTCAACTATGTAGCTTAAAAATTTATGGTCTAAAACTTGATAGAAACAGACAGACGGACAGACGGACAGACGGACAGACGGACAGACGGACATGTCTTAATCGACTCGGCTATTGATGCTGATCAAGAATATATATACTTTATGGGGTCGGAAATGTATATTTCTATGCGTTACAAACATCTGACCAATTTTATAATACCCTCTGCAAGGGTATAAAAAATGTCAATTACTTATTATTATCTTTTTTTTTTTTTGTATCTAGACTCTATCTAGATCATTCGCCTTACTCAAATATTTCTTTTTCAAGCACCTATTGTGCATTCCGTAAACTTTAATTAGCATGTTTATGCTCATTATTATTATTATTACGATCAGTAAAATCGTAACAGTTGTAAGACTTTGTTGTTCTACTTCTACTCTATTGATCACATTGGCAGTGGAATCCACTGTTTTCGTGTCAATTAAACCCATTTTGGGTTTTAGGGAAGCTAATTTGAAGAAATTCGATATTTCGTCTGTAATCAATATGTTTAAAATTTTTCGAAAATCTACCTTCTTTTCAAAATTATCCATAAAAAGTTATGAGACGCTAATCATACCTAAAAATCGCTCATACCTAAAACGTATACATGATAAAAATAAAGAAAATTTTTTTTTGAAATTTCATTGAATTAAATATTTTTAATTTTTTTAAAAGGAATGTAATTAGAAATTACATTAAATATTTTTATATATAAAAAAAAGAGTGTGATATCAATTAGTGATATCCACTAAAAGTGATCAATAGATCATGAAAAAAAATTAATTGATTAAATAATTCATTGCATTGCATATATGAAAAAATATATATATATTCAACTGCTAGTAGCAGTGACAGAGACGTGGAAAGTAGAAGGGATAGTGCATGTGGTTGGCTCACAATTCAGGTTTACATTTCATTAAAAATTTGTACAATGGATACTCCAACCACATGTGTTAGTAATAGCCTATCAATTTGTTAGTGTTTTTCAAGCTGCGTTTGCACGCATCGCTTGAGAGTTATAGTTAAAAGTAAATGTATTTAATGGGTAGTTATATAAACATAATTTTTTTTTAAATGCGTGAATTTTAATGAAATTTTAAGATTAAAGGCAATATCGGAAATCCGATTTGCGTTACTTCGCACCAGTGCGAAGTTTTCGGTTTAGCTCCTGTAGACTCTCTGTGTAGAGTTGTCGGTCTTCCTCGGTTGTTTTAAACATATCCTGCACCAATCGTCTCTGGCGCAGGAGGGCAGTTATTTTTCCGCCCCGTTTCTTCCTTCTTTGAGTCGTATTTTTGTGTTGTCGAGCCCGATACTCAGCTATGGTGAGTGGGCGTGGTCCATCGTTTGGATACACCACTAGAGCCTCTTCTAGTGTAGGTGCATCCCTTTGCTCGACAGGAGCAGCACTTTCAAAAGTTGGTTCCTGCTGGTGGTCCGCCATACACCACGTCAGCCATTTACATTAATGTTATATTTTTTTTTTTTTGTTGTTGTTGTTATGGTTGTTGTTGCACTTTCTTTGGTTAACTGTTTAATATTTGCATAGTCAAAAAGACAACATCTTTTGTTTTTGTTTGTTGTTGTATTTTTTTTTTTAATTATTTCCGAGTTACAATATTTTGGCTGTGACGTGTCCTGTCACGGTCGCCATGAAATGAGTTTATTCCGATTTGTTCGTTGGCACGTCTGTGCTCTGGTGTTACTTTATTTAGATTGATTCATATTGTATTTTAACTTATGCTGCTTGTTGGCAGCTACAAAATAAGAGGGGTGAGATGCGAGAGTGAACTCACATGATCGAATTGCAAGGTCAGCATAATTGGGCTGGCTTGCCAGCACAATTCGTTTGCGTAAGCTTATATACAGAACGAAATGTATGCATGCAAGTTTGCGTACATACATACAATTGTTCTTATATATAAACTTATTACTATTATTTCCTGCTTGCAACAGAATGTTACAAGCTGTGCTGAAGTCATTTAAAACCGACATGTGAATTCACTACACCTCCCCTTTTTAAAGAATAACGTAATCTAATGAAGTTATTATATATGTGTATATGAAGTAAATGACTTTATAAAGTAATTCGTGTTATTTAAAAAAAAATTTTTGACGTCCGTCAATGAATATATATATTTTTCCCTTACATGTATGCATTTTTTTTTTTTTTTAGCAAAGTTTTAAAATAATTTTTTTTTTTTCGCTCCTTTCCTTTATATATATAAAAATAAAAATTTGTATATATGCAAATAACTTTCCTTATTTTCAATGTATACACTTTAGATTTTGTAAGTACTAGAGAAAAATTGTTCTTTTTGTTATTTAAAAATTTTTAACCTATCCTTATGCACTCTTTGTGCCTTATTTCTTTTATCTTTAATTAAAATATTGTCCCTATCTTCTATTGATTCTACTCTATATGGGCCTATGTAATTAGGTTCTAACTTATGGCCCGTTTCATTTTTTAACAGAACCTTATCTCCTACTTCTAGTTCAAAGTTATTTAATTTCCTATCATATATTTCCTTATTCTTAGCCTAATGCTGTTCTAGCATAATTCTCGCCCTTTTATAGGCTTGTTCTAATCTAAACTTAACTTCTCTAGCATAATCATCTACATTATATAATGGATTAATATTAGTTATAGAATTAAATTGTTTTGGCAAATTGTTTTGTTTGCCAAAAACTAACTCATATGGACAATAACCATGTGCCATAGAGGGGGTCGTGTTAAAACAATATGTAAAATATTGGAGCCAAACATCCCAGTCAGTTTTATCGACTGATATATATGAACGGATGTATTCATTAAAAGTTCTATGACTTCTTTCCTCTGTTCCCACGGTTTGGTGGTGATGTGCAGTAGACGTTATGTTGTCTATTTTTAGATATTTGCACAGATCGCTTATTATTGAATTTTTATATTCAGTGCCCATGTCCGAAATGAACGTTCATTGGACCGTACTTTAATATAAAATATCAAAGAAGCTAACTTCGGCTCTGCCGAAGTTAGTATACCCTTGCAGCAAAATAATTGGTATAAATGTTTAACAAAATCAAAAAAAAAAACAAAAAAGGAAAAAAAAACACATAAAAATTTTCACTTCTTCACCGAGCATTGAACCATCAAACACCGAAGCCCATCGTGCCAACGATCTCCACATACTACGCCACCGTCCTAATTCGATATATATGTAAACCCATTGCATCTCGCTTTGTCAATTTTGTTCTGTGCAACAACACAACGCAAATGTTTCTGTCTCTCTCACACACCGCGTGGTAACGAACTTTTGCATATGTGTGTGTGTGCGTGATTGCTTGGAATTTGTTTTTGTTTCTTTGCTGCCAAAGAAAATTGCTTATTTTACTCGAGGTACCTCCACGTTTTAGTTAATAACTCTGGTGATAATTATCCGATCCGACTAATTTTTAAACTTGATCTGGATGATCGATTAAGGAACTTAACTTTTCATGTTTCAACCATGTAGCTTAAAATTTAAGCTCGAAAACGCATGGCTAAACAGACAGACGGACAGACGGACAGACGGACGGACGGACGGACGGACGGACGGACAGACGGACATGTCTCAATCGACTCGGCTGTTGATGCTGATCAAGAATATGGGGTCGGAAACGTATATTTCTATGCGTTACAAACATCTGACCAATTTTATAATACCCTCTGCAAGGGTATAAAAATTCAAATATTGCTTTCGCAATGGTATTAGCGTTCTTATTTTGAACAGGGATGGCTACCAAATACTTTGTTAGGTCACAGATCAGGGTTACTGCGTATTCGTTACCGTTTTCAGATTTCGGTAGTGGACCTATAGTATCCACTATTACTCTGTCAAAGGCACTCATAGACGTTTCTGTTATTGTTAGTGGGGTCTTTGCATGTTTTGTCGTTTTCGACTTTTGGCATTTTGGACAACTACGTATGTACTCTTTTATTTGACGCGTCATATTTTTCCAATAGTAGTGTCTTTTTATTTTTATTAAAGTTTTTGTTATGCCATTATGACCACCTTGTATTGGATCATCATGATTTTCAGACAAAATTGCTTCTTTTTCTTTTTCATTGCTTATTATGGTCACCGGGTTGAGTAGCGCTACTCTTAATGATTTCAATTTATCATTGCCCATTTCTTTAAAAGTATCTATTGAAATAAATTCAAAGATCTTTTCCCACGGTGCCGTTTTGATATGGCTTATTTTTAATATACCGGCTTGCTTTTCAAGCCTTTGAAAGAACTGACCTAAGTCAAGTTTTTCATTAGTATATAGGTCGCCAATATCAATTCTTGCAATAACTTTATTTCCGTGTTTCAAGTAACACAGTTTATTTGTTATATGCAAGGCCACTACTTTTCGTACCTCGTCATTATTTATAACTTGGTAAACGTTGGGCATAGAAGCATTTGGAGTACTTTGCCTTGGCAAAGTCTCTTTTTCTTTTTCTGCGCAGGATTTATTTTGTCTGTACTGTTGCCTGTTAGTGACTTTCAGGACTTTATTTTGAATGTCTTTTAACTCGGTTATTGTGATCCGAGATAGGGCATCTGCCACGAAATTGTCTTTTCCCTTTAGATACTCAACTGTGAAGTCGTATTCTTCCAGTTCAAGCCGCATGCGAGTCAATTTTGAGCTAGGATTTACCATGGAAAATAAATATGTTAAAGGTCTGTGGTCTGTTTTTGTTGTGAAATGTTTGCCATAAATATATGGGCGAAAATGTGTAATGACCCAATGAATGGCTGCTAGCTCTTGTTCCGTTGTGCTCTTATTACTTTCACCTTTGGTGAATGAACGCGATGCATAAGCGATTGGAAGTTGGAGTCCATCTCGGTTTTGGGTTAAAATCGCTCCACACGCTTGTTTGCTTGCATCTGTGATTATGCAAAATTCTTTGCTAAAATCAGGATATTGTAATATGGTTGGCCGCATTAAATTTTCTTTAAGATATTGGAATGCATTTTGGCATTCAATTGTCCACTCAAATGGAAAACATTCTTTTTACATAATCGAGTTATGTGCCGGGAATAGTCGGCGAAATTTTTAATAAAACGTCTATAATAGTTGCAAAATGCAACGAACCGTCTAGCGCTGTCCGCATCATGTGGGACTGGATAATTCTTAATGACATTATATTTTGTGTCATCAGGTAAAATTCCTTTATCTGTGCACTTATGACCTAGAAAAGTCACTTCGCGCATAAAAAATGAACATTTTTCTGGATGTAATTTGTGGTTGTGTTTCCGACATGTATTGAAGACATCGTTAAGATTTTTTAGCATGTGTTTTTCGGAACAACCAATAACTATTAAATCATCCATATAAAGGAATGCTTGGGACGGATCTAGTCCCGAGAATGCGATAGTCATCATTCTCTGAAATGAATTAGGCGCTATCTTTAGACCAAATGGTAATCGCGTGAAGCGATAAGAGCCGTTGCTCGTTGAAAATGACGTTATATTTCTTGAACTTTCTTCAAGTTCGATTTGGTGGAAGCCTGACATTAAGTCAAGACATGAGAAGTGTTTAGCTCGACCTAGTTGGTCTAGTATGTCCTCAATTCGAGGAAGAGGAAATTTGTCGGCCAATAATTTTTTATTGATTTGACGATAGTCAATAACTAATCGCCATTTCTTGTCTTCTGAGCCAGGTAATGATTTTTTCGGAACAAGTAGCAGTGGGCTATTATATTCAGACACAGATGGTTCAACTATATTGTTGACTATTACTTTTCCAACCTGCTTTTGGATTTCTTCCTTTTGACTATGCGGGCTCCGGTAGTTTTTGATATATACCGGTTCTTCGTCTTTTAATCTCAATTTTTGTTTGTAAAAATTATTTGTTGTGATTGATTCGGTCTCAAGGCCAAATACATCACTATATCTGGTGCATAGTTGGGTTAATTGTTCTTTAAATTGGATCGGAAAATTTTTAGTTAGCTGGGACATTACCATATTTTCCCTAGCTTTAGGAGTGGTTGGAACTACATCGTAGTTCGAAAATGGTTCTGACTTTAAAGTGTTTATCTTTATTATTTTGTCAGAATTGGTTGCATTTAGCAAACGGACAACTGTATTTCCATTTGTTGCCAATGTATTTGCAACGAAAATACCTGGTTGAATTTCCTGATTGGGAATCAATACAACGTCTTCACTCAAGGTGAGATTAATTTGTCTGACTACTTGGGATCTTGCTGGTAAATTTTAAATTATCTGGTCTTAGTATTAACCAGTCTTCGGACGCTTTGCAGTCGATTTGGCTGTTGAATCTTTTGATGAAATCAATGCCAATTATACCATCACTTGGTATTGAAAATTCAGACTGTACAACATGAAAGTCGTGTGGGATTATGTATTTAGAGGTTTGAATCTCTAAGGATGCTAGGCCTTTGGACTTTATTGCTCCTTTACCAATGCCTTGAATGTTAATTTTGTGATTCGTGTCGATGTCATTTAGAACATCTGAATCTTCTTTGAGAATTGAAATATCTGCACCAGTGTCGATTAAAAATGTTAATTTTTTATTTGTTTCGACATTAAAAAATGAAACAAAAATATTGAGATTAAAATTAATTGCATGCACATGTTTTGTGCTTACTCTTCTGTATCTAAAGGGTTTTGCGTGTTTCCCGTTTCATTGTGGGATACGCGAATATTTCTGCTAGGTATGTTTCTTCTAGCGTTATTATTATATTGGTATTGGGACTGTTCCCTGTTATGGGACTGTCCTCTGTTTGACCGGTAATTGTTGGAATTATAGTTGGCATTGTAGTTACCCTGGCTGTTGCCTCTACCACGTTGGTAGTTAGAGTAATACCTGCCTCTATTATTTCTCCCACGCTGGTACAATATGGTACTGGGACTCCCAGTCGTTTGGGTCATGAGACGGATATATTTACCCATAGCATCACTAAAACGACTAAAGTGTCCAGCTTCCATTATAGTACGAACTCGCTCATGCTGACATTGGAGGATTAGCGCCTCCATAGCTTCTTTTGTGGCGAATTCCTCAGCGTTGTCGGGATCTAAACCACGGTCAATGAAAGCGGCTTCAAGTTGCTTCCGCAAACTGTCAAGCTCCATAGCATACTCTGAGGCTGTTTTACCCTTTTGTTGGGCGTTCATAAGTTTTGCTATTATAACGTCGGTTGATTCACCTCTAACGTTATATTTTAGTTTTTCTATTATGCCCATTATTGTAGTCTCGTTTTGGACTTTGTGGGCAATGGAGCCGGTGATCTTGGACTTTATGGCTTCAATGGCCAAATCCTCCTGGTCTCCTTTAGTTTGTTCGACCAATTTTAATGCCGTAACGAAACGGGTGAGTGAGGTCTTTTGACCATCAAACTCAGGGACTGAAGACATAACTTGTCTCACATATTCCCTATCGGCAGCTATTTTTTCCACCATTGTAAAATTTATGTTCTTCCTGTTATATTCGTTATCTTCGTTGAGAACTATCGTTGTATCTAGGTCAGATACTCTGGCGAACTGAATATTGTGTTTTGCCAACGCCGAGACAGATTTGTCTCTACACTCGTTATAGAATGCTTTGGCGGCACACTTATGACCTCCTGTAAGGGAATCGAAATGTTTTTTCAAAAGCAAACGAATTTGCTGAAGAGTGGTTTGAATTATGTCAACGTGCTTGTCAAGTGTATTTGGACTAACTTGCCAGTCGGTCATTCTTTAAATGTTAGAAGGAGAGAAAAAAAAAATTCATCTCACTTTTCTATATACATTTTTTTTTTTTTTTAATTAAATAAAAGCGAAAAGTACCTGCTGCGTTTGTATAACAGCATATGCCAGGTACTGTGAGGATGAAACACATTGCTACTCTGGTATTTCCTTGGATTGGGAAATTTTCTTCCGTTATATCCAGGTATGTTGTATTAATAGTAGCTAGATCTAATGCCCGTTGAGGTGAGCTACTTTGTTCACTCTTAAAAACCTCTAGTAAATCGCTTTCTATATTTGGGTTCCTATCTCTAATTTTCGCAAAATATTCGTCTAAAGACATTTTTCCTTTCCTTTTTTTTTTAAAAAAAACAAAAACTTTTTCTTCTTCTCTTTTTTTTTTTTCTTTACTCCTAATCTTCTATCATTGTGACTTCCTCGTCTGAGTTCTCTATTTCTATTGTTTCTGTTGTGAACATATCATGTACCCACTTGGGTGCATCCATTCTTTTGCTTTATAGCTATCAACCTATTGTATGCTGTCTTAATGGATATTTCCATAAGATCTACTATTTTCGGGTTAAATCTATGATTATTATAAATCCAATACCGAATTTCCTTGTACTTGTAATTGGTTTCACCTGAGTTTATCAGGTAATCAAGGAACGGTAGGTATTTCTGTAGACGTTTAGTCTCTTTATTATTATTATTATTAAAGTATAGGATATAGTTATAAACTATCAACCTAACTATATTTGACAAGCACTGGCAACTAAGGCCTTCGGCTTAGACGAAAAACTACATCCATGCACTAGCCTGGGATTCGAACCCGGATCACGTTTAGTCTCTACTTTTTCCATTTGGAATAAAAAAAAAAATGTCAATTACTTATTATTATCTTTTTTTTTTTTTGTATCTAGACTCTATCTAGATCATTCGCCTTACTCAAATATTTCTTTTTCAAGCACCTATTGTGCATTCCGTAAACTTTAATTAGCATGTTTATGCTCATTATTATTATTATTACGATCAGTAAAATCGTAACAGTTGTAAGACTTTGTTGTTCTACTTCTACTCTATTGATCACATTGGCAGTGGAATCCACTGTTTTCGTGTCAATTAAACCCATTTTGGGTTTTAGGGAAGCTAATTTGAAGAAATTCGATATTTCGTCTGTAATCAATATGTTTAAAATTTTTCGAAAATCTACCTTCTTTTCAAAATTATCCATAAAAAGTTATGAGACGCTAATCATACCTAAAAATCGCTCATACCTAAAACGTATACATGATAAAAATAAAGAAAATTTTTTTTTGAAATTTCATTGAATTAAATATTTTTAATTTTTTTAAAAGGAATGTAATTAGAAATTACATTAAATATTTTTATATATAAAAAAAAGAGTGTGATATCAATTAGTGATATCCACTAAAAGTGATCAATAGATCATGAAAAAAAATTAATTGATTAAATAATTCATTGCATTGCATATATGAAAAAATATATATATATTCAACTGCTAGTAGCAGTGACAGAGACGTGGAAAGTAGAAGGGATAGTGCATGTGGTTGGCTCACAATTCAGGTTTACATTTCATTAAAAATTTGTACAATGGATACTCCAACCACATGTGTTAGTAATAGCCTATCAATTTGTTAGTGTTTTTCAAGCTGCGTTTGCACGCATCGCTTGAGAGTTATAGTTAAAAGTAAATGTATTTAATGGGTAGTTATATAAACATAATTTTTTTTTTAAATGCGTGAATTTTAATGAAATTTTAAGATTAAAGGCAATATCGGAAATCCGATTTGCGTTACTTCGCACCAGTGCGAAGTTTTCGGTTTAGCTCCTGTAGACTCTCTGTGTAGAGTTGTCGGTCTTCCTCGGTTGTTTTTAACATATCCTGCACCAATCGTCTCTGGCGCAGGAGGGCAGTTATTTTTCCGCCCCGTTTCTTCCTTCTTTGAGTCGTATTTTTGTGTTGTCGAGCCCGATACTCAGCTATGGTGAGTGGGCGTGGTCCATCGTTTGGATACACCACTAGAGCCTCTTCTAGTGTAGGTGCATCCCTTTGCTCGACAGGAGCAGCACTTTCAAAAGTTGGTTCCTGCTGGTGGTCCGCCATACACCACGTCAGCCATTTATATTAATGTTATATTTTTTTTTTTGTTGTTGTTGTTATGGTTGTTGTTGCACTTTCTTTGGTTAACTGTTTAATATTTGCATAGTCAAAAAGACAACATCTTTTGTTTTTGTTTGTTGTTGTATTTTTTTTTTTAATTATTTCCGAGTTACAATATTTTGGCTGTGACGTGTCCTGTCACGGTCGCCATGAAATGAGTTTATTCCGATTTGTTCGTTGGTACGTCTGTGCTCTGGTGTTACTTTATTTAGATTGATTCATATTGTATTTTATTTGGTGTATTCATATCATATTGTATGCTGCTTGTTGGCAGCTACAAAATAAGAGGGGTGAGACGCGAGAGTGAACTCACATGATCGAATTGCAAGCTCAGCATAATTGGGCTGGCTTGCCAGCACAATTCGTTTGCGTAAGCTTATATACAGAACGAAATGTATGCATGCAAGTTTGCGTACATACATACAATTGTTCTTATATATAAACTTATTACTATTATTTCCTGCTTGCAACAGAATGTTACAAGCTGTGCTGAAGTCATTTAAAACCGACATGTGAATTCACTACAATTCAGCTAGGCATCTAACGGCGAACGCAGGCTTAGATTAAAATAGATCTCACCCCAAACCATCCGTTTGGTGGAATTCATGCATGCGTTTTAGAACTAAGATTCCACCACCAAATATGTGACCCCCTAGACTCTAAGACCTGTCCTTACAAATATTTTAGTAAATAAATTGAGTTCAGATTGTGAATTCAACAAATGAAGATCGGGTTAATTATTTCTTCTCCTCGGAAGCCCTATTCATTTTGGTCCTTCGAGCTCCTCGGAGACCCTATTCATTTTGGTCCTTCGAGCTCCTCGGAGATCCAATTCATTTTGGTCCTTCGAGTAAAGACTCTGTTATTTTCCCCCACCAGTGGTAAGAAACGGAGTATAACTGAAAATATATAAAAAATATTTAATTTAAAAAAAAAAAAGTTCTTCCGTATTTAAAAGGCAGTTTGCTGTGGAGCAATTGCAGAAATTCGTGTCGGCAAAAATTTGGTGTGGCGTGTTCCAAGCCAGTATATCGAACTCGTGAGAAAAGAAATAGAGAAGCCCGTAAAAAAAAATCGTAACTCGCGACTCGGTTTAAAATTCCAGTGTGAGTGGCTACGAAAGTGAAAGTAACAAAAAATAAAAGAGACAGAAGAAGAAGAATATAATAGACAGTTCCAAGCAATATTGCCAGTGGCAGAAACATTGTCAAAGTACCCTGTGGAAGTGCCCAGTGGAAGAGCCCAGTGACCGTAATACGTATATGCGTATACTCTTGGCAGTGGCAGTGAAAAGAGCGAGAGACGTGGGCACAAAGACGAAGCCCCAGTACATCCCTCATCATCACCTATCAAGAAGGAAGGACGAGGGTAGCAGCAGCAACAGCAGCAGCAACAGATAAGATACAATAAGATTTATATTAGTTTAAATATTTATGTATGAAAAAAGATTAAAATTATAATGATGTCAGAAAAAACAATTGCATTGCTAACGAAGCAGTCCAAATTGATGGAAAGATTGAGGTTTTTAGAAGGGTTAGATGCTAGCAAGATAAATAAGGAGATTTTAAAGGAGGTAGATGAAATCCAAACCCAGTGGTTATCGATCACGATTACTTCAACAATAGGAGAGTTGATGAAGGGCAAGGATTAATTAAAAGGATAAAAAACAAGGGCAATGTAGATACTAATAAGTCAACTGTCGTTGAAGAAGGCGTTAGACCCAGTACTAGTAGAGAAGCCGCTGCTAGGGTGGATACGGTCATAGGTAAGGACAGTGTAGGTGAAGAAAATGAGTTTGAAGATAGAGTTCGTCAACTTCGGGAATACCTGGAGAGGGTGAACATTGACGTTGGTGACACTGACAAGAAGGTGGAAATATTTAAAATGCACAGAAATAAAATTAATTTTATGTGGCAGAAGGTACAGAAAAAGGTAGAAGATCTGTACGAAAAATTTGTAGCCAACAGTGAGTTCCAAGATGCAACAGAGGAGCTAGAGTTTGATGTGCAAAATACTCTAGGAGCATTGGAAGAAATCATAATTAAACCGGTAGGAGTCAAAGTTGAGAATGTTTGTATGAGAGAGGAACTGCCGGTGTTACCGAAAATTCAGGTACCCACGTTTTTCGGAGAACCGAAAGAGTGGGACCTGTTCGCGGAATTATTTGTGGAACTAAAAGATAAAAGAGAGGATCTCAGCCCTGCTCTTAAATTTAATTATTTAAAATCCGCGTTACGGGGAGAAGCGAGGAGCATGGTAACTCATTTGTTGTCGGGTTCGGCCGACAACTATAGTGCCGCTTGGGATTTACTAACCAAGCGGTATGAGAATCATCGGAGGATATTTTCCGAACAATTAAACCGGATAGTTGATTTACCGGTAATTAATAATGATTCCGCAAAAAACATAAAAATGGTGATTGACGTTATTAATGAGTCAATACACCTTATTAAATTAGAAGCCAATCTATCCGATGAAGTTGATGTGATATTCGCTCAACTCATATTAATGAAGTTGGATAAAGAGGCTCTTCAATTATATGAGAGCCAAGTTAAGAAGTCGAAGCAGATACAGCAGTTATCTGACGTCTTAGAATATTTGGAGCAGAGATAT
Source organism: Drosophila austrosaltans (assembly GCA_035045865.1). NCBI lineage: Eukaryota > Metazoa > Arthropoda > Insecta > Diptera > Drosophilidae > Drosophila > Drosophila austrosaltans. Next base: position 215,873 of record JAWNOQ010000089.1, read on the forward strand.
TGTTCTTTAAGCTCCATTAAAGAAGAAAAAAGACCGATGCAAAAAATGGCATATACGGCTTTTAAAGAAAATTGTCCGATTTGCAAAGTTGCCGGACACAGCACATTACAGTGCTATAAATTCAAAGGCTTGACTCCAATGGAAAGAGTGGAATTAGCCAAGAAAGTGCAATTATGCACAAGGTGCTTGAAACATTCAAACAATAAGAGATGCACAAATGAGGATGTTTGCTCAGTGTGCGGTAGGGGGCACCACACATTACTTCACATTGGTGAAAGAATAGAGATAGTGAATACATGTGTAACGGCTCAGTGTGCGGTAGGGGGCACCACACATTACTTCACATTGGTGAAAGAATAGAGATAGTGAATACATGTGTAACGGCGCATCCGGCGTTGTTGGCCACCGCCCTAATAAAAGTAAAGGCAGTGAATGGTGGGTATGAGACCCTAAGAGCCTTAATTGATAGTGGATCACAAAGCACTATCGTTTCTGAGAAAGCAGCTCAGATTTTAAAATTACAAAAATTAAGGCACACACGGAGATAAGCGGTGTGCCTTCACCAAAATCTAAAACATCAAAATACAAAGTCAACTTGGGAATAAAAGTGCGAGAACCATGGAAAAAGCTTCTTAAGGTTGAAGCGATTGTGTTGCCGAAATTAATGACAGCTCTTCCAGAAAAAGAAGCAAACGTAGATATGTCAAAATGGCAATCGTACGTGTTAGCCGATCCAAATTTCAATAAGCCTGGTCGGGTTGACGTAATATTGGGAGTTGATGTATACACCCATATTGTAAAAAGTGGTGTTACGAAAGTTGACGGGTTGTTGGGACAGAATACGCAGTTTGGATGGATTGTTTCGGAAAATACAAAGTCGGAAGGAAACAATTCCATTGTCGCCACAACGATAGGTCTGACAAGATCAAAATATAAGGAGTGTTGGCAGATAAATAAAAGTAAAAAAGCAACAGAAAATATGGTTAGATCTGGCCCCCCGGCAGGACCTCGCTTCGGAGGTGTTTTTGAAGCTGGGGTTAAAACTGATAAATACCAACAAAAAAGAGTTAAAATGGAGAAAAATAAAAAAGATAAAAATAACTATCCTGTTAGATGGCCTTTGGAGAAAAGTATTAGTGCTCACAAAGGTCGGGAAAACACAAAGGTGGAGAAATTTGTGAAAAACTTTAAAGATAAAAAATACCATTTTCGTAGATGGCCTTTGAAGAGAATTGGAAGTACTCTCAAAGAAGGGGACAATATAAATAAAATAAAAATACAGCAAGCGTCGATTACAAGACCGGTAAAAAAGATTTGTCCAGTAGAGTTAAAGAGAGCACAGAAGGGGGATGCTCGAGAAACGTATTTACTAATAAATAAAAACATTTCAAAAAGTAAAAGAAGAAAAAATAAGTTTAAAAATATTTAAACCTTGTTGATAGATAGCTAATTATGAGGGTAAGAATTCTATTAACTGGTAGGCAACCATTCTTTTTAATACGTACATACAGCGAGAGTTATTATTTTATGACCGAATCCACCTTAAACAAATGTCAGACGTGGCAATCTAATAGTCGGTCTAATTATGTCTACAAAACGATAGGTGACTTGAAATCGATCGATGTAGAAAGTAGAAGTAGTTGACTGTTTTAAAGGCCTAAATCATTCTAAAGCTAGAGTCCAGTGTGGTAGTGCACAACAGGAATTGGTAGATATTCCTGAACAAGGTATTTTCAGCATAAGATCAGATTGCACCGCTAGAACGCAAGATAAGATTTTAGTGGCTCATCACAGTATCCAGGCAGAATTATATCAAACTATCGCGACCTCACACATAAGGGATATTAGCGATTTTCCGAAAATAATATGGGATCCAGTAGGAGTTAAAATGAAAAATAATAGAGCAGCGTTGAAAGAATAAAAATTGAATTACAATCGTTAAAAGACCACCACATAGAATTTTTTGGTGTAAATTTCCATCATAACTGGTCCTGCTTCTCTAATAATAACAATTGTATTAATTATAATAATTATAATAATAAACGCTATAATGAAAATTAATATAACTAGAAGGCTACAAACCATAACGTTTGGCGGCCCTTTTGCAGAAAGTTTAAGAATAAACACCGTAATTGTTGAAGCGGTATAAAATAATACATTTGAATATTCACATTTAAAAGAATAAATAAGTAACGTACAATTCATATTCAGCCTAGCTCGCATGCCGAGAATATGTGTATTTTTAGCCGAAGCATTCAGCTAGGCATCTAACGGCAAACGCAGGCTTAGATTAAAATAGATCTCACCCCAAACCATCCGTTTGGTGGAATTCATGCATGCGTCTGAATGCAAGACCAGTCTGTGTTAATACGTTAAACAATTTTAAACATTTCAAAAAAAAATTTTAATTTTATGCATATGTTAGAAGAGTTTCTCAGCTTCAGTTAGACAAACTCAGTTATTGTCTCAAGTGCAGAAATCTCACTGCTGGTAATGGTTTCGTCAGGATATCTGCCAACTGTAAATCTGTAGGGATATACTTAAGCGCAATTATTTTATTTTCAATTTGTTCCCTTGTAAAGTGATATTTTATATCTATATGCTTTGTTCGTTTGTGCTAGGTTGGGTTATCGGCAATACTAATACAACCTTGTTTGTCTTCAAAAATATCTATTGGATTATTTATTTCTAGTTTAATTTCATTTATTAATGACTTAAGCCATAATGCTTCTCTAACGCCTTCAAATAACGCCATGTATTCCGCCTCAGTAGATGAAGCAGCAACAGATTTTTGTCTCATAGTACACCATGAAACTAGACAATTTTCAAACATTTTGAATACAAATCCTGTTGTACTTCTTCTGTCAGTCTCATTCCCTGCCCAATCGGAATCAACGTATCCTATTACAATGCTATTAAAATTTGGGTTTTTCTTGAATGTCAATTTTAAGTCAACAGTGCCTTTTAAATATCTTAGAACACGTTTTAGACATTGCCATAACTCTATATTGTTGTTATTTGTATATCAACTCAAAATACTTATTGATGTACTTATGTCGAGACGTGTACATAACATTATATACATCAAACACCCAATCAAGTTTCTACATGGTGCATCATATGATTCTTTTAGTTCTAAAGCCTTATAGTTAAGTTTGCTGGGTAGAGGTGTACTCACTGCATTGCAATCTTCCATATTAAACTTTTTCAATACATTACTTATGTATGTTGATTGACTAAGACATAATTGACTATTTGTTCTTTGTTCTTGTTCTTGTTGATAGATAGCTAATTATGAGGGTAAGAATTCTATTAACTGGTAGGCAGCCATTCTTTTTAATACGTACATACAGCGAGAGTTATTATTTTATGACCGAATCCACCTTAAACAAATGTCAGACGTGGCAATCTAATAGTCGGTCTAATTATGTCTACAAAACGATAGGTGACTTGAAATCGATCGATGTAGAAAGTAGAAGTAGTTGACTGTTTTAAAGGCCTAAATCATTCTAAAGCTAGAGTCCAGTGTGGTAGTGCACAACAGGAATTGGTAGATATTCCTGAACAAGGTATTTTCAGCATAAGATCAGATTGCACCGCTAGAACGCAAGATAAGATTTTAGTGGCTCATCACAGTATCCAGGCAGAATTATATCAAACTATCGCGACCTCACACATAAGGGATATTAGCGATTTTCCGAAAATAATATGGGATCCAGTAGGAGTTAAAATGAAAAATAATAGAGCAGCGTTGAAAGAATAAAAATTGAATTACAATCGTTAAAAGACCACCACATAGAATTTTTTGGTGTAAATTTCCATCATAACTGGTCCTGCTTCTCTAATAATAACAATTGTATTAATTATAATAATTATAATAATAAACGCTATAATGAAAATTAATATAACTAGAAGGCTACAAACCATAACGTTTGGCGGCCCTTTTGCAGAAAGTTTAAGAATAAACACCGTAATTGTTGAAGCGGTATAAAATAATACATTTGAATATTCACATTTAAAAGAATAAATAAGTAACGTACAATTCATATTCAGCCTAGCTCGCATGCCGAGAATATGTGTATTTTTAGCCGAAGCATTCAGCTAGGCATCTAACGGCAAACGCAGGCTTAGATTAAAATAGATCTCACCCCAAACCATCCGTTCGGTGGAATTCATGCATGCGTTTTAGAACTAAGATTCCACCACCAAATATGTGACCCCCTAGACTCTAAGACCTGTCCTTACAAATATTTTAGTAAATAAATTGAGTTCAGATTGTGAATTCAACAAATGAAGATCGGGTTAATTATTTCTTCTCCTCGGAAGCCCTATTCATTTTGGTCCTTCGAGCTCCTCGGAGACCCTATTCATTTTGGTCCTTCGAGCTCCTCGGAGATCCAATTCAGTAACCGAGTCTAGTAAAACGCGTTTGATTGTTGTTGCCCGCAACCAGGCTTTATATATACCTACTCAGGTTTGCGGCTATTACTTCTACAAGTATCCGGGCAGAGAAAAAGGGTCGGGATCGCGAATCCGAGCAGAGGTCATACATATAAATACATATGTGCGAGTTTGTGGGCAGCGAGACGCACAAGTAAATGCGGGTTGCACTTTTAACTGACTGACACACATTTTTGAGCTCGCGATCGCGACCTTTTTTCTTCTTACCCCTGCCTCGCACATTTATGACCCTTTCTCAATCTCAGAATCTTTGCTTGTGCGTCTTGTATTTACTTCCCCCTTCAGCATTTGCTTGTGCGTCCCTCTGCCCACAAACTCGAGCTCTCCTCCTCTTTCCCCTCCAGCGTTTGCTTGTGCGTCCCTCTACCCACAAACTCGAGCTCGCTTCCTCTTTCCCCTCTAACATTTGCTTGTGCGTCCCTCTGCCCACAAACTCGAGCTCGCTACCTCTTTTCCCTCCAGCGTTTGCTTTTGCGTCCCTCTGCCCACAAACTCGAGCTCTCCTCCTCTTTTCCCTCCAGAGTTTGCGTCCCCCTGCCCACAAACTCGAGCTCGCGATCGCTTCGTGTGCGTCCCTCTCTGTCTACATACTTGTACACTGTTCAATGCGAAAGAAAAAGACAAAATAGTTGGTAACGGTAAAAGTGTCGTTACACTTTTTAGTCTTAATTTTTTCGGTTTAGCCCCTACCGCGCGATAAGAAACTTCGTTTCAATAATAAAAATTAAATTAAATTAATCCGACAGTCGCCGAGGTCAACCAGTGCAGTCCAATCTTGATTACACGATCATTTATAAATAAAATTATAAAAGAAAAGAATTACAAAAGAAAAGAGTCGAAACCAGTGAAAGCAAAAAGAAAAGGAAATACAATCACACATACTAATTCATTGGCGTTTCATTTGCATGTGGTAGAATTTGGCGTAGTTGTGCGTGGTCCCATTTTACTAAACGCGCTATTCTAATAGATTCGACCACGAAATTCAAAACAAATTTATTTCATCATTCAGCGAAAACAATGACTAAAGCATTGAAAACAAAAATTTACCGTTGCATTGCAAAAAAATGGTTCTTACCTCAGTTGCAAAATATGTGGTTGAAATTAGCTGTGGATTCTTTTTTTAATTTTTTTAGTTTTTAATTGCTATTAAATATTCAAATAAGTTTAAAAATAAAATTATATTAAATTTTATAAATCGAAACAAAGGACAGTTTGGTAGTTTTGATTTTTTTTTTTTTTAAATTTTTGGAAATTGTTAATAGTTTAAGTTTTACAGGCTTCCAAACATTTGTTAAGCTGCTGGTTGAAATAAGCTGTGAACCACTGTATGTATGCGCTAGCAAGCATACGGAGGCGCATGTAAATTATTTAAAGGGGGTGTTTTAGTAGCACATGCTAAAAAATATTTTATTAAATTTACCAAATGACGCTAAAAAAAATTATGAAGCATTAAATTAGATAACCATTTGTGCCTGCAAAATTTTTCCTCAAGTGGACACCAAAGATAATATACGGCCGGCTATGAAGAGATTCCATTTTCAACTGCTTTTGTGTGGATCAAAAAACTTCTCTCTCTCCGTCGCTTGCCAAAAAACTTCTCTTTTATCATAAAAGATGTGTTCCACAAAGAGAACTGGTCTTGGGCGCTTTAAGCTCTATACAATTATGAGTATTGCAATGATTTACTGTCGAAGATATTATGACTTAATCATTGGGCACCAACATAAGCGAAAGAAAATGCACACATACCTTTTTGCATATATATTTATATTTTCGAGAATTAACCACCTTTATAAAAGCACAGAGTTTTTCGACTGGATTGCATTTAATTTAACTAACCCGATTGCGGGTTAAATTTATCACACGTGTTAATATTTCTTCTTTTCTTGTCTTGTGCGAAAGACATGGCACAACACTTTATATATTAACGTCTTATGATGTATGGAGAAAAAGGGCTGACTAAGGCTAGACACGGTATTATATACCCAGCGGAGGACAAAAGCTCTCTCTTTTGGACATATGAAGTAGGCTGCGATCAACGTCATCAAGACCTTTGTAATCGATGAAACGCCCTCTATAACCATAAACTATAGCAACTAAAATTGCATGCGAGAAGTTTTTCTGCGCGCCTCTTTAACGATTTTAATTTGTAAAATTTTCCCAAAACAAAAATTTGAAAAAAAAAATCTATTATCGCAACCATTACACAGTATGTCACAGTCTCTAAACCGAACTTCTACTCTTAACGCTAATAGTTCTATCGCTATTATCTCATTATACATACATATAATGCAAATCAAACGCAAATTACAAAGTTGACGTATTTTATTAACAGTCAATATTCTATTTGACTGAAATTTTCCAATATAAACTATTATTTATTCCTTTAATTTTTTTTTAGTGTAATTTTTTTTTGCCGGACGCAAGGGTGGCGGCACTGACGGAAGCAGGGTCGTCGGCAAGGGCGGTCGCAGTGGTATCGATGGCGACCGGGGCAGCAGCACGATCGATGATTACAGGGGCACAAGCATGGTCAGCAGCACGGGCTGTGGGTACAGAGGCAGCACGGGCAGGGGCAGCAGCACGGGCAGGGACAGCAGCACGGGCAGGGACAGCAGCACGGGCGTTGGCAGCATAGGACTGGCCTCTTTAATTTCCCCCTGAGCCGGGCACCCTGCCATTCACGAGACGTGTGGCGGGACCGTGACATACTTCTTATTTTTATCCCCTTGCAGAGGGTATTATAAAATTGGTCAGATGTTTGTAACGCATAGAAATATACATTTCCGACCCCATAAATTATATATAATTTTGATCAGCATCAACAGCCGAGTCGATTGAGACATGTCCATCTGTCTGTTTGTTCGCAGCTTTTTGAACTTAAATTTAAGCTACGTAGTTGAAACATGGTAGTTAGCTTTCTTAAAGGTGTAGGTAGATCAAGTATGAAAATCGGTCGGATCGGATTACTATATGATATATCCAATATCGGAATTTATTTCAATTCTCAATGGAAGCTATAAACCATTGAAACGATAGGTCGACAATAAAATTAAGCTTCCATAACTTTGTTGTTTTTCTATCGAATACTACGAATGTATTCTATTAGTCTAATATACTTTCTAACACACGAACCAAGTTTCATCAGAATCGGTCAACTATATCATACAACTCCCAAAGGAACGATCGATGAAAAAATAGTTTTAGAGCAATAACTTGAGTGTTTATAAAGCGACTGTCCCGAAATTCTATTTGAAAGTTTAGTACATATAAAAATGTCTGTGCTAATTTTCAGCCAAATCGGTTGACTATATGCTATAGCTCCCATAGAAACAATTGGATCAAAATTTTTTTTTTTGTCAAATTACATTTTTTTCCTAAGCCATTAACATTTAATGTAGGTATGACTTGTTTTATATACTCTCTAACGTCTTTGTTACATTATAAATACATATGTTATTGTATTTAATAGTTTTATGAATAGTACTTATCCTTTTTCTTATTCAATTAATTGAACAGTCTTTTGCACTTTTATAAATTTTAATATATTTTTATTTTTCTTTTCTTAACTTGTTCACTCACTCGCTTTACAATAGAAAGTAATTTTTAACTCATACAACCGTCCAGAGGTAGACTTGACATTTCAAGCACAGTTAATGTGACTTTTGTATCTGTCCATTTTCATATGGACATTTTCAACACCCCTCCTCAAAAGTATCATTAACAAAAAAAAATTACATTATATATTAATAAGCGAGTTCGTGTTTCCTGGGAGTATACAATTATCATGGTCCAGCATTTGCTGCGCAGGAAAAACCAGGGAAAACCTAACCAGACCAGTCTGTGTTAATACGTTAAACAATTTTAAACATTTCAAAAAAAAATTTTAATTTTATGCATATGTTAGAAGAGTTTCTCAGCTTCAGTTAGACAAACTCAGTTATTGTCTCAAGTGCAGAAATCTCACTGCTGGTAATGGTTTCGTCAGGATATCTGCCAACTGTAAATCTGTAGGGATATGCTTAAGCGCAATTATTTTATTTTCAATTTGTTCCCTTGTAAAGTGATATTTTATATCTATGTATATGCTTTGTTCGTTTGTGCTAGGTTGGGTTATCGGCAATACTAATACAACCTTGTTTGTCTTCAAAAATATCTATTGGATTATTTATTTCTAGTTTAATTTCATTTATTAATGACTTAAGCCATAATGCTTCTCTAACGCCTTCAAATAACGCCATGTATTCCGCCTCAGTAGATGAAGCAGCAACAGATTTTTGTCTCATAGTACACCATGAAACTAGACAATTTTCAAACATTTTGAATACAAATCCTGTTGTACTTCTTCTGTCAGTCTCATTCCCTGCCCAATCGGAATCAACGTATCCTATTACAATGCTATTAAAATTTGGGTTTTTCTTGAATGTCAATTTTAAGTCAACAGTGCCTTTTAAATATCTTAGAACACGTTTTAGACATTGCCATAACTCTATATTGTTGTTATTTGTATATCAACTCAAAATACTTATTGATGTACTTATGTCGAGACGTGTACATAACATTATATACATCAAACACCCAATCAAGTTTCTACATGGTGCATCATATGATTCTTTTAGTTCTAAAGCCTTATAGTTAAGTTTGCTGGGTAGAGGTGTACTCACTGCATTGCAATCTTCCATATTAAACTTTTTCAATACATTACTTATGTATGTTGATTGACTAAGACATAATTGACTATTTGTTCTTTCAACTTTTATACCAATAAAAAATCGAATTTCTTGCATGTCTGTCATTTGAAATTTACTTTGCAGATAGGATTTAAAACTATTAATTGTTTGAATTTCATTCGTAGCAATTACTACATCATATCCATATAACAAAATATAGATGTTTTTTAAAATATCTCCCTTATCTATTACATAAATACAACGATCAACTTTGAGATTTTTAAAACCAATTCCTTTCAATACTTCTTTAAAAGCTTCAAACCAACATCTAGCTGCTTGTTTAAGACCATAGATAGCCTTGTTTAGTTTGCAGACTGTATTTCCCTCATGAACTAACCCCTGTGGTGCTTTCATGTAAATCTCTTCTTTAAGTAATCCATTCAAAAATGCAGTTTTTACATCCATTTGATGGACTTTTAAACCGTATTGGTTCGAAAGTGCAAGAATAACTCTAAAACTAGCTACACGAGCAACTGGAGCAAATGTTTCATCATAATCAGTTAAGTACTCTTGCGTGAATCCCCTCGCTACAAGTCTCGCTTTATATTTTACTAAATTGCCACACTCATCATGCTTAATAGTAAATACCCATTTGCAGTCTACTATATTTGTGTTTTTCGGCTTTTCCACTAAGCACCAAGTATTATTTTCAAAATGAGATTTAAGCTCTTCCTCTATGGCTTTATCCCAATGATCTTTATCTTTACGAAATTTTATTTCATCAAAAGTATTTGGGATATCATTCAAAACGCTTTAGGTACTCATTAGACACTTTTCTAAAAATCTATATGGCAGTTTCGGCTTATCTCTTAACCTCTCACTGCGTCTTACTTCTTGTTCAAGTTCTTTTAATTCATCACCAGCCATTTTTAATGGATCGGCACTCTCGAGATCTGTGGAATTTTTATTGACATGTACATCTGAACTTGTTTTTACATCATTCTTCATCATTGAAGACAAAGACTCTTCAGCTTCTGTATTTACTGAATCACTGCTTGGATCAACACCATCTATGTAGTTGAGCAGCTGAGTCTTTATGTACAGCCTTACATGAAAGCACACTTGCTTCATCCACCACAAAATCCCTTGCTATCATAAACTTCCTTGAATTCATATTCCACAATTTATAACCATTTGGCTCATAACCGACAAGTATAGTTTTAATTGACTTTTCATCGAATTTTCGTTTCTGCCCTTTATTAAGTGCATATACTGTCGAGCCAAATAACCTGAGATATTTAAGTAGTGGCTTTTTACTGTGCCACATTTCATACGGTGTTTTTTTTCAAATTTCGCAACGCTCTACTTGGGGATCTATTAATCAAGTACGTAGCTGTTAAAACAGCTTCACCCCAAAATTGTTTGCTAATGTTTGCACTGTTAATCAAAGAGCGAGCCTTCTCAGTTATGGTTCTAATCATCCGTTCTGATACACCGTTTAATTGTGGAGTATGAGGAACTGTTAAATGATAACTGATGCCTTTTTCTACACAAAGTTCACGCATTTGATTAGAAAGATATTCTCTGCCATTGTCAATATATAGATTAACCACTTTTAAGTTAAAATGAGCTTCACCCTTTGCAATGAAGTCTTTAAATACAAAAAATACATCTGACTTATATGTTATTAAATATGTTACACAGTAATGTGTGTATTGATCTATAAAAACAACATAATAGTTTTTATTATCAATCGTAGTCGGGGTGATTGGACCACATACATCTGAATAGACCACAAAAAGAGGTCGTTGAATATGCTCTTTATTTTTAAACTTTTCATATTTTAATCTACTTTGTTTTCCTTTTACACAAGCCTCACAAAGTTCATTGTCTGATTCAATATGATTTAAAAGATTTATATCTTCAAATAAGTTATTTCGTTTGATTTCTAAAAATTTTCCAATACTCATATGCCCCAACCTACCATGCCACAATCGATACTCTGTACCTTTTGAAATTCTCGATGTGAATAATTTTGAATTCAATTGAAATTTTATAATGGGAACATTATACTCACTCTTTCCTCTCAATACCAAGATACCATTTCGAGTTATAATTATGCCTTCAGGGTTAAATTCGACGGTTAGTCCAGCTTCCTGCATTTTCTTCACTGACAGTAGGTTGTGTGGAATTTCCTTACAATACAATACATTTTTTAGCGATATATTGTTTCCAGAGCTGGTAAGATGAACCACTCCTTTGGCCGTCGCATTAACAAATTCGCCACGCTTTGCAATTTCAGTAGTAATATTTGATTTCAAATGTTCGTATTCCGAAAACAAGGTAATGTCTTTAATAAGGTGGTCTGAAGCCCCCGAGTCAAGAATAAAATCTACCTGTCTTTTAATAATATTTGAATTTGTGTTTCGAATCATAAATGCAAACCCGTGATCTTCTTGTGTTGTTTCTGCTATTTGAGCCTTTTTCTCTTTAGCTCTTGTGTCTTTTGCATAATTCGAATTTTCTTGCTGCTTTTTAAAATAAAAACAATCTTTCTTCAAATGCCCTACTCTTCCACAGTGATAACACTTAAGATTTGAATTAAATTACTTTCTATTCTTAAACAAGCCCCGTTGAACTTTATTTCCAAAAGCCTGTAATACTTTGGCACTTGTGTCTTCGTTTACATCTCTTAGTTTAATTTCATGGTCTAGAAGTCTTGTTTTTACAAATGTCAATGTAGGATTATTTTCTGAAAGAGTCTCTATTGGTGTTATAACTCCATCATAACTTGGTGGTAGACTTAAAAGTAAATGGGAAACTTTATCCATTTCGTCTAACTTGCCTCCCGAAGCAATGAGTTCAGTAATAAGTTCATCAAACAAATTAAAATGATTTAGAAGTGAAGTATCACCCTTTAATTTTAATGCTAATAATTGCTTACGTAGTGATAGTTGCTCATAAGTTGAATCCAAATTTTCAAAAATCTGTTTAGCAGTATTCTCACCATTTGCATAAAACAAGAAAGAGTCAAACAAAAATTCTATTATAATACTCTTTGCATTTCTTTCTGCTCTTTTTATCTCCTGTCATCTCTACTTGTTCCTCATCAATTACTTTCAATAAATCGTTTTCTTCTAACAACGCCCTTACTCGAAATTTCCAAATCGAATATTTTTCGCCGTCGAATGGTTTTATGTTTCTTTTTACTTTTTCCATTTTTTCTTCTCTCGGGATGCTCAAGCGGCCCCCCATCTAAGTCCTATGTACTAAGTACTGTCAAAAAAAAAATTTTTTTTTTCGCACCAAAAAATTATATTCTTTTCGTTGTTTTTTTTTTTTTTCTTCGCACACACTAACACAGTTTTTTTTTTTTTTTTTTTTTTGTCACTAAAACTCTGGAACCTTCTTTTTACTATCCATCCAACTATGTATACATTATATTATTGGTCTTTATTTAACACAAAAACCCATCATTTATTTTAACATGACTGGGCCCATAACCTATTGAATTTAATAGTTTTATGAATAGTACTTATCCTTTTTCTTATTCAATTAATTGAACAGTCTTTTGCACTTTTATAAATTTTAATATATTTTTGTTTTTCTTTTCTTAACTTGTTCACTCACTCGCTTTACAATAGAAAGTAATTTTTAACTCATACAATCGTCCAGAGGTAGACTTGACATTTCAAGCACAGTTAATGTGACTTTTGTATCTGTCATATGGACATTTTCAACATATTTATATATACAGTGACGAACTAAATTTTTGGCACAGTAAGCTTTTTGAACTTCAAAGCTGAGTTTTGTCTTCTATAATTGAAGTAAATGTAAAAAAAAATTTTATTAAAAAGATTAAACTATTTACTATACATTAACAAAAAAGTTTTTTCCAAAAACATAAACTTAGTATTAAAAAAAAATCAAAAACTAAAAAAACGGCATATTTCATGAAACAAAATTATTGGCACACCCCAAGAAAAAACTTAAAAATAAGATACATAACAAATTGTTAGTATTTTGTGTTATAGTCCTTAGCCTTAATGACGGCTAATAAGCGAGATGGCATCGAATCAACTATTTTTTTTGTTGTTTCTTCCCCTATTTTTTGTCATTCTTCCACTAGGGCTTGCTTTAAGTCGGCTTTCGTTGATATAGCCCGCTTTCTTATGCATCTGTCCAATTTTTCCCACGAATGTTTTATTGAATTGAGATCCGGGGACTGTGGTAGGTGCGGTAATACATGGGCGGTGTTGTAAGCAAGCCACATTTTGACCAAATGGGCAGAATGCTTAGGGTCGTTGTCTTATTAAAAGGCGATCAAATTTGGTAAGAGCAGCTTTTCGGCACTTTTCTTTAGGTTTTCCTTTAAAATATTGGGGTAAAAGTTCTTGTCCATTATGCCGTATATAAACACCATTTCACCCACACCTGCAGCAGACATGCAACCCCACACCATCACATCTGCACCACCATGTTTAACTGTTGGAGTTATGTTATTTTTACCAAACTGGGTTTTTGGCTTTCTCCACACTGTTTGGCGACCATCCGAACGGAAAATATTAAAATTGCTTTCATCAGAAAACAGTACTTGATACCAGCATTCAGATGATTTGCCTATATATTGCTTGGCGTAGTCCAAACATTTTTTTTATTGGTCTCTGATATAAATGGCTTTCGTCGAGCCACACGCGCATGATAGTTGGCCTCGTGTAGTACTCGGCGTACCATAATCGGGTAAACATCCGTCCCCATGTAATTTTTTATATCATCAGAGATCTGAGTGGAGGATATAGTGGGGTTTCACTTTTATTATTCGGATGATTTGGCTACATTCGCGGCTGCTTAGAGATTTTCGACGACCAGTATGTTTGGAAGTCTCCAAGTTTGAGGCTCCTTTAAAGCGTTGTACGGTGTTTCTGATACCGCCCATGTATTACCGCACCTACCACAGTCCCCGGATCTCAATTCAATAAAACATTCGTGGGAAAAATTGGACAGATGCATAAGAAAGCGGGCTATATCAACGAAAGCCGACTTAAAGCAAGCCCTAGTGGAAGAATGACAAAAAATAGGGGAAGAAACAACAAAAAAAATAGTTGATTCGATGCCATCTCGCTTATTAGCCGTCATTAAGGCTAAGGACTATAACACAAAATACTAACAATTTGTTATGTATCTTATTTTTAAGTTTTTTCTTGGGGTGTGCCAATAATTTTGTTTCATGAAATATGCCGTTTTTTTAGTTTTTGATTTTTTTTTAATACTAAGTTTATGTTTTTGGAAAAAACTTTTTTGTTAATGTATAGTAAATAGTTTAATCTTTTTAATAAAATTTTTGTTTTACATTTACTTCAATTATAGAAGACAAAACTCAGCTTTGAAGTTCAAAAAGCTTACTGTGCCAAAAATTTAGTTCGTCACTGTATATCAAAAACCAGTTTGCCAAATTTGCATGCTCTCTTCTTCTTTCTTGTGTCTGGAACGCGTTTTTAACGCGAGGTTGCATTAGTTTTTTGGCTTTTTGACAAATTTGCGCAAAAAAGCACAAGACTACACTATATAGGCCTGATAGGTGAATGTCCCCTCTATCACATGTTTATGATTATATCGTGAATCTCTGTTGATTCCACTCCACCAAAGTTGAAAATATGCAAAAATTTAGTGTGTTTTTGAAACGTCTCCAACTTACTAAGAATTTCAAAGTTCAAAGTTGCAATTTTGTGTAAAAATTGTTCTTTTCATCCATTAAAAATGTTTTCACTTTGAAATGATGTAGCACCCACAATTCATATCGGAATCCAAAAATATTTTGGATCCATAACTTCTGAAGTATTATCTGTCGATTTCACTTTTCACTTTTGCCCAACGCGATGGTGAAAATAATGATTTTTGATCAGCTATCCGAGCAGAGGCCCCACTGAGCGTCGTAAAATTTGACTTTTCTTCATGGGCAAAGAAAAGGGGTTGGCATTTACTTCTGCCCTCAATATATATGTTTAAAAAAATGTTTTGATAAATTTTGCTCAAATTTTGCTTTAGTATTATAGGCATTTCATATATGCAGAAATAATATTGGTTCTGAAATATTTGAAATATTTTTGAAAAGCTTTTGCATTTCACGAGAATTTTTTCGTATGCTTATGCGTACACACATACACATGGTATAAGGAGGTATACTAAAAAGCAACTATGAGACCAAAAACTTTAAATCTCATACAGCTGAATTTAAACCACTGTGTCGCAGCGCAGGACTTACTACAACAGACAGTCCGAGAAGAAGCGATCGACGTAGCGCTACTCAGGGAACCGTACAATGTAAATACTGCTGGTATGTGGGCATCTAAAAAAATCGTTTCTTTCTTCATCGTGGATAGACGTGTTTTTCTGTGCTCCTGCATAATTTCTTTTATTTCGGTTTTAAACTCACCGCGCCTGCCTTAAATTTCAGCTAATTATTTAGCAATAACTATTGACATTATTCTGTCATTTAAATTTTTGTCATTGCGCTTTTTGTTTAATTAACTTTACAAAAGCAAAATCAAAGCATTGAACTTAATATTTGAAAAAAACAACAAAACTTTTTACAGCAGTGTTGTTGTTTTTGTTATTCTTTGCTCTTGCGTTTGTACTTTTTACCGCTTTAAAACCGCTCTCGCGCTCTCGCCAACGCATTGTTGTTGCATGTGCAGTGCTGTTGGTTCTCCCGCTCTCTTTTTTTCTAATTTCTTTTATTCGCGCTCGCATCTATCTCTGTCTCGCGTACAAGTGATACGTGTATTTGTGTAGTGCTTAGTTCTCTTAGTTCTTGCACTAATTTTCTCTGTGAGTTTGACCCCAGTGTCGAATTTGCTTAACAAATCTGAGTGAGTTTTTTCTTTGGCCTTTTTGATATTTAATTTTTTTTATAAATTTTTAAGTATTAATTGAATTAAAAAATGTCTGTCTGCTCAAGCAAAAAGTGTTTGAATCCCCCTTCACCCCATAACGTATTTCTTTCCTGTTGGCTGTGTGACAACGTCATGCACGTTAAATGTGCTGGCTACACAGCCAGGGTAAAGGATTGTTTGGAGCAAAAAGGGGGGCTCAAATGGGGTTGTGACTCATGCCGTGAGGTTGAGATTGAAATGAGGGTGTTTATGAGGCAAACCAGGGATAGATTGAAGAAATTGTCATCTGGTTTTCGTAAACTCTACGATGAGTTCAATGCTGTGGAGAGCGAATTTAGCAGCTATAAGCTGTTAAATGAGTCTCCAAAGCGCAAGAAAACCAGTATGCGCAATCTGTCCTTGCATTTGCCTGTGCCCAATCCCGTCTCGGCCGTAGCTCCACAAACTCCTTCACTGCTCACTGTGACAAATCCTCCGCAGCTTATTTCGTTTACCACCCCCATTTCTCAAGGTGGTCGCAAGGACGAGGCTATCTCCGTTTCTCCAGGAAATGGTCTCTCTTTGCAGACGAACAAAGCTGTAGTATCCGAAAAGTCCGGGCAATTATCAATAACTGTTGATATTGCCGATAGTAGTCCAGTTGGAGGTGCAATACCGGACACGCAGGCGGACTCAATCGTGGTCGCTGACGCTGCGGTTGATTTGCGGCCTGGTTCCTATAAACCTTTAACTGGAGTTCCACCTAAGAAACATATATTTGTTTCAAGGCTTGATCCCGAACATTCGTCGGATGATGTCTTAGCTTTTATTAAGACAAAAATTCAAGCTCATCACTATAATGCTAAAATAGCGGTGGAAAAATTTAAATTTAAATATTCGAGGGAGATATCCTCTTTTAAAATAAGTGTTCCAGTTGAACTGTTCGACTGTATATGTCATAGCAGTTTTTGGCCGGATCACATTTTAGTAAAAGAATACACGGCCAAAAAGAAAACTCGAGATCCGGTTAGGCTTTCTATCCCATCTAATTCTTCATCTTCCGGAATATCAGCATCGGCTGGTGTTCCAAAAAACTAATCTCGTCCCTTCATCTGGCCTATCAGAACGTGAGAGGACTTAAATCTAAGCTTCCTAGACTCTATCTAGATAGTCTAGCATTTGAATTTAAAATTTTAGTGTTTACTGAGACATGGTTAAAACCCGATATTAACGATGCATCTGTTCTTTCCGCAAAATTTTCAATTTTTAGATGTGATCGGACTTCTCGTGTAGGCGGAGGAGTTCTGATTGCTGTTGACTCGGCCTTAACTTCTGACCAAATTCATTCACCGGACATTCTGGAGATTGAGTTTGTTAGCGTTAAGGTCAGATTCAAGTCTTTCTCTGTCTACATTACTTGTTCTTACATCCCGCCACAATCCGACATGGCGGTGTACGCAAAACATTTAGATTCTATTCGATATATTTCTTCATTGCTTTCTGATAGAGATATCTTAATCGTCTTTGGTGACTTTAATTTACCAGAAATAGCATGGTCTCAATCTGATGAATCTGCTTTGTTGCTTCCTTCTAAATCTCACTGCTTCGTTGATGGCCTTTTTGAGTTATCATTAGCTCAAATAAACCCTGTGCGAAATAACATGGGCAGATCCTTAGATCTGATATTTGTGTTGGATTCCACCAACTGTGCAGTAACTAGAACCGACCCTCTAGTCTTGCCCGAAGACAATTTTCATCCTACTCTGGATTTATCTGTAGATCTGTCGTTTCGTGCACCGATTGCTGGTGTCAGTCCTGTGATTAAATCTCGTAATTTTCGCAAGACTAACTTTGTTAAACTGAATGAGCTCATTCTGAGAACTGACTGGTCATCCTTATACAGTTGCTCAGACATGGATCTTGCTATCTCGTTGTTTTATGATACTCTCGGTTCGCTTTTTAAGGTTTGTGTCCCACTGAGGGCTCCAGTGTCGTCTCACCGACCTCCCTGGTTTTCTCGTGAGCTATCCAACTTGAAAAATGTCAAATCCAGATATTATAAAAAATACAAGAAATCGGGACGTTCTTCAGACTTTGCTCTTTACGCAGTTGCTCGCTCCAATTTTATGTTGCTTAACAAGCACTGCTATAATAATTACCTCAAGCGTTGTAAGCTTGAGTTTTCCCGTGATCCTAAACAGTTTTATAGTTTTGTGAATTCTAAACGTAAGATGGATGTTCACCCATCAATATTATCGTTTGGAAATAATATAGCGGAATCTGATCAAGCGATTGCTGATTTGTTTGCTGATTTCTTCACAACAACATATTCCTCAACGGAATACCGAGCGAATATTTTGTATCCTTATCAGATAAAAAGGTCTAATTGTATTTGTAGTCCTTCGATCGATGAAAGTTCGCTTATTAGCGTGCTTAATTTAGTAAAACCTGTGTACACACCTGGTCCTGATGGAATACCTGGTTGTGTACTCAGATTTTGTGCTGAGGCTCTATGTAAGCCACTTCAAAAACTTTTTTCGTTGTCCGTTAAATCTTGTCATTTTCCGTCTATATGGAAGGAATCTTATATAATTCCTCTTCATAAAAATGGTAAAAAGTCCGAAGCATCCAATTATAGGGGTATTTCTAAATTGTCCGCTATTCCTAAAGCATTTGAAAAGTTAATCACTTCTCAATTGCAACATTTTTGTAGATCTAATATTTCACCATCTCAACATGGGTTTGTGAAACGTAGATCTACTACCACTAACCTATTAGAATTTACATCTTTAACGATCGAAGGATTTAGGAATGCAAGACAGACTGATGTCATTTATACTGATTTCA
This sequence comes from Drosophila austrosaltans, assembly GCA_035045865.1. Classification (NCBI taxonomy): domain Eukaryota; kingdom Metazoa; phylum Arthropoda; class Insecta; order Diptera; family Drosophilidae; genus Drosophila; species Drosophila austrosaltans. The sequence goes on from JAWNOQ010000089.1 coordinate 234,723, forward strand.
GCAAGGCTTTTGATTCTGTTAATCATACACTTCTTCTTTTAAAATTAAACGAAATTGGCTTCCCAAGCCCTTTAATTTGTTGGATTCGTGAATACCTGACAGACAGAACACAGAAAGTTCTCTTCAAGTCTTCAGGTTCAAGGACCATCCAAGTAACTTCGGGGGTGCCTCAGGGTAGTCATCTGGGACCACTGCTATTCACCCTTTTTATTAACGATCTTCCATCCGTTATAATACATTCTCGTGTCCTCATGTATGCAGATGATGTAAAGCTTTGTCTCAGCTACAGAGATATTATATCACCTTCACGGTTGCAGTCTGACCTCCAAAACTTTCAATCTTGGTGTCGACACAATTTATTAAACCTAAACACATCTAAATGCAAGGTCATGACTTTTTTCAGAAACACTCCTCAGTTAATTACCTACTTTCTCAATAACGTTCCATTAACCAGACTTAATGAGATGATTGACTTGGGAGTACTTATGGACCATAAATTGACTTTTAAGTCCCATATAAGCACTACTGTCGGAAAAGCCATGGGTGTTCTTGGATTTGTTAAAAGATGGTCAAAGGAATTTGACGATCCATATACAACCAAGGTTCTTTACACCTCATTGGTTCGTCCAATTTTAGAATATGCAACCTGCATATGGTCACCCCAATACGATTCACATAAAGCAAGAATAGAATCAGTTCAAAAACAGTTCCTTCTCTTTGCTCTTCGTGGTCTGAACTGGGATCGTAATATCAACTTGCCTTCGTACTCTAGTAGACTTCTTTTACTTGACCTTCCTTCCCTTTCTAATCGTAGATTAATGCTTGGCGTCATATTTATGCACAGGCTCCTTAACGGGGATATAGACTCTCCCGAGCTATTGAACCGAGTAAAACTAACCGTTCCTTGTAGACCTACTAGAAACTATATTCCTCTAACACTTCCACGATGTACTACTAACTACCTAATGTATGAACCTTTTCGAGTTCTTTGTTCTGATTATAATCGTCTTTATCATGTAATCAGTTCAGAGCTCTCTATTCCTTCACTAAAAACTTCTATCCTTTCCTATCTAGCACGTAATTAGCTATAGTTTCGCTTTTTGTCTGTGTTTTGTAAATTGTCCCCGCGACTCGAGCCGTGCGTTATGCGGCTTGCGCCCCTCGGTCGGTTGGGCGGGAGGTGTGGGCAATTAGTGCTCCCGTTGGGATTCGCGCGTATAAAAATCTGACCGAGGGAAAAAAGCGTCAATCTGGTCCTGCAGCGCTTCCCCATTGCCGCTGGATGATGTCCAATCAGAAGAGGGCTTTGTTAGAGCCTTAGTCGGCAGCAAATACTGGATCTACAGCTGTTACCTCGCTCCCAGTCTGACTATCTCAATGTTCGGGAAATTAATAGATCTGCAGGTGGATGATGCTAGGGGACGACAAAATCTAATTATTGCAGGAGATTTCAATGCTTGAGCCACAGAATGGGGCAGTGACCGTACCGACGCTAGAGAACGGCTACTCTTAGAGGCCTTCGCTAGCCTTAGTATATCCCTACTGAACACAGGCATCCGACATACCTTTGTTAGGGCCGGTTATGGGTCCATTATTGACCTAACTTTTGTTAGCGATCCGATGGCGTGCTCAGCAAAATGGCGAATTAGTGACAGCTACACGGCAAGCGACCACGAAGCTATTCTCTGTAAGCTTGGGCACCATCAGCGTACCACAACTGAGTCAGTTAACAGCAGAGTAGTATACAAGCCAGACACATTAAACCTGCCAATGTTTGCCAGCTGCTTGTCCAATATAGGAATCATTGATACAACCTTGAGTGCTGAAGAGTCGGCGGATCAGATTATGGACTCCCTGGTAAATGCGTGCGATGCTAGTATGACACGTCGCAAGCAGTATAAGTGACACCATGCCCCTCTTTGCTGGTGGAACGAGTCCATCGCTGATGCTCGATATGCCTGTAATCACGCACGAAGGATATACCAACGCTCAAGAGGAACAACTAGGTTTACGGAACTGCAGCTGGAGTTCCGGCGAAGGCGCAAGGAGCTGAAGCATATATTTAGACAGAGCAAAGGAGAGTGTTTTTTGAAGCTCTGTGACTCAGCTGATAAGGACGCATGGGGAAAGGCATACCAGACTGTTGTCAAACGGGTCTGTGCAGAGAGACAGACATTACCAACCGATAATGTCATCCTGCGTCACATTGGTGAGACGCTGTTCCCGACTAAGTCGGCTGCAATACAAGCAAATATGCAGATGAATAGAAGCTGCGGCAACTACAACATTGAGGAGTGCACAGTGGATGAGCTCTTAGCAGTCGCGAATAGCTTGAAGATGGGAAAAGCACCTGGATTGGACGGTATCCCTAACCGAGCATTGAAGTTGGAGATAAATCTCCACCCGGAAGTTTTTGTCTCATTTTTTAACAAATGCTTTGACGAAGCGACTTTCCCTAACAGATGGAAACAGCAAATGCTTGTACTGCTGCCAAAGCCAAGCAAACCGTAAGGCGAAGCCTCTTCGTACAGCCCATTATGTCTGTTAGACACTACTGGTAAAATTTGGAGAAGCTTATAACCACCAGGCTAAATTGTGCAATCGAAAGTGGTGGTGGACTATCAACGAATCAGTATGGATTTAGGATGGCAAGGTCAACCGTTGACGCCATCTGTTGGGTCACAGGTACGGCAAGGGAAGCAATAACTGGTAGCCGTTGGAGAGGAGGCTCAAAGACATCCGAAATGCGTTGAATACTGCAAAATGGGAACGAATCTTGAAGAGCCTCAGTTTTGGGGCCACTATTGTGGAATGCCATGTATGATGGCGTCCTCCGAGTAAACCTTCCTGACGGGGCAAATTCTGTAGGATTCGCCGATAATATGGCGCTTGTAGTAGTTGCGAAAGAACTTGCTGAGTTAGAGAACAAAACCAACGCTACAATCGCGGCCATCAGTCAATGGCTTGCAGTCGCCGGGCTAGAACTGGCAACACAGAATACAGAGGCCGTGCTTATAAGTAGTCGCAAGAAGGTGGAAACAGCGAGGATTCTCGACGGGACTACTAGTATAGCATCCAAGAGGGCAATTAAATATCTTGGGGTCATGCTAGACACCAGGCTCTGTTATAAAGAGCACCTGGACTACATCAACCAAAAGGCTCTAGGATCAGCGCAGGCATTGTGGCGAATCATGCTCATACGTGGACCCAGACAACAGTGTAGGCTGCTACTTACGAGCGATATAAAATCCATCGTTCTATATGGTGCACCAGCGTGGCACAGTGCAGTGCAGGCTAAATCCTACAGGCGAGGAGTAGAAGCAACACTCAGGCTAAGTGGCATTAAAATATGCTGTGCAGTTCGGACAATCTCAGACGAGGCAGCGTTTGTTATTGCAGGCCTAATCCGCTTTGCTGAACTGGTTAAAGAGTTGGAGGTGACATATGCGGCGTATAGGAACCCAACAATCCAGGATACCCATAATTCGAAGGCATCAATCCGGCAAGCAGCCCGTCGGGAGTCTATTGGCAGATGGCAGGCGAGATGGGATAAGACAGCCAAGGGACGATGGACTCACAATCTTAACCGAACATCGGAGAGTGCGTCGATAGGCGACATGGAGAAGTGATTTTCTATCTAACACAAATTCTCAGCGGCTATGGATGCTTTAGGAGCTACCTTAAGCGTTTTGGTCATGAAACAGATGACGCGTGCAGTTGGTGTGGTGCCGGAATATCCGAAGATGCCAGGCACATCGTATTCTTCTGCCCGCGATACGACAAGGAGAGAGGCACACTAGAGCCTCACCTTGGTACAAGAATCACAGCTCGAAAGACTGAGGAACGGGCAATAAACAGCAGACGCCCCTGTGAAGCAGTAATTCCAGGCAGTCCCGCAGGGGTATTTGTTCTTTGTTCTTGATTCCTGTATTGCTCAAATTTTGTATAGATGTACCATTTATTATTTTTATAAAGTATTTGAATGGATTAAATATATATGAATTAAAAAAAAAAAAAAAACATACATGTATTTTGAGGGATGGGCCCACCCCTCACAACAATTTGTCTTGTACCATACCCACATTTTATACATTTTTGTTAATATACGCCGCTGAAGGCATACCTTTAAGATGGAAACAGCCGAGTCGATTGAGACATGTCCATCTGTCTGTTTGTTCGCTGCTTTTTATACCCTGTACCCATAGGGTAAAAGGGTATATTAAAGTCGCTAAAATGTATGTAACAGGCAGAAATATACATTTCTGACCCCATAAAGTATATATATTCTTGATCAGCATCACTAGCCGAGTCGATTGAGCCATGTCCGTCTGTCCGTCCGTCCGTCTGTCCGTCTGTCCGTCCGTATGAACACCTAGATCTCGGAGACTATAAGAGCTAGAGCCATGAACATGCGTCTAATGCATACACAGATCAAGTTTGTTTCAAATTTTTGCCACGCCCACTTCCGCCCCCGCAAATCGGGAAAACGTATTACTAGAGCTGTATTAAAGATATCGTATTCTTACTTAGCACACCTAATTATATACCCAAACTGGACCAGCTGACTAAATTTTGTCGAAATCGGACAATAAATATCGGAGATATACCTATATGAGTTTTGCACTGAATTGCCAAGGCGATATTGGCTGGCAAGAGTGAGCGAGACAGCATGCGTTCGCTGTTGCTGCATGTTAAAGAGTACTCTGCATGAAATTGATGGCGATTTCGAGGATATTCTATTTCATTTAATATAACTAGTTGGTACAGGGTATACTCAATGTCGGCAGGGACGACTTGCTTGCTTCATTTTTGAACTTAAATTTAAGCTACGTAGTTGAAACTTTGTAGTTAGCTTTCTTAAATGTGTAGGTAGATCAAGTATAAAAATCGGTCGGATCGGATTACTATATGATATATCCAATATCGGAATAATAGGGTTCAAATTAAAAAAATTTTTTTTTCTTTTGGAATACAGTGAAACCTCGATATAACGAACCTGAAGGGAACCAGAAAATTTTTCTATTGATTCGCTATAGGTACTTATTTGTAAAACCTTGGCAAAACGAAATTTAAAGAAATCTGAAAGAAAGTTCGTTATAAATACTGTTTAATCTGTTTACATTAAAATAATGATAGAACTGCACTGAAGTGGAGTGTATATAAAAAATAAAAAGTTATACATTTTTTCAATTAGTTTTTATTAAAATAATTGGTTATTTTAGATTCGAATGCACTTTTTATACCCTGTACCCATAGGGTAAAAGGGTATATTAAAGTCGCCAAAATGTATGTAACAGGCAGAATTAAGCATTTCCGACCCTATAAAGTATATATATTCTTGATCAGCATCAACAGCCGAGTCGATTGAGACATGTCCGTCTGTCCGTCTGTCCGTCTGTCCGTCCGTCCGTCTGTCCGTCTGTCCGTCCGTCCGTCCGTCCGTATGAACACCTAGATCTCAGAGACTATAAAAGATAGAGCATCCAAATTTGGTGTGAACATGCGTCTAGTGTGTACACAGATCAAGTTTATTTCAAATTTTTGCCACGCCCACTTCCGCCCCCGCAAATCGCGAAAACGTATTACTAGAGCTGTATTAAAGATATCGTATTCTTACTTGGCACACCTAATTATATATCAAAACTGGACCAGCTGACCAAATTTAGTCAAAATCGGACAATAAATATCGGAGATATACCTATATGACTTTTGCACTGAATTGCCAAGGCGACATTGGCTGCCAAGAGTGAGCGAGACAGTATGCGTTCGCTGTTGCTGCATGTTATAGAGAATTTTGCATGAAATTTATGGCGATTTCGATATATTCTATTCGATATATTCTATTTCATTTAATATAACTAGTTGGTACAGGGTATACTCAATGTCGGCAGGGACGACTTGCTTGCTTCATTAAAATAGCCTCCTGTGTCTCAAGAAAAGTTTGGAGCTTTTCAACCATTTGTTTGGCTTCTTTGACAGTAATCACGTTCTCGACCTCTTCATCCTCCTCAACAATGTCGACCGTATTTCTGTTTAAAACACTGTCAACAATGTCATCATCAGTAATATGGCCCGTAGTACTGACGTTATCATCGATAGTAACAAAATCATCAAATCTTTTATCCAAATTGAAATGGTTTTTAATAACAATTCTTCGCTCTCTTGAACACAATCATTTGTGGTCAAAATATTTGGACTGTCGACAAAGCCACATGTCGCAAAACAGTTGACAATCGTAGGTTGTTTTACGTTTTCCCATGCTTTATGGGCCATTCTGATGCCTTGAAGAACGTTAATGTTACTCTTGCGCCCCTCTTCCATATCATTGATTAAAACTTTGACCACCTCCTTGCGATAGAATTGCTTAAAATTTTTAATTATTCCCAGATCTAGAGGTTTTAATAGATTTAAGTGATGTAGGGTTTTTATGTGCCATGCAGTTATCAACGAGCAATAACACTTTTCGATTGGCCTTAGTCATTTCGTTGTCAAATTTTTCTAAGTAATCCAACCATATTTCAGTAGTCATCCAAGCTTTTTTGTTCGCAAAGTAGTCCACTGGTAAGCTTTTAATATTTTTAAAGCATCTTGGATTAGTTGATTTTCCGATTACCAGCAATTTTCTCTTCTCAGTGCCAGAACTATTTACTGTAATCAAAATTGAGAGTCTTTCCTTGCTATGTTTTCCACCGTGTCATTTCTCAGATGTAAGTGCCATTGTTCGATCTGGTGCGCATTTAAAAAATAGCCCAGTTTCGTCTGCATTAAAAATATTGTGGGGCTGATATTCTGCCAACAGACATGGTATATACGTTTTCCAGTTAGAACAAACTTGGTCACTTACACTGGCACTTTCCCCACTCACTTTCGTTGCTAGCTTTAAATTCCTTGTGTCCCATACGTACAGCGAATTCTTCAGCTTTAGTTTTAATTAACGAACCTCCTAAAGGAATGTTTTGAGTCCGACATTGTGAAAACCATTTAAACAAACATTGCTCAATGTCTCCATGTTCACAGTCCGCATTCTTTTCATCTTTAATGCCTTGGTGTTGCAAATGATCTCTCTATTTTTTAAAATTGTTGAAAGAGTACTCGGCGGAATATTAAATTGTTTAGCAACTTCTTGCTTCGATTTATCAGCTCGATCAACGGCATCAATTATTGACATTTTTTCGGGAACAGAAATTGATTTACGCTTTAACGAACTCATTTTGGCAAAAGTCAAGGCACGGAGTGACTACAATTTCACACATTTTGTATGTACACGCAACATAATTAAGGGACTTTTGCTTAATTCGCTTTGTTCTCACTTCGTTGTATAGAGACAATCAAAGCAAGACATTTTTATCCAGAAGTTTGAGAAAACGGAACTTTAACGGCTTGCCACAAATTTGATTTTGCCTTATTTTATTTTCGTTGTATAGAGGTGTTTGAAAAATTGCTTCGCTATATAGAGGCTTTCAGACACAGAAATTCTTCGTCATAGCTAAAGAGCATTTTTGAATGGAGAACTTCGTAAAAGCGAGGTTTTTTCGAGGGGCTTTATTAAAAATTCGTTATATTGAGTTTTTCGTTATAACGAATTTCGTTATATCGAGGTTCCACTGTATACGTCCAATTTGTACCAAAACACTACCCACCAAGTTTGACTCAAATCGGATAATTATTACGGCTACAAATCAATAAAACAAATCAACAATATAATCCATTTACTCCAGCAACAAAAAATTTCAAAGAAATCTGCCGTACTAACACAAAAGACCCGCGATCGAATCCGCGCGGCTCCAAATAAGAAATATATAAGAATATTCTTCTTTTGTTGTTGTATTTAAATTTAATTTGTATCAATACACTATACGCCAAATTTGAACTATTTTAATGCTCACGCACACACAAACATATGCAAAAATTCTTCACCACGCGGTGTGTGAGAAAGACAGAAATATTTGCGTTTTGTTCTTGCTCAAAACGAAATTGAAAGAGCGAGATGCAATGCTTTTGCTATATATGTATGTCGAACTAGCTTAAGTAAGCTAAAATAGGATGGTGGCGTAGTATGTAAAGATCGGTGGCACGATGGCTGGATGTGTTTGGTGGTTCGATTCTTGGTGACGACGCACAGTGGGGCCTTTTCTCATTTCGCTTATCAAAAATCATATCTTCTAAAGTAGTGAAGCGATTTTCAAAATTTAAAAAGCATTTGATAGCAAATTGTTCAAGCTACAAATTGAGTTATTACCGAGGTGCCACGTGCTCGGGTTGCTTAGATATTCAAGGTCAAAGTTGAAAAATATTTCTAGGCATATTTTACCCTTAAAATTCACTTAAAAAACGCTTTTTTGATGACAAATGAACTTTATTATTCTAATTTGATAAGATAAATAAGATTTTTTAATGTTTTGTTTTAATTTTTCATTTAAATTGCGAAAAAAATATACCATTGCAAGGGTACATTAATTTTGGTCTCCTCCAAAACCCTTAATGCTACAGAGCTGAAATTTTACACATAGACTTCTTTTTGCTGTAGGCATTGTATATCTCGAAATCATCCTTATCGGATAACTATATCATATAGCTCCCATAGGAACGATCGGTCAGAAATATAGTTTTAGAGCAATAACTCGAGTGTTTAAAAAGCGATTGTCACAAAATTTTCTACTTTGAAGTTTAGTACATATAGAAATGTCTGTGTTTAGTTTCAGCCAAATCGGTTGACTATATGTTATAGCTCCCATAGGAACATAGGAACAATCGGATCGAACATTTTTTTTTTGTCAAATTACATTTTTTTTCTTAAGCCATTAACATCTAATGTAGGTTTGACTTGTTTTATATGCTCTCCAATGATTTTGATTCATTATAAATATGTAAATATCAAATAATACTTTGCCAAATTTGCATGCGCTCTTCTTCTTCCTTGTACCTGGAACGCGTTTTTAACGCGAGGTTGCATTAGTTTTTTGAATTTTTGACAAATTTGCGCAAAAAAGCGCAAAACTACACTATATAGGTCTGATAGGTGAATATTCCCTCTATCACGTGTATATAATTATATCGTGAATCTCCGTGAATCTCTGTTGTTTTTCCTTCACTAAAGTTTAAAAAATGCGAAAATTTAGTGTATTTTTGAAACGTCTCCAATTTACTGAGTATTTCAAATTAGATTAATTTTTTTTACAACAAATAACTAAAAAATGATCTACTTTTCGAATAAAGTAAAAATATTCAAGATCAGTTGTTTAATTCGGCCAATATACAGTTTCAAAGTTGCAAGTTTTTTTTAAAATTCTAAATTTTTTTCTTACATGAAAAATGTCTCCACTTTGAGACGATGTAGCACCCACAACTCTTATCGGATTTCAATAATATTTTGGATCCATAACATTTGAAGTATTATCTGTCGATTTCACTTTTCAGTTTTACCAAACGCGATGGTGAAAAAAATGATTTTCGGTCAGCTATTCGGACAGAGGCCCCACTGTGCGTCGTAAAATTTGACTTTTCTTCATGGGCAAAGAAAAGGGGTTGGCATTTACTTCTGCCCTCAATATATATGTTTAAAAAAATGTTTTGATAAATTTTGCTCAAATTTTGCTTTAGTATTATAGGTATTTCATATATGCAGAAATAATATTGGTTGTGAAATATTTGAAATATTTTTGAAAAGCTTTTGCATTTCACGAGAATTTTTTCGTATGCTTATGCGTACACACATACACATGGTATAAGGAGGTATACTAAAAAGCAACTATGAGACCAAAAACTATAAATCTCATACAGCTGAATTTAAACCACTGTGTCGCAGCGCAGGACTTACTACAACAGACAGTCCGAGAAGAAGCGATCGACGTAGCGCTACTCAGGGAACCGTACAATGTAAATACTGCTGGTATGTGGGCATCTGACCGAGGGAAAAAAGCGTCAATCTGGTCCTGCAGCGCTTCCCCATTGCCGCTGGATGATGTCCAATCAGAAGAGGGCTTTGTTAGAGCCTTAGTCGGCAGCAAATACTGGATCTACAGCTGTTACCTCGCTCCCAGTCTGACTATCTCAATGTTCGGGAAATTAATAGATCTGCAGGTGGATGATGCTAGGGGACGACAAAATCTAATTATTGCAGGAGATTTCAATGCTTGAGCCACAGAATGGGGCAGTGACCGTACCGACGCTAGAGAACGGCTACTCTTAGAGGCCTTCGCTAGCCTTAGTATATCCCTACTGAACACAGGCATCCGACATACCTTTGTTAGGGCCGGTTATGGGTCCATTATTGACCTAACTTTTGTTAGCGATCCGATGGCGTGCTCAGCAAAATGGCGAATTAGTGACAGCTACACGGCAAGCGACCACGAAGCTATTCTCTGTAAGCTTGGGCACCATCAGCGTACCACAACTGAGTCAGTTAACAGCAGAGTAGTATACAAGCCAGACACATTAAACCTGCCAATGTTTGCCAGCTGCTTGTCCAATATAGGAATCATTGATACAACCTTGAGTGCTGAAGAGTCGGCGGATCAGATTATGGACTCCCTGGTAAATGCGTGCGATGCTAGTATGACACGTCGCAAGCAGTATAAGTGACACCATGCCCCTCTTTGCTGGTGGAACGAGTCCATCGCTGATGCTCGATATGCCTGTAATCACGCACGAAGGATATACCAACGCTCAAGAGGAACAACTAGGTTTACGGAACTGCAGCTGGAGTTCCGGCGAAGGCGCAAGGAGCTGAAGCATATATTTAGACAGAGCAAAGGAGAGTGTTTTTTGAAGCTCTGTGACTCAGCTGATAAGGACGCATGGGGAAAGGCATACCAGACTGTTGTCAAACGGGTCTGTGCAGAGAGACAGACATTACCAACCGATAATGTCATCCTGCGTCACATTGGTGAGACGCTGTTCCCGACTAAGTCGGCTGCAATACAAGCAAATATGCAGATGAATAGAAGCTGCGGCAACTACAACATTGAGGAGTGCACAGTGGATGAGCTCTCAGCAGTCGCGAATAGCTTGAAGATGGGAAAAGCACCTGGATTGGACGGTATCCCTAACCGAGCATTGAAGTTGGAGATAAATCTCCACCCGGAAGTTTTTGTCTCATTTTTTAACAAATGCTTTGACGAAGCGACTTTCCCTAACAGATGGAAACAGCAAATGCTTGTACTGCTGCCAAAGCCAGGCAAACCGTAAGGCGAAGCCTCTTCGTACAGCCCATTATGTCTGTTAGACACTACTGGTAAAATTTGGAGAAGCTTATAACCACCAGGCTAAATTGTGCAATCGAAAGTGGTGGTGGACTATCAACGAATCAGTATGGATTTAGGATGGCAAGGTCAACCGTTGACGCCATCTGTTGGGTCACAGGTACGGCAAGGGAAGCAATAACTGGTAGCCGTTGGAGAGGAGGCTCAAAGACATCCGAAATGCGTTCAATACTGCAAAATGGGAACGAATCTTGAAGAGCCTCAGTTTTGGGGCCACTATTGTGGAATGCCATGTATGATGGCGTCCTCCGGGTAAACCTTCCTGACGGGGCAAATTCTGTAGGATTCGCCGATAATATGGCGCTTGTAGTAGTTGCGAAAGAACTTGCTGAGTTAGAGAACAAAACCAACGCTACAATCGCGGCCATCAGTCAATGGCTTGCAGTCGCCGGGCTAGAACTGGCAACACAGAATACAGAGGCCGTGCTTATAAGTAGTCGCAAGAAGGTGGAAACAGCGAGGATTCTCGACGGGACTACTAGTATAGCATCCAAGAGGGCAATTAAATATCTTGGGGTCATGCTAGACACCAGGCTCTGTTATAAAGAGCACCTGGACTACATCAACCAAAAGGCTCTAGGATCAGCGCAGGCATTGTGGCGAATCATGCTCATACGTGGACCCAGACAACAGTGTAGGCTGCTACTTACGAGCGATATAAAATCCATCGTTCTATATGGTGCACCAGCGTGGCACAGTGCAGTGCAGGCTAAATCCTACAGGCGAGGAGTAGAAGCAACACTCAGGCTAAGTGGCATTAAAATATGCTGTGCATTTCGGACAATCTCAGACGAGGCAGCGTTTGTTATTGCAGGCCTAATCCCCTTTGCTGAACTGGTTAAAGAGTTGGAGGTGACATATGCGGCGTATAGGAACCCAACAATCCAGGATACCCATAATTCGAAGGCATCAATCCGGCAAGCAGCCCGTCGGGAGTCTATTGGCAGATGGCAGGCGAGATGGGATAAGACAGCCAAGGGACGATGGACTCACAATCTTAACCGAACATCGGAGAGTGCGTCGATAGGCGACATGGAGAAGTGATTTTCTATCTAACACAAATTCTCAGCGGCTATGGATGCTTTAGGAGCTACCTTAAGCGTTTTGGTCATGAAACAGATGACGCGTGCAGTTGGTGTGGTGCCGGAATATCCGAAGATGCCAGGCACATCGTATTCTTCTGCCCGCGATACGACAAGGAGAGAGGCACACTAGAGCCTCACCTTGGTACAAGAATCACAGCTCGAAAGACTGAGGAACGGGCAATAAACAGCAGACGCCCCTGCGAAGCAGTAATTCCAGGCAGTCCCGCAGGGGTATTTGTTCTTTGTTCTTGATTCCTGTATTGCTCAAATTTTGTATAGATGTACCATTTATTATTTTTATAAAGTATTTGAATGGATTAAATATATATGAATTAAAAAAAAAAAAAAAACATACATGTATTTTGAGGGATGGGCCCACCCCTCACAACAATTTGTCTTGTACCATACCCACATTTTATACATTTTTGTTAATATACGCCGCTGAAGGCATACCTTTAAGATGGAAACAGCCGAGTCGATTGAGACATGTCCATCTGTCTGTTTGTTCGCAGCTTTTTATACCCTGTACCCATAGGGTAAAAGGGTATATTAAAGTCGCTAAAATGTATGTAACAGGCAGAAATATACATTTCTGACCCCATAAAGTATATATATTCTTGATCAGCATCACTAGCCGAGTCGATTGAGCCATGTCCGTCTGTCCGTCCGTCCGTCTGTCCGTCTGTCCGTCTGTCCGTCCGTATGAACACCTAGATCTCGGAGACTATAAGAGCTAGAGCTACCAAATTTGGTGTGAACATCCGTCTTATGCCCAGGCAGGTCAAGTTAGTTTCAAATTTTTGCCACGCCCACTTCCGCCCCCGCAAATAAAAAAAGAAAATTTTAAAATCAATTTACTAGAGCTGTATGAAAGATAACGAATTCTTATTTTGTAGACATATTTATATAGTCAAACTGCACAAACTGACCAAATTTCGTTCAAATCGAGCAATAAACATCGGAGATATAGCCATTTGAATTTTGTACTAAATTACCAAGGCGGCATTGGCAGATAAGAAAGAGCGAGATAGCATGCGTTCGCTGCTGCTGCATGTAAAGGGGAATTTTGTTTTGAATTGATTGCGATTTCGAGAGTGTTCGAACTTTTGTTTAGTGCCTACGCAAATTAAGATAGTTTAAAATTTTTGCCACGCCCACTTCCGCCCCCGCAATTTAGAAAAAATGAATTACTAGAGAAGTTTTAAAGAAATCACATTCTTACTTGGCACATCTAATAATGTGGCCAAAATGCAACATCTGACTAAATTTAGTCGAAATCGGACAATAAATATAGGAGATATACGAATGTGCGTTTTGTACTGAACCAACAAGTGCGAGATTAGCTGTGCCAGGTGTGAGCGAGATAGCATGCATTCAATGAAAATTTTGAGTTAAATCAAAGGAGATCTCGAGGGTGTTCGACTTTATTCAATATAACTAGTTGGTACAGGGTATACTCAATGTCGGCAGGGACGACTTGCTTGCTTCATTTTTGAACTTAAATTTAAGCTACGTAGTTGAAACTTTGTAGTTAGCTTTCTTAAATGTGTAGGTAGATCAAGTATAAAAATCGGTCGGATCGGATTACTATATGATATATCCAATATCGGAATAATAGGGTTCAAATTAAAAAAATTTTTTTTTCTTTTGGAATACAGTGAAACCTCGATATAACGAACCTGAAGGGAACCAGAAAATTTTTCTATTGATTCGCTATAGGTACTTATTTGTAAAACCTTGGCAAAACGAAATTTAAAGAAATCTGAAAGAAAGTTCGTTATAAATACTGTTTAATCTGTTTACATTAAAATAATGATAGAACTGCACTGAAGTGGAGTGTATATAAAAAATAAAAAGTTATACATTTTTTCAATTAGTTTTTATTAAAATAATTGGTTATTTTAGATTCGAATGCACTTTTTATACCCTGTACCCATAGGGTAAAAGGGTATATTAAAGTCGCCAAAATGTATGTAACAGGCAGAATTAAGCATTTCCGACCCTATAAAGTATATATATTCTTGATCAGCATCAACAGCCGAGTCGATTGAGACATGTCCGTCTGTCCGTCTGTCCGTCTGTCCGTCTGTCCGTCCGTCCGTCTGTCCGTCTGTCCGTCCGTCCGTCCGTCCGTCCGTCCGTCCGTATGAACACCTAGATCTCAGAGACTATAAAAGATAGAGCATCCAAATTTGGTGTGAACATGCGTCTAGTGTGTACACAGATCAAGTTTATTTCAAATTTTTGCCACGCCCACTTCCGCCCCCGCAAATCGCGAAAACGTATTACTAGAGCTGTATTAAAGATATCGTATTCTTACTTGGCACACCTAATTATATATCAAAACTGGACCAGCTGACCAAATTTAGTCAAAATCGGACAATAAATATCGGAGATATACCTATATGACTTTTGCACTGAATTGCCAAGGCGACATTGGCTGCCAAGAGTGAGCGAGACAGTATGCGTTCGCTGTTGCTGCATGTTATAGAGAATTTTGCATGAAATTTATGGCGATTTCGAGGATATTCTATTTCATTTAATATAACTAGTTGGTACAGGGTATACTCAATGTCGGCAGGGACGACTTGCTTGCTTCATTAAAATAGCCTCCTGTGTCTCAAGAAAAGTTTGGAGCTTTTCAACCATTTGTTTGGCTTCTTTGACAGTAATCACGTTCTCGACCTCTTCATCCTCCTCAACAATGTCGACCGTATTTCTGTTTAAAACACTGTCAACAATGTCATCATCAGTAATATGGCCCGTAGTACTGACGTTATCATCGATAGTAACAAAATCATCAAATCTTTTATCCAAATTGAAATGGTTTTTAATAACAATTCTTCGCTCTCTTGAACACAATCATTTGTGGTCAAAATATTTGGACTGTCGACAAAGCCACATGTCGCAAAACAGTTGACAATCGTAGGTTGTTTTACGTTTTCCCATGCTTTATGGGCCATTCTGATGCCTTGAAGAACGTTAATGTTACTCTTGCGCCCCTCTTCCATATCATTGATTAAAACTTTGACCACCTCCTTGCGATAGAATTGCTTAAAATTTTTAATTATTCCCAGATCTAGAGGTTTTAATAGATTTAAGTGATGTAGGGTTTTTATGTGCCATGCAGTTATCAACGAGCAATAACACTTTTCGATTGGCCTTAGTCATTTCGTTGTCAAATTTTTCTAAGTAATCCAACCATATTTCAGTAGTCATCCAAGCTTTTTTGTTCGCAAAGTAGTCCACTGGTAAGCTTTTAATATTTTTAAAGCATCTTGGATTAGTTGATTTTCCGATTACCAGCAATTTTCTCTTCTCAGTGCCAGAACTATTTACTGTAATCAAAATTGAGAGTCTTTCCTTGCTATGTTTTCCACCGTGTCATTTCTCAGATGTAAGTGCCATTGTTCGATCTGGTGCGCATTTAAAAAATAGCCCAGTTTCGTCTGCATTAAAAATATTGTGGGGCTGATATTCTGCCAACAGACATGGTATATACGTTTTCCAGTTAGAACAAACTTGGTCACTTACACTGGCACTTTCCCCACTCACTTTCGTTGCTAGCTTTAAATTCCTTGTGTCCCATACGTACAGCGAATTCTTCAGCTTTAGTTTTAATTAACGAACCTCCTAAAGGAATGTTTTGAGTCCGACATTGTGAAAACCATTTAAACAAACATTGCTCAATGTCTCCATGTTCAGCAGTCCGCATTCTTTTCATCTTTAATGCCTTGGTGTTGCAAATGATCTCTCTATTTTTTAAAATTGTTGAAAGAGTACTCGGCGGAATATTAAATTGTTTAGCAACTTCTTGCTTCGATTTATCAGCTCGATCAACGGCATCAATTATTGACATTTTTTCGGGAACAGAAATTGATTTACGCTTTAACGAACTCATTTTGGCAAAAGTCAAGGCACGGAGTGACTACAATTTCACACATTTTGTATGTACACGCAACATAATTAAGGGACTTTTGCTTAATTCGCTTTGTTCTCACTTCGTTGTATAGAGACAATCAAAGCAAGACATTTTTATCCAGAAGTTTGAGAAAACGGAACTTTAACGGCTTGCCACAAATTTGATTTTGCCTTATTTTATTTTCGTTGTATAGAGGTGTTTGAAAAATTGCTTCGCTATATAGAGGCTTTCAGACACAGAAATTCTTCGTCATAGCTAAAGAGCATTTTTGAATGGAGAACTTCGTAAAAGCGAGGTTTTTTCGAGGGGCTTTATTAAAAATTCGTTATATTGAGTTTTTCGTTATAACGAATTTCGTTATATCGAGGTTCCACTGTATACGTCCAATTTGTACCAAAACACTACCCACCAAGTTTGACTCAAATCGGATAATTATTACGGCTACAAATCAATAAAACAAATCAACAATATAATCCATTTACTCCAGCAACAAAAAATTTCAAAGAAATCTGCCGTACTAACACAAAAGACCCGCGATCGAATCCGCGCGGCTCCAAATAAGAAATATATAAGAATATTCTTCTTTTGTTGTTGTATTTAAATTTAATTTGTATCAATACACTATACGCCAAATTTGAACTATTTTAATGCTCACGCACACACAAACATATGCAAAAATTCTTCACCACGCGGTGTGTGAGAAAGACAGAAATATTTGCGTTTTGTTCTTGCTCAAAACGAAATTGAAAGAGCGAGATGCAATGCTTTTGCTATATATGTATGTCGAACTAGCTTAAGTAAGCTAAAATAGGATGGTGGCGTAGTATGTAAAGATCGGTGGCACGATGGCTGGATGTGTTTGGTGGTTCGATTCTTGGTGACGACGCACAGTGGGGCCTTTTCTCATTTCGCTTATCAAAAATCATATCTTCTAAAGTAGTGAAGCGATTTTCAAAATTTAAAAAGCATTTGATAGCAAATTGTTCAAGCTACAAATGGAGTTATTACCGAGGTGCCACGTGCTCGGGTTGCTTAGATATTCAAGGTCAAAGTTGAAAAATATTTCTAGGCATATTTTACCCTTAAAATTCACTTAAAAAACGCTTTTTTGATGACAAATGAACTTTATTATTCTAATTTGATAAGATAAATAAGATTTTTTAATGTTTTGTTTTAATTTTTCATTTAAATTGCGAAAAAAATATACCATTGCAAGGGTACATTAATTTTGGTCTCCTCCAAAACCCTTAATGCTACAGAGCTGAAATTTTACACATAGACTTCTTTTTGCTGTAGGCATTGTATATCTCGAAATCATCCTTATCGGATAACTATATCATATAGCTCCCATAGGAACGATCGGTCAGAAATATAGTTTTAGAGCAATAACTCGAGTGTTTAAAAAGCGATTGTCACAAAATTTTCTACTTTGAAGTTTAGTACATATAGAAATGTCTGTGTTTAGTTTCAGCCAAATCGGTTGACTATATGTTATAGCTCCCATAGGAACATAGGAACAATCGGATCGAACATTTTTTTTTTGTCAAATTACATTTTTTTTCTTAAGCCATTAACATCTAATGTAGGTTTGACTTGTTTTATATGCTCTCCAATGATTTTGATTCATTATAAATATGTAAATATCAAATAATACTTTGCCAAATTTGCATGCGCTCTTCTTCTTCCTTGTACCTGGAACGCGTTTTTAACGCGAGGTTGCATTAGTTTTTTGAATTTTTGACAAATTTGCGCAAAAAAGCGCAAAACTACACTATATAGGTCTGATAGGTGAATATTCCCTCTATCACGTGTATATAATTATATCGTGAATCTCCGTGAATCTCTGTTGTTTTTCCTTCACTAAAGTTTAAAAAATGCGAAAATTTAGTGTATTTTTGAAACGTCTCCAATTTACTGAGTATTTCAAATTAGATTAATTTTTTTTACAACAAATAACTAAAAAATGATCTACTTTTCGAATAAAGTAAAAATATTCAAGATCAGTTGTTTAATTCGGCCAATATACAGTTTCAAAGTTGCAAGTTTTTTTTTAAATTCTAAATTTTTTTCTTACATGAAAAATGTCTCCACTTTGAGACGATGTAGCACCCACAACTCTTATCGGATTTCAATAATATTTTGGATCCATAACATTTGAAGTATTATCTGTCGATTTCACTTTTCAGTTTTACCAAACGCGATGGTGAAAAAAATGATTTTCGGTCAGCTATTCGGACAGAGGCCCCACTGTGCGACGTGAAAATTTTTAGGTGTGTTTTTTTTTTTTTGGTTTTTTTTGATTATGTTAAACATTTATTCCAATTATTCTAAAATTTTTGTTTTTATATTAAATAAAAAAACAGTGGAGCTGCAAGGGTATACAAACTTCGGCAAGCCGAAGTTAGCTTCTTTGATATTTTTTTTTTTTGAAGTGACCAGTACGTCACCAGGAAATTCTAAAATGGTAAATAAAATTAAAAAATTATTTCTTTTTGATATTTAGTTACACAATTGTTTAACGCACAGTTTTCAAAGCCTCCCATTCTTGAGCTAATCGCTAAATGAAATGAGAGTTAAATATGTATATAAATATACATATATACATATATACATAAATATAAATATGTACATGTGTATGTGTGTACGCATAAGCATACGAAAATATTCTCGTGAAATGCAAAAGCTTTTCAAAAATATTTCAAAGGGGGTATTGAAAACAAATATTATTGCTGCATATATGAAATACCTAAGGTGCGCGCAATAAGTAAGTGGGACAAGAACTTATCACATTATATTGTCCACAAAATACAATTTTTCGTTTTCTTCTTTCTTCCTATATTTTGGTTGTAGTGTGCTCGACCAATATACAAGGAATTATAAAAAAAGTACCGCTGGGTTTTTCCGTTAATTTGATTTTAAGAAGCCGTTGTAGCGCTTTGCGAACGAAATAAGTAAATGGGACAGATTACTTTGCTTTCATTTGTGGATCAAAAACAACGTGTAGTTCCAAGTTTTAATTTTACATTTTGTGTAACATATCAAAACAAATAAAAAAAGGGAAGTGCCAACCAATCTCAACATTTGTAAAAATTCAGAATGAACTTTTTTATAAAAAAATGTCGAGTTTCGCTCGTTTAACTAATAAAGAACGTGGGAGAATTGTTGCATTGCGTGAAATGGTCATGTAAATTTGCAAAAATGTAGAGAATGTTCGAAAAAATAAGAAAACAGTTAAAAAATATCAAAGAAGTTAACTTCGGCCGTGCCGAAGTTTATATACCCTTGCAGTTCTTTACTCTTTATAAATTTCTTTATGAGATCAATACAACTTTACAACAACAGGTTTTTCTTAAGCAAATAAATTTGATTAGTTTCTTTATTTTTGTCGCAATTAAAAAAGGCGTTTTATTCAAAGTACATACATATAACATTATAAATTAATTATATATAGAGGTCCTCCAGCAATAAAAAGAAGAATTAAATAAGAATTAATAAAATAATTAACACTTAATAACTAATAAATAAGTTTTAATAAAATAAATAAATTAGCAAAATAAAAGAAAGAAACAAAACTAAATTTTGGAATAAGAAAAAATACTTATATTAGGTCATGGCTTCCGTCTGCATTGTAGGATAATAAATATTGCTTCCTTCTGCTCTGAAAAACAAGATCAAAATAATTAGTTGAATTGTTATTTATTGTTATATGTAGGTCTGCACATTTTCCTCCTGAAAAATAAGAAAATTATGTTTAAATCTTACTCCTTGTATGGGATCCTTCCTTAGGGTCGAAGCTTTATTCTGAAATGAAATAAAATTGTTAAGTATAAAACATAAATTGGGGAATTCCTTCTGCTATATTGGGGACATCCTTCTACACTGAAAATAGAAAAAATTTAATTAGTAAAATAAATAATACTTAATAACTAATAAATAAGTTTAAATAAAATAAATAAATTAGCAAAATAAATGAAAGAAACAAAATTAGATTTTGGAATAAGAAAAGATACATATATACTTATGAGGTCGTGGCGTTCTTCCATACTGTAAAATAATAAACATTACTTTTAGACTTCCTTCTGCTCTGAAAAACATGATCAAAATAATTAGTTGAATTGTTTTAATCAGGTCCGGGCTTTATCTCCTGAAAATAAGAAAATACTGATTAAACCTTACTTATTGTTTGGGATCCTTCCATAGGGTCGAAACTTTATTCTTCACTGAAATGAAATAATAGGAATAATTAGGAATAAAATATAAATTGGGAGCTTCCTTCTGCTATAATGGGGACATCCTTCTTCACTGAAAATAGAAAAAATTTAATTAATGTATTTGCTGAAAATAGAAGAAAGTTATTAATGGCAAACAAATATTCCGTCATGGTGGCTGTATGGGGTTTCATAGACTTGGGCTCTGATGTTTGCCAAACCAGTTGAAAATGCCCAGTCGATTTCCGTTAATTGTTTTGTTGTTGGGACTTTTTGAAGAAGAGACGTTAACCCCAGGCCATTCAGTGTTAATTCTAGCTGATCCTGACCTGTTGAGCGACATATATTAAAGTCGCCCAAAACAACTATTTTACCATACAGCTCTTTTAAATCCGTTAAATATGAGGAAATTATACCTCTGAATTGATTTCCGGGAAACGATGGATTTCTGTAAGTCACGAGATACACAACGTCAACGTGCTTAAATGTCACGATCTGACATATTTCATTGGGATTATTCGTTTCAATACTCTTTTGCTCTAAAACCACTATGTTTTCAACAATTTGTGGTTTCGCATATATTATAATCCCGTTGCGCGATCTTCTGTTTTGTTCACAGGTGCGCCCATTAATTCTCGCGATTATTTCAAATCCAACAGTGCCACATTCTTCCCCCTCTCTTGACCAACTTTCCACGAAGCATAAAATGTCTGCTGATTGTAGGAATATGTCTTCCAATATATCTGCATTGCGCAGATGCAGGCCTTGAACATTGTGGTAATATGTCAATATATTATTTGATGGCTTATCAAGAAGCCACTTTAGGCAGGGTGTCAGAAGTTTATCAGTTCTGAGGCTATTTAGCTCAATATAAACTGCATCTGTTTGCTGCATTTCCCTTGGTGGAGAAAATTTACCAATAATATATAGTCCTCCTGCATTGGTTGCTCTGCTGCAAGCTACATAAAGTGCAGATCGACTCATGCCATCTTGCAAATTCACCACTACTTTGCTATACGTTGCACCTTGGCTCTTATGTATAGTTATAGCTTCAGCAGGCACCACAGGAAATTGACAACGCTCAATTGTTACCTGTTCATTCTTGCGGTATTGAAAGGATCTTAACACTCGTACAATCGGCGTCCAATCAGGGTGAGATCTATTTCCGTTCTTCGATCTTGCTTCGGCTCCAACCGAATCCTCCAGAAACTTTATCCAAAGCGTCGACACTATTATGTTCGATCCACTTGGTAAGCAGTCAACTCCCATTAGTTGGCCACTAGCTCCATTTACTAATCCGTCACTGGTATCGATATTCACAGTTATCATATACTTCGCAGTGGTTTTTAGAATTAGTGTGTATGGAAGGCCTTGAGTATCCGATGTTTTAAATCCTTGAACATTTTCCAAAATCTTTGTTTTATTCGCTGGAGATATAGAAACTGCTTTTATAGTGTCATTCGCAGTTGAAATGAACTGTTCAGTATTAATTTGAGCAAGTTTTAGAGTATTATAATTATTTGCTTTCGCATTTGAATAAAAGAGCCTTACTGCTTCATCTGGGATATTGATAATTTCCCGAGCACTGACTTCTCTTTCTTTAATTAAAGCAATATCGCTATTTGTCATTTTTCCTTCCGACATGTTATTCAACGCCACAGCGAAAGCGCAATCTTCCCGTTGGCGCATAATTTCCGTAAGCTCATAAAACTTAAACAGGTCCCAAAGCGGAGTTCCAGTAATGACACTGTAATTATCTCTTGGGTTGGCACAGAATATCCATCTATCGCCAACTGGGGGTAGCTGTTTCAAATCTCCAAAAGCAATTATTGAAATTCCGCCGAAATATTCATTCGTTCGAAAGATCTGCTTTAATCGACTATCCAAATAAGATAGCATTTTAGCACCAACCATTGATATCTCATCAATTATGATTAGCTTAAGATCAATAAGCTTTGAGTGCATTGTGTTCAAAACATCGTTATTTAATGGCCTCAATCCATTTGAGGACTGATTTACTGGCAATGAAAAGAGTGAGTGCAACGTGAGACCCCCAATTCCAAATGCAGCTTTTCCCGTTGGCGCGGAAAGCAATACTTTGGTCACTTCTGGGTTGCTACCCGCAATAGTGGTAAATCTCAACATAAGTGACTGATAAATAGTAGTAATGAGTCTACTCTTCCCCACTCCTGCGCCACCTCCGACATATTCATAAAAAGTTTTATTAGCGTTCATGCTATTCATTACATGGGCATAATATTGTCGTTGTTTATTATTAAGCGAGCGCACCAATTCATGTAAATTATTTTCAGGAATCAATGGGGGCAATCTTATAACTCTGGGCCCATTCTCTTCAGAGTTTTGATCAGGTTCGTTTTGTTGGAACACGTTAGGGTCTCTTGCAACTTCGGGAATTGCAAATCCTCTAAACTCTTCATCCAAAAGTTGTGAGGCAGCAATTTCTCGGTTTTCATTATCGTCATTTTCCATTTGAACGTCCAGTAAAATTTGGTCGAAGAGCTCTTCATTTATCGCATCATATTTCTTCCTGTTGGCATCAATTAACATTTTATTATTGTTGTATGTTGCTTCATTGTCATTATTAATTATATCGCACTCTTCATTGCGCCAAGGGAAAAACAGCGTTACAAGTTCTCTGTAATAATCCAATCTGGATACATTTTTGCTGAACCTTCTCCATCTTAGGATGTAAGGATTTTTTCTTTTCCGCATGACGCCTGATCCGTTTTGCAGTTGATATTCTTCCGGTGATTCATCAAAATCTTCCTCCACAATTTCTTCTGGAGGATTTTCGTCATCCTCCTCTATATTTCCGTCCGCCTCTCTTCGTCTTTTCGAAGATTTTCGTTCATATAGTGCGGCAAAATCAGCCAGACATTCATGTTCCATAGATTCTGGTCTGAGTATATAGTAATCGTGAAGTCCCGGCACATAAATATTTGTTGAGCCAGGAGGAAGTCTCTCCAATTCCTTTTTTGACTTTATCATGCGAACTCTTTGATCAGGATGCGATGTATTTACGAAAATGTTTCCATTGCTCGTTTCTGACAAATGAAGCCCCAGAATATTATACACAGCTTCTTGAGCTGATATTTCAGTTCCGTTAATGAACTTGCTTCCGAGATGTTGTAATTTCTCTTTAATTGATCGATCTCGATGGCCTCCAGCAGTAATTTCATCCATGGCCTCACGAAGCAGTTTTGATACACCTCTGTTTGATTTATTTATATAATTTATAATGTAACTACAGCATCCATATGCATCCAAAATGAATTGAATATCCATATTTGCTCTATGTAGTTTTAGTATATCATGATTATATGCATTCAGCATTATATCAGAAAACTTTCTTTGCAGAAATATTTGAGGTTTCTTTAAGGTTGTCCTTATTGATAAAATATATTCATCATAATTAATGCCCAGGTGTGTAAGAAAATTATCAAAATTGTTAAGATTTATTTGTTCAGCATGCGAAATATTAATTTTGTCATCCAACAGTTCTTGAATGCGTTTCCAAGTTTGTTTGTAAATTGGATTGGGAGTTTCTTCGTCGTCAAACGGATACAAAATTTTTGTTTCACGCATTGGAGGGTATGGAATATTAAACCGACATTTGCTTTCTCTACGAATTTCTTTTTTACAAGTGGCACTATGTTTGTGGTATTGATATCTTAGAACATCTTGCAACTCTTCGTTGTCTCCATTGGTAGTGATGAACGTATCAATAAATCTAACCACTTCTTCTGTGTTTAATGAGCCGTCACTATTCTGTAGTTTTGGCGCTCCTCTCAGCCAATACATGCCATGGGAGTGTGGTGAGCCACGTTGTTGAAATTCGATTCTCCAATAATAATGAGAAAGCTGGAAATCACCGAAAATATCATTGCTTTTGAAAAGCTTCATTAACTGGTGCAGTCGGTGGTCAAAATATCTGGAGCACGTCGCAGGATCTGAACGGATTAATCTTGCCTTTTCAGAACTTGGCAGATTCGAAGCTTCATCCTCACTGATAACTTTGTTATCAATAAGAAGAGATAGAATGACCAGGAGTTCATTCCATTTGGTCTCGGCCGCGGAGAGGGTTATGAAAAATGTTGGTAATCCAAACTGGCGAATCATGGCCAGAACTTTTTTTTTTCCGCCTCCCAATGAGCTGGGGCAGAACGCAATCCTTTTAGCAAGTGGTATCCATCGTCGTGCTGAACCAGGGTGTTCACAAAGTTTTCATCCATCATATTTGCCGCAGTAACATGCGCTGTGCCAGACTTTTTTCTAAGGCAAATAGAAATCGCATTCTTGATACGTGTCATTTCATAGCACTTGTACATGTACAAAATTTTTGGTATTTTCGCACAGCGGCGGTCGTAGTACCGAAGTTGGGACTTTGCTTTTCGTCCATATGTGGTTTTGCAGTTAAAAATTTTTCCGCATGATATTGAAGGAAAGGATAGTTCTTCAGCATCTTCCTGAGAAGTCATATCTACAGGACGCCGACCCTCACCGGGAGCCATTGCAATTCTTTCAATAATTGCATTATTTTCAATTGGCTCATTCTCCAGCAAGGTTTCCTGACCACCGGGATTTAAATTGTCTTCATCCTCGTTGCCTTGTGGATCAGGATCTATCTCCATTCGCTCTGCAAGAAGTTGTTCCACGATTGGTCGATCTTCTTGATCAGCAATAAATGGAACTTCTGCATTATTTTCAAATGCCGTGAGCCAATCCGTTAATATTGAAATGCCATGCTTTTGGTATAGCTCAGTGCTTAACAAGAATCTTAGCGCTTCCATTACTTTAGCTGGTCTTATAGTCTCCGTCATGAAACTGTGTCGATATTCCAGCTTGCGCTTTAGGTGTACTTGCACCACATGGCTGTTATCAAAGGAACGAGGCAGCGCAGTTACCGTGTCGGAAACGGAAATGGGAACATTAACCACGGCTCCTCTTACTGCGCACTGCTTTTCATAGCCCAGGGATATAATTCTCATGAATGGAATTATCGGCGATATCAGTCGTTCTTCTAGGCAAGTTATGTCTTTGAGGCAGTCGGGAATTTCAGGGAAATCGAACCCTTCGGAAAGGCAAATGTTTGGTATTTTACCTTGATTATTTATTGATTTGTGACACGTAGAGCAAAATGAGTAAGAGTCATTTGTGGACGGAAACTTTTCAGACAAATAAAAGGACTTTGTTATATCCAACAGAGGATATTTTAGGGAAATTCGATTCTTGTCCAAGTACTTTGTGTTGTGCTTAAAAAATGTGCCTCCACAGCTCGTACATATTTCCGTTGGGCCCATCTTTATTTGTCTTAAATATGTTTGGCGTGCCAGACTCATTCGCTGCTGCATTTGCAACTCTCTATGTTGCAGCGTCTCTTCTTGTGACATTGCAGCTCTGGCTTCTCTATTACGTTGGGATTGTCGTTGTGACTCCGCTTCACGATTTTGAGAATTTTGGCGATAATTAATAACCCGTGCTTCATTCATATGTCGAATTTCTTCAGCAATTCTCCGGGCTTGCATTCGAGTCACTCTTCTTTGAGATGAATTCAAATTTTGCTCTCGTCTTCTTATAGCCACATTTCGTCTTACATTTTGACGATTATTTGCATCACGTTCCCGCTCAGTTTCTCTGTACTCCACATTCTGTCTTCGAACAGAATGTTCGGCAGTATTACGGTCTTGTTCCTGCCGCCTCGCATCCAAATCTTCACGTCGAATGGAGTGGGATAATGCGTCTCGTTCGCGCTCTGTTTCCCTGTACTCCAAATTCTGTCTTCGAACAGAATGTTCGGCAGTATTACGGTCTTGTTCCTGCCGCCTCGCATCCAAATCTTCACGTCGAATGGAGTGGGATAATGCGTCTCGTCCGCGCTCCGTTTCCCTGTACTCCAAATTCTGTCTTCGGACAGAATGTTCAGCTGTATTACGCTCTTGATCCTGGCGTCTCGCATCCAAATCTTCACGTCGAATGGAGTGGGATAATGCGTCTCGTCCGCGCTCTGTTTCCCTGTACTCCAAATTCTGTCGTCGGACAGATCGTTGAGCAGTATTACGCTCTTGTTCCTGCTGTCGAGTAGATATATTTTCCCTTCGTATAGTATGAGAAGCAGCATCATCTTGGCGCTCTCTATTTCTATACGTGGCATTACTCCGGCGTGTAGAACGTGACAATGCATCCTGTCCGCGTTCTCGAGCTCGAGCTTCCAAATCATTTCGGCGATTATTAGCCAAACGTTGTGAATTTGTTTCTCGAATTGAAACAGGATCATCTTCATAGCGTTGCTGACTATAATTTACCATTTCTCGGCGACGTTGTTCAGCAGATTTTTTTTTTAAGCGCGGCATTTTAAATTTTTTTGTTCGGCGGAATTTGACGTTAAATTGAATAGCTGTAAAAAATATTATATTATTCTGAAAACAAGATAATATGATGTGTAAAGGTGAAGATTAAAATTATGCTGAAAATAAAGGGTTATTTTATATGTTTGTATATTGTATGTAAAAGACTGCTACTTGGAAAAATAAATTCACAAGCCCTGAAAAAGACAGTATTTAAACAATAAAATACAAGAGTCTTGAAAAAGACTTGTATTTAAATAATTTAAAACACTTGTCTTAAAAAAGACTAGCAATTAAAAGGCAATTTCAAAAAAAAACTTACGAATTTTTCCAGTGTTGGCAGCGTCAAAAGGGCAACAGCAACTTCACTCGCGATCGCGGTGGTTTAGGAAGCGCGCTCACTATTTAAACACTTACACGTTTCACAACACTTAAAAAAATCACAAGTTTTAAACTTTCAGAAACGGCGCCAAAAATCGAGAAACACAGATTAATTTTGCGAGCAGCAGTCGGACAGCCTTCATCGGTCGGGAAATCGATTAAGACTGAATCGAATTTTAAATAGCAAAACCACGAAAGCTATCGAGTTTCATGTTCCGATTGTCATTTTATTCCAAATATGAAACTATTGCTATCCCTGTCTCTCTCACAATGTTTCAATAAGAGCTCTCTTAGAGAAACTTTTGATAGTTAATATCTAATTTAAATGACTTACTAACTATTCTATAAGCTAAAATAGAAAAGCATTTATACATACACGCCTGTATATATGTTCATACATTTTGTATAGTAATTACACCTTAATGAAAACAACTCTCTCCGCAAATTCAAAAGCAATTTGTTTTTTTCCCACAAAAGTCTACCCCTCCCCCCCTTATCAATAAGTAAAATATTTCTCACACTCTTTGGCGGGCGTTTTCATCCAAAAACTCACTCACGACAAATATACATACATAAATACGTATGTACTAATAATGTGTAGGATTACAGATGATTTCATATATATGTATGTAAATACAGATTAATACCAAAGTATGTAACTCTTGTCTGTATTTTGCAGCGTTCTTAGTTAGTTAGTTTTAGTTTTTTTTGACGTGAAAATACGCAAAACAGGTCCAGTTCCAAGAACTATGGCATAAGTTCTCACTACTCTTTCGTCAAAATTTTGAAACGAAGTTTCTTATCGCGCGGTAGGGGCTAAACCGAAAAAATTAAGACTAAAAAGTGTAACGACACTTTTACCGTTACCAAATGTTTTGTCTTTTTCTTTCGCATTGAACAGTGTCTGAGTATGTAGACAGAGAGGGACGCACAAGCAGCGATCGCGAGCTCGAGGGCAGAGGGACGCACAAATAAATGCGGGACGAACAAGCAAAGATTCTGAGATTGAGAAAGCGTCATAAATGTGTGAGGCAGAGGTAAAAAGAAAAAGGTCGCGATCGCGGCTCGCTGCCCACAAACTCACACATGCATATACGTACATACATATGTACATATGTATGTATTCGCGGTATATATTGCACATATGTACATATATGCTCGGATTCGCCATTCCGATCCCTTTTTCTCTGCCCGGATGCTTGTTTGTTGCAAATATTGTCGTCGGGCGAAATTTGGCAGCCCACCTTGCATTAAATTATTATTGCATCTTACCCATGGAATGTCTAAAATACCTGACAAAAGATTTTTTCAAAATCTAAAGACGTTTAGAAGTAATAGCCGTAAACCAGAGTAGGTGTATATAGAGCCTGGTTGCGGGCAACAACATTCAAATATGTTTTACTAGACTCGGTTCCTTAAAACTGCTGGCAAGATGTGTATATCAAAAACTCCCTAACCGATTTTGCTCAAATTTTCAAATTATTTTTATTATAATAAACCCATTTTTTTATAAACCTATTTGAACTACATATGTAATATAATTGTGATCGCTTTGTTGTTTTTTTTTTAGCTAAATAGTCTCCCAAAGTGGGTCGAAAAAGTGACTTTTATCAAATCTGTAAAAAATTAATTTTTTTGGAATTTTGAATTTTTTATAGTTTTTCGTAAGGGCTGAAGTCTTACAATTTAAATAATGTTTGGTTTTTGCAATTCGGATAAACGTAACCGTTGGCATTTTGGTAGCATTTGAGCTACGTTTTTTTATATGGTTTCCTGTTGGGCGGAGTATTTCGAAATATGTACATTCATCCATATGTATATAGTTTTTAAAAAAATATTTAAAAAAAAATTTTAAAAGTATTAATTAAAATAAATTTATTTTTTTCAAAATTGCATGAATAAAGCAGCTATCACCCCCTTAATCGAAAGAAACTTCGTTTCATCTGGGTGTCCCATGACACCTCTCTTCTTTTTTTTTTCTCACGCTCTAACCTTGAACAAATATTGGCACGCTTTTAATACAGATAATGGCAAAAATTACATAAGCAATGTAACTCGTTTCATCTTATTTCCATAAGCCTTAAAAAACTGACAAAAAGAAAGCCTTTTGTCTAAATATATTATTCTATTTATTCTTGGAAACATGCAGAACAAGTGCCATTCCACGAAGTAATGCGTAAGTTCTCACGCCTCCCCCCTGAACAATTTTTCTCACGCTCTAACCTTGAAAAAAATATTAGCGCGGTTTTAAGAAAAAACCCGTAGACAATTTCTATACACACACCTACACATTGATTTGACTGTCAAGACGTGGTAACGCACAAGTGTAATTCCATAAAGTGGATCAAAAGTCGCCTGGAAAAAGTCTTAGTACTAGGCAAACAGAAAATTTAGCAAGGAGTTTCAATACCATTCGTTTGCATATTCTCTTTTGTCTTCGTTTCATTCCTCATAGTCCAACTATTGCCTAGCCTTTTGGCATCATAATGCCATCTCTTTTATTCTTAAGGCTTAAGATGATCGCCTAAAAAACCTGCGACATATACACACATACATATGTATTCCATTGGTTCTCACGGTCCCCCCTCTCTTACGTCCCTTCGACTAAAAGATTTTTTCTCTCACGCTCTAACCAAAAAATTCCCGGGCATATTAAATTAGTTCTTTTCCCGAAATATTGATTTACGACCTTCCACACGTGATTTTGCAAGTTCCACATGCATACATGTACTCTAAAATCAGTTGCCACAAGTGATTCTATATCAGGAGAAGAGAAAATTTAGGCGAAGTCCCAAGTTTCATAAACATATTTTTATTCCGTTGCGAAATCTTGTCCCGCTCTCGGGTAGTGCTGAGAGAGCTTCTCTCAATTTTACTCTTTACTACATACATACGTACATACACACATATATATGCATCTATGTATGTTCAAGGTTCGTATCTACATATGTACATGCATTTATATATGTCAATATATATCATAATAACTAATCCATATGAAGAAATGCACTTGCGTCTATATTTTTTGCCAGAACTAAAAAGTTTCACTTGACCAGCTAACGAACATGCATGAACACGATCGTAAACACAACGCAAGCTTACTCCCACAAGTTTAGTTTTCTACACAAAAACAACAAGGGCTACGTTACACTCATTCCTCTCAAATTTTAGTCTTTCTCTACAGAAATATATGTACATACATACATATGTACATATGTATGTATGTATATTTATGAAACTTGGGATTTCGCCTTCATTTTCTCAAGCATGAAAGTAAAAGAGATGGCATCATAGTTTTTACCAGAACTCTAGTCCAGAGTTGAACCATGAAGAATGAAACGAAGACATAAGAGAATATGCAATAGAAATGATATTTAAAATTCGTTGCTAAATTTTCTGTTTGCCTAATGCAAAAACTTTTTCCAGGCGAATTTTGATCCACTTTATGGAATTACACTTGTGCGTTACCACGTCTTGACATTCAAATGAATGTGTAGGTGTGTGTATAGAAATTATGTATAGGTTTTTTCTTGAGAAAAAATTTTGACGGGTGAAGGTGGGAAGTTATGTCAAATAATAATTAAAAGCTAAAAAACAAAAAAAAATTGCACCATGGTAGTCAGCGGGTTCCCCACGCCCACAAATTGAACCCCTTCTTGCGACGTTAACGCAGCTGATCTCTACCCATTACGCCACCAACCTAACTAACTTAACTTCGCTATTATAATATACATAGCAAGCGCAGGGCATCTCGCTCTTTCAATTTCGTTCCCTGTAAGAACACGATTCTAATATTTCTGTCTCTTTCAATAAGCTTTGAGCATTAAATAAATTGATTATTTTAAAAATTTAATTATTGATTTATAATTATCCGATCTGGTTCAAACTTGGTGTATATGGGTTCAATTAAATTAAAACAAATAAATTAAAACGCAACAAAGAAAAAACAATATTTACTTAAATTTCTTTAATACGGCGATGGGATTTGAACCTAGGTCTTCGTGTTTGTACGGCTGACTTCTTAGAATTTGTTTTTGTTTCTTTGCTGCCAAAGAAAATTGCTTATTTTACTCGAGGTACCTCCACGTTTTAGTTAATAGCTCTGGTGATAATTATCCGATCCTACTCATTTTCACACTTTTCATACTTCATAGATTAAGGAACTTAACTTTTCATGTTTCAACTATGTAGCTTAAAAATTTATGGTCTAAAACTTGATAGAAACAGACAGACGGACAGACGGACAGACGGACAGACGGACAGACGGACATGTCTTAATCGACTCGGCTATTGATGCTGATCAAGAATATATATACTTTATGGGGTCGGAAACGTATATTTCTATGCGTTACAAACATCTGACCAATTTTATAATACCCTCTGCAAGGGTATAATTATTAAAAGATCTAGAAAAATATGGAAGAAAACCCCGTTCTGGGCCCCCCCATTGATTGACAACCGGGACAAAAAGCGAATAAAAAATTTAGCGTTTAGAGAAACTATCAGCGCATCTCAAATAAAAAGTTATTTGTCCTTGCCGATATCCACAGGACGTATGGAAAAAATTTTAAAGAGATCGGATAATGTTTCATACGGAAAAAAACTCCTGAAACCTGAGCTTCTGCCAAGGCAAAAGCTACCCGATTACATTTTTCCAATATGTATGAATTTTGGGACACTGAGTGGAGAAATATGATTTTCAGTGACGAAAAAAGTTTAATTTAGATGACCCTGATGGATAACGATATTATTTTCGCGATGGCCGAACGCCCAAACAAGTCCAAGTGTCCAGGTACTTTCACGGAACGCCTTTAATGATTTTGGCAGCGTTTGGATATAATGGAAAGACTCTGATGTGTTATATATCATATAAAATGAATGCTAAAAATTATGTGGAACTGTTTGAGACTGTCTTAGTGCCATTTGGGGAAAATTATTTCGGTGATACTTGGACTTTCCAACATGATTATGCACCCATCAACACTATAAAGCTCACTAAGAACTATTTCAGGAACTCGATCATTCCAATTTTTGAGTGGTTAGCACGCAGCCCGGACTTAAATCCAATAGAAAATATGATAGTTCCATCGGCGATTTTGTCGCAAATATCCAGCGATTTTTGTAGTGCCGGTCGTACCATACAAACGCCTTGTTGGTTTGCTTGATATGGCACATTGTTGACGTCTTTTCTCTAAACAATTGAAACTCGCAGCTACTATTAGTAGTGAAAGCTGTTTGTTTGTCGAAATAAATGTATTCTTCTTCCTTCATTGGGTAGCATTGTGCCAGGTCCTTTGTTGACAAACC
Source organism: Drosophila austrosaltans (assembly GCA_035045865.1). Classification (NCBI taxonomy): domain Eukaryota; kingdom Metazoa; phylum Arthropoda; class Insecta; order Diptera; family Drosophilidae; genus Drosophila; species Drosophila austrosaltans. The sequence goes on from JAWNOQ010000089.1 coordinate 267,252, forward strand.
AATGTACTGATCTCTGTGTCTATTTACTGCGATAATTGGGATTTCAACATCCATGATCATGATTCCATGATGACCGATTGCCGGAATGGGAATTAAGTTATATAACTCCAGGGTCTCAGTGGATACGAGAGGCAAGGTGATCTTAAAGATCACATGATCCTTCACTATAGTTCCTTCCGCCTTCATGAGTTTATATAATGGCATTATGTCAGTGTCCGATCCTGGCAACGCCAATCCTGGTGGAAGATGAGCTCTTAATTGTGCCGCCTGCTGGTGTAGTTGTTTCGGAGACAGTAGAAGTGGGCTAATCTGGTTGTGGTGGATATCAGTTAGCACATGGGTAAACTCTGCCTGTATGCGTTGCAAGTTTGCCGCTATCAAAGATAGTTGAGTGGTCATGGTAATGTACCACTGGAGTAACTTTACTGCGTCTGATACCGTATTTGATAGGTCACTCATTTGTTGATCCAATTGTTTGAAACGTTTCTTGACAGTTTCTTCATCTCTTTTAAATATGTTTATAGTTGAGTCAATGATTGATGTCTGATTTCGCATCAATGTCAGTAAATATTCTTCATTGACTTTCACCTTTTTGATCTTCTGTGACATGTTTAAATAGTTGTGGCCGAAATCTTGTGCACCTTACACAATTTTGGATTACATTTCTGATCATTGACTTGATCTTGATAATGTAATAATGCTGAATAGGGCTTCCGAGGAGAAGAAATAATTAACCCGATCTTCATTTGTTGAATTCACAATCTGAACTGAATTTATTTACTAAAATATTTGTAGGGACAGGTCTTAGAATCTAGGGGGTCACATATTTGGTGGTGGAATCTTAGTTCTAAAACGCATGCATGAGTTCCACCAAACGGATGGTTTGGGGTGAGATCTATTTTAATCTAAGCCTGCGTTGGCCGTTAGATGCCTAGCTGAATGCTTCGGCTAAAAATACACATATTCTCGGCATGTGAGCTAGGCTGAATATGAATCGTACGTTACTTATTTATTCTTTTAAATGTGAATATTCAAATGTATTATTTTATACCGCTTCAACAATTACGGTGTTTATTCTTAAACAATGCTGTCGAGCAATACCACGAAGAGCCTCTTGCCCGCAATGCATGTTTTCTTCATGTAGTTTCTGCAGGATCATCTTTACAATAGGATCCCCGTAAAGAAGTAAATTCGGGTTCCTTGTATCCCTTGGTACGGGAGCTTGTTGCAATCTGGTTGCTACTCTAATGGTAGAGTTTTCGTCCAATACTAGTGGTAATGTTGCCACAGAGCTTTTACTATGGAGTGGTTGTTCTGGACGTTGCCTCAGGTGACGCAACTCATAAGCGTATTCTGATTCTTGGATCTGTTTGATGATGATCCTGCGTGCTTCCTCCAATTCCTCTACTTCAAGCTGCGTTGTTGCACGCCTGTTAAGCTTGCTGCTGAACCTGCGAACGTATGCGACGATTCGCTGCAGTCGGTAGAATGAATTCTTGTGGTTTATTTTGTATATCCACGTATTATCCATTTCGTTTTCAGCCTTGTTGTTCACTGCTGCCATGCTGAATACCTTGGTTTTCCGTTCGGAAGTATCAGCCGTGTGTTCCGATGGTTTGAAAGGTACTGGCCAGCGGGATCGTGGCCCGTGCAAGAATAATGGTCCATATAGCCATAAATTGTGCGTACTTAATTGAGATGCTGGTATCCCTCTTGATAGAACATCTGCCGCGTTCAGGGCTGACGATACATGCCGCCATTGTGTTGGACTGGAGACAGCATGTATTTTTGTAAGTCTGTTTGCCACAAACGTATGAAAATTAGATGCCCGAGAGTTAATCCATGACAATACAATTGTTGAATCTGACCACAGAACGGCTTCGACATTTTCTGCTTCCATTTGGAGATCATGTCGAACTCTGTTTGTAAGTTCTGCTCCCAGCACTGCTGCACATAGCTCAAGACGCGGCAATGATTGCTTTTCCAATGGAGCTACTCATGACCTTGCGCATAGTAGTCTCACGGAAATCTGTCCGTTTTTGTATGTAGCCCGGATGTAAGCAGCAGCTCCATATGCCTTTTCTGAAGCGTCTACAAAAGTGTGTATTTGACGCGTAGTTGGCACCTTTCTGTCGTATATGTGCCTGGGCATTTGCATTCGATTTAATTCTTGCAAATCCGCACGATATGCTTCCCACTGATTTTCCAGATTAGCTGGTAACTCGGCATCCATTTCCAATTTTATGAACGCTATGTGTTGCAGAAGGATTTTGGCACGTACGACTACAGGCGCAAATAGTCCCAATGGATCAAATATTTTCCCTATTTCTGATAGAATTACACGTCTTGTGATTCCTCTCATGTGTCGCTGGGCCTGTTGTTGCTCCAGCGGCAAATTTTTCCTTGTTTTTAATTGCCAAACATTCCAAACTTTTTGTTGCGAGGAATGGAGCCGACGTTGTTCCATATGTGAATGTCTTCAAACGATAATATTTTAGTTCCTCATTTGGGCTGTATCTCCAGACAATCATTTGGTTAAATTGATCATCTGGATTAATCCAAACTTGCCGGTACATTTTCTCTATGTCCGCAGTGAAGACATATTTATGTGTCCTAAACCTCAGTAGGATTGAAAATAGCTGACTTTGTACCACTGGTCCTGGGTACAAGATATCATTCAAAGACTTTCCTGATGATGTTTTACATGAAGCATCAAATACCAGTCTTAATTTTGTTGTGGTACTGTCAGGTATAAGTACACAGTGATGAGGTATGAAGTAATGCTGCTTTGGTATTCTTTCTGGCAATACTTCTTTCATGTGTCCAAGCTGTTCATATTCCTTCATGAACTTCACATATTCAGCCTTTATTTCTGGGCTCATCCTCTTTTCCAGTGATAGAAACCTCCTAACAGCCACATCACAAGACTGCCCCAATGATGAAGAGTCTTCAGCAAATGGCAGTTTTACAACCAATCTTCCATCCGCAGCTTTATGTAAATTGTCCAAGAAATGCTTTTCGCAATATTCTTCCTCTGGACCTTTGTATATTTTTTCAGGTTCTAAGGTATCCAGTTTCCAGAAACGCTCCAACAGTTCATCAGGCTTGGTCGCCACCATACAAGTAGCAGGTACAGATGTAGCCATATTTATCTTTCCAGCAATGATCCAACCAAATTCTGAGTTTTGGAGAGTTGGACACTTATTCTGTTTTACTTGTCCAGGTAGTAGAATCGAGAAATGGTGATCAGCTCCTAGTAATAAATCGATTTTACTAGTTTTGTTGAAGTTGGGAACTGCCAGGTGGATGTTTTTCGGCAAGTCAAACTTCTGATTTATTGCTTCAGTGGGTTGATCTGCTACAATGTGCGGTAGCACAAATGCTTCCACTATTGTACTGAAATCGGTGTATTTTGATTTCACAAGTACATTTACTCTGGATCTACTGATCTGTGGTTACCTCCTACTCCGTCGATTCGTAGCGATGCCTTTTCTATTTTCAATGATAATTGCTTTACTAATCTCTCTGAGATTAGATTGACCTGGGAACCACTATCTAGGAGAGCACGAAATTATCCTTCCCGCTCATTGGTTCCTTTCACAATTACCCTGGCTGTCGCTAGTAAGGTGTAATTTTTTTGGCTTCCGTATGTGGAAGCAGCTGAGGCCGCGGTTGTTATATTTGGTTTCAAGTTGTTGTTTCCCAAATGTAACAATGTATTGTGTTTTTTATCGCACTTCAAGCATCCCTTCCAGGTACAAGCCTTTGACATGTGGTCGGTTTTAAAACAATTGACACACATTCTCTGTCGCTGTACCCAGTTTAAACGTTCTGCTGCAGATTTAGTTTTGAATTTATCACACTGAAACAGTTTGTGATTCAATTTACTACAGAACGGACATGAAGGTGAGTTTGTGCCAGACGCTGATGCACATATTTTTTGCTTTTCTCTGGTCTGCTTGGTACCAATCGCCTCTAGGGCCCTTGCCCTAGGAAACGTTGTTGCAAAAATGCCAGGAACTCCTTGGTCTTCTCCAATTCCCTTGTATCGGAAAGGGATTGTTCATATAAAGTGTGGGTCAGTCTATCTAATTTTCTCGTCATATGGAAAATTATAATGGAATCCCAAGTTTCTGTGTCAATGCCTATATTCTTTAAGGCTTGCAAAGATTCATTTTTTTTTTTTTTTTTTTTTACGCGCGAACCCCAACGGGAGCACTAATTGCCCACACCTCCCGCCCAACCGACCGAGGGGCGCAAGCCGCATAACGCACGGCTCGAGTCGCGGGGACAATTCACAAAACACAGACAAAAAACGACACTAAAGCTAGTTACGTGCTAGATAGGAAAGGATAGAAGTTTTTAGTAAAGGAATCGAGAGCTCTGAACTGATTACATGATAAAGACGATTATAATCAGAACAAAGTACTCGAAAAGGTTCATACATAAGGTAGTTAGTAGTACATCGTGGAAGTGTTAGAGGAATATAGTTTCTAGTAGGTCTACAAAGAACGGTTAGTTTTACTCGGTTCAATAGCTCGGGAGAGTCTATATCCCCGTTAAGGAGCTTGTGCATAAATATGACGCCAAGCATTAATCTACGATTAGAAAGGGAAGGAAGGTCAAGTAAAAGAAGTCTACTAGAGTACGAAGGCAAGTTGATATTACGATCCCAGTTCAGACCACGAAGAGCAAAGAGAAGGAACTGTTTTTGAACTGATTCTATTCTTGCTTTATGTGAATCGTATTGGGGTGACCATATGCAGGTTGCATATTCTAAAATTGGACGAACCAATGAGGTGTAAAGAACCTTGGTTGTATATGGATCGTCAAATTCCTTTGACCATCTTTTAACAAACCCAAGAACACCCATGGCTTTTCCGACAGTAGTGCTTATATGGGACTTAAAAGTCAATTTATGGTCCATAAGTACTCCCAAGTCAATCATCTCATTAAGTCTGGTTAATGGAACGTTATTAAGAAAGTAGGTAATTAACTGAGGAGTGTTTCTGAAAAAAGTCATGACCTTGCATTTAGATGTGTTTAGGTTTAATAAATTGTGTCGACACCAAGATTGAAAGTTTTGGAGGTCAGACTGCAACCGTGAAGGTGATATAATATCTCTGTAGCTGAGACAAAGCTTTACATCATCTGCATACATGAGGACACGAGAATGTATTATAACGGATGGAAGATCGTTAATAAAAAGGGTGAATAGCAGTGGTCCCAGATGACTACCCTGAGGCACCCCCGAAGTTACTTGGATGGTCCTTGAACTTGAAGACTTGAAGAGAACTTTCTGTGTTCTGTCTGTCAGGTATTCACGAATCCAACAAATTAAAGGGCTTGGGAAGCCAATTTCGTTTAATTTTAAAAGAAGAAGTGTATGATTAACAGAATCAAAAGCCTTGCTGAAATCAGTATAAATGACATCAGTCTGTCTTGCATTCCTAAATCCTTCGATCGTTAAAGATGTAAATTCTAATAGGTTAGTGGTAGTAGATCTACGTTTCACAAACCCATGTTGAGATGGTGAAATATTAGATCTACAAAAATGTTGCAATTGAGAAGTGATTAACTTTTCAAATGCTTTAGGAATAGCGGACAATTTAGAAATACCCCTATAATTGGATGCTTCGGACTTTTTACCATTTTTATGAAGAGGAATTATATAAGATTCCTTCCATATAGACGGAAAATGACAAGATTTAACGGACAACGAAAAAAGTTTTTGAAGTGGCTTACATAGAGCCTCAGCACAAAATCTGAGTACACAACCAGGTATTCCATCAGGACCAGGTGTGTACACAGGTTTTACTAAATTAAGCACGCTAATAAGCGAACTTTCATCGATCGAAGGACTACAAATACAATTAGACCTTTTTATCTGATAAGGATACAAAATATTCGCTCGGTATTCCGTTGAGGAATATGTTGTTGTGAAGAAATCAGCAAACAAATCAGCAATCGCTTGATCAGAGTCCGCTATATTATTTCCAAACGATAATATTGATGGGTGAACATCCATCTTACGTTTAGAATTCACAAAACTATAAAACTGTTTAGGATCACGGGAAAACTCAAGCTTACAACGCTTGAGGTAATTATTATAGCAGTGCTTGTTAAGCAACATAAAATTGGAGCGAGCAACTGCGTAAAGAGCAAAGTCTGAAGAACGTCCCGATTTCTTGTATTTTTTATAATATCTGGATTTGACATTTTTCAAGTTGGATAGCTCACGAGAAAACCAGGGAGGTCGGTGAGACGACACTGGAGCCCTCAGTGGGACACAAACCTTAAAAAGCGAACCGAGAGTATCATAAAACAACGAGATAGCAAGATCCATGTCTGAGCAACTGTATAAGGATGACCAGTCAGTTCTCAGAATGAGCTCATTCAGTTTAACAAAGTTAGTCTTGCGAAAATTACGAGATTTAATCACAGGACTGACACCAGCAATCGGTGCACGAAACGACAGATCTACAGATAAATCCAGAGTAGGATGAAAATTGTCTTCGGGCAAGACTAGAGGGTCGGTTCTAGTTACTGCACAGTTGGTGGAATCCAACACAAATATCAGATCTAAGGATCTGCCCATGTTATTTCGCACAGGGTTTATTTGAGCTAATGATAACTCAAAAAGGCCATCAACGAAGCAGTGAGATTTAGAAGGAAGCAACAAAGCAGATTCATCAGATTGAGACCATGCTATTTCTGGTAAATTAAAGTCACCAAAGACGATTAAGATATCTCTATCAGAAAGCAATGAAGAAATATATCGAATAGAATCTAAATGTTTTGCGTACACCGCCATGTCGGATTGTGGCGGAATGTAAGAACAAGTAATGTAGACAGAGAAAGACTTGAATCTGACCTTAACGCTAACAAACTCAATCACCAGAACGTCCGGTGAATGAATTTGGTCAGAAGTTAAGGCCGAGTCAACAGCAATCAGAACTCCTCCGCCTACACGAGAAGTCCGATCACATCTAAAAATTGAAAATTTTGCGGGAAGAACAGATGCATCGTTAATATCGGGTTTTAACCATGTCTCAGTAAACACTAAAATTTTAAATTCAAATGCTAGACTATCTAGATAGAGTCTAGGAAGCTTAGATTTAAGTCCTCTCACGTTCTGATAGGCCAGATGAAGGGACGAGATTAGTTTTTTGGAACACCAGCCGATGCTGATATTCCGGAAGATGAAGAATTAGATGGGATAGAAAGCCTAACCGGATCTCGAGTTTTCTTTTTGGCCGTGTATTCTTTTACTAAAATGTGATCCGGCCAAAAACTGCTATGACATATACAGTCGAACAGTTCAACTGGAACACTTATTTTAAAAGAGGATATCTCCCTCGAATATTTAAATTTAAATTTTTCCACCGCTATTTTAGCATTATAGTGATGAGCTTGAATTTTTGTCTTAATAAAAGCTAAGACATCATCCGACGAATGTTCGGGATCAAGCCTTGAAACAAATATATGTTTCTTAGGTGGAACTCCAGTTAAAGGTTTATAGGAACCAGGCCGCAAATCAACCGCAGCGTCAGCGACCACGATTGAGTCCGCCTGCGTGTCCGGTATTGCACCTCCAACTGGACTACTATCGGCAATATCAACAGTTATTGATAATTGCCCGGACTTTTCGGATACTACAGCTTTGTTCGTCTGCAAAGAGAGACCATTTCCTGGAGAAACGGAGATAGCCTCTTCCTTGCGACCACCTTGAGAAATGGGGGTGGTAAATGAAGTAAGCTGCGGAGGATTTGTCACAGTGAGCAGTGAAGGAGATTGTGGAACTACGGCCGAGACGGGATTGGGCACAGGCAAATGCAAGGACAGATTGCGCATACTGGTTTTCTTGCGCTTTGGAGACTCATTTAACAGCTTATAGCTGCTAAATTCGCTCTCCACAGCATTGAACTCATCGTAGAGTTTACGAAAACCAGATGACAATTTCTTCAATCTATCCCTGGTTTGCCTCATAAACACCCTCATTTCAATCTCAACCTCACGGCATGAGTCACAACCCCATTTGAGCCCCCCTTTTTGCTCCAAACAATCCTTTACCCTGGCTGTGTAGCCAGCACATTTAACGTGCATGACGTTGTCACACAGCCAACAGGAAAGAAATACGTTATGGGGTGAAGGGGGGTTCAAACACTTTTTGCTTGAGCAGACAGACATTTTTTAATTCAATTAATACTTAAAAATTTATAAAAAAAATTAAATATCAAAAAGGCCAAAGAAAAAACTCACTCAGATTTGTTAAGCAAATTCGACACTGGGGTCAAACTCACAGAGAAAATTAGTGCAAGAACTAAGAGAACTAAGCACTACACAAATACACGTATCACTTGTACGCGAGACAGAGATAGATGCGAGCGCGAATAAAAGAAATTAGAAAAAAAAGAGAGCGGGAGAACCAACAGCACTGCACATGCAATAACAATGCGTTGGCGAGAGCGCGAGAGCGGTTTTAAAGCGGTAAAAAGTACAAACGCAAGAGCAAAGAATAACAAAAACAACAACACTGCTGTAAAAAGTTTTGTTGTTTTTTTCAAATATTAAGTTCAATGCTTTGATTTTGCTTTTGTAAAGTTAATTAAACAAAAAGCGCAATGACAAAAATTTAAATGACAGAATAATGTCAATAGTTATTGCTAAATAATTAGCTGAATTTTTAGGCAGGCGCGGTGAGTTTAAAACCGAAATAAAAGAAATTATGCAGGAGCACAGAAAAACACGTCTATCCACGATGAAGAAAGAAACGAAATGAATATTATCATGAAGATTCTTTATTGACAGGGCGTCGTTTCCAATGTTAGGATGATCAAATAACTTTTCGAAAACTGCCGTAACCAACACACGCTTATTGCTGAATCGTTCTTGCAGCATTTTCCAAGCCGTGTCATAATTGACTTCTGTTAATTCCAGATGCCTTATTAACCTTTCCGCTTCTCCGGAAAGATTTGCCTTTAGGTACCACATTTTTGTACCGCAGGCACGTTTGATTCATGCACCATCTTTGCAAAGATGTCATGAAATTATTGCCATTTCAAATAGTTTCCATCAAACTTTGGGATGAATATTTTTGGTAACTGGAGTGCCGACCCTGCTTGTACAGGCACCTCCTTTTCTGCTGTTATGGCAAAGTTGAGCACTAACTTCTCGGCGTCCACATACGCATTGAAGTCATATCCAATGCTCACAGGTTCTGCTACTGCCTTATATATCTCAAAGTGGATTAGTTCAATCTCTTTCCACTGTTTTTCAATGATTGGCTTGTAGTGAACTTTTCCTTCAGATGTTATCTGATTCAAAATTCGGAGTAATGATGCAATCATTGCCTTCTGTTGGCGCATTAATGGCATTATCTTTTGCCGCTCTCCTTTCTGATCGGCCTCTGATTCCTCTTCCAGTTTGAGTATCTGAGCCTTCCAGATTCTTATAATTTCATCCACCGTCTTTTTCATCTTGGGGTGGTACTCTTTTTTGAAGTAGTCGTGGTCAGATGGTTGATGATTCAATTTTTCCATCAACTCCTGATGACCTTTCTCAAAGTTCTCCCATAGGTACTCCATCATTTCAATTTTTTCTGCAAAGTATGACACCTTCCTTTTTGTAATTACGGATCGTCGACTGAATGGCGTCTCCCCGTTCTGTTTGTTGAGCGTAGATCTCCTCCATGATATTAGCTAACCTTGACCCGTTGGGAGTATTTGTTTATGTTCAAGACAAAAGTACGCTCCGACTCGCACTTAATATGTGGTCAAGATTATGCGTTTATCACTAGTGATCTTTTGTGTAAATTATTCAGACCTTAATTTCGGTCCGGCTGATTGTTCTAGTAAATATTTAATTTACCCAATCCACTTTTAATTTATTATTGCAATGCAAAATAAATTTATGCTGACTTGTCTATCACAGTGACATAGGTCAGTACCTGCCGCATAAGGGGTTTTATTTTTTGGTTTGTTGCCCGCTAAACTGCTGACAGCGTAGAATTGCTCCACAATTATTGTGTAATAATAATATAATGATGTATATATTATTTATTTTAAAATATTCTGGCGTGGTTCTGGTCGCCAAGTTGACCAATTGACACAATACTGATTAACTTGTCAAACCCGCAGAATGTATATGTATTTTGTGGAATCAATTAAAATTTATTAACAACACAGCAAATTAGCTTTGAATGTTGTTGCATGGACTTGGTCTTATTAATTTTATATATATGTATGTTTTTTGCTGTGATTCTAGTCGCCAAATTGACTAGGTGACAAAGTGCTGACTCGGTCAGTTGTTTCACAAACAGAAGTAATTGTTTCTTGGTATACAGTCGGAACGTTGACTTGTATACACTAATGCAATTATCACCAAGTGCTCAATTGCTACGGATTTTCGGGACCCCGGATTGATGCCAGACTGCAAACCCGAGCCCTCGCAAAGGAATATCAATTTTTCCAAAGCGTAGTATTAATAAGACGATTATCTTATTGCCTTGTTGACCAAGTCCGCTTTGCGCGTTGTTTAAATTGGTCGCCTTGTTGACCAAAGTCCTTTTGCGCGTTGTTTATATTGGTCGCCTTGTTGACCAAAGTCGGGGTCACCAAAATGTTTTGAAATAAAAACGCAAATAATATTGCAGGGTATATATATGTATATTTATTTATATTTTTATTTTCTATAATAAAGATGCCCCTAGAACATAATCTAGTGGCATAGGGCTGTCGCAACCAACACTTGAATTGGATGGACCACGAAGGGTTGAGAATTTATATTGTAACTGGGGGCCAAAGACACAGCGATGCACACCCGTTGCTTACAGATATTGAATTCTAATTAGCCTAAGAACTAGACTCTACTTATATAGGCCCCGCTGCATAGGTCATTTTAGCTCCACCTTTCATTACGTAGCTGCTAGGTCAGCAACTGATTGATTATTGCTGACCCTAGCAGGGGTACTCAATGAATTGATAGCCAATAACTGCTATGAGAGGGTTACCCAAGATTTACTTATTAATTATGGGTCACAAGCGTTTACAATATGGGAATTATTTGCTATTATTTAGTTATTATAATTCGGGTAATATTTGTGTAGAATGTAGTGGTATTTTGTGTACTTATATCTATTTAAGCCAAGCACCAACAAGGCCTATATATTGTAGTCTTGTGCTTTTTTGCGCAAATTTGTCAAAAAGCCAAAAAACTAATGCAACCTCGCGTTAAAAACGCGTTCGAGACACAAGAAAGAAGAAGAGAGCATGCAAATTCGGCAAACTGGTTTTTGATATATATGTATTTGTAATGTAACAAAGACGTTAGAGAGTATATAAAACAAGTCGTACCTACATTAAATGTTAATGGCTTAGGAAAAAAATGTAATTTGAAAAAAAAAAATTTTGATCCAATTGTTCCTATGGGAGCTATAGCATATAGTCAACCGATTTGGCTGAAAATCAGCACAGACACTTTCATATGTACTAAACTTTCAAATAGAATTTCGGGACAATCGATTTAGAAACACACAAAATTCGTGGATAGACGTGTTTTTGTGTGCGTCTGTATAATTTCTTTTATTTCGTTTTTAAACTCACCGCGCCTGTCTAAGAATTCAGCTATTCATTTAGCAATAACTATTGACATTATTCTGTCATTTAAATTTTTGTCATTGCGCTGTTTGTTCAATTAACTATACAAAAGCAAAATCAAAGCATTGATCTGTATAGGGCTTCCGAGGAAAAGAAATAATTAACCCGATCTTCATTTGTTGAATTCACAATCTGGACTGAATTTATTTACTAAAATATTTGTAGGGACAAGTCTTAGAGTCTAGGGGGTCACATATTTGGTGGTGGAATCTTAGTTCTAAAACGCATGCATGAGTTCCACCAAACGGATGGTTCGGGGTGAGATCTATTTTAATCTAAGCCTGCGTTGGCCGTTAGATGCCTAGCTGAATGCTTCGGCTAAAAATACACATATTCTCGGCATGTGAGCTAGGCTGAATTTGAATTGTACGTTACCTATTTATTCAAATGTATTATTATAATACCGTTTTCAACAATTACGGTGTTTAATCTTAAACATTCTGCGAAGGGCCGCCAAACGTTGTCGTTTGAAGCCTTCTAGTTATATTTATTTTTCTTATAATAAATATTATTACAACTATAATTAATATAATTGCTATTATTAAAGAAGCATGACCAGTTACATGATGGAAATTTAGACCAAAAAAATCTATGTGGTGGTCTTCCAAAAACTTTAATTCAATTTTTATTCTTTCAAATTCTGCTGTATGATTTATCATTTTGACTCCCACTGGATCCCAGATTATTTTCGGAACATCGCCAATATCCCCTATGTGTGAGGTCGCGATAACTTGATATGATTCTGACTGGATATTGTGATGAGCAACTAAAATCTTATCTTCCGTTCTAGCTGTGCAATCTGATCTTATGCTGAAAATACCTTGTTCAGGAATATCTACAAATTCCTGTTGTGCGCTACCGCACTGGACTCTAGCTTTAAATTGAGGTGGAACTTTAAATAGCCAGCTACTTCTACTTTCTATCTCTACCCAATATGATTTTAAGTCAACTATCGTTTTGTAGACACAATTAGACTGACTATTTGGTTTCAACGGTGTGATTTCAGAAGCATTATCGTTGGCACTGCTCCAAGGCCAACTACCTTCACACACTTTTTTATTAGATTGCCACGTCTGACATTTATTTAAGGTGGATTCGCTCATAAGATGATAGGAGTCTATTTCGAAATTATATACTAATTACTCACTATTGACCTGTACCATTATCATCTGATTATTGTTTATTCTTGCTGGTACCGGAATCACTCTGTAAAGCATAGATGGGTGCCTACCAAATAACGGATTTTTTACGTTTATAATTAAATTCCTGTCCACAAAAATTCCCTTGGCTGTCAACAGTGTATATATATCTTTTAATTCCGTGTCTGTTCTTTTGCCTGGTAGAACTAACGATTCGGACAAACTATCTTTTGGTTTTAAAATATTTGGGTTTAACCTTCCATGATTAATATCTATCAAAAGAATTATAATCCCTGCCTGAATTTTCTCGCAGTCCTCAATAACGGAGGTAAGCTGCTTTGTTATCATGAAGAAGTTAATCGGTTCTTTGTACACGTAATAATTTTCTTTTAGCAGCTCTGTCATATTTTCGATTCTCCTATTCATGTTATGAAAGTTTTCATTTATCTCTTCGGTAGTACTCCTGAGAATGTTTGCTGTAGAGTCGACTACAGATGTCTGCTTCTGTTCCAATTCCTTTAAATTTTTTTTGATTGGCTAATAAGTTTCTTAGGTTCTCTTCCATGGTTTCTCTATCTTCTGCGTCCATTATACCGAATAATAATGGTACAGTGATCCCACAAATTCAAATGGCGCCCGTCTTTGTCGCGACTTACTTTCAAGCATGAACAGTTTGTTGTTCTCTTCAATATCTTTTATCTGCTTAGAAGTGTTGTCTAATAAATAAATAAATAATCTTGTACACACTTCCCTCATTTTAACTATTAACCTGTCACCCTTATTAAGCATTTCAAAATTTGCCGTCATATCGTAATAAACTATAAGATCCCATGAAGATGATACAATATCCACTCCACCCTTCGGATCTAAATATAACGCGGCTGTTGTGTTTATTCGCTTTACTGAAACTTTTGGCTTACTTTGCCCCACTGCGGCTGCATTTGAAACTTGGCAAAGCAGCAATAGCATGGTCATAATCAATAATGTTACCGTTCTTGGTATTCCGGGCAACACGCGCCCTGTTGTTTTTGGTGACCGAGTCTCCCCTTCTTCGCTTTATTTAACTCCAACTAGCGGACAGATTTTAGTAATTGGTCTTGTAATCGACCCTTCTTGTAGCTTTAATTTCACTACCCGAACCTTTGTGGGTTTCTTCAATTTTCCCAAACGGCCATCTTGCGGGATGACAGTTCTCATCTTTAACTAGCACAACCTGACCTTTATCCATATTTTCTAAGGACTTTCTCCATTTATTTCTTTGTTGGAGAGTATGCAAGTATTCCTCTTTCTATTTCATCCAAAAATCCCTTTTCATTTTCTGGATTAATTTCCATCTGTCCAGGTTGCCTATCTTTTGTTCTTCTGTGGACTCCACCGTCTCCAAGAGTGGCTTTCCAATCAAAAAATGCCCCGGCGTTAACACATCATTATCGTCTACGTCTTCACCCGTTGTGTATAACGGTCGTGAGTTTAGAACAGCTTCAATTTGGCACAACAACGTTGCCATTTCCTCATATGTTAAATTTCTGTCTCCTATGACTCTTTTTAAGTGGTACTTGAGTGACTTAACCCCAGCCTCCCAAATACCTCCAAAGTGAGGTCCTGCCGGGGGAATAAAATGCCACTTTATTTGTTCTTTTTCTAGAACGGGAGCAATTCGAACATTGTCGTGCATTGCTTTAACAAAATCTTCATCTAATTTTCCTACAGCGCCCGCAAAATTAGTTCCATTATCTGAGTATATATTTGCACATTTGCCCCGTCTAGCTACGAATCGTCGAAATGCTGCTAAAAAGGCATCAGTGGTTAAGTCACTCACTACTTCTAAGTGCATAGCTTTAGTTGCCATACATACGAATACTGCTATATAACCTTTATATGTCTTTTGACCACGGTTTTTGGAGCATCTAATATAATAAGTTCCAGCATAGTTCACTCCAGTGTTTTGGAATGGCCACGACATTGTGACTCTATACCTTGGCAAATTACCCATTATCTGCTCTGCTGTATTCTGGCGATACCTTGCACACGTAACACATTCTCTCAAATATTTTTTAAGAGCGTTTCTTAAGCCAAATATCCAAAATTTCCTTTGAATATAACTCCTCATTAGGTTTATCCCTCCATGCAACGTTTCCTTATGAGCTTCTTATTAACAACACTGCTAAATGAGACTTTTCTAAAATAATGGCGTGCCTTGTATCAAAATTCATGTTGGCATTTTGTAATCTGCCCCCAACTCGCAGTAAACCGTCGTGATCCAAATACGGATTCAAACTCAGAATTTTACTTTTTATATTAATTTCTTTTTTCTCAGTAAGACAGAGTATCTCCCGGCTAAATTGCATTGACTGCTGGTGTTTAATAATTATTGTTTTAGCTATCTTGAGTTCACTGACGGTTAGATATGCAGGGTAGACTTTATTTTTTGTTTTAACTGCAATGAACCTTAATATATAAGCAGTTACTCTAATAAGCTTGTTTATACATGAATATTTCTGTACCAGTTTTTGCATAATATCGTTGTCTGTATCAATAAGAACTGTACTGACAATAGTACCGCTGCCTTCAGCTTTTTCTTTAGGCCAATTTCCTTTTGACTTTAGAAGCCAATCGGGACCATTCCACCAAATATCACAATTTTTTAATTTGGTAGGACAAATTCCCCTTGAAGCTACATCGGCATCTCCCATTTTTCTTATATAATCTGTCCGACGCCTGATGAACTTATCCTTGTTATGACCATTCCTTATCCAACAGAGAGTAATTGTGAACTGCAATAGACTGCTGGACTCTTGTCAACAATTGCACTAACAGATGAGCTGCACATAATTCTAATTTTGGAATAGTTTTCCTGTTTTTTATAGGGTTTACTTTGCTCTTACTGGCTATCAATGTGACTGACTCTCCCACTTTAGCATATACTTTTTTTTTTTTTTACGCGCGAATCCCAACGGGAGCACTAATTGCCCACACCTCCAGCCCAACCGACCGAGGGGCGCAAGCCGCATAACGCACGGCTCGAGTCGCGGGGACAATTTACAAAACACAGACAAAAAGCGAAACTATAGCTAATTACGTGCTAGATAGGAAAGGATAGAAGTTTTTAGTGAAGGAATAGAGAGCTCTGAACTGATTACATGATAAAGACGATTATAATCAGAACAAAGAACTCGAAAAGGTTCATACATTAGGTAGTTAGTAGTACATCGTGGAAGTGTTAGAGGAATATAGTTTCTAGTAGGTCTACAAGGAACGGTTAGTTTTACTCGGTTCAATAGCTCGGGAGAGTCTATATCCCCGTTAAGGAGCCTGTGCATAAATATGACGCCAAGCATTAATCTACGATTAGAAAGGGAAGGAAGGTCAAGTAAAAGAAGTCTACTAGAGTACGAAGGCAAGTTGATATTACGATCCCAGTTCAGACCACGAAGAGCAAAGAGAAGGAACTGTTTTTGAACTGATTCTATTCTTGCTTTATGTGAATCGTATTGGGGTGACCATATGCAGGTTGCATATTCTAAAATTGGACGAACCAATGAGGTGTAAAGAACCTTGGTTGTATATGGATCGTCAAATTCCTTTGACCATCTTTTAACAAACCCAAGAACACCCATGGCTTTTCCGACAGTAGTGCTTATATGGGACTTAAAAGTCAATTTATGGTCCATAAGTACTCCCAAGTCAATCATCTCATTAAGTCTGGTTAATGGAACGTTATTAACAAAGTAGGTAATCAACTGAGGAGTATTTCTGAAAAAAGTCATGACCTTGCATTTAGATGTGTTTAGGTTTAATAAGTTGTGTCGACACCAAGATTGAAAGTTTTGGAGGTCAGACTGCAACCGTGAAGGTGATATAATGTCTCTGTAGCTGAGACAAAGCTTTACATCATCTGCATACATGAGGACACGAGAATGTATTATAACGGATGGAAGATCGTTAATAAAAAGGGTAAATAGCAAAGGTCCCAGATGACTACCCTGACGCACCCCCGAAGTGACTTGGATAGACCTAGAACTTGAAGACTTGAAAAGAACTTTCTGTGTTCTGTCTGTCAGGTATTCACGAATCCATTTAATTAAACTGCATGGGAAACCAATTTTGTTTAATTTTAAAAGAAGAAGTGTATGATTAACAGAATCAAAAGCCTTACTGAAATCAGTATAAACGACATCAGTTTGCCTTGCTTTCCTAAATCCTTCAATCGTTAATGATGTAAATTCTAATAGGTTAGTGGTAGTAGATCTACGTTTCACAAACCCATGTTGAGATGGTGAAATAATAGATCTACAAAAATGTTGCAGTTGAGAAGTAATTAACTTTTCAAAAGCTTTAGGGATGGCGGACAATTTAGAAATACCCCTATAATTAGACGCGTCAGACTTTTTACCATTTTTATGAAGAGGAATTATATAAGATTCCTTCCATATAGACGGGAAATGACAAGATTTAACGGACAACAAAAAAAGTTTTTGAAGTGGCTTACATAGAGCCTCAGCACAAAATCTGAGTACACAACCAGGTATTCCATCAGGACCAGGTGTGTACACAGGTTTTGCTAAATTAAGCACGCTAAGAAGCGAACTTTCATCGATCGAAGGACTACAAATACAATTAGACCTTTTTATCTGATAAGGATACGGAAGATTCGCTCGGTATTCCGTTGAGGAATATGTTGTTGTAAAGAAATCAACGAACAAATCAGCAATCGCTTGATCAGAGTCCGCTATATTAGTTTCAAACGATAACATTGATGGGTGGACATCCATCTTACGTTTAGAATTCACAAAACTATAAAACTGTTTAGGATCACGGGAAAACTCAAGCTTACAACGCTTGAGATAATTATTATAGCAGTGCTTTTTAAGCAACATAAAATTGGAGCGAGCAACTGCATAAAGAGCAAAGTCCGAAGAACGTCCCGACTTCTTGTATTTTTTATAATATCTGGATTTGACATTTTTTAAGTTGGATAGCTCACGAGAAAACCAGGTCGGTGAGACGACACTGGAGTCCTCAGTGGAACACAAACCTTAAAAAGCGAACCAAGAGTATCATAAAACAACGAGATAGCAGGATCCATGTCTGAGCAACTGTATAAGGATGACCAGTCAGTTCTCAGAATGAGCTCATTCAGTTTAACAAAGTTAGTCTTGCGAAAATTACGAGATTTAATCACAGGACTGACACCAACAATCGGTGCACGAAACGACAGATCTACAGATAAATCCGAAGTAGGATAAAAATTGTCTTCAGGCAAGACTAGAGGGTCGGTTCTAGTAACTGCACAGTTGGTGGAATCCAACACAAATATCAGATCTAAGGATCTGCCTATGTTATTTCGCACAGGGTTTATTTGAGCTAATGATAACTTAAAAAGGCCATCAACGAAGTAGTAAGATATAGAAGGAAGCAACAAAGCAGATTCATCAGATTGAGACCATGCTATTTCTGGTAAATTAAAGTCACCAAAGACGATTAAGATATCATTATCAGAAAGCAATGAAGAAATATGCCGAATAGAATCTAAATGTTTTGCATACACCGCCATGTCGGATTGTGGCGGGATGTAAGAACAAGTAGTGTAGACAGAAAAAGACTTGAATCTGACCTTAACACTAACAAACTCAATCACCAGAACGTCCGGTGAATGAATTTGGTCAGAAGTTAAGGCCGAGTCAACAGCAATCAGAACTCCTCCGCCTACACGAGAAGTCCGATCACATCTAAAAATTGAAAATTTTGCGGGAAGAACAGATGCATCGTTAATATCGGGTTTTAACCATGTCTCAGTAAACACTAAAATTTTAAATTCAAATGCTAGACTATCTAGATAGAGTCTAGGAAGCTTAGATTTAAGTCCTCTCACGTTCTGATAGGCCAGATGAAGGGACGAGATTAGTTTTTTGGAACGCCAGCCGATGCTGATATTCCGGAAGATGAGGAGTTAGATGGGATAGAAAGCCTAACCGGATCCCGAGCTTTCTTTTTGGCCGTGTATTCTTTTACTAAAATGTGATCCGGCCAAAAACTGCTATGACATAAACTGTCAAACAGTGCAACTGGGACACTTATTTTAAAAGAGGATATCTCCCTCGAATAATTAAATTTAAATTTTTCCACCGCTATTTTAGCTTTATAGTGATGAGCTTGAATTTTTGTCCTTATAAAAGCTAAGACATCATCCGACGAATGTTCGGGATCAAGCCTTGAAACAAATATATGTTTCTTAGGTGGAACTCCAGTTAAAGGCTTATAGGAACCAGGCCGCAAATCAACCGCAGCGTCAGCGACCGCGATTGAATCCGCCTGCGTGTCCGGTATTGCACCCCCAATTGGACTTCTATCGGCAATATCAACAGTTATTGATAATTGCCCGGACTTTTCGGAAACTACAGCTTTATTCGTCTGCAAAGAGAGACCATTTCCTGGAGAAACGGAGATAGCCTCGTCTTTGCGACCACCTTGAGAAATGGGGGTGGTAAACGAAATAAGCTGCGGAGGATTTGTCACAGTGAGCAGTGAAGGAGATTGTGGAACTACGGCCGAGACGGGATTGGGCACAGGCAAATGCAAGGACAGATTGCGCATACTGGTTTTCTTGCACTTTGGAGACTCATTTAACAGCTTATAGCTGCTAAATTCGCTCTCCACAGCATTGAACTCATCGTAGAGTTTACGAAAACCAGATGACAATTTCTTCAATCTATCCCTGGTTTGCCTCATAAACACCCTCATTTCAATCTCAACCTCACGGCATGAGTCACAACCCCATTTGAGCCCCCCTTTTTGCTCCAAACAATCCTTTACCCTGGCTGTGTAGCCAGCACATTTAACGTGCATGACGTTGTCACACAGCCAACAGGAAAGAAATACGTTATGGGGTGAAGGGGGGTTCAAACACTTTTTGCTTGAGCAGACAGACATTTTTTAAATTTAATTACAACTCAAAAATTTATAAAAAAATTAAATATCGAAAAGGCCAAAGAAAAAACTCACTCAGATTTATTAAGCGAATTCGACACTGGGGTCAAACTCGCAGAGAAAATTAGTGCAAGAACTAAGAGAACTAAGCACTACACAAATACACGTATCACTTGTACGCGAGACAGAGATAGATGCGAGCGCGAATAAAAGAAATTAGAAAAAAAAGAGAGCGGGAGAGCCAACAGCACTGCACATGCAACAACAATGCGTTGGCGATACCGCGAGAGCGGCATTAAAGCGGTAAAAGGTACAAACGCAAGAGCAAAGAATAACAAAAACAACAACACTGCTGTAAAAAGTTTTGTTGTTTTTTCAAATATTAAGTTCAATGCTTTGATTTTGCTTCTGTATAGTTAATATAAACAAAAAGCGCAATGACAAAAATTTAAATGACAGAATAATGTCAATATTTATTGCTAAATAATTAGCTGAATTTTTAGGCAGGCGCGGTGAGTTTAAAACCGAAATAAAAGAAATTATGCAGGAGCACAGAAAAACACGTCTATCCACGATGAAGAAAGAAGTAATATTCGATAATATATATAGTATATATAGTAATATACAGCAGCAATTGCTTTTTCTGAGGCGTCTGCAAAACCATGGATCTGTAGCAGATCACTAGGCCGAGCTTTAATCCATCTCGGTACCCTTATGTCCTGCACGCTATTAAATTGTCTTTTAAGGATTTCCAATCTATCTTGTCTTCATCGGACAACTCTTGATCCCAGGTTTGCTCAGCTAACCATAACTTTTGCATGAACAATTTGCCAATCACTGTTACTGGTGCTAACCATCCTAAAGGATCATAAATTCTTGCAAGCGTGGATAACACCACCCTTTTATTAATTTTTCTGTCCTCGTCACAGTGCACCTTGAACTTAAATTCATCTTTGAGTGATTCCCACTGCAACCCCAGAGTTTTAATTGACTCATTTTCCTCGATTTTTAATACTTTGTTATCGCCCGTATCACTTACTGTTTCAATAATATCGGACTTATTTGAGATCCATTTTCTCAAATTCATTCCCACTTTCTCTAGTTCTTTAGATACCTCTCTACCTTATACTTGGCTTCTTCTATGGTATAACTTCCTGTCATTAAATCGTCTATGTAAAATTCATCTTGAATTATTTCACTTATTTTTTTGTCCTTGCATTTGCTACCTATTTCTGCTAGTACCCTCGTCGCTAAATATGGAGCTGCAGCGGTACCGTACGTCACTGTTGTCAACTTTTAGCTTTTCAATTTTCTTTGTGGTGATTTTCTCCACAAAATATATAAATATTTTTGATCATCAGAATCAATAATTATTTGGCGATAGATTTTCTCTATATCTGCGGATACTACAAAACGCCATTTCACAATTATATCAAAGATATCCTTTTGTAGTCGAGGACCGACCCACATGATATCATTAAGACTCCTATTATTTGTTGTTTTTGCGGAGGCATCAAAAACAACTCCCAATTTAGTGGTTAGACTAGAATCTTTTATTACCGCTTGATGAGGTAGATAATATGACCCTTCGTCATTAGCTTCGATCATATGACCCAACTCTAAATATTCATTTATAAACTTCGTATACTCCTCTTTAAGTTTTGGGTTTCGCTGAAATTTTTTCTCTAAGTTAAGAAACCGCGCAATTGCTTGGGCCTTGGAATCGCCCAATTCCTTGTCACATTTAAACGGCATCGTGACCACATACCTTCCAGATGTCTCATTTCTCGTTGTCTTCTTAAAATTTTCCTCACATGTATTGGCTTCCACATCCTCTTTTTCGTCTTCTTCCATCTCCCAAAAACGCTCCAAGTCCGTGACATCAATTGCTGTCGCTACTATAGCGCTGTTTCCTTTGGATTTTGTACACCCTGACACAATCCATCCAAACTGTGTATTTTGTCCCAATAATCCATCAACTTTAGTTACTCCACTTTTCACTATGTGGGTGTAAACATCTACCCCCATAATAATATCTACCCGGCCTGGCATATTAAAATTCGGGTCAGCTAAAACGTACGACTGCCATTTAGACATATCTACGTTTGCTTCTTTTTCTGGAAGAGCTGTCATTAATTTCGGCAACACAATCGCTTCAACCTTAAGAAGCTTTTTCCATGGTTCTCGCACTTTTATTCCCAAGTTGACTTTGTATTTTGATGTTTTAGATTTTGGTGAAGACACACCGCTTATCTCCGTGTGTGCCTTAATTTTTGTAATTTTAAAATCTGAGCTGCTTTCTCAGAAACGATAGTGCTTTGTGACCCACTATCAATTAAGGCTCTTAGGGTCGCATACCCACCATTCACTGCCTTTACTTTTATTAGGGCGGTGGCCAACAACGCCGGATGCGCCGTTACACATGTATTCACTATCTCTATTCTTTCACCAATGTGAAGTAATGTGTGGTGCCCCCTACCGCACACTGAGCCGTTACACATGTATTCACTATCTCTATTCTTTCACCAATGTGAAGTAATGTGTGGTGCCCCCTACCGCACACTGAGCAAACATCCTCATTTGTGCATCTCTTATTGTTTGAATGTTTCAAGCACCTTGTGCATAATTGCACTTTCTTGGCTAATTCCACTCTTTCCATTGGAGTCAAGCCTTTGAATTTATAGCACTGTAATGTGCTGTGTCCGGCAACTTTGCAAATCGGACAATTTTCTTTAAAAGCCGTATATGCCATTTTTTGCATCGGTCTTTTTTCTTCTTTAATGGAGCTTAAAGAACAATATCTCTGCTCCAAATATTCTAAGACGTCAGATAACTGCTGTATCTGCTTCGACTTCTTAACTTGGCTCTCATATAATTGAAGAGCCTCTTTATCCAACTTCCTTAATATGAGTTGAGCGAATATCACATCAACTTCATCGGATAGATTGGCATTTAATTTAATAAGGTGTATTGACTCATTAAGAAAACTCTCCCGTTATTTCAATGCTTTCCCTCCCTCGAGGTTTTGCTTTCGTAAAAGTGTTGAAAATATAATCCTCAAGATCTTTTAATTTTTCATTCACACCAGCAAAGTGTGAGGAAAAAAGGGCTTTAATATTTTCTTCACTTGCAGCTATATGAAGCTTAATATTCGCAATAATTTTATTCTCAACTCCTGAGTTTTCTTTTTTTATATGAAGCAATAAATCTTGAGTTACTCCATTTATTTCTTTTTGGAAAAATTTCTTGTTGACCACATCTTTTTCTTCAATAGGTTCTGCAGCATTTTTAAGACGTTTGTTTTGGATATTAAGATTTTGATCGTAATCAACAAACAACCCCATCCGTTTATACTCATTTTTACTAGAGCTACCTAAACTATATTTATCGTATGAATGCTGTCCAAACTTATCAACTGGCATTTTGACAATGACTAATTTTATTAAAAAATGTATTCATATATACGAATATAAAAGTGTGTGTGTGTGTGTGTGTTTTCATCTTCTAGCTTTATTCTCGAAATAGAACTCAACAAAGTTCTTAGTTTCTAGCAGTTCTTTAGTGATGGATTCTTCCATTTCAGCTTTCATCGTATTAATATAGTTTAACAAAGAAATTCTTAATTCATCAACACATTTTTAATTTTCTTTCATAATGTCTTTTCTTAATTCTGTATTTTTATCTGTTATATATTTCTGCAATAGCTGTATTTTATTAGTTATAGTATTTTCTAATTCCATTTTGCTTTGCGCTATCGCATTTTGAGTAAACACTTTGTGAGTAAGAGCCTCCTTATTTAAAGTGAAATGACCAAACTTATCAATTCTCATGCTTGAACTTGTGTTTCCAAACTTATCAATTCTCATATTTGGTCATGTGGGTGTGCTTTAATAATAATAATGATGTTAATATACAATTTTAGCTTCACGAAGTTCTTCAATTATTGATATTATTTCATTATTATGATTGTTATGTCCAGCTGTTTGCGATGCAACTAACAGTTTTAATCTATCTACAATTTCATTAGGATCATCCCAATATATATAATTTGGTTTATTCACATTCAGTTTCATGAGACCACTGCCAATATGAGTGGGAGATGAGCTCGAATGTGATAACGATTGTGTAATTGGTGTAGAGGTCAGTTGCGAAAACAGAGATTTACTGGGGAAGAGAGGTTTGATTATTTGCGTATATTTTTTAGAACGATTACCCTTAAGTTGTTCATCACTCTTATGATTTCTTCTGTGGGCATTTGTTATATTTAATATATTTTTATAATTTTCTAAATCTTCCTTATTATAATGCTTTGGATCATTTTCGTAAATTAATGAATATAAGCCAGTAGTTAAAGGCCAATTTTTACCACTCTCCAAAATAATGAATTCTCCATTTGATGTGTTAATTTCAGAATTACCTAACCACACTTTTTTTTCATTATCTTTATAAGGGCCATATGCTTTATCGAGAACCTTTCTTCGTGTTAATTCGCTAATATTGAAAATTTTTTCTGCTTCATGATTACTATCCTGCATTAATAGTTGCGTTCGGTTATTATCTATTGAGTTACTACTAACGTGTTCATCTAAAGTAGTTTCATTATTATCATCATAAGCATCATCATAAGCATCATCACTTTTAACATTTGCTCTAGAGAATGATGCTTTTGCAGAATTTGTTTCTATAGCTGTATCTTTTTGAATTTTTGGGGTTTTTAATACTTCTTCTTTTTTGATGGTTAACAATTGTTTATTAAGTGTTTCGTTTTTACTAATAAGTTTTTCCAAAGGCTTTGTTATTGGTCTGAATGATTCTTCTAGTTCTAACTCTGCTTCAGCTTTTCCTAATTTAATGCTCTGAAATTTTCTCTTTAGAATATTTCTAGTTTTCACTAGCTCTTTTAATACATTTTTTTTTTGTTCTATCCATTTTTGTAGTTAGGAACTGATAGCAGTTAAAGAGAACTGTTTGCAGTTATAAGCTGTTGATAAGCAGTTTAAGAGAGCTGTTTTTGCACTTCAAAAGCTATTGAAAAGCTGTTTTAAGAGCGCTGCTAGAAGTTAAATAGTTGTTGATAAGCAGTTCGCAGCTTAGCGTATGTTGATTAACTGTTTCAAAACAGGCTGTTATCTGCTTTAAATAGATGATGATGAATGAGCTAAAATACTGGAACAGAAATTAAGCTGAAAGAGAAATGATGTTTAAGCTGAAAACCTCCCCCCAACCTGTTGCTATGAAATAATAACATTTTTTTAAAATTTTTTTTTAATGTTTTTTTATTTTGAATATATATATATATATGGATAAATGAATATTGTTTTTATTTTGTTTTAAAAAAGTTATTTATACAATTAATTTTTTTTTTAAATATTGCTATGTTTTTTATCGTATAGAAGCTGAAAATACAGCTTCTTATACCTATTAGCTGCGTTTAAGGCACAGAATTTGAATCCATTATCATAAGCTTTTGATTTGCAACCTAGGGGGCGTATTTCATATTCTACTGCTTCTTATTCGATGCCTCCATCCCAATTTTCCTCAAATTCATCCTCGTGAAACCCGCAATCAATCATATGATCAATGGATTGAAATATATCAACCCTTTGCTCAAAGACACCCGGATATCGTATGGTAAAGTATGCATCTAGTTTAAGTAAATTTAGCGCATAATGATTGTTTTCCTCATACTTATGATCAGTCATCCTCTGGATCACTAAGTTCATACAACTGATTTTTCCGGATGTGCTCCTGGAAGATGTCATACTCTCGTCCGATGTTGTTCCTTTTGGTGAATCTCAGGGTCGGCAGATTGCTGGTTAACACCAGCATATTGTTGCAACACAGTTGCAATTTTCTCATGACAGTGCCGTATGAGCTGTCACCGTCAGTCCATTTTAGTTTCAGTGCATGGTTTCTATGACCAATTTGAATTTCATTCCGTAGATTTTCTTCGTAAGGGGAAGTTAGCACATAGACGTTAGGTTCCCCATCCAGCGAGTTGCTGAATGAGATTCCTATCTCTTTTATTATGTACTCCCCACTCTTTCCCGTGAATCCATACGACTCTATAAATGCGATATTCAAATCGCTGTTTAGAACTTCGGGCGCGTTGTACATGGTAGCTTCCATTTTATTTGTTTTTATGATGAACTTTTTTTGGTTTTTGCTGTTAATGGTTCAAGTATTTGTTTTGAACTAAATGATTGTTACGAGAGCATTGAAAATGAAACCTTTAGCCTTGTATACTTCCTCTTCGTTATGATAACATTTTTTCCTAAATTTGCGGTTAGGTATTTCCTGCAACTCTTGCAGAAGGCTAGAGTTGGATATTTCTTTTGCATTAGTTAAAATAAAAGATTACAACTGTGCTTGCTCGCTTGGGTTGGAAGTAAGATAACGGGGCTCGCTCCGCCTAAGTTGCTGTGCTGGAAAGGTTTCTTATCTTTATTCATATGTATCAAAAACAAAAAATTACTGAGCCCGTCTAACTAAGTTATTTGATGGATTGTATTCAACTATTCGATCATGAATAAGAACACAGTAGGCTTCAACAGTCTCTTCAGCGCTTGGAGTTGTTGATAAATCAATAGTGAGCCGTATATCAATGGGTCCGCTTTTAACAGCTTCCTGTTGATGTGAAAGATCTATTACGATGATCGGTGCCTTTTCCTTAAATTCTTCTGGACTCAAAAGAGGTTGTGGAGGTCGCATGTAGTAGCTTTCTTGAAATTTCACATACATTTCATAAAGCATTGCATAGCGAGCTTGATCAAAGTTTATATTTAGATCATCATATGGATACGAATCAGAATTTAAATGTATTTTTAAGTTTGCTAAATTATTTGATGTTATTACATTTTTCGATGAAAAAGCAATTAATTCAAAGCGGGGGCGCTCTCTATCAGACGCTAACTTTACACTCCAAGTATGCTGTGAGCCATTAGTAAGTGATGGATTCATATAGCAATCCCAACTACGAAATGCAAGAGTTAGCGGTCTGCTAGATTCAGTAACTTTTAACATTGAAAGTGAGGATGCATGATTTAATGTTACATGCTGTACTTTCCAAAAAATCTTGTGAATATTTAACTTGTGATTGTCATTTCGAACTTTTTGTGTGTAAACATTCCCCATATTTCTACTTAAAAGCAAGACTAACTCATGCTTGCAATTAAGTATAAGTTTATCATAGTCTTCAGCGAAGCCCAATAGCATTTTTAGTGGTACGATAAAATTGAATCGACCCTTATTATTGATTTTTGCTATTGGAAAGGTGCTCTGATTGAACCATCCAGCATTTTGTCGCATAACACTCTCATCCTTATTTAATGAGACATAGTTTTTTATTGTTGTAGTCATTCCTACATAACGAGTGCGATCGATTTCAACCCCGTTGAGCTCATATCGTATTTCATCAAACAAATGCGCCATACAATTATTTTTTAGTATTCCTGTTGAAGTTAACTTATAATCAGCTTGAGAGATTGTTTCCTCTATATAAAGGAGACTTTCGTGTGGGTATACATATAAATCTTGATTTTGTATACAAATTCGAATTTCATCATTAGGATTATAAAAAGTATGCTGTTGTGGTTGATAAGTGTGATATTCTTTCCTAACTATGCTATTATCTTCGTAGGCTCTCTCACGAACATTTAAGATATTGCTCTCTATGCTATTAGTATCCATTTTTTATTTTTCTTTATCTCGAAGTTAAGTATCTCGAAGTTTAAGTCCAATTGATTTTAAAAACGCTTTATTTGATGATGTTAAGGATCTTTTGGTGGAATATGTTGTACTGCTCACTCCAACGTTTCGAATCAATCTGTTTGCATCCCTCTGGAGGGTTTTGTAGTTATATATTATCATCGTTCTGGCCTGAGGTGAATTCGAAGTGTGATCTCTTCTCCCCGCAAATTAATAAGTTCACCGTTCTGATCAAGCAGTTCTACTCTTAGCTCTCGTATCTCCCGAGTGTTTACGGGTAAATAAATAAGATTATGTGGAGTTTTATCTATTTTATATCCTGGTGGAGAGTTGAGCGCAAACTCATGTAGTGTATGCGATTTGTTGTTGTTTACATAAGATCCGGTTACAATATTGCATTCTAAACGAACAGCATTCACCTTACAAATATTCAATAACATATTTGATGCATGTTTCACATCTGCTTCTAGCACTCTCTCTCCATATCCAAGAATGCTACCAATTGAGCGTTCTTTATTGAAATATATTGGTAGATTGCTGAGAATATCTACTTGCATTGTATTGTTATTACCCTCAATCATTAACGTTGCACCCGAATTCAGAATACTTCTATCATACAGCTCATCACGAATAAAATCAATAATATCATCGAGTTCATAGGAACCTATTGATATTTCAATAACATTGTCAGCAATGTGAAATAAATTATTTGTTTCATTAACGTTTGCGATTGAATTATAAAAATGAATATCAATTAACGAGCACTCATATTGTTCATTTAATTCTAATGGTGGGAAAAAAACAGTTGATAAGACTGAAGTTTTTCCACTTAAAGTTATTGTTGTAGACATTTCAGTGGTTGATTGATTACTAAATACAACTGTACTCGTTTACACTAAATTTATGCTTGTGTTAAATGGTGATAAATGTATCGAATCCTAGTCTATATCGTCCATTGTCTAGTTCAGCATCTTTGTTTATAGTGAGAAATCCATATTTTTCCTTCCAACACAAACGACATATTTTCATGAAAGTATTAAAGGTCATATCAACACCAACATGATCTGAATAAATATGCTTCATATTCATTTCATCTTGCTTGAACACTATTATTAAGTTTGCATTATCACGCACAAGATGTTTGGGGATACGGGTATAAGTTTGACATAAGTAAAATGAATCAATATTATTATGTCGACCCATGCAAAAGTATGCACGTATATTATTCTGTTTTTCGCAAGCAACATCATCGAATATCATTATCGAATTTTCTTTCGCTTTATTAGGAGGTATGACAGATTCGTTTTCTGAAAACGTGTAATAGCCCATACCCTTTATTGGAGTTATTAACGTTTTTAAATATTCATATTTCGGTTGACCCAACGATTTTGAGTATAGATAAATGTTTTTAAATTTCAAGCCATTTGGACTTTCAATCAAACTGAGTACTAGATTTGTTTTACCACAATTACTCGGACCAACAATTAGTGCTCTAATTGAATTAGGAAGTAAAACACTATGTCGAATCAAGTTTTTAGCATTTGATGGTGAATCAAAATTTCTAATCTCGATATAGGTTTTTTGTTTTTTAAGTTGCATATTTAAGGGCTTCGTTTCACCTCTACTTCTGCATTTAGTAATGTAAGATCATAGACTGAGTTTCGAATAAAAATGCCTCTACAATTTTATAATAAAAACAGTTGTAAACTGAAAGGTGTAATTAATAAACTTATTAATAGTCTACCCATTGAATTACATTTACCGGGATATCAATTCTGTGGTCCTGAAACTAAACTAAAAAAACGGTTAGAACGTGGAGATAAGGGAATCAATCTATTGGTACTGCTTGCAGAGAACACGATATTGCTTAGCTGAGAGAGCGTGGGAGCGAGTAAAGGCTGCTGATAGCGGTGTGGGAGAAAAGTCTGCTGCTTGGCTCGTAACAAACTTAATGAAAGCGAAGAAATCTTTTGGAATGGGTCTTAAAGATAAAAAAAAAGGGGGGGGGGGGGCTGCTTCTAGGGAATTAAGAAATAAAAAACCACTAGACATTGATAAGGCAATTCAAATAGCGCGTAAAGCTATCAGTAAAAAAATTAGTAAAAAGAATAAAAACCCTATAGCAATCCCCCGCGTTATTGCTGTACCCAAAATTGGGGGTTTTCTTCCATTAATCCCCATTTTAGCTGCACTAAGCGCAGTTGGCGGTCTTGCAGGAGGTGGCGCAGCCATAGCAAAAACGGTGAATTCTGCTAAGAATGCTGCTGCGCAGCTTGAAGAGAACAAGCGTCATAATCAAAAGATGGAAGCTATTGCTTTAGGAAAGGCTATTTCCTTCGCCCATATCGCAGTGGTTATGGTTTAACTAACACGACAACACATTCAAAAAACTTTTAAGACAACTACCCAATAAACCTCTCTCAAATTTTGATATTTTGAAATTTGGGCAAAAATACATTAAAAACTTTAGAGATGTATTTATGAGAGATACCCTCCCTCCCCGCAAAGATCTATGGAGAAATGAATGTGGTGTTATAAATTTAGATTCATCGAGGGGTGGAGGTACGCATTGGGTAGCTTATTCAAAAAATGCTGATTCAGTAAAATATTTCGATAGTTTTGGTAATTTGCAGCCACCCATAGAAGTCATACAATATCTGGGGGGCAATTTAGAATACAACTATCATCGTGTACAAAAGTTTCAGGACTATAATTGTGGACATCTGTGCTTAAAATTTTTATTATTCAATTGTGCTTCATAAGATACGCATACAATATGTTCTGGGTGCAGCGAATTGGACCATCCGATAAGTTTTGTACTTGTCAAACAGGCTGGGAATCATTTCGAATTATTCAGGCTCAAGCTATATCACCTCTACTGCAGGTGTTTGCTAATCCAAATTCTTCAGACAACACGCAAAAAACTCTTTTGTTCTCTTTAAGACGTGGAGAACTGCAAGATCCATTTATACATACATTAAACTTTTCGTTCGGTGAACGACAGCATGCAGCATTTTATGTTATTGGTGGAAGTATTACTATACTTGGTAAATGCAGTAAAAACGCTAAACGAGGTGGCGACTTAAAAAGATACAAAGAGGATTGCCCATTTTATTATGCGGATGATTACAGAAAGCCTGATGAAATTATTCCTGAGCATATGAGCGAATATAGTACAATATATAAAGTTGATAGTGATAGCATTCTTTTGCGGGAATACATTGTTGCCCGAGAACGGGAAGAAGACCATATGCGTTTAAGGGAAAAGGAAGTTGATAATTTTGACGATAGTACTGTACCAGACTAAAAAAACAAAAAAACCGCAAAAATAAAAAACAAAAAAAGTCATAAATCATTCTTTTTTTATTTTCGTATATAAGTTTTGAAAAAAAAATATTCTGATTGTGGCGACATTTCTAAATAAAAGGGCAGGAATCCTAAGTAAGCAAAGTTAGTTTAACTTGTAAACAGCACTGGTTGACATATACGTTACATACACACACTCCCCATCCAACGCTCAAGAAGAAAAAACTAAAAACAATGGAAATATCATTTGAAGTTCAAGAACAGCAGCAGCAGAAGCAACAACAACACCACTCCAAAAATCCCCGAAGACCCAAACAACAACGAGTAGAAATACTCGATCAGCAGATTATGCAACCAAATGAGGAACCAGCCCAGTACATGGACCATCAACAACAACAACAACACCATGAGCTACAGCAAATGATGCAGCATTTCCAAGAAGAAGAGCAAATGCAGCACCAACATCATGTTAATTTGAGATTGAGTGAGGAAAAACTCAAGGCAATAAGGAAGTTTAATGAAGATATAAGTAAGCCGTCTTGGTATGGAGCAGGCAAGTCCCTACTTAATATCACAAACATGGTTTGTGACATTGAAATTCCGGTCATTAAGGCATGGCGAGCTGTCACAAAATATGGAGCATCGGTCGCCCTAGAGCTGGAATCCTATATTCTGTATTTACCAGCTAGGCATAATACAGCGCTAACTGATGACATGATCGATACACTCTCATCGGGTGGGTTTTGTGTCGTTAAACGTCAGGCTAATAAACAATTCCATATAAACTTTAATCCAAAAAACAATGTAAACAAAAAAAAATATATATATAAATAAACAAATGTGAAAAAATGGAAAAAAAAAAAAACTGAGTTTTGATTAATGGTTGCTGGAGGGAGTGGGTTTAGTATATCTTCACATCTACTAGGCATTGGAGCTCTCTCTCTCTCTCTCTGGAAATGATGACTTCTGTGCATAATACAATCCAGCAATTTTTGATTGAATTCAAAGGAATCGTCCTTCCAAAGGAATATCAGTTAGTGCATCAACACACTAACTGATATTCAACATTATTTGGAAGCCAGAAACTTTAATTTCAATACCTCTCGACAATACAGCCAGCATTATTCATATTGCGAATTTATCTATCAAGATGTACCGGATACTTGCGCATGTCACTTCTTTGCTCAGCAAATAAATAAAGCAGAGGAAATTATGTCTAAATACAGATTACTTAAATTAAGAATGTTGGGAAAACTTAAATAAAATATCTTATTTTTCGAAAACAAAAACAAATTTCTTTATTTAAAAATAAAAACATACACACACACACGCACACATTGCTTTTGACCTTGATCTTGAGTTTCAATAATGTTCTTGTCCTTGATCTTGAGTTTCAATACACACAAGTTCATGCACTCTTGTTTCTTATCACGTTACTCTAAGCTCATATAATTTTTTTCTCACATACAAGAGCGCGTGCCCTCTTGCTTCTTATCACATATAATTGTTTTTCTCCAAAATAATTTTTTTTTCCCCCGCTACCGCCGCAACAAGGCAACAAATTTTTTTTTCCACGCTACCGCCGCAACAAGTCAACAAGTCCAGATAAGAGAATTTCACAACAATCTTTAGCTTCTCTACTGTTCACAGAAAATCGTACTTATCAAGTACGGACTTTCTTTCATTTTATATGTAAATTAAATTCAAGCATTTAACTCTCTTATCACAATTTTTTTTTTTCCCCATAGAAGAGCGCGTGCCCTCTTGCTTCTTATCACACACATAATTTTTTTCCCACGCTAGCACAACAACAACAACTATAATTTTTTTCTCACATACAAGAGCGCGTGCCCTCTTGCTTCTTATCACACACATAATTGTTTTTCTTCAAAATAATTTTTTTTCCCACGCTACCGCCACATCAAGTCAACAAGTCCAGATAAGAGTATTTCATAACAATCTTGACCTTCAACTTTGCTTAGCATTATGACGAATTCCGCCAGACGCCCCACGAGCCACGCCCCACGACCCACGCTCCTCGTCCACGTTCACGACATCGTTATCACTAACCACTTTCGCTCCACACTCCTCATCCACGTTCACGACACCCTTATCACTAACCACTTCCGCTCCACGCTCCTCATCCACGTTCACGACAGCCTTATCACTAACCACTTCCGCTCCATGACGTCATCACACCCCTTATCAAACACTGTGACGTCACTTCCTGGTCCAGAACATACCGTTACTATCTACTCACTTCCAACATGTGGAAGAGGAACTGAGAATGGAAAACGATCTCTTGCACATAGGACGAAATCGTAGAGCACCATTTGATTTTATTGGCAACATCGCCAGGAGTCTATATGGAGTACTGGACTCGGAATATGCAAAAGAAATATCCAATACTATTGAAAAGGTGAAAACAAATGAGGAATACTTGGTAACACTCTTAAAGAATCAAACATCTATACTTGATTCAACAATCAACATTTTCAATGAGAAGCGATTGAATTTTATGGAGCAGCAACTACTCCACATGTCTCAAGCACATTCTGATTCTGTCAAGACTTTTCAATGGTATCTCACGATAACAACACAACTTTCGGTGATTGCTTCAAATTTGCAACGAGTACAATCAGAGATTGCCCATGTACTCACTGACGTTCATCATGATTAAATTAACCCGTTGTTACTCTCGCCTAAACAACTTGAACAACACTTAAAAGAGTTAAAAAATCATCTTCCACACATACTTCCTACCACAGACGATGATGTTCTACAATTATATAAAATGATGAAGGCAGAAGGGAGCATTGTAAAGAAGCGCGTAATATTCAAAGTAACGCTACCATTGCTCTCAGCACATATATTTGAATTATACAATCTAGTTCCCATACCAGCAATCAGCAATAAAGGAATTATGACGATGGATATTCAAATTCCCATGATAGCGGTCAATAAGCACAGAGATCAGTTTCTTGGATTAACAGCAACTGAATTAAAACAATGCCATCAAGTCACAAATGAAGAATTCATATGTCAAAATAAACAATCTGTGTTCTCAATCAACAGTAATTGTGAATTCCAGTTGTTCAACAACAAAACTTCAAATATGTGTTAAATCAAATACACAAGCATGACTTTCGTCTGGTTCAATATGTATTACAAGAACCATTGGATTTTTGCTACAATGTCGCCAATGGAGTTATCTGCAGTCTGCGATGACAACAGTTCAAGCATCACCATAAGTCAAGGAGGATTATTAACACTTGATCCAAGTTGCACTTTGCGGAATCAATTAATACGTGTAACTGGACATCGTATTACAACCACCGGCACAATGAATGTTTCATATGACCGGTTTGGGAATTTCTCCACTATGATGATGAACTCAACTAATGAAACGGCTTCTACCAATGTTCAGCTAAGCTACAATGAACTAATAATATTCATAACATTAGTGTTGCTATATGTTATCAAAAATCGGTGTACCAACGGAAGACAAGAAGCCAGGATTGCTATTGGCCTTCAACATATGACCCCTCCCACAACTGGTACCCAGATGCCAACTGGTAGTCAACCGACTCAATCTACACATCGACCTGCTGGAAACTACGAAATCAACATTAAAGTAATGTTGAACAGTCGTTCAACGGCCGGGAGTATGTTGGTGTAAATGCATGCTTAAAATACAAACTATGAATTTCTCACAGTAAAGACCAATGCAGGCTTTGCTTAGAATAGAATTAACCCCTACATATTTTCATATACACTGTACTTACACCATATTTTCATACAACACAAAATTGTCCCCCACATTATGTTCACACACACAATCACATTTACACTATGAATAAGACCCCCAAATGTATATACATGTGACCCCCTAGATCCTAGAATCGCGTATATAAACTCGACCTTTTTCTTAATAAAATTAGCAACTCTTGTCTATTCACTATTCTGCAATCAACGGGTGAGCATCGCTGTGTCTTTGGCCCCCATTTGCATGATCTCTCCGAAGTCCACCCAATTTCAAGTGTTTGTTGCGACAGCCCTATGTCACTAGTTTATGTTCTAGAGGCAAACATTTTTATAAATAATAAAATTATAAAATTCAATAACATTTTGGTGACCCCGACGTGAGACCTGGGGAGTTTTAACTTTTTGGTGACCCCCGACTTTGGCGTTCCCAATTTAAAAAAATTAAACATTTTGGTGTAATAGTCAAAGTGTGAGAATTTTGTCAACTCAGACTAATTTTCTCAATAACAATATAAGGAATTTTGGTCAACTTGTCGATCATTTCCCTTTTTAATACAACGCTTTGGAAAATATTGATATACCTTAGCGAGGGCACGGTTTTGCAGGCTAGCAACAATCCGGGGTCCCGACATTTACGAAGCAATTGATTAACTTGGATATCATTGCATTTGTGCATATCATTTGAGTCAATTTAGCGACGGTATTGCACACCATAACCAACAACTACATCTGCTTGTGAGTTAACTGACTGTATAAGGACTTTATCACCTAGCCTATTCGACGACTAGATGAGAGTCAACTTGGCGACTAGTAGTGTACAACAGGTCAACTTGGCAACCTTAAAATCTTCTGTTTGTCGGACAACTGAAATTATCAGCACTTTGTCACCCAGTCAAATTGGCGATTAAAACGACAGCAGAGTATATTTCTGCAACGTGGGACAAGGCGTACCCAATCAATTGAACCATCTGGTCAACACGGCGACCAATCAGTCGAAGGATTTCTACGATCCATTATATACATATATACATTTATGTATATTAAATAATAAAATTAAAACTTCATACTTGTTGTTCAATTTAACATTATTTACTAGTACTTTGATCACTAATCGGTGCGAGTCGGAGCGTACCTAGTCAATTGACTAAAAAATATACTTCCAACGGATCAAAGTACATAAAGTAAATTGGAGAAAATATACGACCAACAGTTTGAGCGAGGAGAAGAGATTCAAAATGTCATCAGAAATGTCAAAAATGACTGCCTCAAGGAAGTCAAAAATTGTCTATTATGATAACAAAATTGAATTGATTGAGGATCTTCGGGATGAATTTAACAAAGCCCACACTGATTTAATGGAATCGTTGGGATACGAGCCATCCGATCACGACTACTTCAAAAAAGAATATTATTCAAAATTAAAAGAATTAACAGAAGAAGTAATAAAGGATTGGAAACTACAAAGGGCAAAAATTGAAGAACACAAATTGGTCCTTCAAAAAGATGAACATCGCATTAACATTCAACCATTGATCAGAAAGCAAGGCGCTATGCTAGCAACACTTTCCAGGACATTAAAGCAAATAGTTCCTGAAGAAAAAATAAACTACAAAACAGTTATTGAAAACTTATGGCAGCAGATATGGCAGAGATTTATAAACTTGTAGTAGATCCAGTCGAAGCTGGATACAATTTCAATACATTTATAATGGCAGAAAAGACGATATTGAAATGTTGTATCCCACCTGCACATGATGTGACAACGTCGTCATTACAATTGCCCAAAATTTCAATTCCAAAATTTTATGGAAATTATTTGAAATGGCAACAATTTCATGACATTTTTAAGAAAATGGTTCATGAATCAAACATACAAACTGTACAAAAGATGTGGTATTTAAAGCAAATCTATCAGGGGATGCCGAAAGATTAATTAGGCACCTTGAATTAACAGAAGTCAATTATGACACTACATGGAAAATGTTGCAAGAACGATTTAACAATAAACGGGTCTTGGTTACAGCAGTTTTCGAAAAACTATTTCATCATCCTAACATTGGAAACGTCGCCCTGTCAATAAAGAATCTTCATGATAATATTTATGAATCATTGCAAGCCTTAAAGGATATTGGCATTGACACAGAATTTTGGGATTCCATTATAATTTTCCATATGACGAGAAAATTGGATAGACTTACAATCCCTTTCCGATACAAGGGAATTGCAGTGTAGTATATGCAACCTTATAATAATAATAACCGACACAATATAGAGTATTCTCTTATTGCAAACGGTCATATAGCCGACACATGTTAGTGTATGCTATATGTGTTGCATATACATAAACATAAGCAAGCTCGAAACATGATCAGCCACTCACATAGACTGGCCATGCGGACGAATTGCAACGTCTGCATAATCGAGCGTGTGAATGTTTATTGTATAACATATATGTACATACTACACTCTCTCTCTTTCATACGTTTATATATATGTTTATATACTTAAGAATTCTTAGGCTAAGCTAAGAAATTATTTTCTGAATAAAGAAGCATTCGGTTTTATACCGTCAAGAGAATCAAAACGTTTAATTATTGATCATAATTTTACATGGCGACCGTGACAAGTGTCACGAATGTGTTTTGTGAATTAATAAAGAAAAAAAAAAAATTATTATTAACTAAAAATTAAAAAAAGAAAAAAACACATTGCAACACTGCAACGACAGCCGCTGGAGGTGCTGACTCCAGCAAAGAAGGAATACAATGATGGCTACTTCAAGGGATTCCATTTGCCCATGTGCCAATGTGTGGTAGGCAGACCGCCCACTACACCTACGAGGGAAAAAAAAAGAAAGCCAAAAAGGCAAATAGATTGGCAGCAAATAATAAAAGTGCAAGTGCTGAAGTTGGTGTTTTTGGATAAAAATGAAAAAACTCAAAAGGCAAAAGTAATGGATGCCAAGAAAATAAATAATTTACACTAAAAACAAAAAAAGTAGAGTGATGGGTAAAAAATCTGGTGTGACAAAGAAATTGAAAGCAAGAAAAGCTGAAATCTTGAGGCTACTAAACAGCCCAAATAAAATTAATTGGAATGCCTCAGTGAAGCTACATGCAGAGGTAGAATTTATAAAAAGCCAATTGGCTAAAAATAAAAATAAAGTCACATCCAGCACCCCATCAACAGATTCTGCGATACAAAATTTGTCAAAGCCAAAATTAAAAACAACGCCACAACCAGCAAAGCAAATCCCAAAGCTGATGAAAGCCTGCCCAAACGACTGCGAGGGACCACTATATTCGCCGTTCTGCGAATACACCTGTGCCGCCTGCACCGGTCCCCCAACAGAGAAGCCCCTATAGAGAAGCCTGTGCCGCCTGCACCGGTTCCCCATCAAAGAAGCCTGTGCCAGCTCCCGGCAGCCGAACCGACAGCGCTACAAAGAGCGCCCACCACAACAAAATAAATTAACTATGCGCTGCGTCGCACATTTTTTTTGAGTGCACTGCGATGCACAATTTTTTTTTTGATAATTATACAAAACGATGTAAAATTGTGCGGCATTAAAGCTGTCCAATCAGAGTGTGGCCTGAAAACCACACACAAAAATAGGCAGGGATACATGTAAAAAAAAAAAAAAAAAAACAATTCTTTTGAATTAAAAGTGAACTTTCCATTAAATTAATAATAAAAAAAAATAATGAACAGCAAAACTTACAAAGCAATAATTTTTGAAAATTAATCCATATAATTAACTCAGTTATCAAGTAAAAATTTGTTGACCATTTGCATTTGTTTTTACTTTTCGCGAAATGTTTATCTATAAGTCCAAAAGAAAATAAAATGAAATTGAAATTTTTAATATTATATGAACATTCGCGAAAAGGGCCAGAGTAAAAGAAAATAATTCTTCCTTTTATCTTTCAAAAAAAAAACATCAATAAAAATTAATGTGAATATAATAAATTTCGCAAAACTAATTAAATAAATTCAAGAATCATTTTTATGAAAACTTTAATTTTTAAACCTTTCAAGATTATTCAGGATTAAATTTTTTTTATGAAATTCAAAAATGGGAGGAAAATCCTCAAAAATTAAGGATAGTACAGCCAACGTTCAGAACGTAATAGAATTTGTAGATCCAACTACACACTTAGAGAACCAACAAATTATCCTCTTACTTTTGCTAATAGTTTCAGTAATAAATTTACTAATAAAAATTTATTTAATGTACAAGCGAACATTAAGAAAAAGGTACATGAGCCGTGCCAACGATTTAGACAGAATCTAAAAAAAAAAAAAAAATATTTTGTTTTTTTTTATAAACCTTCACGGCATCAAAATGAATAAGGTAGAAACAAAATATTTAGCGATATACGTACCATTCCTTGATTTCCTGATACAATCAGGAGAAACAAATTATAAATACAAGGAAATACGGTACTGGATATCAAACAATTGTAAGTTCGAGGAGAAAATTGTAAAACTTATGGAAATATCCATAAAGACAGCCTACACCAGGCTACTTGTAAAAAGAGAAAAAAGAAAAGACATACCAGAATGGGTACATAGACTATTCATGGCTACCACCGAATCTATAACTATTGAAGATTCAGATGAAGAGCCACAAAACTAAAAAGACACACAAAGAAAAGAAATTCAGTAGCAACATCTTGCTACAAACATCCCACTGACGTATCAAAAACATACTATTAAACATGAAACAAACGAGCAAGACCGAAAAGCTAAAAATCGTGCTAAAAGCTGGTAACTTCGTCGCTTTTAATGATGCAATGGGTAAATATATCCATTGCAGCACTGAAATGACTGGAAGTCCTAGCACAGTACTATTTCAGCGAGGACAAAACAATATAATGTCCGAGTTACCGAAAGCGAACAGGGAAACGGGCAAGTTCCTCCAAATACTCAAAAGAAAAAAAAATATATAACGTTTATTCTATTAACCTAAGTCTTAATAAAAATAAATAATAAATATATTATTCCATATGAATTTCATCTGTTTCATTCAGATTTCGCAATCCCATGCGATGGAATAATAAGATTAAGTCTTAATAAAAATAAATAATAAATATATTATTCCATACGAATTTCATCTGTTTCATTCAGATTTCGCAATCCAATGCGATGGAATAATAAGATTAGATTTCATAAAAACTTTTAATTGCAAATTAGATTACAGTACTTCAGAAGATTGGTTTATACTTAGACCACGAAATTTAACGTACCTAAATTATGTTCCAATAACATATTTTCGACCATATATATATATGGCAAGCACTTCACAGTGCAAACAAACCATTCAAAATTAGCACGCATACGGCTAGAATTAAAAGAGTATGAATTTACAGTAGAGTATTTGAGAGAGAAAAGACAACTTTGGGGCAGACGCCCTATCGCGGATAAATATATCCGAACTAAAGAATATGAATATAAAAGTCCTGAAAGTCACTACCAGGCAACAAAGTAGACAGAAAAACTGCGCAGTTAATAAAGAGAAACTTTTGCCAAGGCAAAGTATTCAAAATGCTTCTAGGCCCAACGTATACGAAGTCATCAAGAATGACGAAGTACGGAAAGTAGTGACCTTGCGAATAACAGAATCCAAATGCTTATTGAAACATGGAAAGAAAGTTATAGCAAGAATTGATGTTAGCGATTTGTACACCAATGGAATTCTCGACTTAGGTCAGTTCTTCCAAAGGCTTGAAATGCAAGCCGGTGTACTTGAAATCAGCCAACTCAAAGTGGCACCGAGCGAAAAGATCTTTGAAATTATTTCAATAGATTCTTTTAAAAATATGGGCAATATTATATTGAAAACATTAAGAGTAGCGCTACTCCAGCCGGTGACCCTAATAAATAATGAAAATGAAAAAGAAAAAGAAGCAATACTGTCTACATTTCATGACGATCCAATACAAGGAGGTCATACAGGGATTACCAGAACAATGACAAAAATTAAAAGACACTACTATTGGAAAAATATGGGACGCCATATCAAAGAGTACATACGTAGATGTCATAAATGCCAAGTGTCAAAAACTACGACACATACAAAAACTCCCATGATAATAACAGAAACACCAGAAAAAGCTTTTGATAGAATGATAGTGGACACAATAGGCCCGCTACCAAAATCAGATAGTGAAAATGAGTATATTGTCACATTAATATGCGACCTTACAAAATACTTAGTAGCTATCCCAGTTGCATCCAAGAGTGCAAGTAATGTAGCTAAAGCAATATTCGAACATTTCATACTTCAGTACGGTCCAATGAAAACACTCATTTCGGACATGGGAACTGAGTATAAAAACCAGATTATAACAGATATATGCAAGTACATGAAGATTAAAAATTTAACTTCTACAGCATATCACCACCAGACCTTAGGGACAATAGAACGAAGTCATAGAACGTTCAATGAATATATTCGTTCTTACGTATCTGCAGATAAGTCCGATTGGGATGTTTGGATACAATATTTCACTTATTGCTACAACACAACACCCTCGGCAGTGCATGAATACTGTCCATACGAACTAGTATTTGGAAGGCCACCAAATCAATTCATAGATTTTAACAAAATAGATAGAATAGATCCTATATACAATATAGATGATTATGCTAAGGAAATAAAATTTAGACTAGAAATTGCCTACAAAAGAGCAGGAATAATGTTAGAAAACCATAAGAAAAAAAATAAGAAATATTATGATAGGTCAGTAACAGAAATAAATATAGAAGTAGGAGATAAAGTTTTGCTAAAAAACGAAGTAGGCCATAAGCTAGACCCTAACTATTTAGGTCCATTTGTTGTAGAAACTATAGAAGGTAATGACAATATAGTAGTAAAAGATAGTAAGAATAAAAAACAAACAGTGCATAAGAATAGATTAAAAAGATATAATGATTAAAAAAAAAAAAATAATAAAAATGATATGATTAAAGTTTTCATACAAAATTTATGATACAGAATTAATGAAAAAAAAATTTTCTATTAAAAATAATAATAAACTATCAAATATTGTTGTGAAAATTATTCTGTTCAAAATAAAGTAAACAAAAAAAAAAAAGGAAAAATTACAAGAAAAAAAAAAAATTACTTAAACTTACTTAAATAACTACGTAAAAAATTAAACTTAATTAAATACTACGTTATTTCTTAAAAAAGGGAGGTGTAGTATATGCAACCTTATAATAATAATAACCGACACAATATAGAGTATTCTCTTATTGCAAACGGTCATATAGCCGACACATGTTAGTGTATGCTATATGTGTTGCATATACATAAACATAAGCAAGCTCGAAACATGATCAGCCACTCACATAGACTGGCCATGCGGACGAATTGCAACGTCTGCATAATCGAGCGTGTGAATGTTTATTGTATAACATATATGTACATACTACACTCTCTCTCTTTCATACGTTTATATATATGTTTATATACTTAAGAATTCTTAGGCTAAGCTAAGAAATTATTTTCTGAATAAAGAAGCATTCGGTTTTATACCGTCAAGAGAATCAAAACGTTTAATTATTGATCATAATTTTACAGCAGAAGACCAAAGAATTCCTTGCATTTTTGGAACAACGTTTCCTTGCCCTAGAGGCGATTGGTACCAAGCAGTCCAGGGAAAGGCAAAAAATATGTGCATCAGCATCTGGCACAAACTCATCTTCATGTCCGTTCTGCAGTAAGTTAAATCACAAACTGTTTCAGTGTGATAAATTCAAAACTAAATCTGCAGCAGAACGGTTAAACTGGGTACAGAGACAGAGAATGTGTGTCAATTGTTTTAAAACCGACCACATGTCGAACGCTTGTAGCTGGAAGGGATGTTTGAAATGCGATGGAAAACACAATACATTGTTACATTTGGGAAACAACGATTTGAAACCAAATGTAACAGCTACGGTCTCAGCTAGGTCCACATATGGAAGCAATAAAAATTATACCCTACTAGCGACGGCTAGGGTGATTGTTAAAGGGACCAATGAGCGAGAAGGAGTGAAATATGTATATTAGTACATATTGATTGATTCAATTTATTCCAATATTTATTAAAGGTTTTTGTTAATGAGCACGTCTGAGCTCTTAGTCAACTTTTATTCGAATGATTCATATTGTCTTTTAACTTATGCTGCTTGTTGGCAGCTACAAAATAAGAGGGGTGAGGCGCGAGAGTGAACTCACATGATCGAATTGCAAGCTCAGCATAATTGGGCTGGCTTGCCAGCACAATTCGTTTGCGTAAGCTTATATACAGAACGAAATGTATGCATGCAAGTTTGCGTACATACATACAATTGTTCTTATATATAAACTTATTACTATTATTTCCTGCTTGCAACAGAATGTTACAAGCTGTGCTGAAGTCATTTAAAACCGACATGTGAATTCACTACACCTCCCCTTTTTAAAGAATAACGTAATCTAGTGAAGTTATTATATATGTGTATATGAAGTAAATGACTTTATAAAGTAATTTGTGTTATTTAAAAAAAAAAATTTGACGTCCGTCAATGAATATATATATTTTTCCCTTACATGTATGCATTTTTTTTTTTTTTTTTTTTTTTTTTTTTTGCAAAGTTTTAAAATAAATTTTTTTTTTTTTCGCTCCTTTCATTTATATATATAAAAATAAAAATTTGTATATGTATATGCAAATAACTTTCCTTATTTTCAATGTATACACTTTAGATTTTGTAAATACTAGAGAAAAATTTTTCTGTTTGTTATTTAAAAATTTTTAACCTATCCTTATGCACTCTTCGTGCTTTATTTCTTTTATCTCTTATTAAAATATTATCCTTATCTTCTATTGCTTCTACTCTATAAGGGCCTAGATACTTAGATTCTAACTTATGGCCCGTTTCATTCTTAACCAGAACCTTATCTCCTATTTTTATTTTAAAGTTGTTTATGTTCTTATCGTATAAATCCTTATTCTTTACCTTATGCTCTTCTAGCATAAGCCTTGCCCTTTTATAGGCTTGCTCTAATCTAAACTTAGCTTCTCTAGCGTAATCATCTACATTATATAATGGATTAATATTAGTTATAGAATTAAATTGTTTTGGCAAATTGCTTTGTTTGCCAAAAACTAACTCATATGGACAATAACCATGTGCCATAGAGGGGGTCGTGTTAAAACAATATGTAAAATATTGGAGCCAAACATCCCAGTCAGTTTTATCGACTGATATATATGAACGGATGTATTCATTAAAAGTTCTATGACTTCTTTCCACTGTTCCCACGGTTTGGTGGTGATGTGCAGTAGACGTTATGTTGTCTATTTTTAGATATTTGCAC
The DNA here is from genome assembly GCA_035045865.1 of Drosophila austrosaltans. Lineage (NCBI taxonomy): Eukaryota > Metazoa > Arthropoda > Insecta > Diptera > Drosophilidae > Drosophila > Drosophila austrosaltans. The sequence continues at coordinate 311,105 of JAWNOQ010000089.1, forward strand.
AGATCGCTTATTATTGAATTTTTATATTCAGTGCCCATGTCCGAAATGAACGTCTTCATTGGACCGTACTTTAATATAAAAAATTCATATATTGCTTTCGCAATGGTATTAGCGTTCTTATTTTGAACAGGGATGGCTACCAAATACTTTGTTAGGTCACAGATCAGGGTTACTGCGTATTCGTTACCGTTTTCAGATTTCGGTAGTGGACCTATAGTATCCACTATTACTCTGTCAAAGGCACTCATGGGCGTTTCTGTTATTGTTAGTGGGGTCTTTGTATGTTTTGTCGTTTTCGACTTTTGGCTTTTTGGGCAACTACGTATGTACTCTTTTATTTGACGCGTCATATTTTTCCAATAGTAGTGTCTTTTTATTTTTATTAAAGTTTTTGTTATGCCATTATGACCACCTTGTATTGGATCATCATGATTTTCAGACAAAATTGCTTCTTTTTCTTTTTCATTTCTTATTATGGTCACCGGGTTGAGTAGCGCTACTCTTAATGATTTCAATTTATCATTGCCCATTTCTTTAAAAGTATCTATTGAAATAAATTCAAAGATCTTTTCCCACGGTGCCGTTTTGATATGGCTTATTTTTAATATACCGGCTTGGTTTTCAAGCCTTTGAAAGAACTGACCTAAGTCAAGTTTTTCATTAGTATATAGGTCGCCAATATCAATTCTTGCAATAACTTTATTTCCGTGTTTCAAGTAACACAGTTTATTTGTTATATGCAAGGCCACTACTTTTCGTACCTCGTCATTATTTATAACTTGGTAAACGTTGGGCATAGAAGCATTTGGAGTACTTTGCCTTGGCAAAGTCTCTTTTTCTTTTCCTGCGCAGGATTTATTTTGTCTGTACTGTTGCCTGGTAGTGACTTTCAGGACTTTATTTTGAATGTCTTTTAACTCGGTTATTGTGATCCGAGATAGGGCATCTGCCACGAAATTGTCTTTTCCAACAGAAATTATTTAGTAGTGAAGTGTTGACCATAAATATATGGTCGAAAGTGATTTTAAAACTCATTGAATAGCTGCTAACTATTGTTGATTTGTTGCTTTCAGCGTGAAGCATATGCAACTGGGAGTTGTTTTATCTCAAATTTTTATGTTAGTACAGCTTATTTGGACGATTTGGGTACCTTTTCAGACAATTTATTATTTATTATCTTAATTGAGAAGAGGAAAAAAAAATTTCATTCTTGGAGATTGTACTTCTAACGGAAATTCCTTTATGAATTTTTTGATCTGGGATCAAAATCGGACGACATTGTTGTTGGAAGTACTATTACGTTAACGCAAGTGTATGTTTTGGCTGGTTGGGGGCTGTTGCCCCTGACGGAAGTGCGGAACAGGGCTTGCCTCTTCTGCATCTTCCGTCAATTATTTGTAATTTTGGTTTATTTAGTAGTCATTGTCATGGAGTGTGTGTAGCAAGGTGTTGCTACTGAATGTTTTTTTTTTTTGTTTGTGATTTAATGTTGTGCTTCATCCATTAAATAAAAGCAAAAAGTACCCGCTGCGTTTGTATAACAGCATATGCTAGGTACAGTGAGGATGAAGCACATGGCTACTCTGCTGTTTCCTTGGATTGGGAATTCTTCTCCCGTTATATCCAGGTATGTTATGTTTATAGTAGCCAGATCCATCGCGCGTTGAGGTGAGCTACTTTGTTCGCTCTTAAAAACCTCTAGTAGATCGCTTTCTATATTTGGGTTCCTATCTCTAATTTTCGCAAAATATTCGTCTAACGACATTTTTCCTTTCCTTTTTTTTTTTTTTAAAAACAAAAACTTTTTCTTCTTCTCTTTTTTTTTTGTTTATCTAGACTCTATCTAGATCATTTGCCTTGCTCAAATACTTCTTTTTTAAGCACCTATTGTGCATTCCGTAAACTTTAATTAGCATGTTTACGCTCATTATTATTATTATTACGATCAGTAAAATCGTAACAGTAGTAAGCCCTTGTTGTTCTACTTCTACTCTATTGATCACATTGGCAGTGGAATCCACCGTTTTCGTGTCAATTAAACCCATTTTGGGTTTTAGGGAAGCTAATTTGAAGAAATTCGATATTTCGTCTGTAATCAATATGTTTAAAATTTTTCGAAAATCTACCTTCTTTTCAAAATTATCCATAAAAAGTTATGAGACGCTAATCATACCCAAAAATCGCTCATACCTAAAACGTATACATAATAAAAATAAAGAAAAATTTTTTTTTTGATATTTCATCGAATTAAATATTTTTAATTTTTTTTTTAAAAGGAATGTAATTAGAAATTACATTAAATATTTATATATATAAAAAAAGAGTGTGATATCAATTAGTGATATCCACTAAAAGTGATCAATAGATCATGAAAAAAAATTAATTGATTAAATAATTCATTGCATTGCATATATGAAAAAATATATATATATTCAACTGCTAGTAGCAGCGACAGAGACGTGGAAAGTAGAAGGGATAGTGCATGTGGTTGGCTCACAATTCAGGTTTGCATTTCATTAAAAATTTTTACAATGGATACTCCAACCACATGTGTTAGTAATAGCCTATCAATTTGTTAGTGTTTTTCAAGCAGCGTTTGCACGCATCGACTTGAGGGTTTAATTAAAATTAAATGATTGAGATGATTTGTTATATAAACATAGTAAAGAAAAAATTTTTTTTTTAAATGAGTGAATGAATGATAAATTTTTAAAATTAGTGGCAATATCGGAAATCCGATTTGCGTTACTTTGCACCACGGCAAAGTTCTTCTTCAAGATTCTTTAGACTCTCTTGGTAGAGTTGTCGGTCTTCCTCAGGCAATGTTGTGGTTTTCAACATATCCTGCACCAATCGTCTCTGGCGCAGGAGGGCGATTCTTTTTCCGCCCCGCTTCTTCCTTCTTTGTGTAGATTTATTTATTTGTGTTCGAGCCCGGTACTCAGCTATGGTGAGTGGGCGTGGTCCATCGTTTGGATACACCACTAGAGCCTCTTCTAGTGTGGGTGCATCCCTTTGCTCGACAGGAGCAGCACTTTCAAATGTAACTTCTGTATTGGCCATTCACTTGGCAGTATGTATGTGAACATATTTTGTTGTTGGGAAATTGGTTAGCGAGTGTGTGCTAAACGATGCGAGGTACGACTGTACTGAGCAAATGCAGATTATCTCAGTCGAATAAAAAAAATTCTTTTTTTTTTTTTTATTGTATAATCGGGCACTTTTTGTTGTTTCCACATTTCACACACAATTCCAATCAAAGGGTTCTGCAAGGTGACTGTCCTGTCACGGTCGCCATGAAATATGTATATTAGTACATATTGATTGATTCAATTTATTCCAATATTTATTAAAGGTTTTTGTTAATGAGCACGTCTGAGCTCTTAGTCAATTTTTATTCGAATGATTCATATTGTCTTTTAACTTATGCTGCTTGTTGGCAGCTACAAAATAAGAGGGGTGAGGCGCGCGAGTGAACTCACATGATCGAATTGCAAGCTCAGCATAATTGGGCTGGCTTGCCAGCACAATTCGTTTGCGTAAGCTTATATACAGAACGAAATGTATGCATGCAAGTTTGCGTACATACATACAATTGTTCTTATATATAAACTTATTACTATTATTTCCTGCTTGCAACAGAATGTTACAAGCTGTGCTGAAGTCATTTAAAACCGACATGTGAATTCACTACAGGAGAATTTCGTGCGCGCTTAGACAGTGGCTCCCAAGTTAATCTAATCTCAGAGAGACTAGTAAAACAATTATCTTTAAAAATAGAAAAGGCATCGCTAAGAATTGAAGGAGTAGGAGGACAACCACAACTCAGCAGATCAAAAGTAAATGTACTTATGAAATCAAAATACACCGATTTCAGTACAAGAATCGAAACCTTTGTTTTACCGCACATTGTTGTAGATCAACCCACAGAAGCAATTACGCAAATGTTTGAATTGCCGAAAAACCTACCTCTAGCGGATCCCAACTTTTACAAAACAAGTAAAATCGATTTATTACTAGGCGCAGATCACCATTTCTCAATATTATTACCGGGATAAATAAAACAAAATAGTTGTCCAGTTCTTCAAAATTCAGAATTTGGTTGGATCATAGCTGGGAGAATAAATATGGTTACATCTGCACCTGTCACTTGTATGGCGCCTTCCAAGTCTGATGAACTGTTGGAGCGGTTCTGGAAATTGGATACCCTGAAACCAGCAAGATCATACAAAAGTCCAGAGGAAGAATATTGCGAAAAGCACTTCTTGAACAAGTTACTAAAAACCGCAGATGGACTGCCTTTTGCTGAAGACTCTTCATCCCTGGGGGAGTCTCGTGATGCGGCTGTTAGAAGATTAGAAGAACAGCTTAGACACATGAAGGAAGTGTTGCCCAAAAAATTAACAAGGCAGCATCATTGTGTACTCAAACCTGACATTACCACAACTAAATTAAGAGTGGTATTGGCCTCGTCAGGAAAATCTGTGAATATCTTGTATCCAAAACCAGGTGAAAAACTTGATGATCAACTTGATGACGACGACGACGCCGATGATTCCCAAGAAGACGGGTTTAAGGATGCTACAACAAGGCAAAGCGCAAAAAGATGAATCTTAGCATCGTTACCTCTAACGTTTTTAATGATGTTGCTATTGTTACCATTGGCATTGGCCCAATCAGTAAATGTGACCCAATTTGGTGCCAAACCTGGCATTTACTATGAGAAAATTGGAACGTCTAGATTTGCTGTAGCTGACTGGACAATCATTGCGTATTATAATTTGGATCCATATTGGGATGATATGAGCACATTTTCTTTCAGAATAAAAAAGATTAAGGAAATGTGTTCCCAATTAAAACCAAGTCAAGCCTGTTCTGCAATGTACAAACATTTCCAACATGTGGAAGAGGAACTGAGAATGGAAAACGGTCATTTGATTTTATTGGCAACATCGCCAGGAGTCTATATGGAGTACTGGACTCGGAATATGCAAAAGAAATGTCCAATACTATTGAAAAGGTGAAAACAAATGAGGAATACTTGATAACACTCTTAAAGAATCAAACATCTATACTTGATTCAACAATCAACATCTTCAAGCGTGATGAGGCGATTATTGAGAAGCGATTGAATTTGATGGAGCAGCAACTACTCGATATATCTCAAGCACATTCTGATTCTGTCAAGACTTTTCAATGGTATCTCACGATAACAACACAACTTTCGGTGATTGCTTCAAATTTGCAACGAGTACAATCAGAGATTGCCCATGTACTCACTGACGTTCATCATGACCAAATTAGCCCGTTGCTACTCTCGCCTAAACAACTTGAACAATACTTAAAAGAGTTAAAAAATCATCTTCCACCAGGACACATACTTCCTGCCACAGACGATGATGATCTACAACTGTATAAAATGATGAAGGCAGAAGGGAGCATTGTAAAGAAGCGCGTAATACTCAAAGTAACGCTACCATTGCTCTCAGCACAATTATTTGAATTATACAATTTAGTTGCTATACCAGCAATCAGCAATAAAGGAATTATGACGATGGACATTCAAATTCCCATGATAGCGGTCAATAAGCACAGAGATCAGTTTTTTGGATTAACAGCAACTGAATTAAAACAATGCCATCAAGTCACAAATGAAGAATTCATATGTCAAAATAAACAATCTGTGTTCTCAATCAACAGTAATTGTGAATTCCAGTTGTTCAACAACAAAACTTCAAATATGTGTCAAATCAAATACACAAGCATGACTTTCGTCTGGTTCAATATGTATTACAAGAACCATTGGATTTTTGCTACAATGTCGCCAATGGAGTTATCTGCAGTCTGCGATGACAACAGTTCAAGCATCACCATAAGTCAAGGAGGATTATTAACACTTGATCCAAGTTGCACTTTGCGGAATCCATTAATACGTGTAACTGGACATCGTATTACAACCACCGGCACAATGAATATGGCATATGCTCGGTTTGGGAATTTCTCCACTATGATGATGAACTCAACTAATGAAACGGCTTCTACCAATGTTCAGCTAAGCTACAATGAACTTGACAATCTCAGTAGTCAATTATGGCCCAGATTCAAAATAAAGTTACCATATGACCTAAAATCTAGTCAAGGGCCTATTCAACATCATAACATTGCTTCATACATAGCGCTACTAATATTCATAACATTAGTGCTGCTATATGTTATCAAAAATCGGTGTACCAACGGAAGACAAGAAGCCAGGATTGCTGTTGGCCTTTAACAGATGACCCCTCCCACAACTGGTACCCAGATGCCAACTGGTAATCAACCGACTCAATCTACACATCGACCTGCTGGAAACTACGAAATCAACATTTAAGTAATGTTGAACAGTCGTTCAACGGCCGGGAGTATGTTGGTGTAAATGCATGCTTAAAATACAAACTATGAATTTCTCACAGTAAAGACCAATGCAGGCTTTGCTTAGAATAGAATTAACCCCTACATATTTTCATATACACTGTACTTACACCATATTTTCATACAACACAAAATTGTCCCCCACATTATGTTCACACACACAATCACATTTACACTATGAATAAGACCCCCAAATGTATATACATGTGACCCCCTAGATCCTAGAATCGTGTATAAAACTCGACCTTTTTCTTAATAAAATTAGTATTCAAGCAACTCTTGTCTATTCACTACTCTGCAATCAACGGGTGAGCATCGCTGTGTCTTTGGCCCTCCTTCTGCATGATCTCTCCGAAGTCCACCCAATTTCAAGTGTTGGTTGCGACAGCCCTATGTCACTAGTTTATGTTCTAGAGGCAAACATTTTTATAAATAATAAAATTATAAAATTCAATAACACTTCTTAATGGGGATATAGACTCACCTGAGCTATTGAACCGAGTAAATTTAACAGTTCCTTGTAGACCTACTAGAAACTATATTCCTTTATCACTTCCACGATGTACTACTAACTACCTAATGCATGAACCTTTTCGAGTTCTTTGTTTTGATTATAATCGTCTTTATCATATAATCAGTTCAGAGCTCTCTATTCCTTTACTAAAAACTTCTATCCTTTCCTATCTAGCACGTAACTAGCTATAGTTTCGCTTTTTGTCTGTGTTTTGTGAATTGTCCCCGCGATTCGAGCCGTGCGTTACGCGGCTTGCGCCCTCGGTCGGTTGGGCGGGAGATGTGGGCAATTAGTGCTCCCGTTGGGATTCGCGCATAAAAAAAAATTTATTGGGATGATATCAGGGATAACTAACCTAATCCTCTATCCTTCCCTCTATCCCAAATCCGTTGTGTATGTGTAGTAATTAGTGCTTGTTTCTCCTCTGGCATTGGCATCCGGGTTACACCCTACCCAATGCCAGGGAGAGTGTCTTGTTTATTTTTAGTGTGTCTAGGTACAGGATAGTCGGCACAGTCAACGTCCGGGTTACACCCTTGTTGACTGTTACGGTGTCCTGTACCTGCTGGCATGCGACCGAGATTTATGGGGTGATCGATGTCCAGGTTACACCCTAATCGATCACACCGTAAATCTTGGGTCTTCCTCTCGTATTATTGTTATAAGTCGGTGTCCAGGTTACACCTTAACCGATTTTTGTTCATGTTCCCCTTTTGTGACATCGTCCTGGTCGTAGTGTAGTTGTAAGTCGGTGTCCGGGTTACACCCTAACCGACTTATATGTCTATATATGATGTGTGATGTAGTACCTTCTTTTATTTCCTCATGTATATATGTTTTTCTTTTTCTTTCTCTTTCTATTCTCTTCTTTTCCTTTCGGGCAATCGCCTGCGATATCCAAACCCTACAACATTAACATCAATTGTAGCTCAAAGAAATCTCCGGTCTCGGCATTCTATTAGTAAATGTTCTGTAATGGAAGACCTTGGTGAGACTGAGATTTGTACCCCAGCCGGAAAACTTCCTTACACGATTTTGAAAAAGAATTCTGCATCACCACTGATGCAAGTAAATTAGCATGTAGAGCGGTGTTAAGCCAAGAATACAATGGCATACAATTGCCTATAGCTTACGCATCACGGTCATTTACAAAGGGAGAAAGTAATAAATCAACAATAGAACAGGAATTAGCAGCAATCCACTGGGCAATAACATATTTTAGACCTTACATATATGGCAGAAAATTTTTAGTAAAAAGTGACCATAGACCACTATAATATTTATTTTCAATGAAAACCCATCCTTAAAATTACCACGCATGAGATTAGATCTAGAGGAATATGACTTCACAGTAGAGTATCTAAGGGGAAAGGAAAATTACACAGCCGATGCTTTATCGAGAATTAATTTTAAAGACATTAAAAATAAACCTCAACATACCAATTCAAATTACGAAGTTACAAAACGCCAACAAGCCAAGAAAAAATGAAGCAAGCAAGTCGTCCCTGCCGACATTGAGTATACCCTGTACCAACTAGTTATATTAAATGAAATACCAACTAGTTATATTAAATGAAAGGTGGAAGTGGGCGTGGCAAAAATTTGAAACAAACTTGATCTGTCTGCACACTAGACGGATCTATAAGCCGAAGCTAGCTCTTATAGTCTCCGAGATCTAGGTGTTCATACAGACGGACGCACAGACGGACATGGCTCAATCGACTCGGCTTGTGATAGTGATCAAGAATATATATACTTTATGGGGTCAGAAATGTATATTTCTGCCTGTTACATACATTTTAGCGACTTTAATATACCCTTTTACCCTATGGGTACAGGGTATAACTACAAGACATTCCACAAGAAAAAAAGAAAATACCGTCATATGAGCTAGCTATCACTGAGACGTCTCAGTCAAAGGAAGTCAAGAAACGTGCCAGAATTCGTACAGTAAATGACGAAATTATTATAAACCTAGGAAAACAATATATAGACACAGTATGTCAGGTCGGTAAAGAAAAAATGGACTTAGGACTATTCTTTTCGCAGCTTGAAAAATAAGCTGACGATGCAGGCATCAAAAGCTACCAACTGTCATTGAATGACAGAATATTTAACAACTGCAGTATGATAGACTTCAAGAATAAAGGATCCGATATGAAAATAGTAAGAATAGCACTCACGCCTAGGTTACAAATAATTAAAAATGACGAAGAAAAAATGGAAATAATTAAAAAATATCACGACGATCCAATTTTGGTGGCCACCCAGGAATAACAAATTTGATCGGAAAAATCCGAATGTACTACAATTGGAAAAAATTAAGACAAGACGTTACGAATCAAGAAATGCGAAAAATGCCAATTAAATAAATCTAGAAAGAAGACAAAACAGCCTATGATCTTAACTCCAACGTCACAAAACTCGTTTGAAGTAGTATTGATAGATACAAGAGTTCCATTACCAAAGACATAAAATGGGTTCAAATAAGCAGTAACTGCAGTATGCGATTTAACCAAATACTTGATAGTAGTACCAGTAGTATCTAAAAGCGCTAAGCATATTGCTAGAGCTATCTTCGAAAACATCATACTTATCTATGGACCCATGAAGAAAATTATTACTGACATGGGAACAGAATATAAGAATCAGGTATCTGACGAACTCTACAAACTACTACAAATTGAACACATAACATCAACAGCATACCATCACCAGACATTAGGATCTATAGAGAGGAACCACAGAACATTTAATGAATACCTCAGAACCTATATTTCAACAGGGAGGAATGATTGGGATCAATGGTTAACATACTACACGTATAGTTACAATACGACCCCATCCACAGTTCATGACTATTGTCCATTTGAACTAGTGTTCGGTAAAATACCGACGCCTTACACATTTTTATTTAATAATGAAGTAGATCCAGTATATAATATAGAAGCTTACGATAAGGAAATTATATTATAGACTACAGGTATCACAAAACAGAGCTAGAATTATGATAGATAAACAGAAGGAGAGAAATAAAAATTATTATGATAAGACAGTAAACAAAATAAAAATAACAGTAGGAGATTTAGTTTTGTTAGCTAATAGCGCCGGCCATAAGTAAGAAAATAAGTTTAAAGGTCCATTTCAAGTAATTAGTACAGATAATAATAATAACTGCACACTAAAAATCGACAAGAAAGAATTCAAAACGCACTTAGACAGAATCACAAAATATATACATATATGGGAAAAATCCAGTAAGAGAGAATGGTCACACTCCGATGACCAGCAAGTTCTATGAGAAACTCCATCTTAGTTAGTTGGTTTTTTCATCCCGGCAACTGCCATCGTATCCCGATATCTTTACTGGCCTCTTAATTTCAAAAGTTACTTTTACTCGTTAATTGCCGTATATGAAATTGTGCACCGGTCCGGTACTTTTATATGAATAAAACTGGCCTGTGTTATTAAAACGAGTTAACGCGCGTTTTTAATCATCTACATTATCCACACCTCTACTGGTGATAAGAAGTGGGCTCTACCCGTTAAGAACTCTTCGCCCCACCACAAACATACTTAATACAAATTGTTAGAAATAAGAAATAAAAGTTACACTTTATATACACTATTAGAGAATAAATTTAGGTGTAATTTCATTCTAATAAAAAGGGAGGTGTGGTGATCATATGTGTATAAATTAATATATTTTAATGTTTTGTTTAAATTAATTTAATTTATTTCAAAATTATGAATTAGTTATTAACACAACCACAAACAAAAACTGGCTCAGATTTAAAAAATACATAAGCACCCATATCGAGCTAAATCCCAAACTGGACGACGAAGAAGACATCGAGCTTTGCACCTCTGCACTAGAGTCTACGCTTATTGAAGCCGCAGATATCTCTACCCCAATTATCAGTCACACCCAGAAAAAACACAATTCTTACAACCGACTAATTGAACTACTTCTAGCAGACAAAAGATGGCTCAGGCGAGAATGGCAAATGTCTCGATCACCGGCAGCAAAACATCGCCTAAAGGCAGCTTCGCGAACTCCAGCAAAAACGCTTAGGCAAGAAACAGCAAGGACACAGCGGCTATACATCGAGAAGCTTTCCCCTACCAGCACCAAAAATCCGCTATGGAAAACACATCCAACCATAATTGCTCCAACCGAGATAATTCACCTTTACTCCCCTCCTTGCTCACCCCAATGGAAAGTGAGCAACCGAAATTCCAACCGGAGGAAATTTCTGCAATTATTAAAAACTATCTTAACCCAAGAAAGTCGCCCGGCCATGACAAAATAACCCCAAAAATGATCCGAGAACTTCCGATCTGTGCCGTGAGACACATCTGCAAACTCTTCAACGCGATAGTAAAAACTGGTCACTTTCCCATTAGCTGGAAAAAAACAGTAATCATAATGATCCCAAAACCCGGAAAGGACAAAACACAGCCATCATCGTACAGACCAATCACTACAACTCCGTATAAATATTGCACAGCAATTTTTCTCGACGTCGCACAGTGGGGCCTCAGCCCGGATAGCTGACCAAAAATCACTTTTTTCACCATCACGTTGGGCAAAAGTAAAAAGTGAAATCGACAGATAATACTTCAGAACTTATGGATACAAAATGTTTTTGAAATCCGATAAGAATTGTGGGTGCTACATCATCTCAAAGTGGAAACATTTTTCATTTATGAAAAAAAAAAGTAAAATTTTTACAAAACTTGCAACTTTGAAACTGAATATTGGCCGAATTAAACAACTGATCTTGAATATTTTTATTTTAGTCAAAAAGTAGATCAATTTTTAGTTATATTTTGTAAAAAATACAGTAAAATTTAAAATAGCTAATAAATTGGAGACGTTTCAAAAAACACACAAAATTTTCGCATTTTTTAAACTTTGGTGGAGTAGAATCAACAGAGATTCACGGAGATTCACGATATAATCATATACACGTGATAGAGGGAACATTCACCTATCAGACCTATATAGTGCAATCTTGCGTTTTTTTGCGCAAATTTGTCAAAAATTCAAAAAACTAATGCAACCTCGCGTTAAAAACGCGTTCCAGGTACAAGGAAGAAGAAGAGCGCATGCAAATTTGGCAAAGTATTATTTGATATTTACATATTAATAATGAACCAAAATCATTGGAGAGCATATAAAATAAGTCAAACCTACATTAGATGTTAATGGCTTAAGAAAAAAATTTAATTTGACCAAAAAAAGTGTTTGATCCGATTGTTCCTATGGGAGCTATAGCATATAGTCAACCGATTTGGCTGAAACTTAGCACAGACATTTCCATATGTACTAAACTTTCAATTATAAAATTTCGGGACAATCGCTTCATAAACACTCAAGTTATTGCTCTAAAACTATATTTCTGACCGATCGTTCCTATGGGAGCAATATGATATAGTTAACCGATTCTGATGAAACTTGGTAAATATTTTAGACAGTAAATTTAACTAATGGATTACAAATTTCGTAACATTCAATTGAAAAACAACAAAGTGTTGGAAGCTTAACTTTATTCTAGACCTATCGTTCCTATGGGAGCTATATGATATAGAAAACCGATTTTGATAAAACTTGGTGAATATGTTAAAAAGTATCTTAAAGTAATATAATACAAATTTTGTAATATTCGATTGAAAAACAACAAAGTTATGAAAGCTTAATTTTATTCTCGACCTATCGTTCCTATGGGAGCTATATGATATAGTTATCCGACAAGGATTTCGAGATATACAATGCCTGCAGCAAAAAGAAGTGTATGTGTAAAATTTCAGCTCTGTAGCATTTAGGGTTTTGGAGCAGACCAAAATTAATGTACCATTGCAATGGTATATTTTTTTGCAATTTAAATTAAAAATTAAAACAAAACATTAAAAAATCTTATTTATCTTATCAAATTCGAATAATAAAGTTCGTTTGTCATCAAAAAAGCGTTTTTTAAGTGAATTCTATGGGTAAAATATGCCTAGAAATATTTTTCAACTTTGACCTTGAATATCAAAGCAACCCGAGCACGTGGCACCTTGGTAATAACTCTATTTGAAGCTTTAACAATTAGCTATCAAATGCTTTCTAAATTTTGAAAATCGCTTTACTACTTTAGAAGATATGAATTTTGATGAGCGAAATGAGCGATGGCCCCACTGTGCGTCGCCCAAGCCTTTGACCGAGTCTGGCTTGATAGCCTAATGTATAAAATAAAAGCGACGCTTCCACAATATACAGACAAGCTAATGGAATCTTATCTATTCAACAGAAAATTCGCTGTACGATATAATAGCTTCACCTCTGATGACTTCGAATCAAAAGCAGGTGTACCTCAAGAAAGCGTGTTGGGTCCAACACTTTATATTTTGTACACAGCGGACATACCAACAAGCCCTTGTAATGCCCTAGATCGGCTCCATGCTAGGCGCCGTTATAGATGTAATATTGCTAGGTGTTTTGCCTATCTGCAGTGGTAGTACCACCACTGCAATAGGATCGTGGACGTAAGAAGGAAAAGTTTCGTGCACTATGCTTGCCGTTGCTGCTCGCCGGATGAGGGGGGGTGTTCTTTCTTTCCTGCTCAACGTCTCAACGTCAAAGAAAAATAATTATAAGTGCACTGGGAAACAAGAAGGGAATTATTGGAACTATTGGGATTCTGCTCGTTTAAGAGGTCATGAACTAGATGGTCGTTCATGTCTCCTGATTCTTTACCCACCCTACCTTTGGACAGTCCTGAGGAGGAATTTGCGGATGTCCCCTAAACAAATCAATGTACCATTCTAATAAACTTCGGGCATTACAACAATCAGTTATTCAAACTATTTCATTATTCAAATTTCCAATTCAAAAAAAGAAAAAATATCCAAACATTATAATGTATTTTACGTTAACTAACTCTCAGAGAAAGGTTCGCATGGCCAAGATATAAAAATATTCGATATTCAAAATACAGGGGTTTATAAAGAAATACATAATTGATCAAGATACATACAGGTGATTCATTCTTACTCAGTCTTACTCAGCATACAATTTCCGTGGGCCCAGGGAGGTTCGCTGCTTTACTGATGAGATTTATACCTGTTGCTCGGGGAAAAATAATTAGTTAGATATCGACATTATTACATCTTGCCAATGCATAAGTTAACTTGAGTTTTGTAGAGTATAAAAAAAATCAATATAAAGTAGAAATAGTTATTTTAGGATGAAAGAAAATTCGTAGATAAACTACATGAAGAATTCACAAGAACTTATTAAATTATGCATCACCAAAATTAATCGCACTTAAAATAGCAAGCAATGGTCGTGTATATATATCAGAAAACAATTGTTCACCAAACTTGGTGGCGAGGATTCTGGTTGCCACAGTTTTAATTTATCAAGCTTCCAAAATTCCGACTTGATTTAGCATCCGACACAAAATTCCGAGGTTCCAATGCTATTTATGTATCGCAGTATTTAATTCCGAGACTAGTTAATATGTTTTGGATATTACCAAAACGAATAAGAAGTGAGTGAGAGTGGCTGGACTGCGACTTCTATTTTATCCTGCGTTTGGGCCGGATTTCTTGTACGGACTGTACTTATTTAAATGATTATTCTCTCACAGACCTCACCCAAATAATATTTGAGGAACGTCTCCGGAAATACAATTTTTAGCCTTAAGCTGCCAGAGCATTAGGCTTTTGGGGCTGAATTTTCCAGCAATTGCCTCAAATATGTTTTACTTTATATAATAACAATAATTAATCACGAATCGAAAATAGGTACATTTGGTACAGCTCTGCGAATATCTGTCTTAAGTAATTTACACTTTGGCTAGACTCACCGTCCGCCTTAGTTAACTGTCGCACTCGCTTATGCCGAAATATCTATGTTTGCCCTATATATAACCTCTTTGAACTTGAAAGCTGGTAATTTTCCATTACTTCTAACAGTGATATGGTCTGATCTTTATTATCCGCTTTAATAGAAGTTATAGGATGGTGAAGAGGGGAATGGGGGGGGATTGCAATTTCAAGTGCACTTGCGCAGCCGACCTATTAAAGCATTCGCATAAGCTTTCTCTCTCACACGATCGGTAGCTTGAGCTTACATGAACTGCTTGTTTGCACTGCTCGCACTTTTTTTTTTTTTTTTTTTTTTTTTTTAACGTTTTATTTGTTTGTTGGATCTCTTATATAGGCTTATAAGACTAACAACAATTTTCTAGGTTTATCTTAATCTAACACATAACCTAACATCTGAAAGATGCTACATTGATCTATGGCCCTGATTAATTACTAGAAGGTTGGGAGGTCGTTTCGTTGAAGACGAGTACTTTCACGTACTCGTGTTAATGATTTGGCCAGGGTATTCGGGTGTGCCTGCAGTTTAGCGGTGTACTTAAGCTGTTGTACTGTAAAATGATAAAACGTTTATGTTCGTAGACGGTATAAAACCGAATGAATCTTTATTCAGAAATAAGTTCTCAGCTTAGCCTAAGAATTCTTAAGTATATAAACATATATATAAACGTATGAAAGAGAGAGAGTGTAGTATGTACATATATGTTATACAATAAACATTCACACGCTCGATTATGCAGACGTTGCAATTCGTCCGCATGGCCAGTCTACGTGAGTGGCTGATCATGTTTCGAGCTTGCTTATGTTTATGTATATGCAACACATATAGCATACACTAACATGTGTCGGCTATATGACCGTTTGCAATAAGAGAATACTCTATATTGTGTCGGTTATTATTATTATAAGGTTGCATATACTACACCTCCCTTTTTTAAGAAATAACGTAGTATTTAATTAAGTTTAATTTTTTACGTAGTTATTTAAGTAAGTTTAAGTAATTTTTTTTTTTTTTAATTCAGTTATCTAGTAAAAAAATTTTTTTTTTTTACTTGTAATTTTTTTTTTTTTTTATTTTGTTTATCAATAAAATTTTAAACAGAATAATTTGCACAACATTATTTGTTAGTTTATTATTATTTTTAATAGAAAATTTTTTTTCATTAATTCTGTATCATAAATTTTGTATGAAAATTTTAATCATATAATTTTTATTATTTTTTTTTAATCATTATATCTTTTTAATCTATTCTTATGCACTGTTTGTTTTTTATTCTTACTATCTTTTACTACTATATTGTCATTACCTTCTATAGTTTCTACAACAAATGGACCTAAATAGTTAGGCTCTAGCTTATGGCCTACTTCGTTTTTTAGCAAAACTTTATCTCCTACTTCTATATTTATTTCTGTTACTGACCTATCATAATATTTCTTATTTTTTTTCTTATGGTTTTCTAACATTATTCCTGCTCTTTTGTAGGCAATTTCTAGTCTAAATTTTATTTCCTTAGCGTAATCATCTATATTATATATAGGATCTATTCTATCTATTTTGTTAAAATCTATGAATTGATTTGGTGGTCTTCCAAATACTAATTCGTATGGACAGTATTCATGCACTGCCGAGGGTGTTGTGTTGTAGCAATAAGTGAAATATTGTATCCAAACATCCCAATCGGACTTATCTGCAGATACGTAAGAACGAATATATTCATTGAACGTTCTATGACTTCGTTCTATTGTCCCTAAGGTCTGGTGGTGATATGCTGTAGATGTTAAATTTTTAATCTTCATGTACTTGCATATATCTGTTATAATCTGGTTTTTATACTCAGTTCCCATGTCCGAAATGAGTGTTTTCATTGGACCGTACTGAAGTATGAAATGTTCGAATATTGCTTTAGCTACATTACTTGCACTCTTGGATGCAACTGGGATAGCTACTAAGTACTTTGTAAGGTCGCATATTAATGTGACAATATACTCATTTTTACCATCTGATTTTGGTAGCGGACCTATTGTGTCCACTATCATTCTATCAAAAGCTTTTTCTGGTGTTTCTGTTATTATCATGGGAGTTTTTGTATGTGTCGTAGTTTTTGACACTTGGCATTTATGACATCTACGTATGTACTCTTTGATATGGCGTCCCATATTTTTCCAATAGTAGTGTCTTTTAATTTTTGCCATTGTTCTGGTAATCCCTGAATGACCTTCTTGTATTGGATCGTCATGAAATGTAGACAGTATTGCTTCTTTTTCTTTTTCATTTGCATTATTTATTAGGGTCACCGGCTGGAGTAGCGCTACTCTTAATGTTTTCAATATAATATTGCCCATATTTTTAAAAGAATCTATTGAAATAATTTCAAAGATCTTTTCGCTCGGTGCCACTTTGAGTTGGCTGATTTCAAGTACACCGGCTTGCATTTCAAGCCTTTGGAAGAACTGACCTAAGTCGAGAATTCCATTGGTGTACAAATCGCTAACATCAATTCTTGCTATAACTTTCTTTCCATGTTTCAATAAGCATTTGGATTCTGTTATTCGCAAGGTCACTACTTTCCGTACTTCGTCATTCTTGATGACTTCGTATACGTTGGGCCTAGAAGCATTTTGAATACTTTGCCTTGGCAAAAATTTCTCTTTATTAACTGCGCAGTTTTTCTGTCTACTTTGTTGCCTGGTAGTGACTTTCAGGACTTTTATATTCATATTCTTTTGTTCGGATATATTTATCCGCGATAGGGCGTCTGCCACAAAGTTGTCTTTTCCCTTAAGGTATTCTACCGTAAAGTCGTATTCTTCAAGATCTAGTCTCATTCTAGTTAATTTTGAACTGGGATTTGTCATTGAGAATAAATAGGTAAGTGGTCTATGATCTGTTTTAATAGTGAAATGTTGACCATATATGTATGGTCGAAAATGTGTTATGGCCCAGTGGATTGCTGCTAACTCTTGTTCTGTTGTTGATTTGTTGCTTTCACCTTTAGTGAATGAGCGTGATGCGTATGCAACTGGGAGTTGTTTGTCTCCATATTTTTGTGTTAGAACAGCTCCACACGCGTGTTTACTTGCGTCTGTTATTATGCAAAATTCTTTGCTGAAATCTGGGTATTTTAATAAAGTTGGTTTTATTAGGGCTTTTTTAAGATATTCAAATGCGTTCTGACAATCATTATTCCATTCAAATTTTACAGACTTCTTACATAATCTTGTTATGTGACGTGCATATTCTGCGAAGTTTTTAATAAATCGTCTGTAATAATTGCAAAATGCAACAAATCTTCTAGCGCCATCTGCGTCTGTAGGGACTGGGTATTTCTCTATGACATCATATTTGTTGTCATCAGGCAAAATACCTTGATCAGTACACTTGTGACCCAAAAACGTCACTTCGTGCATGAAGAATGTACATTTTTCCGGATGTAATTTTAGGTTGTATTTCCTACATAAGTCAAAAATGTTTGTTAGATTTTTGATCATGTGGTTTTCGGAACAACCGATGACAATTAAGTCATCCATATACAAGAATGCTTGCGAAGTATTAAGTCCAGAAAATGCTATGGTCATCATTCTTTGGAAAGAATTTGGCGCTATTTTGAGACCATAAGGTAATCTTGTGAATTGATACGAGCCATTGTTTGTTGAAAATGAAGTGATTTCTCTAGATTGTTTTTTTAGCTCTATTTGATGGAAACCCGACATTAAGTCGAGGCATGAAAAATATTTGGCTCTGCCTAATTGGTCAAGAATATCGTCTATTCTTGGAAGTGGGAATTTGTCAGACAATAGTTTTTTGTTTATTTGACGGTAATCTACAACTAAACGCCATCTTTTATTTTCATTACCTGGGAGACCTTTCTTGGGTACAAGTAGTATTGGACTATTGTACTCCGAAATTGATGGTTCAACGATTTTATCTTGAATGAGTTTTTCGACCTCTTTGTTTATTAAGTCTTTATGACCATGCGGTATTCTATAGTTTTTTATGTACACTGGTTCTGTATCTTTTAACCTTAATTCTTGCTTGTAAAAGTTATTTGTTGAAATAGATTCGGTTTCAATTCCGAAAATGTCTGTATACTGTGTGCATAGCTCTGTAAGCTTGGCTTTGAATAATTGTGGGAATTTCTTTTCAAGTTTTTTCATTACTTCATTATGTCTTTCATTCTTGATATCTTGGACTATGTCATAGTCACTTAATGATTCGGTTTGGATGTCATTTAAATTTATAATTTTGGTTGAACTTGTTGTATTTAATATTCGGACAAAAATATTATCTTTATTGGAAATTGTATTTCCAATAAATATTCCCTTATCAATTTCTTGATTTGGAATTAAAATGGTGTGTTTAACAAAATTTAGTTTTATTTGACGGACGACTTCAGCACGTGCTGGAAGTATTATAGCGTTATTATCACACGTATGTGTAATTGGTATATATATTGGATAGTTGAGATTGTTTGGCCGAAGTATTAGAGTATCACTGGAATGTGTGAAATCTAATTGGCAGTTGAATTTTTTAATGAAGTCTATGCCAATTATACCATCGCTCGGAATCGGAAAATTGTGTTCGACTAAATGGAAGTTGTGAGGTATTATATATTTTCCTGTAGTTAATTCTACAAATGACAAACCGGTTGAAAAAACTGATCCTTCCCCTATTCCTGATATTTTTGTTTTTATGTTAGTATTAACATTCTCAAAAATATCGACATTTTCTTTTAATAGTGAAATGTCAGCACCAGTATCAATTAGTAAGGTAAATTCCTTACCTGAATTTTCATTTTTCAATTTCACAAATATATTTAAATTAAGGTTAATATTGTGTACTTTCGAATGTCTTAAGGGAGTTATTGGTTTTCCGGATCACTTTGCGCAACCCGTACATTTGAATTATTATTATTATTGTGGCTTCTATTTGAATTGCCACGGCCTCTAGAGTTTCCTCTATTTTGGCCTTGTCCTCTATAATAGGAACTATTATTTCTATTGTTTCGGAACCCGTTGTATTGGTAATAGCCTCTTCCACGGAGGTTACCTCGGTTTCCTCGTTGGTTTTGCAAGTGGTTTTGGTTGGGGGTCTGTCGTTGACGGAAGTATCTAACGGAGTTTGCCTCTTCAGTGGCGTCCGTAGAAATGTCCACGAATTTTGAAATAGCTTCATTCATGTTTTTGAATGTGCCTGACCGCATAGCATGTTTCACTTCTATTAAAGTGCAATTTTTAGTCATGGCCTTTACAGCAAGCGTTGTGCTGTATTTGTTTGCTAGTTCTGTAGACATGCCATCATCGATGTAAGCTCCTTTAAGAGTTTTTGTCAATGTTTCCACCTCCTGGGTGTATTGGCTGGCTGTCTTGGTTTTTTGTTGGAGATTTAATAATTTTGCAGAGATTACCTCTACAGATTCTCCTATAACATTTTCAGTTAATTTTTTACTAATGGCAACTATTGTTTGCTCATTTGTGATTAACTTTCTAGCGTGGCCTTTTAATTTTGTTTTTATCATTCGAACTGCAATTGCTTCGTGAGTACCTTTCATAGTCTCAACCAAGTCGAGACCATCTAGGAAACTTTGAAGGTTTTCAGTATTTCCATCAAACTCTGGTATTAGAGTTGATGCGAGTTTTAAAAACTCAGGCACAGATTGTTCATTTGGCATTGTCGGATTTTCGGAAAGTGATTGTAGCGAAGGGGTTGCTACTGACGGCATTTTAATTTCTTGTGTTTTTAATTTATTGTCGGTGTCAGATTCTTCGCTCATTTGTTCAGATTCCTCTGGACTATTTGTGGCTAGAATTGACTCGTCAAATTTGGCATCCGCATTTAATGCGTTTGGAACGAAAATGTGAAGATTATGCCTATCCGATATTGTTCTTAGTTGAGTTCTTAGTCGGTCAAGATTTTCCCTTGCTTGTAGCAAGTGCAAATTATTTAAGCGACTGAATACTTCTGCGAATAGTTTGTTGATAGTATTGAATTCGTGTATTAGAATTCGAATATGTTTTAGCTTTGTTTTGTTTTTTATTTCTATGCTCTTATTGAGGCATTTGAATGATTTTTCAAATTCTACCCTATGTTCTTTCACTATCTGGACAACTTTTGGCCATTCCATGGGCTATGTTACTTAAAAAGGTCGATTTTATATGCTATGATACCGTGAAGGTATGAAAAAACAAAATATATATATTTTTTTTTTTTTTTAGTGTTGTGCTTCATCCATTAAATAGAAGCAAAAAGTACCTGCTGCGTTTGTGTAACAGCAAATGCTAGGTACAGTGAGGATGAAGCACATGGCTACCCTGCTGTTTCCTTGGATTGGGAATTTTTCTCCCGTCATATCCAAGTATGTTATCTCTATAGTAGCCAGGTCCAACGCGCGTTGAGGTGAGTTACTTTGTTCGCTCTTAAAAACCTCTAGTAGGTTGGTTACTATATTTGGGTTCCTATCCCTAATCTTTGCAAAATATTCGTCTAACGACATTTTTCAGTTCCTCTTTTTTTTTTTTTTAGACTCTGTCTAAATCGTTGGCACGGCTCATGTACCTTTTTCTTAATGTTCGCTTGTACATTAAATAAATTTTCATTAGTAAATTTATTACTGAAACTATTAGCAAAAGTAAGAGGATAATTTGTTGGGTCTCTAAGTGTGTAGTTGGATCTACAAATTCTATTACGTTCTGAACGTTGGCTGTACTATCCTTAATTTTTGAAGATTTTCCTCCCATTTTTGGGTTTCATAAAAAAATATTTAATCCTGAATAGTCTTGAAAGTTTTTATAATTAAAATTTTCATAAAAATGATTTTTAAATTTATTTAATTAGTTTGCGAAAATTATTTTATTCATATTAATTTTTATTAATAAATTTTTTTTTTTTCGTTTTTGATAAAAGGAAGAATTATTTTCTTTTCTCTGGCCCTTTTCGCGAATGTTCATGTAATAGATAAAATTTCAATTTCATTTTATTTTATTTTGGACTTATAGATAAACATTTCGCGAAAAGTAAAAACAATGCAAATAGTCAATAAATTTTTTACTTGACAAATTTTTACTTGATAACTGAGTTAATTATATGTATTTATTTTCAAAAATTATTACTTTGTATGTTTTGCTTTTCATTTTTTTTTTTGTCTATTAATTTAATGAAAATTTGTTCTTTAAAGAAAATCTTTTTCTTTTTTTAATTGTTTACATGTATCC
This sequence comes from Drosophila austrosaltans, assembly GCA_035045865.1. Classification (NCBI taxonomy): domain Eukaryota; kingdom Metazoa; phylum Arthropoda; class Insecta; order Diptera; family Drosophilidae; genus Drosophila; species Drosophila austrosaltans. Next base: position 333,114 of record JAWNOQ010000089.1, read on the forward strand.
CTGCCTATTTTTGTGTGTGGTTTTCAGGCCACACTCTGATTGGACAGCTTTTAATGCCGCACAATTTGACAATAGTTTGTATAATTATTTAAAAAAATATATGCATCGCAGTGCACTCAAAAAAAATGTGCGACGCAGCGCATAGTTATAATTATGGTGGGCGCTCTTTGTAGCGCTGTCGGTTCAAACTTTGCTGGCAAGGGCGTCATGGACTTCTGCAGGTGGCACGGGCTTCTCTGTTGGGGTACCGGTGCAGGTGGCACAGGCTTCTTAGGCTCTTCCGTTGGGGTACCGGTGCAGGTGGCACAGGCTTCTATGCTTGGGTACCGGGGCCAGTGGCACAGGTATACTCGCAGAACGGCGAATATAGTGGTCCCTTGCAGTCGTTGGGGCAAACTTTTTTCATTTTGGGGATTTCCTTAGTTGGTTGTGGCGTTTTCTTTATTATTGGCTTTGCCAAGTTTTGTATTTTAGAGTATGTTGATGGGGTACTGGTTGTGACTTTATTTTTCTTTTCTGCCAATTGGCATTTTATAAACTCTACCTCAGCATGTAGTTTTACTGAGGCATTCCAATTGATTTCATTTGGGCTGTTTAGTAGCCTCAAAATTTCAGCTTTTCGCGCTTTCAGTTTATTTGTCACACCAGATTTTTTACCCATCACTCTAATTATTTATTTTTTTTGGCATCCATTGCTTTTGCCTTTTGAGTTTTTTCATCACCAGCACCAACTTCAGCACTTGCATTTGCAGTTTTTTTTTTTGTAATTAATTGTCACTTGAGTAGATTTGTTTCTTTCTTTTTTTTTTTTTTTTTGTTTGACTACTCTTTTCCACAATAGAAGCCTTTAACTTCAGATCCTCTTTTTTTGTGTTTTGTCGATTCCCTCGTAGGTGTAGTGGGCGGTCTGCCTACCACACATTGGCCCAAAGGAAAATTAAATCCCTCGAAGTAGCCAGCATTTCCCTCTTTGCTGTTGTTGCAGTGTTGCAGTGTGTTGTTATTTATTTTTTTTTTATATAATTAAATTTTTTTTTTTTTAAATTGATTTTTTTTTTTTCATTCACTCAACACACTCGTGACACTCGTCACGGTCGCCATGTAAAATGATAAAACGTTTATGTTCGTAGACGGTATAAAACCGAATGAATCTTTATTCAGAAATAAGTTCTCAGCTTAGCCTAAGAATTCTTAAGTATATAAACATATATATAAACGTATGAAAGAGAGAGAGTGTAGTATGTACATATATGTTATACAATAAACATTCACACGCTCGATTATGCAGACGTTGCAATTCGTCCGCATGGCCAGTCTACGTGAGTGGCTGATCATGTTTCGAGCTTGCTTATGTTTATGTATAGAGAATACTCTATATTGTGTCGGTTATTATTATTATAAGGTTGCATATTCTACAGTACCTTTATTTCGGTTATTACGCTAGGAATGTGTAGGTCTTTCTGTACATTTTCATTTCGGATATACCAAGGTGCTCCCGTGATGGTTCTGAGAACCTTGGATTGAGCCCTTTGTATGGTTTCGATGTTGCTCTTGCTTGCGTTTCCCCATAGTGCAGAGCCATATGTCCAGATGGGTTTTAATACAGAGTTGTAGAGGAGAACTTTGAATTCCAGACATAGGGGAGATCGTGCGTTGACAAGCCAAAGTAGACCGATTGCTTTGAGCTTTAGTTGCTTTTTCTTGGCTTCGATATGCTTACGCCAAGTTAATCTTCTGTCAAGGTGAACTCCAAGATATACAACATCGTCGGATTGAGGCACTGGCACATTGTTAAGCGTCAATGATGGGCAGTTTCTCCTATTGAGGGTAAACGTAACGTGTTTGCATTTCTGTTCATTTACACGGATGCGCCAATCTGCTAGCCACTTTTCTACCTCCTTTAGGTGGGTTGCCAGTTGCTCAGCAGCTTTGATCGGACATTTGGAGCGGCTGAGGATAGCCGTGTCATCGGCGAAAGTAGATGCGATGAGTGTAGGGCTTGTTGGTATGTCCGCTGTGTACAAAAGATACAGAGTTGGGCCCAGCACGCTGCCTTGAGGTACACCTGCTTTTGATTCGAAGTCATCAGAGGTGAAGCTATTACATCGTACAGCGAATTTTCTGTTGGACAGATAAGATTCCATTAGCCTGTGTGTATATTGTTGGAGCGTCGCTTTTATATTATATATTAGGCCGTCAATCCAGACTCGGTCAAAGGCTTGGGCGACATCGAGAAAAATTGCTGTGCAATATTCTTTTTGCTCGAATGCTGTGCGGATCTCTGAGGTGATACGGTTGACTTGTTCAATTGTGCCATTCTATTTATTATTATTATATTTTATTTAACCAAGATTGTATTTATTTGGTTAACCAAGATTGTATTTATGCGGAGTTGTAGGACTTTTTCAAATAGTTTTGAAAGACTTGGCAATAAACTAATGGGTCTGTATGATGATGGCTGTGTTTTGTCCTTTCCGGGTTTTGGGATCATTATGATTACTGATTTTTTCCAACTTATGGGAAAATGACCACTTTTTACTATCGCGTTGAAAAGTTTGCAGATGTAACGCACGGCACAGATCGGGAGTTCTCGGATCATTTTCGGGGTTATTTTGTCATTGCCGGGCGACTTTCTTGGGTTTAGATAGTTTTTAATGATTGCAGAAATTTCCTCCGCTTGGAATTTCGGTTGCTCACTTTCCATTGGGGTGCGCAAGGTGGGGAGCTGAAAAGAGTTTGTTGACGGATGTGGCAGAAAGACCGTTTTTAGATGAGCTGCAAAGATGAGTGCTCTTTCTTCGTCTGAACGGGCCCATTTGCCAGTTGGGCATCGTATAGGTGAAATTATCTCGGCTGGAGCAGTTATGGTTGGATGTGCTTTCCACAGCGGATATTTGGTGCTGCTAGGGGTGAGCTTCTCGATGTACAGCCGCTGTGTCCTTGCTTCTTCCTGCCTAAGCGCCTTTGCTAGAGTTCGCGAAGCTGCCTTTAGGCGTTGTTTTGCTGCCGGAGATCGAGACATTTGCCATTCTCGCCTGAGCCGTCTTTTGTCTGCTAGAAGTAGTTCAATTAGTCGGTTGTTGGACTTGTGTTTTTCCTGCGTGTGGCTGATAATCGGGGTAGAGATATCTGCTGCTTCAATAAGCGTCGACTCTAGTGCAGAGGTGCAAAGCTCGATGTCTTCTGCGTCGTCCAGTTTGGGATTCAGCTCGATATGGGTGCTTATGTATTTTTTAAATCTGAGCCAGTTTGTTTTCCAATTTGTTAGCCCGAGTGGGTGCTTTATTATTTGTGGTTGTGTTAATATAGTGAAAACTACTGGCGAGTGATCCGATGACAATTCTGCTAGTGACTCTGCCGTTATCAAATTGTGCGCAATTCCCCTGGTGATTGCAAAGTCTATTAGATCTGGGAGCTTGCGTGGATCTGCTGGCCAGTACGTGGGCTTATTCGGTGAGGCATAGCCCATTTTGTTTGCTGGGTTGATGATTGTGTTATACAGCTGTTTGCCTTTTGGATTTACCAGGCGGGATCCGCAATGAGGGTGCTTGGCGTTGTAGTCTCCTGCAGCAATAAATCGTACTCCGAGTGTATTGAAGAAATCAGTAAACTCTATTTCAGAGATTGAGAATCGTGGTGGGCAGTAAAGTGCAGCCACGGTTGTACTGCCGAAAGTGGTTTGGACACTTATTGAAGTTGCTTGTAGGTGTTGTTTGGCAAATCCATTGAGCAGACAGTGTTTAATCCGGTTTTTGATTAGGATACCAGTTCCTCCGTGAGCCTTGCCGTCTGGGTGATTTGTTGCGTAGAATACATATTTGGGTATTTGAAAGTTATTTTTGTTTGTGAGGTGTGTTTCTGATAGCAGCATAATATCAATATCATTTGAGTCCAGAAACAGTGACAATTCTTGTTTGTGCTTGGAAATGCCGTTTGCATTCCAGAGGCCTATATGTAGTGCTGACATTATTTGTTATTGTCCATAAGCTTTTGAATAAGCAAGATCTGATTCCGCATCAGTTCCTGCATGCAATTTTGCATGAACGTCATGAAATTTGTCATGTTTTGGTTGAGCGAGATTAACAATGTTTCGATCCCGTTGGGGTTCTGGCCAAGTACGGATGGACTTGGGGCCGCGTTAGATTGAATGGTAGCGGGATCTATTGTTTGAGCGGGCTGTGCATTTCCGTTGCGTAGCACGCTTGCAAAAGTTACTCCAGGAGTAGTTGATATTGGGGTCGCTGATGACCTTACAGCTCTTGAGAAGAATATTCCCGGTGTTGTTTGAGAGGGAATTAGTGTAGAGCCCTGGATACGAGCCGTTGTTTCTTCGCGTTGAGGCGGGCCTTGAGTTCCTTATAAACGGGGCATCCTCTGTAGTTCGCTGTGTGATTACCACCACAATTGCCGCACTTCCTTGTATTTGTATTTGATTTGTCTTCGGTGCAGACACAATCTTTTTGGGTTTGTCCACAGCCAACGCAAACTGGGCGAAGGCTGCAGAAGGACTTTGTGTGCCCAAACTCCTGGCAATTAGTGCATTGTACCGGGTGTGTCCTCTTATGCGGCTCTTCGACAGTAATTCTGCGATGTAGCAGAAGTTGAAGATTGTAAATAGGGTGCACTGTGTTGGGTTTAAGTTTTTTATCACATGTGGGCTGTAACTCGACTTTGAATAGTATGTTCAGTATGTTTGAGACGGACTTTACCTCAAAGCCCTTCTCTTCCAATGCTTCAATTATTTCCTGAGTCGGAACCGTTGGTTCAATGCCTTTGATCACCGCTTGAAGGCCTTTGGCACTCTTTAGTTGGAATGTGTAGAAATTCACACTTTACTTACAAATGTGTTTAATTGAAAATCTCGTTAAGAATGATTCAAAATAAAATGTTAATATTGATTCGGGCACTCCGAAAGTGTAAAAAATATGCTGCTCAAGGTACTTGCAAATGTTTGGTGATGTAAATCTTTTTAAGGGAGACAGAAAGTGAAACTTAGTATGGTGATCAACAATGATCAAAACACCAATGTGTCCTGCTTTTGTTCTAGGATATGGACCTAACAAATCCATGTATAATTTCTGAAATGGTCTCTCAGACTGCATAGGTTTCCCTAATGGTGGTTTTAACACAATATTAGGACTTTTCGTTTGTTTACAAATATCACATTTAGAAACGGATTCCCTGACTTGAGATACCATACGAGGCCAGTACAAATGTCTTTTCAATTTCTCAATGGTTTTGCCTACGCCTCCATGTGATGAGTTTGGGGAGTCATGAGCACGAGTTAATACATCTGAGATAAGACCAGAGGGTACCCAGAGTTTAAAAGAATCTGCTGATTTCTCTTTCGTTAATGGTTCGGTTCTCTTGTAGACATAACCGTCTACGACTTTGAGATCGAGTAATCTTTCTTGATTTTCTTTGATACGATTTATAAGATCTAAATATTCTAAGCTAGTAAACTGTTCTGAGCTTAAGTCAATTATTGGACCGTTTTCTTCAAATTCCTCAACCGTGGGCTCGTGTTGTCGGGACAACGTATCTGCTACGACGTTTTGGGTTCCCTTGCGATGCTCTATCTTAAAAATGAATCCTTGAAGCTGAAGAGACCAGCGTGCTTATCGACCTGTCAAATCTTTTTGTCTCATCAACCATTGCAGAGCTGCATGGTCAGTAATCACTACGAAGTCTTGACCTTCTATGTATGGACGGAATTTCTTGATACCTTTTAGCACTGCTAAGCATTCCAATTCGGAAACTGAATAGTTTCGTTGAGCTTTCGTAAGTTTAACAGACATAAAGGCGATGGGTAACTCAACTCCTTCTTCGTTTTTCTGCGCTAATACGCAACCGAGTCCATGTAGACTAGCATCACAAAGCAAAATAAAAGGTTTTGTGAAATCAGGTGTAACTAAAATGGGTGCTGTTGTCAGTGAACGTTTCGATTGTTCAAATGCCTGAGTAGCTGAGTCTGTCCATTCGAACGTCGTCTGCTTCTTAAGTAATTCTGTCAGTGGAAAACTAACAGCTGCATAATTCGAAACAAATCGCCGATACCAACCCGATAAACCAAGAAATCTTCTAAGTTGCCTTAAGGTTCTAGGTATTGGAAATTCATTAATGGCTTGTATCTTTGCAGGGTCAGTCATAAGTTGACCTTCGCTGATAATGAATCCAAGGTATTTTATTTCGCGTAAACAAAATTTCGACTTGCTTATATTTATAGTTATATTCGCTTTACGTAAGTGTATTGCAATCTCTTTTAAAAGATCCATATGTGACTGAAAATCATCTGACAAGACAAGTAAATCGTCTAAATAAACAAAAACTCTACTTCGAAGATGCGGGGGTATACCTTGATCCATGAATCGACATAAGGTTCGTGGTGCATTGCATAAACCGAATGGCATTACCTTGTATTGGTAAAGTGGACGATTAGGAATAGTAAATGCTGTGTACTGTATTGACTTTTTCTCTAATGGTATTTGCCAAAAAGCATTCTTTAAATCTAATCCGGTTATAAACCTAGCTGGTGGTAATCGACTCAATATGCCTTCTATATGAGGTAACGGATATGCGTCCTTACGCGTGTACTTATTTATCTCGCGTGCATCTAAACATAAACGATATTTGTCTCCCCTTTTGACTAAAACGCAATTACTGCTCCATGAACTATCCGATGGTTTTATAATATCTAATGCTAACATTCTGTTTGCTTCTTCGAACATGACTTTTTCGATAGCAGGAGAAACTGGCCAGTGTCTCTGTTTAACCGGTCTAACCTATTCTACTTCGATAAGATGTTCTGCTAATTGTGTACGTCCTAAACCTTCTTGATCATATGATGGAAATAAGTGGACAATTTTGTCTAATTGTTCCTGCTGTTCTGAATTTTGAATTTTCGGAAAAATTTTCTTTTGATCCTCATCGTGGTGTATCTCTAAAATAGTCGGGTCTATAATTCTATCTAATAAGGTAAACTCCGAGATAAATATCCTGTTTCAAATTAAGTACTAAATAAAACTCCATGTTTTTAGTGATATTACGGTAGGTTACCGAAGTAATAAACTTCTCAAGCAGTTCACACTTAGTTCCGTCTGCTGTTTTGATATGGCCAAAACATTTCCGTTTATCATTGTAGCACCTGAATCTAATAATCCTATATATGTTTTACCTTCAATTACTATATTAGTGTATAGCCTCCTTAAGAAAAATCGATGACACAAATTTCTTCCTTAATTGCTTAACTTGTCTCCAGTAATTTCTAATTCTAATAGTTGAGCGTTTTGATTGCAATTTAATAGAATCTACTCCACCAAAAATACGTTCTCTGGCCGCTTGATAAATTGCTAATCTTTTGTGAAATGGCAAATTAGTATTCGGACCGATTGAATTGGACTCCACATGACTCTCTGTTTACGTGCTTATTTCCCTAAATTGTTGAGTGTCATTAGGTTGATTAATTTTGTTGGGGATTAATGTCTTGGATGCGTCAGGGAGGTATTGCTTGGCGCATCCACCTTGCAGTTTCCCGTGGGATAGCATCCTGTACATCTGGGCTTAAATATATTTTTAGCTCCGCATCCATAGCAAAATATGGAGGGCGTTTCACAACAATTGTCGAATCTGTGGCCGCGTCTGTCACAATTCCAACAAATAATTTTACTATCTTTTATTTCTGAAACCTCTTCTATATCTACTTCACCACCTTTTAATTCAGCTACAGCCCGTGTACCGAATTTTGTTCTGACAGGATGCATCTGAATGCGCTTATATAACTGTTCGTGTGTGCGAATTTCCTGACGTAGGTGCGCTAATGTAGAAATACTTAAATGCATAAGCTCATAACGTAGCGATGCTTTGCAGTTACGTATTAAAAGTCGAACTAAAGTTGGTTCGTCTACTGTTTTGTATAGACGTCCTATAAGTCGTTCCACTGCGAATTCGTACTCCTCAAAGGTTTCTTTTTCAGATTGTTTCCTAGAGTTAATAAGCTCCCACACATCTAAATCTGTGTCGGTAGTTTCGAATTTCTGCATAAATTCTTTACAAAAATCTCTCCAGCTGAATGTTGGATTGGATCGATGAAATCTCCAGAACCATTCATTAGCTTTATCGATAAACAAGATATGCAAATGATTGCATGAAATTGAAAAGTTGTCGTTTAATGTTTGCTGAGTTAAGGACCGCGCACGATAAAGAAAACATTCTGCCTGTATGCCGGATGTAGACCCATCAAACTTAAGACGCCAGTTCTGAATTATATTGGCTGCTTTATCGGATGTAATAGCAGTTTCTTCTCGATTAATTCTACTACTAGAGTTATTTGTGTTGCGACTCTAGTCTGATATTTGAGCGATATTATCAGCTGGTGCTGCTCTATTCAAAACGCTTGGTTCTATTCTGGGTGAACTATGAGTATTAACTCCAATATTAAGAGAAGCTAAGTGAGTTTGTATCGACCTTTCAATGGTCAGTGCAAGTGACGAAGTAATGTCTTGCAATGAATGCTACTGCTGTGCTTGCACAGTCGATTGTATCAAATGAGTGATTTCACTTCTGTTTAAACTTTGGTTGTTGTTGTTAGTGTTTTGTATGCTGTAATTAGTAGGTTTGCGACTTTGTACCTGTTCTTGCAGAGCTCGCTGCTTTGATCTAGTTGCGACGCCTGCCTTTGGCAAAGTCTGTTGTTTTCTAATAGTACCAGTTGCTGATCTAGAACCATTTGGTTCTGTATCTAGAGGGTTATCAATCTGTGATTGAGAATGCGAAGTGCCAGCTGCTTCTAGCATTTCGACTTCTAAATTATTATTGACATATGTTAATTGCCTTGGGGTACAACTGAAGTTGCATCTCGGACAAGATGTAGCATTCTGAAGCCACTCTAAAATACACCTATTGTGAAACTGGTGGTTACAGGGTGCTAATGCGATAAGATCATTGTTATTTAATATTTCGTGGCATATGCCAGACGATTGTTCTTGTGAGGGTAAAGCCTCGATTAAATTTTCGTTGCTTCGTCTCACCGGCATCGTGGTCATTTCTTAATGCTTTCGATGTAATGTTATATGTTATTTGCGATAAATATTGATTAGTTTAATTGTTTTTTTAGCTCCGAAGAAAATTAAAATGGTAATACGAGACAGTTTATCCCTTATTGATATTCTAATGGCTATTGTAGCTCATATTTAGTAAGTTCGCTGAAGATTGGTCAAGACCCTAAAGTAACTAAAAAGGCTTGCAAAATCCTATTCTTTTACGTCCTCTAAATATGACAGCTGTTGAGGTAGATGTAGATTCAACCAGGTCAATTGATCTCTCTCGATGGTAAAATCAACTGCTTAATCCATGGAAATCTGCCTCTTCACTCTTGAAAAAAATTAATAATGATAATAATAATAACTATTCAATTTGGATATCTCTAGCAACGACATCTGAGATTCTTTTCCACTGGTCGACCAACCCTTATATTTTAGAGTTGCAATCGCAGTTCCAAGTTTAAAAGAACTCGAGAATAAAACACTAGAAAATCAAATAGCTTGAAAACTAACTTGAAGGGATTATGTTAAGAGCAATTGTCAAACTATAAATTCTTTAGCTGCTGTTATTAGCTAGTTATGTTGCTTAGTTTGAATTGCCATTTGAGCTAGGTATGCTAGACTAAGCCTCTTAGTTGGGCGCCAATTTCTTATGTAATGTCCTATATCGGCTCCATGCTAGGCGCCGTTATAGATGTAATATTGCTAGGTGTTTTGCCTATCTGCAGTGGTAGTACCACCACTGCAATAGGATCGTGGACGTAAGAAGGAAAAGTTTCGTGCACTATGCTTGCCGTTGCTGCTCGCCGGATGAGGGGGGTGTTCTTTCTTTCCTGCTCAACGTCTCAACGTCAAAGAAAAATAATTATAAGTGCACTGGGAAACAAGAAGGGAATTATTGGAACTATTGGGATTCTGCTCGTTTAAGAGGTCATGAACTAGATGGTCGTTCATGTCTCCTGATTCTTTACCCACCCTACCTTTGGACAGTCCTGAGGAGGAATTTGCGGATGTCCCCTAAACAAATCAATGTACCATTCTAATAAACTTCGGGCATTACAACAATCAGTTATTCAAACTATTTCATTATTCAAATTTCCAATTCAAAAAAAGAAAAAATATCCAAACATTATAATGTATTTTACGTTAACTAACTCTCAGAGAAAGGTTCGCATGGCCAAGATATAAAAATATTCGATATTCAAAATACAGGGGTTTATAAAGAAATACATAATTGATCAAGATACATACAGGTGATTCATTCTTACTCAGTCTTACTCAGCATACAATTTCCGTGGGCCCAGGGAGGTTCGCTGCTTTACTGATGAGATTTATACCTGTTGCTCGGGGAAAAATAATTAGTTAGATATCGACATTATTACATCTTGCCAATGCATAAGTTAACTTGAGTTTTGTAGAGTATAAAAAAAATCAATATAAAGTAGAAATAGTTATTTTAGGATGAAAGAAAATTCGTAGATAAACTACATGAAGAATTCACAAGAACTTATTAAATTATGCATCATCAAAATTAATCGCACTTAAAATAGCAAAACATGGCAAACAATAGCAAAACAAAAAACGACTTCTATTTTATCCTGCGTTTGGGCCGGATTTCTTGTACGGACTGTACTTATTTAAATGATTATTCTCTCACAGACCAGCGTATATGAATTTCACAATGTTGCGAACTATTTCATAATTCAGAGATGGAACTATTTCATATTATAGAGGTGGAACTCTATTAAGCATACATTATATTCATATATTTTCAACATTAATGTACTCCTGCAATGGTATATATTTTTGCACTTTAAATGAAAAATTAAAACAAAACATTAAAAAATCTTATTTATCTTATCAAATTCGAATAATAAAGTTCGTTTGTTATCAAAAAAGCGTTTTTTAAGTGAATTCTATGGGTAAAATATGCCTAGAAATATTTTTCAACTTTGACCTTGAATATCAAAGCAATCCGAGCACGTGGCACCTTGGTAATAACTCCATTTGAAGCCTAAACAATTAGCTATCAAATGCTTTTTAAATTTTGAAAATCGCTTCACTACTTTAGAAGATATGATTTTTGATAAGCGAAATGAGCGATGGCCCCACTGTGCGTCGCTAAGGAATGTAACGGTCATTCGAATTTCGACGGCTTAAACCGCCCATTACACCCTGCACTCATCACATCCGATAGCCGATGACACGGCTATCCTCAGCCGCTCCAAATGTCCGATCAAAGCTGCTGAGCAACTGGCAACCCATTTAAATTAAATTGAAAAGTGGCTAGCAGATTGGCGCATCCGTGTAAATGAACAGAAATGCAAGCACATTACGTTTACCCTCAATAGAAGAAACTGCCCATCATTGACGCTCAACAATGTGCCAGTGCCTCAATCCGACGATGTTGTGTATCTTGGAGTTCACCTCGACAGAAGATTAACTTGACGTAGGCATATCGAAGCCAAGAAAAAGCAACTAAAGCTTAAAGCAATCGGACTACATTGGCTTATCAACGCACGATCTCCCCTATGTCTGGAATTCAAAGTTCTTCTCTACAACTCGGTATTAAAACCCATCTGGACATATGGCTCTGCGCTATGGGGAAACGCAAGCAAGAGCAACATTGAAACCATACAAAGGGCTCAATCCAAGGTTCTCAGAACCATCACGGGCGCACCTTGGTATATCCGAAATAAAAATGTACAGAAAGACCTACACATTCCTAGCGTAATAGCCGAAATAAAGGTACAACAGCTTAAGTACACCGCTAAACTGCAGGCACACCCGAATACCCTGGCCAAATCATTAACACGAGTACGTGAAAGTACTCGGCTTCAACGAAACGACCTCCCAACCCTCTAGTAATTAATCAGGGCCATAGATCAATGTAGCATCTTTCAGATGTTAGGTTATGTGTTAGATTAAGATAAACCTAGAAAATTGTTGTTAGTCTTATAAGCCTATATAAGAGATCCAACAAACAAAAAAAACGTTAAAAAAAAAAAATTATGAAACATCAATTCAAATTTTAAAGTGCAAGCACATTCGCTTGTATCAATATCCAAATCAAAAGTAAAGTAAGCAATCAAAAGGTACTGCCAGCTTAGACCCAAGGTATGCTAACCCAAAGTAAGTGTAATCGTTGCAGTTCTTTGCCTACACCGTTTAGTTCGAAAACACCTTAGGAGGTATCAAACTTGTTGGGTGACAGGCAGCTTTTGATAGGCCTACTAGGGTAACTTCTCCGTCCTTAAGATAGGGACGTCCTCGGACCTTTCCAGCGAGTTAGTTAAAAAAGTTAGATATACGAAATAGGAGACCTTCCAGCACTTTACACTTTTCTTTGCGATTGATTCGATTCAGCACACCCTTATCAACTTCTGTTTAGGATGATTAAAGCAATTCCATCGTTTCTTAATTCGGTTTCTTCTTTTTTTATATATATGATTTAAAAATGAACGCAGAAACTAAGGGTCGAGTATAAAGTTATCTAATATTGTCCTTATGGACCCTCCTCCCTCTTATAAGTACTGTTGTTCCTAAATCGTGCTCTACTGTTTGCTCTAAATAAAGTGGGGTCAACTTATTCCCTAACCTTCTATTTGCCTTTACCAAAACTTGTTCTCCTGTTTCAAATGCTCTATCCTGTCTGTCTCTGTTATTATTTGCGATAAGTTTTTCCTATGCCCTCTGAACTTTTTCCTTAACGTGGCTGCAATTCCTTTGTTCATGGAAAACATGAATCGGGCGTTCGCCAGTTGTAGAGTGTATAGATTTGTTGTACTTAATAGTAGCCAATAACACTAGTTCGACTGTATCATCTATACCTCGATCAAGCTTAACACATCTGGAAATTTCCGTAAGAGTGCTATGAAAACGCTCCACCTGGCCATTTGAGGTACTATGCATCGGCGGGGCATTGACCATCTCGATATTCAAATTTTGTAGTGAATTTTTCACACAACACGAGTTAAATGACCTCTCATTATCGCAGAATACTGTTTTTGTACCAAAGAATATATAAGGTAATTGCAAGATTTGGGGTTTTACGTCAGAAATTCCTCGAAACCTTAACACTATCTCCTTGGCTTTTTTTTTCCATTTTTGGAAAAAAATATTCTAAAAGTACGTGCTTCACAACTTCCTGTGCACTTCATTGTGCCCTATTATGCTCTGCCGCGATTATTTCTTTCTGATCATTTATGTCTGGAATATCCGAAACGAACGATCGAGTATGCCAAAATTTAACAGACGGAAAAACTTCTCTTAACCAATGCTGTATTTGGGCTAGAGTGGAAAGATCACAAAATATGGCATTGGATTTACTGAATCATGAACTAATTTTTTCAAATCTTCGTCATTGCTATAGGTCACCATATGTCTCATTTTTTTTCCCGAATATTACAAAACAACGCCTACCGGAACTTGTACCCTGATCTATAAGAATTTGGATGCGAAAACAATTTACTGGCCTGGAGTTTAATTCGATGACATATGTAAGTGATTCTTCACTGTGTATAGCGTCTGTACTAAACGATTCGACTTCCTGAGCATTTATTTGCTGGCGTGTCAAAGCATCGGCTACATTCTCCTTGCCAGGTTTATAAATCAGTTTAGCATTGCATTTATCAATGAAAGCCCATATCCTTTTTATTTTCGCGTTTGGATTTTTATTTGACACTGAATACGTAAGGGGTTGATGATCCGTAAATACATTTAAACTCTTTATACCATACAAATAATTTCGAAGGGTTTCAAGTGCCCATTTAATGGCTAAAAGTTCTCGCTCATTTGTAGCAAAACTTTCCTCATTATCAGTTATTGTTCGGGATATCATAGTAATTGGTCTGCGGTTTTGTGACAAAACTGCCCCAATGGCATGAGCAGACGCATCCGTAGTCAAATCAAAAGGCTTACTAAAATCGGGGTAATTTAAGATTACGTCCTTTGACATTAGAATTTCCTTCAACGATTCAAAGGCTTTTATTTGTTCGCCTGTAAATATTATTTCAATTTTCTTTGATTGTGCAGCTGAAACTTGACCATTTTCTCCTCTAAGGATCGCAGTAAGCGGCTTTGCAATCTTTGCATAATCCTTAATAAAACACCTATAGTATCCTGCTAAACCTAAAAAGGATCTTAGGCCTTTTAAATTGCTCGGCTGTGGGAAGTTCGAATAGCCTCTAGGTCGATGGAGATGTTTTTATGCCCTTATCAGAAACTACAAATCCCAAATATTCTGTCTCCTGCTTAAAGAATTTTGATTTTTCTAACGATACTCTCATATTTGCTTCATATAAGCACTTCAAAATTGAATCAACATCCTTGGTGTGTTGGGTTCCTGAATTGGAAAAAACAATTATGTCATCGACATAAACAAAACAGCATTTGCCGATGTGGGCTCTCAGAACGTCATCTATTGCTCGTTGGAAAATGCTTGGTGCATTTTTTAAACCGAATGGCAGACGACAAAACTCAAACTTTGCATTTTTTATGGAAAAGGCTCTTTTACATCTGTCGCATTCAGCGAGCTTAATCTGGTGAAAGCCTGATTTCAAATCCAGAGTTGTGAAGAATTTGCATCCCCCTAGATTTGACAGTATTCCAGTGATATCAGGAATCGGATATCTGTCACCAGTAGTTTTTTCGTTTAATTTACGAAAATCGACAACTAACCTATGTCTTGGCTGACCAAATTCGTCCTTGCCTTTTTTACTAACTACCCAGATGGGATTATTATAAGGTGACTTTGATGGTCTTATTATACCATTCGCCAACAAGTCCTTTGTTTTTCTTTTTTTTTTATATCTTCTGGACGTTGACGCGTACAATGCGCAGTACGTTCAAGTGGTCCATGCGACTTGTACCCGTATCCTCAAACATCTTGTGCGTGATAATGCAAACTTAATAATAGTGTTCAATCAAGATGAAATGAATATGAAGCATATTTATTCAGATCATGTTGGTGTTGATATGAGCTTTAATACTTTCATGAAAATATGTCAGTTGTGTTGGAAGGAAAAATATAGATTTCTCACTATAAACAAAGGTGCTGAACTAGACAATGGACGATATAGACTAGGATTCGATACATTTATCACCATTTAACACAAGCATAAATTTAGTGTAAACGAGTACAGCTGTATTTTGTAATCAATCAACCACTGAAATGTCTACAACAATAACTTTAAATGGAATGAAGTAAGCAAGTCGTCCCTGCCGACATTGAGTATACCCTGTACCAACTAGTTATATTAAATCAAGATCGGCATCAACTTAATTCAAAATTCCTTTTATCATGCAGCAACAGCTACCGCATGCTATCTCGCTCACTCTTGCCAGCCAGTGTCGTGCATTTACGTATATCTTCGATATTTATTGTCCGATTTCGACTAAATTTAGTCAGATGATGCATTTTGGCCACATTATTTGGTGTGCCAAATAAGAATGTGATTGCTTTAAAACTTCTCTAAATTCTCTTCTCTTCCAAATTGCGGGGGCGGAAGTGGGCGTTGCAAAAATTTTCAACTATCTTAATTTGAGTAGACACTAAACAAAAGTTCGAAAACCCTCGAAATCGCAATCAATTCAAAACAAAATTCCCCTTTACATGCAGCAGCAGCGAACGCATGCTATCTCGCTCTTTCATATCAGCCAATGTCGCCTTGGGAGTTCAGTACAAAATACAAATGGCTATATCTCCGATGTTTATTGTCCGATTTGAATAAAATTTGGTCAGTTTGTGCAGTTTGACTATATAATTATGTCTACCAAAAAAAGAAGTGGATATCTCTAATAGAGATTGTAAATTGATTTTAAAATTTTCTTTTTTGATTTGCGGGGGCGGAAGTGGGCGTGGCTAAAATTTGAAACAAACTTGACCTGCCTAGGCATAAGACGGATGTTCACACCAAATTTGGTAGCACTAGCTCTTATAGTCTCCGAGATCTAGGTGTTCATACGGACGGACTGACAGACGGACATGTCTCAATCGACTCGGCTGTTGATGCTGATCAAGAATATGGGGGTCGGAAAAGCTTCCTTCTGCCTGTTACATACATTTTAGCGACTTTAATATACCCTTTTACCCTATGGGTACAGGGTATAAAAACTTCAGTCTTAATTAAAAGAACAATATGAGTGCTCGTTATTCATTTTCATAATTAAATCGCAAACGTTAATGAAAGAAATAATTTTTTTTCACATTACTAACAGTGTTATTGAAATACCTATAGGTTCCTATGAACGCGATGATATTATTGATTTTATTCAAGATGAACTGCATGATAGAAATATTCTGAATTCGAATACACGGCTAGACATTGATAGTAATAACAATACAATGCAAGTAGATATTCACTGCAATCTACCAATATATTTCAATAAAGATCGCTCAATTGGTAGCATACTTGGATATGGAAAGAGAGTGCTAGAAGCAGATGTGAAACATGCATCAAATATGTTATTCAATATTTGTAAGGTGAATGCTGTTCGTTTAGAATGCAATATTGTAACAGGATCTTATGTAAACAACAACAAGTCGCATACACTACATGAGTTTGCGCTCAACTCTCCATCAGGCTATAAAATAGATGAAACTCCACATAATCTTATTTATTTACCCGTAAACTCTCGAGATATACGAGAGCTAAGAGTAGAACTGCTTGATCAGAACGGGGAACTTATTAATTTGCGGGGAGAAGAGATTACACTTGGAATAAACCTCAGGCCACAACGATGATAATATATAACTACAAAACCCTCCAGAGGGGTGCAAACAGATTGATTCGAAACGTTAGAGTGAACAGTACAACATATTCCACCAAAAGATCCTTAACATCATCAAATAAAGCGTTTTTAAAATCAATTGGACTTAAACTTCGAGATACTTTACTTCGAGATAAGAAGAAGAAGAAAAAATAAGAAAATTGATAGTACCAGTATAGAGAGCAATATCTTAAATGTTCATGAGAGAGCCAACGAAGATAATAGCATAGTTAGGAAAGAATATCACACTTATCAACCACAACAGCATACTTCTTATAATCCTAATGATGAAATTCAAATTTGAATACAAAACCAAAATTTATATGTATACCCCCACGAAAATCTCCTTTATATAGAGGGGACAATCTCTCTAACTGATAATAAGTTAACTTCAGCAGAAGTACTAAAAAATAATTGTATGGCGTATTTATTTGATGAAATACGATATGAGCTCAATGGAGTTGAAATCGATCGCACTCGTTATGTAGGAATGACTACAACAATAAATGAAGCAAGCAAGTCGTCCCTGCCGACATTGAGTATACCCTGTACCAACTAGTTATATTAAATAAAGTCGAACACCCTCGAGATCTCCTTTGATTTAATTCAAAATTTTCATCGAATGCATGCTATCTCGCTCACACCTGGCACAGCTAATCTCGCACTTGTTGGTTCAGTACAAAACGCACATTCGTATATCTCCTATATTTATTGTCCGATTTCGACTAAATTTAGTCAGATGTTGCATTTTGGCCACATTATTAGATGTGCCAAGTAAGAATGTGATTTCTTTAAAACTTCTCTAGTAATTCATTTTTTCTAAATTGCGGGGGCGGAAGTGGGCGTGGCAAAAATTTTAAACTATCTTAATTTGCGTAGGCACTAAACAAAAGTTCGAACACTCTCGAAATCGCAATCAATTCAAAACAAAATTCCCCTTTACATGCAGCAGCAGCGAACGCATGCTATCTCGCTCTTTTATATCAGCCAATGTCGCCTTGGCAGTTCAGTACAAAATGCAAATGGCTATATCTCCGATGTTTATTGTCCGATTTAAACGAAATTTGGTCAGTTTGTGCAGTTTGACTATATAATTATGTCTACCAAATAAAAATTCGTTATCTTTCATACAGCTCTAGTAAATTGATTTTAAAATTTTCTTTTTTCATTTGCGGGGGCGGAAGTGGGCGTGGCAAAAATTTGAAACAAACTTGACCTGCCTGGGCATAAGACGGATGTTCACACCAAATTTGGTAGCTCTAGCTCTTATAGTCTCCGAGATCTAGGTGTTCATACGGACGGACGGACGGACGGACGGACGGACGGACAGACGGACAGACGGACATGTCTCAATCGACTCGGCTGTTGATGCTGATCAAGAATATATATACTTTATAGGGTCGGAAACGCTTCCTTCTGCCTGTTACATACATTTTAGCGACTTTAATATACCCTTTACCATATGGGTACAGGGTATAATGAAGCAAGCAAGTCGTCCCTGCCGACATTGAGTATACCCTGTACCAACTAGTTATATTAAATGAAATAGAATATCCTCGAAATCGCCATAAATTTCATGCAAAATTCTCTATAACATGCAGCAACAGCGAACGCATACTGTCTCGCTCACTCTTGGCAGCCAATGTCGCCTTGGCAATTCAGTGCAAAACTCATATAGGTATATCTCCGATATTTATTGTCCGATTTTGACTAAATTTGGTCAGCTGGTCCAGTTTTGATATATAATTAGGTGTGCCAAGTAAGAATACGATATCTTTAATACAGCTCTAGTAATACGTTTTCGCGATTTGCGGGGGCGGAAGTGGGCGTGGCAAAAATTTGAAATAAACTTGATCTGTGTACACACTAGACGCATGTTCACACCAAATTTGGATGCTCTATCTTTTATAGTCTCTGAGATCTAGGTGTTCATACGGACGGACGGACGGACGGACGGACAGACGGACAGACGGACGGACGGACAGACGGACAGACGGACAGACGGACAGACGGACATGTCTCAATCGACTCGGCTGTTGATGCTGATCAAGAATATATATACTTTATAGGGTCGGAAATGCTTAATTCTGCCTGTTACATACATTTTGGCGACTTTAATATACCCTTTTACCCTATGGGTACAGGGTATAAAAAGTGCATTCGAATCTAAAATAACCAATTATTTTAATAAAAACTAATTGAAAAAATGTATAACTTTTTATTTTTTATATACACTCCACTTCAGTGCAGTTCTATCATTATTTTAATGTAAACAGATTAAACAGTATTTATAACGAACTTTCTTTCAGATTTCTTTAAATTTCGTTTTGCCAAGGTTTTACAAATAAGTACCTATAGCGAATCAATAGAAAAATTTTCTGGTTCCCTTCAGGTTCGTTATATCGAGGTTTCACTGTATTCCAAAAGAAAAAAAAATTTTTTTAATTTGAACCCTATTATTCCGATATTGGATATATCATATAGTAATCCGATCCGACCGATTTTTATACTTGATCTACCTACACATTTAAGAAAGCTAACTACAAAGTTTCAACTACGTAGCTTAAATTTAAGTTCAAAAATGAAGCAAGCAAGTCGTCCCTGCCGACATTGAGTATACCCTGTACCAACTAGTTATATTAAATGAAATAGAATATCCTCGAAATCGCCATCAATTTCATGCAAAATTCTCTATAACATGCAGCAACAGCGAACGCATACTGTCTCGCTCACTCTTGGCAGCCAATGTCGCCTTGGCAATTCAGTGCAAAACTCATATAGGTATATCTCCGATATTTATTGTCCGATTTTGACTAAATTTGGTCAGCTGGTCCAGTTTTGATATATAATTAGGTGTGCCAAGTAAGAATACGATATCTTTAATACAGCTCTAGTAATACGTTTTCGCGATTTGCGGGGGCGGAAGTGGGCGTGGCAAAAATTTGAAATAAACTTGATCTGTGTACACACTAGACGCATGTGCACACCAAATTTGGTGGCCCTATCTTTTATAGTCTCTGAGATCTAGGTGTTCATACGGACGGACGGACGGACAGACGGACGGACGGACAGACGGACAGACGGACATGTCTCAATCGACTCGGCTGGTGATGCTGATCAAGAATATATATACTTTATAGGGTCGGAAATGCTTAATTCTGCCTGTTACATACATTTTGGCGACTTTAATATACCCTTTTACCCTATGGGTACAGGGTATAAAAACTATGTCTCATTTAATAAGGATGAGAGTGTTATGCGGGAAAATGCTGGATGGTTTAATCAGAGCACCTATCCAATAGAAAAAATCAATAATAAGGGCCGATTCAATTTTATCGTACCACTAAAAATGCTATTGGGCTTCGCTGAAGACTATGATAAGCTCATACTTAATTGCAAGCATGAATTAGAAATATGGGAAATGTTTACACACAAAAAGTTGGAAATGACAATCACAAGTTAAATATTCACAAGATTTTTTGGAAAGTACAGCATGTAACATTAAATCATGCTTTCTCACTTTCAATGTTAAAAGTTACTGAATCTAGCAGACCGCTAACTCTTGCATTTCGTAGTTGGGATTGCTATATGAATCCATCACTTACTAATGGCTCACAGCATACTTGGAGTGTAAAGTTAGCGTCTGATAGAGAGCGCCCCCGCTTTGAATTAATTGCTTTTTCATCGAAAAATGCAATAACATCAAAAAATTTAGCAAACTTAAAAATACATTTAAATTCTGATTCGTATCCATATGATGATCTAAATATAAACTTTGATCAAGCTCGCTATGCAATTCTTCATGAAATGTATATGAAATTTCAAGAAAGCTACTACATGCAACCACCACAACCTCTTTTGAGTCCAGAAGAATTTAAAGATAAGGCACCCATCGTCGTAATAGATCTTTCACATCAACAGGAAGCTGTTAAAAGCGGGCCGATTGATATACGAATCACTATTGATTTGTCAACCAAGCGCTGAAGAGAGTGTTGAAGCCTACTGTGTTCCTTTTCATGATCGAATAGTTGAATACAATCCATCAAATAACTTAGTTAGACATCAAAAAATAAAATGGAAGCTCATAACATGTACAACAAGCCAGAAATTTTAAGCAGCGATTTAAATATCGCGTTCATTGAATCATATGGATAGACGGGAAAGAGTGGAGAGTATATAATAAAAGAGATAGGAATCTCATTCAGCCACTCGCTGGATGGGGAGCCTAACGTATATATATTAACATCTCCATACGAAGAACATCTACGTAACGATAACTGTTGGTGTAAATGCATGCCTAAAATTGAAACTATGAATTTCTCACAGTAAAGACCAATGCAGGCTTTGCTTAGAATTGAATTAACCCCTACATATTTTCATATACACTGTACTCACACTATATTTTTATACAACACGAAATTGTCCCCCACAATATGTTCACACACACAATCACATTTACACTATGAATAAGACCCCCAAATGTATATACATGTGACCCCCTAGATCCTAGAATCGTGTATATAAACCCGACCTTTTTCTTAATAAAATCAGTATTGAAGCAACTCTTGTCTATTCACTACTCTGCAATCAACGGGTGAGCATCGCTGTGTCTTTGGCCCTCCTTCTGCATGATCTCTCCGAAGTCCACCCAATTTCAAGTGTTGGTTGCGACAGCCCTATGTCACTACTTTATGTTCTAGAGGCAAACATTTTTATAAATAATAAAATTATAAAATTCAACAACATTTTGGTGACCCCGACTTTGGCTTTCCCAATTTAAAAAAAAAATAAAACATTTTTGTGTAACAGTCAAAGTGTGAGAATTTTTGTCAACTCAGACTAATTTTCTCAATAACACGCATATAAGGAATTTTGGTCAACTTGTTGATCATTTCCTTTTTTAATACAACGCTTTGGAAAATATTGATATTCCTTAGCGAGGGCACGGTATTGCAGGCTAGCAACAATCCGGGGTCCCGACATCTATGAAGCAATTGATTAACTTGGATATCATTGCATTTGTCCATATCATTTATGTCAACTTGGCGACGGTATTGCACACCATAACTAAAAACTACATCTGCTTTTGAGACAACTGACTGTGTCAGCACTTTGTCACCTAGTCAATTTGGCGACTAGAATCACAGCGGAAAAAAAGTACATTTGAGTCAACTTGGCGACTATTAGTGTACAACAGGTCAACTTGGCAACCATAAAATCTTCTGTTTGTCGGACAACTGAAATTATCAGCACTTTGTCGACTAGTCAGTTTGTGGATTAGAACGACAGCAGAGTATAATCGGAAAACTCCAAATTTGGATTTCTGCAACGTGGGACAAGGCGTACCCAATCAATTGAATCATCTGGAAAACACGGAGACCAAGCAGTCGAAGGGTTCTACGATTCATTATATACATTTATATTAAATAAAATAAAAAAAAAAAAAAATTTAAAAACTTTATACTTGTTGTTAAATTTAACTTTATTTACTAGTACTTTGATCACTAATCTGTGCGAGTCGGAGCGTACCTTGTCAATTGACTAAAAAATATACTTCCAACGGATCAAAGTACATAAAGTAAAATGGATAAAATATACGAACAACAGTTTGAGCGAGGTGAAGAGATTCAAAATGTCATCAGAAATGTCAAAAAGGACTCTGCCTCAAGAAAGTCAAAAGTTCTCTATTATGATAATAAAATTGAGACGATTGAAGATCTTTGGGATGAATTTGACAAAGCCCACACTGATTTATTGGAATCGTTGGGATACGAGCCATCCGGTCACGATTACTTCAAAAAGCAATATTATTCAAAATTAAAAGAATTAACAGAAGAAGTAATAAAAGACTGGAAACTACAAAGGGCAAAAATTGAAGAAAGCAAATTGGCCCATCAAAAAGATGAAGATCGCATTAACATTCAACCATTGATCAGAAAGCAAGGCGCTATGCTAGCAACACTTTCCAGGACATTAAAGCAAATAATTCCTGAAGAAAAAATGAACTACAAAACAGTTGTAGAAAACTTATGGCAGCAGATAGAACAACTGCACTATGAGATGTATAAACTTGTAGTAGATCCAGTCGAAGCTGGATACAATTTGGAAACATTCATAATGGCAGAAAAGGCGATACTGAAATTTTGTATCCCACCTGCACATGATGTGACAACATCGTCACTACAATTGCCAAAAATTTCAATTCCAAAATTTGATGGAAATTATTTGAAATGGCAACAATTTCATGACATTTTTAAGAAAATGGTTCATGAATCAAACATACAAACTGTACAAAAGATGTGGTATTTAAAAGCAAATCTATCAGGGGATGCCGAAAGATTAATTAGGCACCTTGAATTAACAGAAGTCAATTATGACACTGCATGGAAAATGTTGAAAAAACGATTTAACAATAAACGGGTCTTGGTTACAGCAGTGTTCGAAAAATTATTTGATCATCCTAACATTGGAAACGACGCCCTGTCAATAAAGAATCTTCATGATAATATTTATAAATCATTGCAAGCCTTAAAGAATATTGGCATTGACACAGAATTTTGGGATTCCATTATAATTTTCCATATGACGAGAAAATTGGATAGACTTACAATCCCTTTCCGATACAAGGGAATTGCAGAAGACCAAAGAATTCCTTGCATTTTTGGAACAACGTTTCCTTGCCCTAGAGGCGATTGGTACCAAGCAGTCCAGGGAAAGGCAAAAAATATGTGCATCAGCATCTGGCACAAACTCATCTTCATGTCCGTTCTGCAGTAAGTTAAATCACAAACTGTTTCAGTGTGATAAATTCAAAACTAAATCTGCAGCAGAACGGTTAAACTGGGTACAGAGACAGAGAATGTGTGTCAATTGTTTTAAAACCGACCACATGTCGAACGCTTGTAGCTGGAAGGGATGTTTGAAATGCGATGGAAAACACAATACATTGTTACATTTGGGAAACAACGATTTGAAACCAAATGTAACAGCTACGGTCTCAGCTAGGTCCACATATGGAAGCAATAAAAATTATACCCTACTAGCGACGGCTAGGGTGATTGTTAAAGGGACCAATGAGCGAGAAGGAGAATTTCGTGCGCGCTTAGACAGTGGCTCCCAAGTCAATCTAATCTCAGAGAGACTAATAAAACAATTATCTTTAAAAATAGAAAAGGCATCGCTAAGAATTGAAGGAGTAGGAGGACAACCACAACTCAGCAGATCAAAAGTAAATGTACTTGTGAAATCAAAATACACCGATTTCAGTACAAGAGTGGAAGCCTTTGTTTTACCGCACATTGTCGCAGATTAACCCACAGAAGCAATTACGCAAATGTTTGACCTGCCGAAAACCATACCTCTAGCGGATCCCAACTTCAACAAAACTGGTAAAATTGACTTATTACTAGGAGCAGATCACCATTTCTCAATTTTACTACCTGGACAAGTAAAACAAAATAAGGGTCCAACTCTTCAAAATTCAGAATTTGGTTGGATCATTGCCGGAAAAATAAATATGGCTACATCTGCACCTACAACTTGTATGGTGGCCTCTAAGCCTGATGAACTTTTGGAGCGTTTCTGGAAATTAGATACCTTGGAACCGGAAAAAATATACAAAAGTCCAGAGGAAGAATATTGCGAAAAGGACTTCTTCGACAATTTACATAAAGCTGCAGATGGAAGATTGGTTGTAAAACTGCCATTTGCTGAAGACTCTTCATCCCTGGGGGAGTCTCGTGACGTGGCTGTTAGGAGATTCCTATCACTGGAAACCAGGATGAGCCCAGAAATAAAGGCTGAATATGTGAAGTTCATGAAAGAGTATGAACAGCTTGGACACATGAAGGAAGTGTTGCCAGAAAGATTACCAAGGCAGCATTATTTCATACCTGATCATTGTGTTCTTAAACCTGATAGTACCACAACCAAGTTAAGGGTGGTATTTGATGCTTCATGTAAGACATCAACAGGAAAATCTTTAAATGATATCTTGTACCCAGGCCCAGTGGTACAAAGTCAACTGTTTTCAATCCTACTGAGGTTTAGGACGCATAAATATGTTTTCACTGCGGACATAGAAAAAATGTCCCGACAGGTATGGGTAAATCCAGATGATCAATTCAATCAAATGATTGTTTGGAGAGACAGCCCAAATAAAAACTTGAAATATTATCGCTTGAAGACAGTTACCTATGGAACAACTTCGGCACCTTACCTCGCAACAAAAAGTTTTGAGTATTTGGCAACTAAAAACAAGGAAAAGTGGGCCTCAGGAGCAACTACATTAAAAAATGACTTTTATGTGGATGATTGCCTTTCAGGAGCAGACAGCTTGGCAGAAGCACTACAAATCAGGCAGGAGCTGGTTAAAATTCTTAAACCAGCCGGATTCAATTTGAGGAAATGGTGCTCAAACAATGCACAGCTATTGGAGGACATCTCGAAGGACGACATATGCAGCAGCATTAATTTGGGTGATGCATTGGAACAATTAAGTGTGAAAACTTTAGGCATAATTTGGATGCCTAAAGAAGACACGCTCTGCGGAAAGGCCCAGCTACATACTTGAGGGATAACAAGACGCGTTCTATTATCTGAAATAGGACAAATATTTGACCCTTTGGGACTATTTGCACCTGTTGTAGTACGTGCTAAAATCTTACTGCAACATATTGCATCCGAAAAATTTGAGATGGATGCCAATTTACCTGCTAACTTGGAGAAACATTGGGAATTGTATCGTGCGGATCTGCAAGAACTAAATAAAATGCAAATGCCCAGGCACATATATGATGGAAAGGTGCCATCCACACGCCAGATCCACACCTTCGTAGATGCATCAGAAAAGGCGTATGGAGCTGCTGTATACATTCGGGCCACATACAAAAATGGTCAGATCACCGTGCGTTTACTGTGTGCAAAGTCACGAGTAGCTCCACTAGAAAAACAATCATTGCCACGTCTTGAGTTATGTGCAGCAGTGCTTGGAGCAGAACTCACGAACAGAGTTCGACACGATCTCCGGATGGAAGCGGAAAATGTTGAAGCTTTCTTGTGGTCAGATTCAACAATTGCACTGTCATGGATTAATTCTCGGGCATCTCAGTTCCATACATTTGTGGCCAACAGGCTTACAAAAGTACATGCTGTTTCCAAACCAACACAATGGAGGCACGTATCATCAGCTCTAAATGCTGCAGATGTCCTATCAAGAGGAATATCGGCATCTCAGCTAACATCATACAATTTATGGTTATATGGACCATTATACCTACATGGGCCACAATCTCGCTGGCCAGCTCCATTCAAAGCATCAGAACATATGACTGATACTTCAGAGCGGAAAACCAAAGTATTCAGTATGCCAATGACGAGTAGCATTCCTTCTTCTGGAAGGGATGATGGGTGGATTTATAACATAAACCACAAAAACTCGGTATATCGTATGCAAAGAATTATTGCATACGTATTACGGTTCTGCAAAGCACAAAACAGAAGGAAGACTGTTCAACTGGGATTGGATGAGTTGGAACAAGCTCGAATAATTATAGTGAAACAAATTCAGGAAAGTGAATTTGAGTATGAGCTTCGTCATCTCAGAAATCGTCCAGAGCAACCTATGGGCAAGAAGAGTAATTTATCATCATTACCTTTGGTACTTGATGAAAATCCGGTTATTCGAGTGGCGACCAGACTACAACAAGCTCCAGTGTCAAGACACACAAGGAATCCATATCTGTTGCCTTATAATAATACCGTTGTCAAAACGATTCTGCGCAAATTACATGAAGACAACATGCATTGTGGACAAGATGCATTACGAAGTATTGCCAGACAACAATATCATATTGTAAAAGTGAAATTGATGATACGGAATGTGACACAAAATTGTGTATCCTGCACAAGATTCAGGCCAAAACTCTTTAAACAAATAATGGGAGAGTTACCTGAACACTGCGTATCTCAAAATAGACCGTTCCTCATCTCTGGTGTGGATTTCTGCGGACCTCTCAGGATTCATCACAAAATAAGAGGAAAACGTCCAGATAAGGCATACATTGCTGTGTTTGTTTGCTTTGCAACAAAGGCAGTACACCTGGAATTGGTTGGAGACTTATCAACATCCTCATTTATTGGAGCATTACAACGCTTCATTGGACGAAGAGGAAGATGCCAAACGTTGTACTGTGACAACGCGACAAACTTCTTTGGAGCTAACAACCAATTGAAGGAATTGAGTGAAACGATTTACTCTGACATGGCAACTGGTACAATTATGGAATTCTGTAACCAGAAAGGAGTTCAATTTAAATTTATTCTCTCACGGTCACCTCATTTTGGAGGTTTATGGGAGGCAGCTGTAAAATCAGCAAAACATTTGTTGCTAAAAAATGTTTCCACAGCCAATTTGACGTTTGAACAATTGTCAACAATTATTGTGAACATTGAAGCAATATTAAATTCACGGCCACTAACTCCCAACTCAAGTGATCCTAATGATCTTACTGCGCTCACACCAGGACATTTACTCATTGGAGAACCATTGGTGGCTCAACCCGATCCAGAGCCAATCAGACAGAAATCGTTGCCAGAACAATGGGAGCTGGTGCAACGATTAAAACATACCTTTTGGACACAATAGTCGCAGGAGTATCTGCAAGGATTACAAAACTCCGCGAAGTGGAAGAAGCCTTTTAACAATGTGAAAGAAGGCATGATGGTGATCCTCAAAGAAGATAATGTACCCATTCTTCAATGGCCATTGGGGAGGATTATAAAATTATATCCTGGACCTGATGGTTATATTCGTGTGGTTGACGTAAAAACGGCATCTGGAATTTACAAACGAGCTATTCATAAATTAGCTCCCCTATTAAGAACACCAGAACCAGGAGAAAAGCATCAACTGGATGACGACGACGCCGATGATTCCCAAGAAAACGGGCTTAAGGATGCTACAACAAGGCAAAGCCCAAAAAGACGAATCTTTGCATCGTTACCTCTAACGTTATTAATGATGTTGCTATTGTTACCATTGGCATTGGCCCAATCAGTAAATGTGACCCAATTTGGTGCCAAACCTGGCATTTACTATGAGAAAATTGGAACGTCTAGATTTGCTGTAGCTGACTGGACAATCATTGCGTATTATAATTTGGATCCATATTGGGATGATATGAGCACATTTTCTTTCAGAATAAAAAAGATTAAGGAAATGTGTTCCCAATTAAAACCAAGTTAAGCCTGTTCTGCAATGTACAAACATTTCCAACATGTGGAAGAGGAACTGAGAATGGAAAACGATCTCTTGCACATAGGACGAAATCGTAGAGCACCATTTGATTTTATTGGCAACATTGCCAGGAGTCTATATGGAGTACTGGACTCGGAATATGCAAAAGAAATGTCCAATACTATTGAAAAGGTGAAAACAAATGAGGAATACTTGGTAACACTCTTAAAGAATCAAACGTCTATACTTGATTCAACAATCAACATTTTCAAGCGTGATGAGGCGGTTATTGAGAAGCGATTGAATTTTATGGAGCAGCAACTACTCGATATATCTCAAGCACATTCTGATTCTGTCAAGACTTTTCAATGGTATCTCACGATAACAACACAACTTTCGGTGATTGCTTCAAATTTGCAACGAGTACAATCAGAGATTGCCCATGTACTCACTGACGTTCATCATGACCAAATAAGCCCGTTGCTACTCTCGCCTAAACAACTTGAACAATACTTAAAAGAGTTAAAAAATCATCTTCCACCAGGACACATACTTCCTGCCACAGACGATGATGATCTACAACTGTATAAAATGATGAAGGCAGAAGGGAGCATTGTAAAGAAGCGCGTAATACTCAAAGTAACGCTACCATTGCTCTCAGCACAATTATTTGAATTATACAATTTAGTTGCTATACCAGCAATCAGCAATAAAGGAATTATGACGATGGACATTCAAATTCCCATGATAGCGGTCAATAAGCACAGAGATCAGTTTTTTGGATTAACAGCAACTGAATTAAAACAATGCCATCAAGTCACAAATGAAGAATTCATATGTCAAAATAAACAATCTGTGTTCTCAATCAACAGTAATTGTGAATTCCAGTTGTTCAACAACAAAACTTCAAATATGTGTCAAATCAAATACACAAGCATGACTTTCGTCTGGTTCAATATGTATTACAAGAACCATTGGATTTTTGCTACAATGTCGCCAATGGAGTTATCTGCAGTCTGCGATGACAACAGTTCAAGCATCACCATAAGTCAAGGAGGATTATTAACACTTGATCCAAGTTGCACTTTGCGGAATCCATTAATACGTGTAACTGGACATCGTATTACAACCACCGGCACAATGAATATGGCATATGCTCGGTTTGGGAATTTCTCCACTATGATGATGAACTCAACTAATGAAACGGCTTCTACCAATGTTCAGCTAAGCTACAATGAACTTGACAATCTCAGTAGTCAATTATGGCCCAGATTCAAAATAAAGTTACCATATGACCTAAAATCTAGTCAAGGGCCTATTCAACATCATAACATTGCTTCATACATAGCGCTACTAATATTCATAACATTAGTGCTGCTATATGTTATCAAAAATCGGTGTACCAACGGAAGACAAGAAGCCAGGATTGCTGTTGGCCTTTAACAGATGACCCCTCCCACAACTGGTACCCAGATGCCAACTGGTAATCAACCGACTCAATCTACACATCGACCTGCTGGAAACTACGAAATCAACATTTAAGTAATGTTGAACAGTCGTTCAACGGCCGGGAGTATGTTGTTGTAAATGCATGCTTAAAATACAAACTATGAATATCTCACAGTAAAGACCAATGCAGGCTTTGCTTAGAATAGAATTAACCCCTACATATTTTCATATACACTGTACTCACACTATATTTTTATACAACACAAAATTGTCCCCCACATTATGTTCACACACACAATCACATTTACACTATGAATAAGATCCCCAAATGTATATACATGTGACCCCCTAGATCCTAGAATCGTGTATATAAACCCGACCTTTTTCTTAATAAAATCAGTATTGAAGCAACTCTTGTCTATCCACTACTCTGCAATCAACGGGTGAGCATCGCTGTGTCTTTGGCCCTCCTTCTGCATGATCTCTCCGAAGTCCACCCAATTTCAAGTGTTGGTTGCGACAGCCCTATGTCACAAGTTTATGTTCTAGAGGCAAACATTTTTATAAATAATAAAATTATAAAATTCAATAACAATAACCAAAGGGTTATACAATACCCCATCCACTAACAATAAAATGGAGTGCCGGTGATAGCTCATACGGTGCTGTAATGAGGAAATTGCAACTGTGTTGCAACAACTTGCTGGTGTTAACCAGCAATTTGTCAACGCTAAGATTCATAAAGAGGAACAACATCGATCGACAATATGACATCTTCCAGGAGCACATTCGAAAAAACCAGCTGTATCAACCTATAGATCCACATGATGACTTTTTTGCACATCATGAGTATGAACAAAATAATCATTATGTACTAAGTTTACTTAAACTAGATGCATACTATACTGTGCAACATGTGGGGAGTCACTTTGAGGAAAGGGTTGATATGTTTCAATCCATTGATCATAAGATTGATTGTGATTTTCTCAAGGATGACAGCTCAAGTACGGAAAACTGGGATACCAGTGACGAAGAAGAAGATGATATGTATTCCAACGCCTGCAGATTAACAGCTTATGATAACGATTGGAAATTCTGTGCCTTGAACGCAGCTAATCGGTATAAGAAGCTGTATTTTCAGCTTCTATACGATAAAAATCATAACAACATCAATAACAATAACAATATTTTAAAAAAATTAATTGTATAAATAACTATTTTTAAAATAAATAAAACAATATTCATTTATCCATACCATATATACTCAAAATAAATAAAAAAAATTTCCTTATGCAAAAATAAAATTTAAAAAAGAAAAGAGGTGTCATGGGACACCCAGATGAAACGAAGTTTCTTTCGATTAAAGGGATGAGAGCTGCTTTTTTCATGCAATTTAAAAGTTATATATATTTTAATTAATACTTAAACAGTTTTTTTTTTTTTTTTGAAAACAATATACATATGTATGTACATATTTCGAAGTACTCCTCCCAACAGGAAACCATTTTAAAAAAGTAGCTCAAATGCTACCAAAATGCCACGTTGATCCGAATTGTAAAAATCAAACCAAATTTGAATTGTAAGAATTCAGCCCATACAATGAACTATAAAAAATTCAAAATTCCAAAAAATAAATTTTTTACAGGCTTGAAAAAAATCACATTTTCGACCACATTTTGAGAGACTATTTAGCTAAAAGAAAAACAACAAAGCGATCACAATTATTTTAGTTCAGATAGGTTTTTATATAATAAAGATATTTTGAAAATTTGAGCAAAATCGGTTAAGGAGTTTTAAGGAACCGAGTCTAGTAACACGCGTTTGATTGATGTTGCCCGCAACCTACTTAGGTTTACGGCTATTACTTCTACAAGCAGAGAAAAAAAGTCGGGATCGCGAATCCGAGCAGAGGTCATACATATACATATGTGCGAGTTTGTGGGCAGCGAGACGCACAAGTAAGTGCGGGCTGCACTTTTAACTGACTGACACACATTTTTGACCTTTTTTATACCCTGTACCCATAGGGTAAAAGGGTATATTAAAGTCGCCAAAATGTATGTAACAGGCAGAAGGAAGCGTTTCCGACCCCATAAAGTATATATATTCTTGATCAGCATCACTAGCCGAGTCGATTGAGACATGTCCGTCTGTCCGTCTGTCCGTCCGTCTGTCCGTCTGTCCGTCTGTCCGTCCGTATGAACACCTAGATCTCGGAGACTATAAGAGCTAGAGCTACCAAATTTGGTGAGAATATCCATCTAGTGTCTACACAGGTCAAGTTTGTTTCAAATTTTTGCCACGCCCACTTCCGCCCCCGCAAATCGAGAAAACGTATTACTAGAGCTGTATTAAAGATATCGTTTTCTTACTTGGCACACCTAATTATATACCCAAACTGCTCCACCTGACCAAATTTTGTCGAAATCGGACAATAAATATCGGAGATATACCTATATGAGTTTTGCACTGAATTGCCAAGGCGACATTGGCTGGCAAGAGTGAGCGAGACAGCATGCGTTTGCTGTTGCTGTATGTTAAAAGAAATTTTGAATTAAGTTGATGCCGATCTTGATTTAATAGAACTAGTTGGTACAGGGTATACTCAATGTCGGCAGGGACGACTTGCTTGCTTCATTCTTCTTACCCCTGCCTCGCACATTTATGACCCTTTCTCAATCACAGAATCTTTGCTTGTGCGTCTCGTATTTACTTTCCCCTTCAGCATTTGCTTATGCGTCTCCAAATTTGAGTGTGGATACACAGCTTAAGAGTCTGCTTTGAAACAGTTGATCAACATACGCTTAGCTACTAAACTGCAAACAGCTCTCTTTAACTGCTTATCAACAGCTATTAAACTGCAAACAGCTCTCTTTAACTGCTATCAGTTGTGAAAATAGCTCTTAAGTTGCTAACTACAAAAATGGATAAAACAAAAATAAATGTATTAAAAGAGCTAGTGAAAACTAGAAATATTCTAAAGAGAAAATTTCAGAGTATTAAATTAGGAAAAGCTGAAGCAGATTTAGAACTAGAAGAATCATTAAGACCAATAACAAAGCCTTTGGAAAAACTTATTAGTAAAAACGAAACACTTAATAAACAATTGTTAACCATCAAAAAAGAAGAAGAAGTATTAAAAAAAACAAAAGTTCAAAAAGATTCAGCTATAGAGACAAATTCTGCAAAAGCATCATTCTCTAGAGCAAATGTTAAAAGTGATGATGCTTATGATGATGCTTATGATGATAATAATGAAACTACTTTAGATGAACACGTTAGTAGTAACTCAATAGATAATAACCGAACGCAACTATTAATGCAGGATAGTAATCATGAAGCAGAAAAAATTTTCAATATTAGCGAATTAACACGAAGAAAGGTTCCTGATAAAGCATATGGTCCTTATAAAGATAATGAAAAAAAGTGTGGTTAGGTAATTCTGAAATTAACACATCAAATGGAGAATTCATTATTTTGGAGAGTGGTAAAAATTGGCCTTTAACTACTGGCTTATATTCATTAATTTACGAAAATGATCCAAAGCATTATAATAAGGAAGATTTAGAAAATTATAAAAATATATTAAATATAACAAATGCCCACAGAAGAAATCATAAGAGGGATGAACAACTTAAGGGTAATCGTTCTAAAAAATATACGCAAATAATCAAACCTCTCTTCCCCAGTAAATCTCTGTTTTCGCAACTGACCTCTATACCAATTACACAATCGTTATCACATTCGAGCTCCCACTCATACTGGCAGTGGTCTGATGAAACTGAATGTGAATAAACCAAATTATATATATTGGGATGATCCTAATGAAATTGTAGATAGATTAAAACTGTTAGTTGCATCACAAACAGCTGGACATAACAATCATAATAATGAAATAATATCAATAATTGAAGAACTTCGAGAAGCTAAAATTGTATATTAACATCATTATTATTATTAAAGCACACCCACATGACCAAATATGAGAATTGATAAGTTTGGAAACACAAGTTCAAGCATAAGAATTGATAAGTTTGGTCATTTCACTTTAAATAAGGAGGCTCTTACTCACAAAGTGTTTACTCAAAATGCGATAGCGCAAAGCAAAATGGAATTAGAAAATACTATAACTAATAAAATACAGCTATTGCAGAAATATATAACAGATAAAAATACAGAATTAAGAAGAGATATTATGAAAGAAAATCAAAAATGTGTTGATGAATTAAGAATTTCTTTGTTAAACTATATTAATACGATGAAAGATGAAATGGAAGAATCCATCGATAGACAACTGCTAGAAACTAAGAACTTTGTTGAGTTCTATTTCGAGAATAAAGCTAGAAGATGAAAACACACACACATCCATTTACATTCGTATTTATGAATACATTTTTTTAAAAATTAATCATTCTCAAAATGCCAGTTGATAAGTTTGGACAGCAAACGATAAATATAATTTAGGTAGCTCTAGGAAAAATGATTATAAACGGATGGGGTTGTTTATCGTAATCAATAAACAACCCCAAAATATTAATATCCAAAACAAACGTCTTAAAAATGCTGCAGAACCTATTGAAGAAAAAGATGTGGTCAACAAGAAATTTTTCCAAAAAGAAATAAATGGAGTAACTCAAGATTTATTGCTTCATATAAAAAAGGAAAACTCAGGAGTTGAGAATAAAATTATTGAGAATATTAAGCTTCATATAGCTGCAAGTGAAGAAAATATTAAAGCCCTTTTTTCCTCACACTTTGCTGGTGTGAATGAAAAATTAAAAGATCTTGAGGATTATATTTTCAACACTTCTACGAAAGCAAAACCTCGAGGGAGGGAAAGCATTGAAATAACGGGAGAGTTTTCTTAATAGAAAAGATGAGTAAGAGAGATATTATAAATGAGCTTCACGCACCTGCAAGAAAAAACTTTAAGAGGCGAAGAGTTATTATGAGACACATTGATGATCATTGGCAAGCTGATTTAGTGCAAATGGATAATTATACGTCATCAAATAAGAAACATCGATATCTTTTAACAGTAATAAACTTAAAACCAAAAATGCAAAAGAAGTTGCTAATGCAATGCTGAGTATTTTTAAATTAGGGAGAACTCCCAAGAATTTACAAACTGATGATGGTAAAGTGTTTTTTAACAAACCATTTATGCAACTAATGAAGCAATATGATATAAATCACTATTCAACATATAGTAGTTTAAAAGCTTCAATTGTTGAAAGATTTAATAGAACTATTAAAGAAATGATGTGGAAAGAGTTTAGTTTTAATGGAACATATCGATGAGTTGATATTTTTCACAATTTAATTGATAAATACAATAGAAAGCCTCACCGAACAATTAAAATGGCTCCTTGTGAAGTAAATCAAACAAATGAAAAAGAATTGTTAAGTAGTGTATACAATAATAGAAAAATATTTAATAATTCACGATTTCATGTAGGTGATTATGTTCGAATAAATATATATAAACATATTTTCGAGAAGGGAAAGTGCAGAATACAAGCCCTACAACGTATTTATTGCAAGACTATGAGGGAAAAGCAATTAAGGGCGGTTTCTATGCTGAAGAACTTCAAAAATCTCGATTTCCTAATACATATTTAGTTGAAAAAGTGATACGCAAGACGGGGGGTAAAGCATTCGTTAAGTGAGTAGGCTTCTCAAACGAGCATAACTCATGGATAGATGAAGGAAAAAAAAATGAAGTAAAAAGTAAACAAAAGTGAACAAAAAATGATGAATCAGCGTACATTGTTTCATAAAATTATGAAATGTTAACTTTTTTATTTAAACAACAAGTTTAAATCAAGTTTCTTTGACAGCATCTGGTATTGGTAAGGCGTACCCTTAAATACTTGTATATGATATACAAACTAGTCAATCATTTTTCAGAACCCAAAACGTTTGGATATTACTTCGCTAAAATGCAAAAAATAAATATTCTGTTCCTTTGTGCAATTTTAGCTATTCAAGGCTATTTTGCAATCCCAGTGCCAATACAAATAAGTTCGAACTCAAGTGTGAAAGATTTGGAATTTTATCTTAATCTTCCGAATAATGATAGCGTAAAAATATTACTTAATTTTCAATTTTTAAAGCAAAGTGAAAAGTTGAGTGAAGGAATTCCAAGCAACGGACAGAGCGAATTGGTTGATCAATTTCAAAATCACTTGCAGACTCAAAGTGAAAAGTTGGTAACATTTTTGAATGATGATGTAGAAGAATTGCAGCCACCACCTCTCCTAACAACAACATCATCGACAACAACAACAACAACAATCAAAACAACAGAGGCACCAATAACAACAACTGCATCTCCATATGCAAATTATTTCACTGCAGAACAAGCGATTGAGGCATTCAGACAAGATCTTGTGCAGAAAGAGCGTGATATAGCTGGAATAATTCAAAGCGAAAAACCGTTTTATCGTCACTTTCAACTTCACTATGATGACTTTGATTTAACTATTAGATGTACATATGATAGTAAATATTATTTAAGAAAGCTGAAAATTAGTTGCTATGAATGCCGTGAATGTCAAGCTGAACGAATTTTGTCTAACGGTGAAGTGGAAGTATGAAAGCCAAGTAAAAATAATAAATGTAAACGACTACATTCAAACATATGACATGGAAATTAATTAACTTATTTGATATGTGAAGTAAAAAAATTTTTTTCTTTACATGAAAATTATAAATACATATATAATAAAACAACAACAGCATATTTTAGAAAATTCAATTAAAAAAATGTTTTTTTAGTTTTCGTTATGATTCTTATTAAAAATGGTAACTCAATATCATCACATGGTTGTTGAGCATCTTCTTCGGCCTCAAGCATCGATCTTTCGACCATTCGAATTGATTCATTTCTTTGTTGTGCTAGTAGAAGCTCTAACTCATCCTCGCTCATTGTTTCTGCTACGTCATCATTAGCATCAACATCGCTTTCTGCAATTGCTGATTGTACAACACCTGTTGATGAGCTGACCACATTCACTTGAATAGCTAAATTTTTATTGTTATTATGACTCATATTGCCAAATAAAAAAAGTTTGAGTCTTCGATGGTTTTCAATATTTTCACCGACTTCCTCCGTTACAAAGCTTTACTTAAACTAATTTAACAGCAAAAACTTATCATCAGCTGAAAATAATGAGAAAAAACAAAAAAAATTGTTAGCTGTTTCCTCTCCAGCTCCCTCCGCTTATCAACAGCAAAAAGTAAGAAAAAACAAACAACATTTTTTTTGTGGTTTATTATCGTTTCTTATAAACCTCTAATCATCTTGAGAACTTAATGCTATTTTTGTTATTTGCTCTCAACTTGTGGATGTAATTTCAAGTCTGGATAATTTTCAGTTAGTAATGTACGCAATTGGCCATATCGGAAACGATCTATATCCAAATCTTCTTTATTAACGTTTTTTGAGGTTTATTATTATTATTATAAGTTTGAAATTTTATAATGCCCCCAAGCGTATGTATGTATATTATCGTTTCTTATAAACTTCTTATCATCTTGAGAACTCAATGCTATTATTGTTATTTTTTGTATGTACAATGTATGTTAATTTTGACTTAAAAATTAGCATATTACTACTTGAATGTGTCTTATTATTGAATAAACAATCAGCAAATGATTCTAAGCTTACGTTTTTTAACACTGCGTTTTTAACACCCTTTGCTTTTTTAACGCAACCCCCATCTTCAAGACGAAGAGAGTACATTTTGGGTCGTAGTCCAATAAACTCTGTCATTTTTATACCCTGTACCCAAAGGGTAAAAGGGTATATTAAAGTCACTAAAATGTATGTAACAGACAGAAGGAAGCGTTTCCGACCCCATAAAGTATATATATTCTTGATCAGCATCAACAGCCGAGTCGATTGAGACATGTTCGTCTGTCCGTCCGTATGAGCCACTCGATCTCAGAGATTATAAGAGCTAGAGCTACCAATTTTGGTGTGAGCATCCGTCTAATGTCAAAGCAGTTCAAGTTTGTTTCAAATTTTAGCCACGCCCACTTCCGCCCCCGCAATTTGAAAAAAACGATAGCTAGGGCTGCCTTCAAGATATCGTATTCTTACATGGTACACCTAATTATATAACTGGCCCAGCAGAGCAAATTTTGTTAAAATCGGACAATAAACATCGGAGATATGGCTATATCCGTTTTGTACTGAATTGCCAAGGCGGCATTGGCAGATAAGAAAGAGCGAGATAGCATGCGTTCGCTGCTGCTGCATGTAAAGGGGAATTTTGTTTTGAATTGATTGCGATTTTGAGGTTGTTCGATCATTTGTCTACGCAGATCAAGAGAGTTTAAAATTTTTGCCACGCCCACTTCCGCCCCCGCAATTCAGAAAAAAACAAATTATTAGAGCAGTTTTTAAGGAATCACATTCTTATTTGGCACACCTAATAATGTGGCTAATATGCATCATCTGACCAATTTTAGTTGAAATCGGACAATAAATATCGGAGATATAAGAATGTGCATTTTGAACTGAATTGCCAAGGCGACACTAGCTGGAAAGAGTGAGCGAGATAGCATGCGTTCGCTGTTGCGGCATGCTAAAGAAATTTTTTTATTAATCGCTATTTCGAGGGTGTTTGACTTTATTCAATATAATAACTAGTAGGTGCAGGGTATACTCAATGTCGGCAGGGACGACTTGCTTGCTTCATTTTCCGTTATTTTCATCCTACATCATACCCAAAACTTTTTTATTACACCTCTGTATTTGATATTTGTTTGCTAAATCTTCTGAATATTCAGATGTATCAAATCTCATTTCAACATCATTGCGAATATCAGCGTATACATCGTTTCTTCTAATGGTGTAGATAAAAGAGTCAGTATCCATATAATTTAGGCTTAACGCTTCTTTAAATTTAGGAAACATATAGCTGTAGTGGAAATCGTACATTTGAAACTTTGATAAATCCAGCACGCAAAACCCCAAATATATAGGTTTATTATATAAATTCAATAAAAGCTTCATTTGAATTGCGTACATATCCTCAGCAAACTTAGCTGAACTTTCAAAATTGGCTTTTGATATTAATGCTCTAGCCCCTAACTTATTGCAACGGACTGTCTCCCATGAAGTTACTATCTTAATATTTTTTCTTTTTTCAACATTCTCCATGGCCTTGCCAAATACCGCATTATTTAATAGTTTAAAAAAATCTTTTTCAAAACTAGTTTTCGCATTTGTTCTGTGTTGAGTGTTAATATCAATATATTTCTTAAGCCAAGGCGCTTGCTTAAATTTTAAAATTCAATGTATTTTTTTTAAAACAAGACCATTTTGAATACACTGCTGAAGATTTCTATAGAGAATTGGATATTTGTGTTTGGTGTTTAGGTCTGCAATTAACTTTTCCACTGTACACAATTTTGTAGGCTTCTGATTGCTTGGACAGAACGGTAAATCGTTATGAGAGTCATGTAAAGAAGTTGGATATTCTAAAGTGACTTCAAGAATATATCCATAATCAGAATCTGCTGGGATATTAAAAACATTGAACTCACTAACCTCCAAATCATTCATCCAGCAAAAGTCTTTATATGGGAGATATTGTGACATAGCCCAACCATACAAATTATTCGCATCTAAATATAATAAAAACTGTGATGGCTCTGTCTCATTATAATTCTTCATATATTTATGATTTGCTTTGGAATATCTTTGCGCCATTGTACTAGCCCACCACGAATACCATTTTAAATAAATCTCTGCATATCTATATCTGTAAATAATTCTAGTTGTATGCCAGTTGATTTTAACATTGCATCCCAAGATAACCCCGGTGTTGTGTAATAATGTGCAGGATCAAGAGAGTAAATTTTGCTGCATATAGAACGAAAATTTTCAAAAACATCTGCCAACAGCAGAACATCAGTTTTTAAATAGAGTTCCATGTAGACCTTAAGGGACTGACACTGAAAAATATTCCAAGCTTTTTGCGCGTGCTGATAGTTTTCAGCAGAACATTCGCTTTTCGAAAGTTTGTTGAAAAATTAATCTTTAGATGGCAATGTACTATCGTGCAAGCGAGAAATTGAATCCAAGTACTCATACGGAAATACTCCTTTCCTACGCATTAGGTCTAGCCGACTGCAGCCATCATCGTCAATATCACCAGCATCATCGGGGAAAAAACTTGAAGTTACTTTCATACCTCTTTTTCTCTAAATTTGTGCTGAGGGTGTCTAAACTTGCAGGCAAGAAACGAAATGAGTCTAAAAATCTCAATTCTATGATGTTCTCTCCAACATTTATGAATTTTGATACGGAAATGTATACCTCCTTATTAAGAGGTATAACTTTTATATCTCCTGGAACTTTAGAAAATTGTGGAAGTAAATTGGAATAAATGTTGGAATCTTATAGTTAACATTACAAGCATTGTGTGCTGCTCCTCTAAATGTACCACTAAAATGACAATGATCTCTAACTCTATCATTTAGTAAAGCCTTTTCACATATATGACAATTAACTGCATTCATAAATAAAATTTCATCATCTACAGACATATTTAGCGTCTTTTTTTGATTTGCA
This sequence comes from Drosophila austrosaltans, assembly GCA_035045865.1. Classification (NCBI taxonomy): domain Eukaryota; kingdom Metazoa; phylum Arthropoda; class Insecta; order Diptera; family Drosophilidae; genus Drosophila; species Drosophila austrosaltans. The sequence continues at coordinate 373,195 of JAWNOQ010000089.1, forward strand.
TAGAGATGGGTAAATAACATAGTTACATCCTCTATGATTGATTTAACAAAATATTCGCTTGCATATTCATCTGTATATGATGAAAATTTATTTAAATTGGGGTTGTAGCTACATTTAATATAATAACCAAATGCTATAGGAATATGTTCTTGAATATTAACTACATTATCACTAACGTTTTGATTAACAGACTTCAATATACATTTAAAGTCTGCAAATATAGCAAACGGTACTTGCATTTTATTGTTGACGTTCGAAAACTGTAGATATTTGCGTTTTTCATCTGGCAGTATGGATATTATTTTGCTGCAGTCCTCAGAATGAGTGCTAAGATTCCTCGAATAGTTGAGACACAATTCGCAAAAGTGGAGCTTTGATGTACTTGCTGTCAGCTGTTTGCGCACAAGTCTATTCAATATGTGCATAGAGATTATTATTATTGTTTTTTCATCGATGTTAAAATCCAAAAGACATACCTCGATAAATTCCTAATCCAAGTATAGTGTGAGTTATGTTCACCCTCGAGAAGCAGCAGATTAACATGTTTGTTCTGCCTCTTCGAAGTTATGTGTAGAGGACCAATTATACTTTTCATCTCCTCATCATAGCCGAAAACGTTTATGCTTATTTCATTCTGCTCCTCAAATTTCTAAATGTCTTTCAGTTTAAGGGGAAGTTCCAGATTGGTGAAATTAAGCCTTTGAGTATCGTCTATTTGAATTATTGGGCACCTTATATCAGCTATTTTATATGAAGATGTTCTATCTCGATGATATTCTACAGGCTTCGTGGCGGATATTGTAATAATAGGAAGGTTCTTTATGATGCGAGTGGAACGCGGCGCCAAATAGTAGGCGACTTTAGAGTAAGGAGGCAAGCCGATAGTTTGGTTACTTCGCAGTTGGATGCGATTAGCCTGACTGACCTCGTAGGGTCAAGGCCGCTTTATTTATACTGTTTCTTATGGTCTAGTTTACAAAGATAGCTTATGCTACAAAATAGTTTAATAAGGCAAGTATGCTTGCCTTGCATTCTAGTGTGTGGAATAGTGCAATTTGATGACAACGCATATGTACTTGCATTGCGTGCCTTCTTAAGTGGTTAAGAGATGTAGCGACCTTTGTATACACTTTATGATCACTACAATATTAAAGCCCACTTGAAACAAAAATCATCATTGTTTTGAACATTCACTTCTGCTTTTTTCATAGCAATCGGTTTCGGAAGTTTAACATAGTTCGAAACTTTTAGTGGTTCATACTTATTGAGATTCATTTCTACATAAAGTATTTTTATTAAGGTCCAGCCACTGTCATGCTCTTGAAATTCATCCACTTTAGTGCTTATTATTGCAGTCTGGCTTACATATATTTCTTCCAGATCACATTCAGCCGTTAACACCTTCATGGGAGTCTGATGAGACTTAACCATTACAGTCATCTCATCATCCTTTATCTTCATATACTCCCCGAACAGTTCGAGATTAACTTTGCATGCTGTGTTAATGCTTAACCATCTCGTCAATATTGGTAGCAAAGAAGCTCCCGCTTCTGCAAGAAAGTCTTCAGGCAATTGTAGCTCTTTTCCACTATTATCACTCTCATAGCGATATGTTGTAATGCGGTTTCGAAAACCACTAGAAATTTGCTTCACACATGAATCCAAAGTCTCACACGCATTTGTTCTATGCACATTTGTCCTTAAATGATAGCTCCATCTAGCTATGTTCACATTAATATTACATACATCAGAATATCGCTCCATTTTTCAATTATTGAACTTTTTTTTCTACTGTTCACAGAAAATCGTACTTGACAATTAAATTATTTTAATTCACTTTCTTTCATTTTATATGTTTCTTTAATTCAAACTTTTAGCTCTCAAATACTTTTTATCACAACTCTAAGCTCATACATTTTTTTCCCACATACAGGGGCGCGTGCTCATGCTTCTTATCACTTATAATTTTTTTCCCATGCTTTATAATTTTTCCCACGCTTTAGAATTTTTTTCCCACATACAACCACCACTCACCACTCTCTTATCAAACCGGATTTCCTGGTCCAGAACATACATTTCCTATCTACTTCTATATATGTACATTTATTATATACTAGAAAACCCGGCAAACGTTGTTATGCAGACATTAACCATTATTAAGATACTGATACTTTACCATTCAATGGATTTATCATTTTAATATTAAAATAATATCCATCTTCTCCTTGCCAAAACATCAGTGGGTATTGCAATGCGTCATATGATCGATGCTTCTAATGCACGTTTATGCTCCATTGTGCATTCGTTCCAGATGATGATTTTCGATGCCGCTAAAACTTTGGCCATTGCTGAGTGTTTTGCAATATTACACGTAGGTTCTTCAATAGTTTGAAGATTTAACGGCAATTTGAATGCTGAATGAGCCGTACGGCATCCTTCTAACAATGTGGCTGCTATTCCAGAAGAAGCAACTGCAACCGCTATGTTGGATCTCGCCCGAACAGTTGCTAAAACTAATGACATAAGGAATGTCTTGCCAGTTCCACCAGGGGCATCTAGGAAATATAAACCACCATTTTCATCAGCGATTGCCTTCATTAAAGTATCATAAACTTCCTTTTGTTGGTAATTCAACAGGGGTACATTCCTTTGAACTACTAAATCTAATTCCTGGTGATCATATTCACGTTCCCGTTCCAATTCTCGATTAAATGCGTCATTCATTTCACGATTTGGCGCTGACATTCCTAACCTGATTAATAAATTACCGCACATGAGGTAACACATATCTTCGATCAAGAGTAAAGCACGATTATGTATCTCCTCATTCATCTCAATATCGTGATTTCTGGAACTGACACGACTTTGATGTAAAATATCTTCTGACATACTATCCTTGTATTTGTGCCACAGGTTACATGGGTTTGATGGAAAACATGTCGAAATTATTATAGCGAATAATGTGCGTATCTGACTTGGAGATGCAGAGATAATGGCTTCAGCGATTGTCGTATCCCAATGGGTATCGTTTTCTAATAAGATCAATTCTTCACATGCAGCACGATATGTTGGGAATATTACACCATTAACAGTTCGCAGTGTCTCAAATGAAGTTGGCCCACGCACATTTACCAGCAACAACCGCAAATAGAAACATTCATCATTCTTTGGATGAACTGTATACATACGACCAAGAGCATCAGTAGAACGCACATCTGGATACCCAGGAACCGCATCACCTTGCTTCCGTCTTTGAAAATTCTTGGATGAAGCATTCCAAGTATAATTATTAATTTAATAGAAATAGTTTTAATATTAATTTCTTACAAATATCAAATTGAGTTCATCGATTAATCCGGCAAACTATGTTCCAAAATATTTTATTTATTTCTTAATGTCAAGTCACACGGGAACGCTGTCGAACGGGATAAAAAGTATCCTATGTCCATCTCCTGGCTCTAAGCTACCTCCCTACCAATTTTCAGCCAAATCTGTTCTGCCGTTCTTGAGTTATAAGTGGTGTAACTAACACGACTTTCTTTTATATATATAGATGTGAGATGGAGTGGGGTAAGTTGTAACGTTGTGGCAACTCCCGGAAGCAGATATTAATTGCAACGTGGTGGCAACACAAAAAGCAGAAGAGACAGAACTTAACGCAGTTCAAGCGAGTGAAGTCGACAATAAGCAGCAGTATAAGAAGTTTAAGCAGCATCAGCAGTATCATCAGCAGCAGCAGCCGGAAATACATTGAAGCAGATCATACACTAATTGTTAATTGCCCAAACACCCATCCACATTATAATATTATCATAAACAAACATAAATAAAGATATATAAATATCTCACATTTGGGGGCTCAACCTTTCTTGGATTGCCAGGGCGAAATTACATGAGTGCAAAATCAAAAAAGCAGACAAAAGCAAGAGCGATTCCTAATTTCGCAATAAGGCGCACCAAGCCGTCAGCCGCCAGAAAGAGACAGCTAGTTTTTTCATCTGAAAAATCTAACTGCGCAATAAGTTGCAACAAGCCGTCAGCCGCCAGAAAGAGACAGCTAGTTTTTTCATCTGAAAAATCTAACTGCGCAATAAGTTGCAACAAGCCGTCGGCCGCCAGAAAGAGACAGCTAGTTTTTTCACCGGAGAAATTTTATTTCGCAAGATTTCGCAATATTGCGTCAGCCAAAGAAACTTCGAGAAGACCAAGCAAGCTTCCAATACGAGTATTGCGGAACAGAGTAATCATGCCGAAGGAACAAGATCTACCAGGCTCAAAGATGGACCTGAGTGAAATGCCTAGTGGATCAACAGCCGCCGAAGACCGTCGCAGAGAAGCAGAGGAAGTTGCCAGGAATTCAACAGTGATGACAGGAACTAATGAGATGCTGCACGAAATAGTTCAACTCCTATCATTAAAAATCCATGCTGATGAAATTGACAAAAAGAATGATTCAAAGCTCGTAGTAGAAAATTTCACCAAAATAATTCCGGAGTTCAGTGGAGAAGACATGTCAGTGCAACAGTGGTTTCATAATTTTGAACTAAATGCTGAAGCATACGGATTGAACGAGAAACAAAAATATGTTCAGGCTCGAGCAAAAATGACCCGTACTGCAGCCCTATTTCTGGAGTCCACCGTAGTGTATGAGTATGCCCAGCTGCGCGAACAACTTCTGGAGGAGTTTGATTGTGAACACCTTTGTAGTGCCGAGATTCACAACCAATTGTCGCATCGTACGAAGTCTGATGAAGAAAGTTTCCATGAGTATTTGCTACACATGAAACGTATTGCTGCCCGTGGAATAATTGATGTGGAATCAGTTATTCAGTACATTGTCAAGGGATTAAATATGAGAAGTGATTACAAGTATACGTTGTATGGCTGCAGCTCATATAAAGAACTGAAGGAAAAATATGAAATTTATGACAGAATGATCCGTGCAAATGGAAAGTCGCAGCTCGAAAAGAAAGTCCCACCGCTAGGCACACCGAAGTCAAAATATCCCAGAGACGAGAAAAAGCAACATTGCTTTAAGTGCGGATCAATGATGCATCTTCGCAAAGATTGTCAAGCCGAATTGAAGTGCTTTCGCTGCAACCAGACTGGACATATGTCTACTAATTGTCCAAGCACTTCCACTGTTAACATCGCATATGAAGAAAAGCGGCTCAAATGCCTCAAGATTAAGGACATCGAAGTCAAGGGTCTTATTGATACTGGTGCGGATGTCTCGCTGCTCAGAAAGTCAACTTTTGGCCGTTTACGAGGAGTCCAGATGCAAGCCAGCTCGTCATGTTTAAAAGGACTGGGAAACAACACCACACGACCTGTTGGACAGATCGAGGTAGAAGTGGAGATCGATGATATTTTTCTGATGCATAAGTTCCTGATTCTAAACGACCACACCATCGGATGTGAATTACTGCTGGGCCATGATTTTATTTCCAAGTTTCAAATGACGTCAACACCCGAAGGATATCACTTTGCTGTTCAGTCCGGAGAGGAAATTGAGGACACAAAACAGATAAGTATTTACAATGTGGTAGAAACAAATGCTGATCCAGATGTTCCTTCACAGTACAAACAAGCCGTTCAGTCGATGATCAAGATTTTTTCTGGAAAAGAGCAAACCGCAGATTGTCCAATAACTTTAAGGATAGTACCCGATGAAAATATAATGCCATTTAGACATTCCCCCAGCCGGATTGCGATCACCGAAGCGGATGTAGTCAAGCAGCAGATTGAGGAATGGCTCAGTGCTGATATAATAAGACGCTCAACATCTAACTTCGCCAGTCGTATTGTGATCGTCAAAAAGAAGGATGGTAGCAACAGAGTCTGTGTTGACTATCGGCAATTAAATAAGATGGTCTTAAAGGATTGCTTTCCTGTACCAATTGTCGAAGACGTTTTGGAGAAATTAGGCAATGCAAAAATTTTCTCAGTCATGGATTTGGAAAATGGGTTCTTTCACGTTCCAGTAGAAGAAAGCAGCAAGAAGTACACCGCATTTATAACAAATGAGGGCCTATTCGAGTTTAATAGAGCTCCTTTTGGCTTTTGTAATTCGCCAGCCGTCTTTATACGTTTTGTAAATCATGTATTTCAAAACCTCATAAATGAAAATGTACTTGATTTGTACATGGACGATATCATAGTACACGCTGATACAGCCAACGAATGCCTTACAAAAGTACAGAAAGTTTTGAACGTAGCTGTTGAATACGGGCTGAAGATCAAATGGAAGAAGTGCCGATTTTTACAGACAGCGATAACATTTTTGGGTCATCAGATTGCGGAAGGAAGCATCAAACCAGGATTGGATAAAACCAAAGCTATAACCAAGTTTGCGATGCCTCAAAACATTAAGGCTGTTCAGTCCTTTTTGGGACTAACTGGATTCTTTAGAAGATTCATAAAGAACTACTCATTGACTGCTAAGCCATTAACAAATCTGTTACGGAAGGACGTTAAATTCAAAATGGGATTAGAGGAACAACAAGCAGTCGCTGCCCTGAAGGAAGCACTAGTTAATGAACCAGTTTTAAAACTATATCGTCGAAATGCGAAAACGGAAATTCATACGGACGCATCGAAGGATGGATTTGCAGCAAACTTATTACAGTGGCAAGAAGGTCAATTGCATCCCATTCTGTTCTGGAGCAAGAAAACGTCGGAATCTGAAGAAAGACTGCACAGCTATGTGCTAGAGGCTAAAGCTATTTTTCTCGCCTGTAAGAAATTCCGGCGGTACATTCTCGGAATTCCTTCCAAGCTAGTTACGGATTGCGCCGCGTTTAAGCAAACGTTAAATAAAAAAGACGTCCCTCGAGAAGTAGCTCAGTGGGTTCTGTACCTACAGGACTATGATTTCGAAGTCGAACACAGACAAGGACCAAGGCTTAAACATGTGGATTGCCTTAGCCGATACCCAATTGAAGTTATGCTGGTATCCTCTGTGGTCACTGCGAAAATTCAAAAAGCTCAGCAGCAGGATATGATGATCAGAGCAGTTGCCGAAATTCTTAAAAGTAAACCGTATGACAATTTTAAACTAAAAGGAGGTCTTGTCTACAAAGTGGTGCAAGGAACAGATTTGCTGGCAGTACCTAAATCTTTGGAAAAGGAGATAATAACCGAGGCGCATAACGAAGGGCATTTTGCGGCAGAAAAAACTATGCATGCGATAAAACAAAACTATTGGATCCCACATCTGGAGGGCAAAGTGATGCAGATTATAGCCAACTGTATCAAATGCATTATCTACAACAAAAAGCTTGGTAAAAAAGAAGGATTTCTTCATCAGATCGAAAAGGGTTTTGACCCGCTGCACACCTTACATATCGACCATTTGGGACCGATGGATGTCACCACAAAAATGTATAAGTACATTTTCGTTATGATTGATGGCTTCAGTAAATTTGTTTGGATGTATCCCACTAAAACTACAAATGCCGAAGAAGTCATAAGGAAGCTGAAAGAGTGGTCGGACATTTTTGGAAATCCAGCTCGCATAATAAGTGATCGCGGATCGGCGTTCACCTCAAGCAGCTTTGAAGAATATGTAATCCAAAACAATGTCGAACATGTGTGGAGCACCACTGGAGTGCCAAGAGGAAACGGACAAGTCGAACGTGTTAATCGATCGATATTGAACATCATTTCTAAATTATCATCGGAGGAACCTGAGAAATGGTATAAGTTTGTACCTAGAGTTCAGAAGGCTATTAACTCTACTATCCATAAATCGACAAAGCGATCTCCATTTGAGCTAATGATTGGCGTTAAGATGCGATGCAGACCTGATAGTAATATTGTGCAACTACTTGAACACGAATTACTTGATAATTTTGATGAACAGAGACAAAAGATGCGGCAGGAAGTTAATGAAAATATTCAGCAGGCTCAAGACAGCTACAAAAAGCAGTTCGATAAAAACCGAAAGAGCGAATTCGGCTATAAAGTTGGAGATCTAGTGGCCATACGTAGAACCCAATTTGTGGCAGGAAAAAAGTTGGCAAGCGAGTTCCTAGGCCCTTACGAAGTAGTCAAGGTAAAACGAGCAGGGCGCTTTGAAGTACGGAAAGCAGCAGATGTTGAGGGACCAAACTACACAGCTACAAGCAACGACAATATGAAGCTTTGGAGTTACTCGGAGGAGAACGAGGATGCATGGTCATCAGAGGCCGATGACTAATCAGGATGACCGAATATGAGATGGAGTGGGGTAAGTTGTAACGTTGTGGCAACTCCCGGAAGCAGATATTAATTGCAACGTGGTGGCAACACAAAAAGCAGAAGAGACAGAACTTAACGCAGTTCAAGCGAGTGAAGTCGACAATAAGCAGCAGTATAAGAAGTTTAAGCAGCATCAGCAGTATCATCAGCAGCAGCAGCCGGAAATACATTGAAGCAGATCATACACTAATTGTTAATTGCCCAAACACCCATCCACATTATAATATTATCATAAACAAACATAAATAAAGATATATAAATATCTCACATAGATTTATTCCTCAAAATTTAATTTACCAAGTTCCAGAATTGTTGACTAAAACATACGATAGGTCATGATTCTTGTTTTAGACTAAGAAACATATTATGTTAAAAGCGATTATCATAAAATTTTTCTGTCTATAATAATATCGGTCTATAGATTCAGCAAAAGATTGGCCCACATTATACTACAGCAAAGATAGGAACAATCGAACCAAAATGTTTAATATTAAGCAGTTTTTGGTGTAAATGCATGCTTAAAATATAATAAAATAACCCTTACATATTTTAATTTACACTGTACTCACACTACATTATTATACAACACAAAATTGTCTCCCACATTATGTTCACACACACAATCGAATAGGGCTTCCGAGGAGAAGAAATAATAACCCGATCTTCATTTGTTGAATTCACAATCTGAACTGACTTTTATTTTTTTAAATATTTGTTAGGAAAGGTCTTAGAATCTAAAGGTCACATATTTGGTGGTGAAAATTTAATTACAAATGCATGCATTAATTCCGGAAACCCGGATGTGTTGGTGTTAGATCTATTTATATTCCAAGCCTGCGTTGATCGTTAAATGCCTAGCTGAATGCATCGGCTAAAACATAACTATAGTCACGTCACGTACGCTAGGCAGGATTCGAATTATACTTTAATTTATTTATTCTTTTAATTGTGTATATTTTATGTCGTTTTAACAATTACCGTGTTTAATCTTAAACATTCTGCGAAGGGCCGCCAAACTTTATCGTTTGAAGCCTTCTAGTTATCTTTATTTTTCTTATAATAAATATAATTAAAACTATTATTAATATAATTGCTATTACTAAAGAAGCATGACCAGCTACATGATGAAAGTTTAGACCAAAATGAAGCAAGCAAGTCGTCCCTGCCGACATTGAGTATACCCTGTACCAACTAGTTATATTAAATCAAGATCGGCATCAACTTAATTCAAAATTTCTTTTTAATGCAGCAACAGCTACCGCATGCTATCTCGCTCACTCTTTCCAGCTAGTGTCGCCTTGGCAATTCAGTTCAAAATGCATATTCGTATATCTTCGATATTTATTGTACGATTTCGACTAAATTTGGTCAGATAATGCACTTTGGCCACATTGTTGGGTGTGCCAAATAAGAATGTGAATGTGAATGTGTGCTTTAAAACTTCTCTAGTAAATCGTTTTTTCTAAATTGCGGGGGCGGAAGTGGGCGTGGCAAAAATTTTAAACTCTTGATTTGCGTAGGCACTAAACAAAAGTTCGAACACTCTCGCAATAGCAATCAATTCAAAACAAAATTCCCTTTTACATGCAGCAGCAGCGAGCGCATGCTATCTCGCTCTTTCATATCTGCCAATGTCGCCTTGGCAATTCAGTACAAAATGCAAATGGCTATATCTCCGATGTTTATTGTCCGATTTGAATAAAATTTGGTCAGTTAGTGCATTTTGACTATATAATTATGTCTACCAAATAACAATTGGATATCTTTATTACAGCTCTTGTAAATTGATTTTAAAATTTTATTTTTTCATTTGCGGGGGCGGAAGTGGGCGTGGCTAAAATTTGAAACAAACTTGACCTGCTTTGACATTAGACGGATGCTCACACCAAATTTGGTAGCTCTAGCTCTTATAATCTCTGAGATCGAGTGGCTCATACGGACAGACGGACAGACGGACGGACAGACGGACATGTCTCAATCGACTCGGCTGTTGATGCTGATCAAGAATATATATACTTTATGGGGTCGGAAACGCTTCCTTCTGCCTGTTACATACATTTTAGCGACTTTAATATACCCTTTTACCCTATGGGTACAGGGTATAAAAATCTAAGTGGTGGTCTTTCAAAGATTTTAATTCAATTTTTATTCTTTCAAATTCTGCTGTATGATTTATCATTTTAACTCCCACTGGATCCCAGATTATCTTCGGAACATCGCTAATATCCCCTATATGTGAGGTATCGATAGCGTGATATGATTTCGACTGGATACTGTGATGAGCAACAAAAATCTTATCATCCGTTCTAGCTGTGCAATCTGATCTAATGCTGAAAATACCTTGTTCAGGAATATCTACTAATTTCTGTTGTGTACTACCACACTGGACTCTGGCCTTAGAATAAGGTGGGACCTTAAATAGCCAACTATTTCTACTTTCTAGCTCGATCCAATATGATTTTAAGTCAACTATCGTTTTGTAGACACAATTAGACTGACTATTTGGTTTCAACGGTGTGATTTCACAGGCGTTATCATTAGCACTGATCCAAGGCCAACTACCTTCTCACACTCTTTTATTAGATTGCCACGTCTGACATTTATTTAAGGTGGATTCGGTCATAAGATGATAGGAGTCTATTTCAAAATTATATACTAAGTACTCGCTATTCACCTGTACCATTACCATCTGATTATTATTTATTCTTACTGGTACCGGAATGACCCTGTAAAGCAGAGATGGGTGCCTACCAAATAATGGAATTTTAACGTTTATAATTAACTTTCTGTCCACAAAAATTCCCTTGGCTGTCAATAATGTATAAATATCTTTTAGCTCCGTGTCTGTTCTTTTGCCTAATGATTCGGACAAACTATCTTTTATATTAGCAATTTCGGTCTTTAATTTGCTTGGTTTTAAAATATTCGGGTTTAACCTTCCATGATTAATATATATCAAAAGACTTTTAATTCCTGCCTGAATTTTCTCGCAATCCTCAATAACGGAGGTAAGCTGCTTTGTTATCATAAAAAAGTTAATTGATTCTTTGTACACGTAAAAATTTTCTTTTTTTTTCTCTGTCATATATTCGATCCTCCTGTTCATGCTATGGAAATTTTCATTTATCTCATCGGTAGTACACTTGAGAATGTTTGCTGTAGAATCGACTACAGATGTCTGCTTCTCTTCTCTTCTCTTCCATGGTTTCTCTATCTTCTGCGTCCATTATACCGAATAATATATGGTACAGTGATCCCACAAATTCAAATGGCGCCCGTCTTTGTCGCGACTTACTTTTAAGCATGAACAGTTTGTTGTTCTCTTCAATATCTCTTATCTGCTTAGAAGTGTTGTCTAGTACTAGATTGCACTGGTCCTCAAAACTAAACAATTTTGTACACACTTCCCTCATTTTAAGTATTAACTTGTCACCCTTATTAAGCATTTCAAAATATGCCGTCATATCATAATATACTATAAGATCCCACGAAGATGATACAATTTCCACTTCACCCATCGGATCTAAATATAACGCGGCTGTTGTGTTGATCTGTTTTACAGAAACCGTTGGCTTGCTTTGCCCCACTGTGTCTGCATTTGAAACTTGGCAAAGCAGCATTAGCAAAGCCATTATCAGTAATGTGACCATTTTTGGTATTCCTGGCGACATGCGCCCTCTTGTTTTTGGTGACCGAGTATCCTCTTCTTCGCTTTGTTTAACTCCAACTAGCGGACAGATTTTACTAGTTGGTCTTGTAATCGACCCTTCTTGTAGCTTTAATTTCACTACCCGAACTTTATTATCCCGACCTTTATGGGTTTCTTCAATTTTCCCCAACGGCCATCTTGCGGGATGACAGTTCTCATCGTTAACTAGCACAACCTGTCCTTTATTCATATTTTCTAAGGACTTTCTCCATTTATTTCTTTGTTGGAGAGTATGCAAGTATTCTTCTTTCCATTTCATCCAAAAATCCCTTTTCATTTTCTGGATTAGTTTCCATCTGTCTAGGTTGCCTATCTTTTGTTCTGATATGGACTCTACGGTCTCCAACAACGGCTTTCCAATCAGAAAATGCCCCGGCGTTAACACATCATTGTCGTCTACATCTTCACCCGTCGTCTATAACGGTCGTGAGTTTAGAACAGCTTCAATTTGGCACAACAACGTTGCCATTTCCTCATATGTTAAATTTCTGTCTCCTATGACTCTTTTTAAGTGGTACTTGACTGACTTAACCCCAGCCTCCCAAATACCTCCAAAGTGAGGTCCTGCCGGGGGAATAAAATGCCACTTTATTTGTTCTTTTTCTAGAACGGGTGCAATTTGCACATTGTCGTGCATTGCTTTGACGAAATCTTCATCTAGTTTTCTTGCAGCGCCACAAAATTGGTTCCATTATCTGAGTATATATTAGCACATTTGCCCCGTCTAGCTACGAATCGTCGAAATGCTGCTAAAAAGGCATCAGTGGTTAAGTCACTCACTACTTCTAAGTGCATAGCTTTAGTTGCCATACATACGAATACTGCTATATACCCTTTGTATGTCTTTTGACCACGGTTTTTGGAGCATCTAATATGGTAAGGTCCAGCATAGTCCACTCCGGTGTTTTGGAATGGCCACGACATTGTGACTCTATACTTTGGCAAATTACCCATTATCTGCTCTGCTGTATTCTGGCGATACCTTGCACACGTAACACATTCTCTCAAATATTTTTTGAACGCGTTTCTCAAGCCAAATATCCAAAATTTCCTTTGAATATAACTCCTCATAAGGTTAATCCCTCCATGCAGCGTTTCCTTATGAGCATTTTTTATTAACAACACTGCTAAATGAGATTTTTCTAAAATAATGGGGTGCCTTGTATCAAAATTTACGTTGGCATTTTGTAACCTGCCCCCAACTCTTAGTAAACCGTCGTGATCTAAAAATGGATTCAGACTCAGGATTTTACTCTTCATATTGATTTCTTTTTTCTGAGTCAATCGAGATATCTCCCTGCTAAATTGCATTGACTGCTGGTGTTTAATAATTAATGTTTTAGCATCTTTGAGTTCACTGACGGTTAGATACGAAGAGAAGACTTCATTCTTTGTTTTAACCGCAATGAACCTTAATATGTAAGCAGTTACTCTGACCAATTTGTTTATACACGAATATTTTTCTACCAGTTTTTGCATTATATCGTAGTCTGTATCGACAACAACTGTACTGACAATAATGCCCTCAACTTTTTCTTTAGGCCAACTTTCTTTTAATTTCAGAAGCCAATCGGGACCATTCCACCAAATATCACAATTTTTTAATTTGGTGGGGCAAATTCCTCTTCGCTACATCAGCAGGATTATCCTCTGACTTCACATGGCTCCATACAATTTATCCCATTTTTATACCCTTGCAGAGGGTATTATAAAATTGGTCAGATGTTTGTAACGCATAGAAATATACGTTTCCGACCCCATAAAGTATATATATTCTTGATCAGCATCAATAGCCGAGTCGATTAAGACATGTCCGTCTGTCCGTCTGTCCGTCTGTCCGTCTGTCTGTTTCTATCAAGTTTTAGACCATAAATTTTTAAGCTACATAGTTGAAACATGAAAAGTTAAGTTCCTTAATCTATGAAGTATGAAAAGTGTGAAAATGAGTAGGATCGGATAATTATCACCAGAGCTATTAACTAAAACGTGGAGGTACCTCGAGTAAAATAAGCAATTTTCTTTGGCAGCAAAGAAACAAAAACAAATTCTAAGAAGTCAGCCGTACAAACACGAAGACCTAGGTTCAAATCCCATCGCCGTATTAAAGAAATTTAAGTAAATATTGTTTTTTCTTTGTTGCGTTTTAATTTATTTGTTTTAATTTAATTGAACCCATATACACCAAGTTTGAACCAGATCGGATAATTATAAATCAATAATTAAATTTTTAAAATAATCAATTTATTTAATGCTCAAAGCTTATTGAAAGAGACAGAAATATTAGAATCGTGTTCTTACAGGGAACGAAATTGAAAGAGCGAGATGCCCTGCGCTTGCTATGTATATTATAATAGCGAAGTTAAGTTAGTTAGGTTGGTGGCGTAATGGGTAGAGATCAGCTGCGTTAACGTCGCAAGAAGGGGTTCAATTTGTGGGCGTGGGGAACCCGCTGACTACCATGGTGCAATTTTTTTTTGTTTTTTAGCTTTTAATTATTATTTGACATAACTTCCCACCTTCACCCGTCAAAATTTTTTCTCACACTCTAACCTTGAACAAATATTGTCGCGGTTCAAGAAAAAACCTATACATAATTTCTATACACACACCTACACATTCATTTGAATGTCAAGACGTGGTAACGCACAAGTGTAATTCCATAAAGTGGATCAAAATTCGCCTGGAAAAAGTTTTTGCATTAGGCAAACAGAAAATTTAGCAACGAATTTTAAATATCATTTCTATTGCATATTCTCTTATGTCTTCGTTTCATTCTTCATGGTTCAACTCTGGACTAGAGTTCTGGTAAAAACTATGATGCCATCTCTTTTACTTTCATGCTTGAGAAAATGAAGGCGAAATCCCAAGTTTCATAAATATACATACATACATATGTACATATGTATGTATGTACATATATTTCTGTAGAGAAAGACTAAAATTTGAGAGGAATGAGTGTAACGTAGCCCTTGTTGTTTTTGTGTAGAAAACTAAACTTGTGGGAGTAAGCTTGCGTTGTGTTTACGATCGTGTTCATGCATGTTCGTTAGCTGGTCAAGTGAAACTTTTTAGTTCTGGCAAAAAATATAGACGCAAGTGCATTTCTTCATATGGATTAGTTATTATGATATATATTGACATATATAAATGCATGTACATATGTAGATACGAACCTTGAACATACATAGATGCATATATATGTGTGTATGTACGTATGTATGTAGTAAAGAGTAAAATTGAGAGAAGCTCTCTCAGCACTACCCGAGAGCGGGACAAGATTTCGCAACGGAATAAAAATATGTTTATGAAACTTGGGACTTCGCCTAAATTTTCTCTTCTCCTGATATAGAATCACTTGTGGCAACTGATTTTAGAGTACATGTATGCATGTGGAACTTGCAAAATCACGTGTGGAAGGTCGTAAATCAATATTTCGGGAAAAGAACTAATTTAATATGCCCGGGAATTTTTTGGTTAGAGCGTGAGAGAAAAAATCTTTTAGTCGAAGGGACGTAAGAGAGGGGGGACCGTGAGAACCAATGGAATACATATGTATGTGTGTATATGTCGCAGGTTTTTTAGGCGATCATCTTAAGCCTTAAGAATAAAAGAGATGGCATTATGATGCCAAAAGGCTAGGCAATAGTTGGACTATGAGGAATGAAACGAAGACAAAAGAGAATATGCAAACGAATGGTATTGAAACTCCTTGCTAAATTTTCTGTTTGCCTAGTACTAAGACTTTTTCCAGGCGACTTTTGATCCACTTTTATGGAATTACACTTGTGCGTTACCACGTCTTGACAGTCAAATCAATGTGTAGGTGTGTGTATAGAAATTGTCTACGGGTTTTTTCTTAAAACCGCGCTAATATTTTTTTCAAGGTTAGAGCGTGAGAAAAATTGTTCAGGGGGGAGGCGTGAGAACTTACGCATTACTTCGTGGAATGGCACTTGTTCTGCATGTTTCCAAGAATAAATAGAATAATATATTTAGACAAAAGGCTTTCTTTTTGTCAGTTTTTTAAGGCTTATGGAAATAAGATGAAACGAGTTACATTGCTTATGTAATTTTTGCCATTATCTGTATTAAAAGCGTGCCAATATTTGTTCAAGGTTAGAGCGTGAGAAAAAATTTTGACGAAAGAGTAGTGAGAACTTATGCCATAGTTCTTGGAACTGGACCTGTTTTGCGTATTTTCACGTCAAAAAAAACTAAAACTAACTAACTAAGAACGCTGCAAAATACAGACAAGAGTTACATACTTTGGTATTAATCTGTATTTACATACATATATATGAAATCATCTGTAATCCTACACATTATTAGTACATACGTATTTATGTATGTATATTTGTCGTGAGTGAGTTTTTGGATGAAAACGCCCGCCAAAGAGTGTGAGAAATATTTTACTTATTGATAAGGGGGGGAGGGGTAGACTTTTGTGGGAAAAAAACAAATTGCTTTTGAATTTGCGGAGAGAGTTGTTTTCATTAAGGTGTAATTACTATACAAAATGTATGAACATATATACAGGCGTGTATGTATAAATGCTTTTCTATTTTAGCTTATAGAATAGTTAGTAAGTCATTTAAATTAGATATTAACTATCAAAAGTTTCTCTAAGAGAGCTCTTATTGAAACATTGTGAGAGAGACAGGGATAGCAATAGTTTCATATTTGGAATAAAATGACAATCGGAACATGAAACTCGATAGCTTTCGTGGTTTTGCTATTTAAAATTCGATTCAGTCTTAATCGATTTCCCGACCGATGAAGGCTGTCCGACTGCTGCTCGCAAAATTAATCTGTGTTTCTCGATTTTTGGCGCCGTTTCTGAAAGTTTAAAACTTGTGATTTTTTTAAGTGTTGTGAAACGTGTAAGTGTTTAAATAGTGAGCGCGCTTCCTAAACCACCGCGATCGCGAGTGAAGTTGCTGTTGCCCTTTTGACGCTGCCAACACTGGAAAAATTCGTAAGTTTTTTTTTGAAATTGCCTTTTAATTGCTAGTCTTTTTTAAGACAAGTGTTTTAAATTATTTAAATACAAGTCTTTTTCAAGACTCTTGTATTTTATTGTTTAAATACTGTCTTTTTCAGGGCTTGTGAATTTATTTTTCCAAGTAGCAGTCTTTTACATACAATATACAAACATATAAAATAACCCTTTATTTTCAGCATAATTTTAATCTTCACCTTTACACATCATATTATCTTGTTTTCAGAATAATATAATATTTTTTACAGCTATTCAATTTAACGTCAAATTCCGCCGAACAAAAAAATTTAAAATGCCGCGCTTAAAAAAAAAATCTGCTGAACAACGTCGCCGAGAAATGGTAAATTATAGTCAGCAACGCTATGAAGATGATCCTGTTTCAATTCGAGAAACAAATTCACAACGTTTGGCTAATAATCGCCGAAATGATTTGGAAGCTCGAGCTCGAGAACGCGGACAGGATGCATTGTCACGTTCTACACGCCGGAGTAATGCCACGTATAGAAATAGAGAGCGCCAAGATGATGCTGCTTCTCATACTATACGAAGGGAAAATATATCTACTCGACAGCAGGAACAAGAGCGTAATACTGCTCAACGATCTGTCCGACGACAGAATTTGGAGTACAGGGAAACAGAGCGCGGACGAGACGCATTATCCCACTCCATTCGACGTGAAGATTTGGATGCGAGACGCCAGGATCAAGAGCGTAATACAGCTGAACATTCTGTCCGAAGACAGAATTTGGAGTACAGGGAAACGGAGCGCGGACGAGACGCATTATCCCACTCCATTCGACGTGAAGATTTGGATGCGAGGCGGCAGGAACAAGACCGTAATACTGCCGAACATTCTGTTCGAAGACAGAATTTGGAGTACAGGGAAACAGAGCGCGAACGAGACGCATTATCCCACTCCATTCGACGTGAAGATTTGGATGCGAGGCGGCAGGAACAAGACCGTAATACTGCCGAACATTCTGTTCGAAGACAGAATGTGGAGTACAGAGAAACTGAGCGGGAACGTGATGCAAATAATCGTCAAAATGTAAGACGAAATGTGGCTATAAGAAGACGAGAGCAAAATTTGAATTCATCTCAAAGAAGAGTGACTCGAATGCAAGCCCGGAGAATTGCTGAAGAAATTCGACATATGAATGAAGCACGGGTTATTAATTATCGCCAAAATTCTCAAAATCGTGAAGCGGAGTCACAACGACAATCCCAACGTAATAGAGAAGCCAGAGCTGCAATGTCACAAGAAGAGACGCTGCAACATAGAGAGTTGCAAATGCAGCAGCGAATGAGTCTGGCACGCCAAACATATTTAAGACAAATAAAGATGGGCCCAACGGAAATATGTACGAGCTGTGGAGGCACATTTTTTAAGCACAACACAAAGTACTTGGACAAGAATCGAATTTCCCTAAAATATCCTCTGTTGGATATAACAAAGTCCTTTTATTTGTCTGAAAAGTTTCCGTCCACAAATGACTCTTACTCATTTTGCTCTACGTGTCACAAATCAATAAATAATCAAGGTAAAATACCAAACATTTGCCTTTCCGAAGGGTTCGATTTCCCTGAAATTCCCGACTGCCTCAAAGACATAACTTGCCTAGAAGAACGACTGATATCGCCGATAATTCCATTCATGAGAATTATATCCCTGGGCTATGAAAAGCAGTGCGCAGTAAGAGGAGCCGTGGTTAATGTTCCCATTTCCGTTTCCGACACGGTAACTGCGCTGCCTCGTTCCTTTGATAACAGCCATGTGGTGCAAGTACACCTAAAGCGCAAGCTGGAATATCGACACAGTTTCATGACGGAGACTATAAGACCAGCTAAAGTAATGGAAGCGCTAAGATTCTTGTTAAGCACTGAGCTATACCAAAAGCATGGCATTTCAATATTAACGGATTGGCTCACGGCATTTGAAAATAATGCAGAAGTTCCATTTATTGCTGATCAAGAAGATCGACCAATCGTGGAACAACTTCTTGCAGAGCGAATGGAGATAGATCCTGATCCACAAGGCAACGAGGATGAAGACAATTTAAATCCCGGTGGTCAGGAAACCTTGCTGGAGAATGAGCCAATTGAAAATAATGCAATTATTGAAAGAATTGCAATGGCTCCCGGTGAGGGTCGGCGTCCTGTAGATATGACTTCTCAGGAAGATGCTGAAGAACTATCCTTTCCTTCAATATCATGCGGAAAAATTTTTAACTGCAAAACCACATATGGACGAAAAGCAAAGTCCCAACTTCGGTACTACGACCGCCGCTGTGCGAAAATACCAAAAATTTTGTACATGTACAAGTGCTATGAAATGACACGTATCAAGAATGCGATTTCTATTTGCCTTAGAAAAAAGTCTGGCACAGCGCATGTTACTGCGGCAAATATGATGGATGAAAACTTTGTGAACACCCTGGTTCAGCACGACGATGGATACCACTTGCTAAAAGGATTGCGTTCTGCCCCAGCTCATTGGGAGGCGGAAAAAAAAAAGTTCTGGCCATGATTCGCCAGTTTGGATTACCAACATTTTTCATAACCCTCTCCGCGGCCGAGACCAAATGGAATGAACTCCTGGTCATTCTATCTCTTCTTATTGATAACAAAGTTATCAGTGAGGATGA
This sequence comes from Drosophila austrosaltans, assembly GCA_035045865.1. Classification (NCBI taxonomy): domain Eukaryota; kingdom Metazoa; phylum Arthropoda; class Insecta; order Diptera; family Drosophilidae; genus Drosophila; species Drosophila austrosaltans. The sequence goes on from JAWNOQ010000089.1 coordinate 392,789, forward strand.
AGCTTCGAATCTGCCAAGTTCTGAAAAGGCAAGATTAATCCGTTCAGATCCTGCGACGTGCTCCAGATATTTTGACCACCGACTGCACCAGTTAATGAAGCTTTTCAAAAGCAATGATATTTTCGGTGATTTCCAGCTTTCTCATTATTATTGGAGAATCGAATTTCAACAACGTGGCTCACCACACTCCCATGGCATGTATTGGCTGAGAGGAGCGCCAAAACTACAGAATAGTGACGGCTCATTAAACACAGAAGAAGTGGTTAGATTTATTGATACGTTCATCACTACCAATGGAGACAACGAAGAGTTGCAAGATGTTCTAAGATATCAATACCACAAACATAGTGCCACTTGTAAAAAAGAAATTCGTAGAGAAAGCAAATGTCGGTTTAATATTCCATACCCTCCAATGCGTGAAACAAAAATTTTGTATCCGTTTGACGACGAAGAAACTCCCAATCCAATTTACAAACAAACTTGGAAACGCATTCAAGAACTGTTGGATGACAAAATTAATATTTCGCATGCTGAACAAATAAATCTTAACAATTTTGATAATTTTCTTACACACCTGGGCATTAATTATGATGAATATATTTTATCAATAAGGACAACCTTAAAGAAACCTCAAATATTTCTGCAAAGAAAGTTTTCTGATATAATGCTGAATGCATATAATCATGATATACTAAAACTACATAGAGCAAATATGGATATTCAATTCATTTTGGATGCATATGGATGCTGTAGTTACATTATAAATTATATAAATAAATCAAACAGAGGTGTATCAAAACTGCTTCGTGAGGCCATGGATGAAATTACTGCTGGAGGCCATCGAGATCGATCAATTAAAGAGAAATTACAACATCTCGGAAGCAAGTTCATTAACGGAACTGAAATATCAGCTCAAGAAGCTGTGTATAATATTCTGGGGCTTCATTTGTCAGAAACGAGCAATGGAAACATTTTCGTAAATACATCGCATCCTGATCAAAGAGTTCGCATGATAAAGTCAAAAAAGGAATTGGAGAGACTTCTTCCTGACTCAACAAATATTTATGTGCCGGGACTTCACGATTACTATATACTCAGACCAGAATCTATGGAACATGAATGTCTGGCTGATTTTGCCGCACTATATGAACGAAAATCTTCGAAAAGACGAAGAGAGGCGGACGGAAATATAGAGGAGGATGACGAAAATCCTCCAGAAGAAATTGTGGAGGAAGATTTTGATGAATCACCGGAAGAATATCAACTGCAAAACGGATCAGGCGTCATGCGGAAAAGAAAAAATCCTTACATCCTAAGATGGAGAAGGTTCAGCAAAAATGTATCCAGATTGGATTATTACAGAGAACTTGTAACGCTGTTTTTCCCTTGGCGCAATGAAGAGTGCGATATAATTAATAATGACAATGAAGCGACATACAACAATAATAAAATGTTAATTGATGCCAACAGGAAGAAATATGATGCGATAAATGAAGAGCTCTTCGACCAAATTTTACTGGACGTTCAAATGGAAAATGACGATAATGAAAACCGAGAAATTGCTGCCTCACAACTTTTGGATGAAGAGTTTAGAGGATTTGCAATTCCCGAAGTTGCAAGAGACCCTAACGTGTTCCAACAAAACGAACCTGATCAAAACTCTGAAGAGAATGGGCCCAGAGTTATAAGATTGCCCCCATTGATTCCTGAAAATAATTTACATGAATTGGTGCGCTCGCTTAATAATAAACAACGACAATATTATGCCCATGTAATGAATAGCATGAACGCTAATAAAACTTTTTATGAATATGTCGGAGGTGGCGCAGGAGTGGGGAAGAGTAGACTCATTACTACTATTTATCAGTCACTTATGTTGAGATTTACCACTATTGCGGGTAGCAACCCAGAAGTGACCAAAGTATTGCTTTCCGCGCCAACGGGAAAAGCTGCATTTGGAATTGGGGGTCTCACGTTGCACTCACTCTTTTCATTGCCAGTAAATCAGTCCTCAAATGGATTGAGGCCATTAAATAACGATGTTTTGAACACAATGCACTCAAAGCTTATTGATCTTAAGCTAATCATAATTGATGAGATATCAATGGTTGGTGCTAAAATGCTATCTTATTTGGATAGTCGATTAAAGCAGATCTTTCGAACGAATGAATATTTCGGCGGAATTTCAATAATTGCTTTTGGAGATTTGAAACAGCTACCCCCAGTTGGCGATAGATGGATATTCTGTGCCAACCCAAGAGATAATTACAGTGTCATTACTGGAACTCCGCTTTGGGACCTGTTTAAGTTTTATGAGCTTACGGAAATTATGCGCCAACGGGAAGATTGCGCTTTCGCTGTGGCGTTGAATAACATGTCGGAAGGAAAAATGACAAATAGCGATATTGCTTTAATTAAAGAAAGAGAAGTCAGTGCTCGGGAAATTATCAATATCCCAGATGAAGCAGTAAGGCTCTTTTATTCAAATGCGAAAGCAAATAATTATAATACTCTAAAACTTGCTCAAATTAATACTGAACAGTTCATTTCAACTGCGAATGACACTATAAAAGCAGTTTCTATATCTCCAGCGAATAAAACAAAGATTTTGGAAAATGTTCAAGGATTTAAAACATCGGATACTCAAGGCCTTCCATACACACTAATTCTAAAAACCACTGCGAAGTATATGATAACTGTGAATATCGATACCAGTGACGGATTAGTAAATGGAGCTAGTGGCCAACTAATGGGAGTTGACTGCTTACCAAGTGGATCGAACATAATAGTGTCGACGCTTTGGATAAAGTTTCTGGAGGATTCGGTTGGAGCCGAAGCAAGATCGAAGAACGGAAATAGATCTCACCCTGATTGGACGCCGATTGTACGAGTGTTAAGATCCTTTCAATACCGCAAGAATGAACAGGTAACAATTGAGCGTTGTCAATTTCCTGTGGTGCCTGCTGAAGCTATAACTATACATAAGAGCCAAGGTGCAACGTATAGCAAAGTAGTGGTGAATTTGCAAGATGGCATGAGTCGATCTGCACTTTATGTAGCTTGCAGCAGAGCAACCAATGCAGGAGGACTATATATTATTGGTAAATTTTCTCCACCAAGGGAAATGCAGCAAACAGATGCAGTTTATATTGAGCTAAATAGCCTCAGAACTGATAAACTTCTGACACCCTGCCTAAAGTGGCTTCTTGATAAGCCATCAAATAATATATTGACATATTACCACAATGTTCAAGGCCTGCATCTGCGCAATGCAGATATATTGGAAGACATATTCCTACAATCAGCAGACATTTTATGCTTCGTGGAAAGTTGGTCAAGAGAGGGGGAAGAATGTGGCACTGTTGGATTTGAAATAATCGCGAGAATTAATGGGCGCACCTGTGAACAAAACAGAAGATCGCGCAACGGGATTATAATATATGCGAAACCACAAATTGTTGAAAACATAGTGGTTTTAGAGCAAAAGAGTATTGAAACGAATAATCCCAATGAAATATGTCAGATCGTGACATTTAAGCACGTTGACGTTGTGTATCTCGTGACTTACAGAAATCCATCGTTTCCCGGAAATCAATTCAGAGGTATAATTTCCTCATATTTAACGGATTTAAAAGAGCTGTATGGTAAAATAGTTGTTTTGGGCGACTTTAATATATGTCGCTCAACAGGTCAGGATCAGCTAGAATTAACACTGAATGGCCTGGGGTTAACGTCTCTTCTTCAAAAAGTCCCAACAACAAAACAATTAACGGAAATCGACTGGGCATTTTCAACTGGTTTGGCAAACATCAGAGCCCAAGTCTATGAAACCCCATACAGCCACCATGACGGAATATTTGTTTGCCATTAATAACTTTCTTCTATTTTCAGCAAATACATTAATTAAATTTTTTCTATTTTCAGTGAAGAAGGATGTCCCCATTATAGCAGAAGGAAGCTCCCAATTTATATTTTATTCCTAATTATTCCTATTATTTCATTTCAGTGAAGAATAAAGTTTCGACCCTATGGAAGGATCCCAAACAATAAGTAAGGTTTAATCAGTATTTTCTTATTTTCAGGAGATAAAGCCCGGACCTGATTAAAACAATTCAACTAATTATTTTGATCATGTTTTTCAGAGCAGAAGGAAGTCTAAAAGTAATGTTTATTATTTTACAGTATGGAAGAACGCCACGACCTCATAAGTATATATGTATCTTTTCTTATTCCAAAATCTAATTTTGTTTCTTTCATTTATTTTGCTAATTTATTTATTTTATTTAAACTTATTTATTAGTTATTAAGTATTATTTATTTTACTAATTAAATTTTTTCTATTTTCAGTGTAGAAGGATGTCCCCAATATAGCAGAAGGAATTCCCCAATTTATGTTTTATACTTAACAATTTTATTTCATTTCAGAATAAAGCTTCGACCCTAAGGAAGGATCCCATACAAGGAGTAAGATTTAAACATAATTTTCTTATTTTTCAGGAGGAAAATGTGCAGACCTACATATAACAATAAATAACAATTCAACTAATTATTTTGATCTTGTTTTTCAGAGCAGAAGGAAGCAATATTTATTATCCTACAATGCAGACGGAAGCCATGACCTAATATAAGTATTTTTTCTTATTCCAAAATTTAGTTTTGTTTCTTTCTTTTATTTTGCTAATTTATTTATTTTATTAAAACTTATTTATTAGTTATTAAGTGTTAATTATTTTATTAATTCTTATTTAATTCTTCTTTTTATTGCTGGAGGACCTCTATATATAATTAATTTATAATGTTATATGTATGTACTTTCAATAAAACGCCTTTTTTAATTGCGACAAAAATAAAGAAACTAATCAAATTTATTTGCTTAAGAAAAACCTGTTGTTGTAAAGTTGTATTGATCTCATAAAGAAATTTATAAAGAGTAAAGAACTGCAAGGGTATATAAACTTCGGCACGGCCGAAGTTAACTTCTTTGATATTTCTTATATCATCTGTCCGACGCCTGATGAACTTATCCTTGTTAATACCATTCCTTATCCAACAGAGAGTGATTGTGGAATCGCTCCGCGCGTATATCTCTGCCGGAACTTCAATAGACTGCTGGACTCTTGTTAACAATTGCACTAACAGATGAGCTGCACATAATTCCAATTTTGAAATCGTTTTCCTGTTTTTTATAGGGTTTACTTTGCTCTTACTGGATATCAATGTGACTGACTCTCCCACTTTAGCATATACTACAGCAGCAAATGCTTTTTCTGAGGCGTCTGCAAACCCATGGATCTGTTTGCAATGCTATTAAATTGTCTTTAAAGGATTTATATTCTATCATGACTTTATCGGACAACTCTTGATCCCAGGTTTGCTCAGCTAACCATACTTTTGCATGAACAATTTGCCATCCTAAAGGATCATAAATTCTTGCAAGCGTGGATAACACAACCCTTTTATTAATTTTTCTGTCTTCGTCACAGTGCATCTTGAACTTAAACTCATCTTTAAGTGGTTCCCACTGCAACCCCAGAGTTTTAATTGACTCATTTTCCTCGATTTTTAACACGTTATTATCACTTACTGTTGTAATAATGTCGGACTTATTGGAGATCCATTTTCTCAAATTCATTCCCACTTTCTCTAGCTCATTAGATACCTGCTCTACCTTATACTTGGCCTCTTCTATGGTATCACCGCCTGTCATTAAATAGTCCATGTAAAATTCATCTTGAATTATTTCACTTATTTTCTTGTCCTTGCATTTGCTACCTATTTCTGCTAGTACCCTTGTCGCTAAATATGGAGCTGCAGCAGTGCCGTACGTAACAGTTGTCAACTTGTAGCTTTTTAATTTTCTTTGTGGTGATTTTCTCCACAAAATATATAAGTATTTTTTATCATCAAGATCAATATTAATTTGGCGATACATTTTTTCTATGTCTGCGGATACAACAACCTGCCATTTGCGCCACTTCACAATTATGTCAAAGATATCCTTTTGTAGTCGAGGACCGACCCACATAATATCATTCAAACTTTTATTTTTTTCTTGTTTTTGCGAAGGCATCAAAAACAACTCTTAATTTAGTGGTTAAACTAGAATCTTTTATTACTGCTTGATGAGGTAGATAATATGACCCCTCGTCATTAGCTTCGATCATGTGACCCAACTCTAAATATTCATTTATAAACTTTGTATACTCCTCTTTAAGTTTTGGGTTTCGCTGAAATTTTTTCTCTAAGTTATGAAACCGAGCAGTTGCTTGGGCCTTGGAATCGCCCAATTCCTTGTCAGATGTCTCATTTCTCGTTGTCTTCTTAAAATTTTCCTCACATGTATTGGCTTCCACATCCTCTTTTTCGTCTTCTAACATCTCCCAAAATCGCTCCAAGTCCGTGACATCAATTGCTGTCGCTACTATAGCGCTGTTTCCTTTGGATTTTGTACACCCTGACACAATCCATCCAAACTGTGTATTTTGTCCCAACAATCCATCAACTTTAGTTACTCCACTTTTCACTATGTGGGTGTAAACATCTACCCCCATAATCATATCCACCCGGCCTGGCATATTAAAATTTGGGTCAGCTAAAACGTACGACTGCCATTTAGACATATCTACATTTGCCGCCTTTATTGGAAAAGCTTTCATTAATTTCGGTAACACAATTGCTTCCACCTCTCTTTCCATGGTTCACGCATTTTTATTGACAATTTAATTTTGTGCTTTGAAGTACACGTTTTTGTTGACGATACACCACTTATTTCTGTATGAGCCTTTATTTTTGGCAATTTTAAAATCTGAGCTGCTTCCTCAGACAATAGCACTCTGGGCCCCACTATCAATCAATGCTCTTAAAGTCTCATAACCTCCATTTACTGCCTTTACTTTTATTAAGGCAGTAGCCAACAACGCCGGTTGTGCCGTTACACATGTATTAATCTTTTCCCTCCGTTCACCAATATGGAGTAATGTGTGGTGCCCCCTATTGCACACTGAGCAAACAACTTCATTTGTGCATCTTTTATTGCTTGAATGTTTCAAGCACCTTGTGCATAATTGCACTTTCTTGGCTTATTCGACCCTTTCTATTGGAGTCACGCCTTTAAATTTATAGCACTGTAATGTGCTGTGTCCGGACAAAATCGGACAATTTTCTTTAAGAGCCGTATATGATATCTTTTACATCGGTCTTTTTTCTTCTTTTTTTATCGAGCTTAGAGAACAGTATCTCTGCTCCAAATATTCTAAGACGTCAGATAACTGCTGTATCTGCTTCGTCTTCTTAACTTGACTCTCATATAATTGAAGAGCCTCTTTATCCAACTTCCTTAATATGAGTTGAGCGAATATCACGTTAACCTCATCGGACAGATTGGCTTTTATTTTAATAAGGTGTGTTGACTCATTAATTAAGTCAATCACCCCTTTTATATTCTTAGCGGACTCATTGTTAATAACCGGTAAATCAACTATCCGGTTTAACTGTTCGGAAAATATCCTTCGATGATTCTCATACCGCTTGGTTAGTAAATCCCAAGCGGTATTATAATTATCGGCCGAACCCGACAATAAATGAGCTACCATGCTCCTCTCTTCTCCCCGTAACGCGGATTTTAAATAATTAAATTTAAGAGCAGTACTAAGATCCTCTCTTTTATCTATTAGTTCTACAAATAATTCCGCAAACAGGTCCCACTCTTTCGGTTCTCCGAAAAACGTGGGTACCTGAATTTTCGGTAACACCGGCAGTTCCTCTCTCATACAAACATTTTCAACTTTGATTCCTACCGGTTTATTTATGATTTCTTCCAATGCTCCTAGAGTATTTTGCACATCAAACTCTAGCTCCTCTGTTGCATCTTGGAACTCACTGTTGGCTACAAATTTTTCGTACAGATCTTCAACTTTTTTCTGTACCTTCTGCCACATAAAATTAATTTTATTTCTGTGGATTTTAAATAATTCCACCTTCTTGTCAATATCCCCAACGTCAATGTTCACCCTCTCCAGGTATTCCCAAGTTGGCGAACTCTCTCTTCAAACTCATTTTCTTCACCTGCACTATCCTTATCTCTGACCGTATCCACCCTACCAGCGGCTTCTTTACTAGTACTAGGTCTAACGTCTTCTTCAACGACAGTTGACTTACTAGCACCTACCTTGCTTGGTTCTATGGATTTATTTTTTATCCGTTTTATTAACACATGACCATCATCAACTCTCTTACTATTGAAATAATCGTGATCGACCAGTCCAATCTTTAATAGCATACTATGATTACCTACCCACTTTGTTTGGATTTCATCTACTTCCTTTAAAATTTCCTTATTAATTTTACTAGCATCTAACCCTTCTAAAAACCTCAACCTTTCCATCAACTTGGACTGCTTCTGTAGCAACTCAATTGTTTTGTCTGACAACATTTTCATAAATTTAAATCTTATTGTATATATGTATAAATATATACATATAAACAAATATAATTCTTATTGTATCTTATCTGTTGCTGCTGCTGCTGTTGCTGTTGATGTTGCTGCTGCTGATGTCGTCCTTCCTTCTTGATGGGTGATGATGAGCGATGTCAAGGGCTTCTCACTTCCACTGTATACTGCCACCGCGTATACTCTGGTCACTGGGCACTTCCACTGGCTCTTTGACACTGTTCCTGCCACTGGCAATCTTGACTGGAACTGTCTATTATCTGTCTCTTTTTTTTTTTTATTTGCTCACTCACACCGGAATTTTAAACCGAGTCGCGAGTTACGATCTTTTTTTTTTTACGGACTTCACTTATTTTTTTTTCACGAGTTCGATATATTGGCTTCGAACACGCCGCACCAAATTTGTGCCGACACGAATTTCTGCAATTGCTCCACAGCAAACTGCCTTTTAAATACGGACGCATTTTTTTTTTTTTTTTGAATTAAATATTTTTTATAATATTTGCAGTTATACTCCGTTTCTTACCACTGGTGGGGGAAAACAGGAGTTTTTTATTTTGCTACCTTTAGCTGGTCTTAGCATATAACGTAGCTAGATCGCAGACTTTAAGGAGCTGCTCAACCTCTTTGTCTCTTACCACTGGTGGGGGAAAACAACAGAGTCTTTACCCGAAGGACCAAAATGAATAGGGCTTCCGAGGAGAAGAAATAATAACCCGATCTTCATTTGTTGAAATCACAATCTGAACTGAATTTAATAACTAAAATATTTATATTTATATTTGTATTTTATGTCGTTTTAACAATTACCGTGTTTAATCTTAAACAATCACATTTACACTATGAATAAGGCCCCCAAATGTATATACATGTGGGATTTTATACTCTACAAGCAGTTTTTATTTAATATAGATAGTTTGATTAATTTGTGTTTAGGATAATTAGTGCTAACATAGGTATTTAATAAAATCAATTTTATTCGTCGTCGTTGTTCGTCTTTATTCGTCGTTCAAAAACACGCGTCCAGCCTCCGTCGTAGTTGCAGCTAAACTCTCTCTTTTTTCCCGTCGTTGCCACTTCGTCGTGTCTTTGTCGTTGCCACCGTACTCGTCGTTGCCCCTTCTTTGGGAATAGTACTGACCAAGGTTGCCAGATCCCATCCCACAACTCGGCCATCCTTCTAATCATTCGTCCCGAATGAGTCGTTCTCTTCGTCCTCCAATGGACTCCAGGGTTTCATGTACTCTGCACAAGTAGTGGTGTGCTTGGGACCCTCCGTAAAATTTGCGTCTTTTGTTACTTCGTATGTGTCTTTCATCTTGATTTTGGTTACACGATAGGGGCCTAAATACTTCGCTTTCAACTTCAGACCTCCCCCAAACTGTGTTCGCTTGATTGCCACAAGATCGCCAATTTTGTATATTGTAGCTTGCTTCCGGCGTAAGTTGTATGTCTTCTTGTTTTCTTCTTGTAAATTCAAAATTTGTTTCTTTGCCATCTTCCTTAAATCGTCTCGCTCGTTGTTGAACATTTGGGTCATCTCGTTTTCAATCATCTTCTTCAGTTGGATATCCGATTTCGTACGCATTGTCACTCCAACCAATAACTCAAATGGTGTCATCTCAGTGCTTCTGCAGTAGGTTGAATTAATTGCTTGTTGTACCTTGCCAACAAACTTGTACCATTTACTCGGATCGTCAACGGAAAGCTTGGATAAAACAGAAATTACAATAGCATTTAGTCTTTCTACTTGCCCATTAGCTCTTGGTAGACCAGTTGTAACAGCATGATGAATGATATTCTCAGCGTCGCAGAACTCCTTGAAATCGTCTGATGTAAAAGCGGAACCTCTATCTGTGATGATTTGAATTGGATTTCCGAAGGTAACGCTTTGGGCTTCCAGTCTCGTGATAACTTCTTTGGCTGATGTTGTTTTAGTTGCATACAACCAGCAAAACTTGGTAAAACCATCTATAACGGCAAGAATGTGTTTGTATCTTTTATCTGTGGACTCCAGAGGACCTAAGAAGTCGATATGAAACGTTTGCAGTGGTTCCTCTTCCTTCGACAATGGATGTAAAAATCCCTCTTTTTTTCCACGTTTACGATTGGAGACTATGCATGGGATGCAGCATCTAATATGTCGTTCAATCTTAGCGTCCAGTTTGGGAATGTAATATTCTTTGGCAATTAACTCCTTTGTTTTTTTGACTGAAAAATGTCCTCTCTCGTGTGTCTCTTTGATAATTTCGCGTTGGAATGCCACAGGTACTACTATGAGTTCAGCGTCGTCGACTAACTTGCACAACAATCCAGCTTTCACAAAATAATCGTTATGCGATGTTTTTTTCTCGTCGCCTTTGGATTGAAGTTATTTTAGTTTGGTATATACATTTCCATCGGTGATCATCATTACAGGATTTCGGCTCAGTGCATCCGCATGCCGTATGCGTGTGCCTGCTCTATGTTCCACTTCGTAGTCGAATTCCTGAAGCATAAAAATCCATCGGGCAACTCTGGTACACACATCTCTTTTTTCCATCGTTTTGGTAAACGCGTTGCAATCGCTCACTAGCTTGAAGTGCATGCCCAGAAGATAGACTCGAAATTTATTTACAAACATTCTTCACTTCAACGAAGTCGGTCGTGTTTTTTTTGCGCTCTCGCTTTTATCCAACCTTTTTATTTAATCCCGCAAATAAAAATTATTTTCCGCGGAATCTGTGCCGAAATTACTTATTACGCGAATAGCTTATTGTAACTTGTTCTTAAACATTTATTCAAAGCTATTATTACTTATTGTTTCACTTAATAACAAAACTTACAGTTTTGTTGTTTTGCTTTCATAGTCTTTGACTTTGTGTTTTTGATCTCTTTTCTTGCATTCGCGCTCTCGCATACACATTAGTGTTGTTGTTTGTGTAGTGCTTGCTCTCGCGTTTTTACATTGCCCGCGATCGTGATCGCGATCTCGCGATTGTGTCAGTCTTTGTTGTTGTGTGTTATTACTAACTCTCTTAATTTCTCTTCAGTTTTTTCTTCTAAAATTAAAACTTTAACACTTGTGTTACTTCTTGGTCCGTATACATTGCTCATTTTTAAATTTCTTTTTTAATTTTTTGCCTTTTATTATTTATTTTTTTCTTATCAGTAAAAATAATAATAAACAATTAAATTTACAATGGTTGTCTGCTCTTCCAAAAGGTGCCCTCATCCCCAAAAAGTCCAAGACGACTATCTTTTGTGCTGGCTGTGTGATAACATTATGCATGTCAAATGCGCGGGTTACACAGCCAAAGTAAAGGATAGTATTGGTAACGGCGGGGGACTAAAATGGAGTTGTGAAGCGTGCCGGGACGTAGAAATGGATATGCGTCTATTTATGCGGCGGACGAGAGAGGGCTTTAAGTCCCTGTCGGCTGGCTTTCTGAAACTTCGTGATGAGTTTTCGTCTCTGGAAACTCAGTTTAATAGTTATAAACTATTAAACGAATCACCGAAGCGGAAGAAGACTATCCCACGGGATTTCTCTCCCGATCCGCCGGCATCTCTGTTTCTGTCGGTTCCGGCATCGTCGAACGACCCCATAACTCCAAATGGTCAGCAACTGATATCGTTTAGGAGTCCAGCAGTGACTGCAGTTGCGGGGACGATTGACATTTCCCCTGGTAATAGTGCCCCGCAAACTGACCCGATATCGGTTGTAGTTTCCGATGAGTCCGGGCGAATATCCACTCCCAGGGATATTCCCAATAAAGTAGTAACTAGAAGAGCTCCCAAGGCGTCATCCGCCTCAGCAGTTCCAGCGCAAAATGTTGTTGCTGCGGTTGCGACTGGCGCATTGAGATCTCTTGTAGCCATTCCACCAAAAAAGCAAATCTTTGTTTCGCGGCTCGACCCCAATACTACATCAGATGATGTCATAGCCCATATCCGGGCAAAAGTCGTTGCGCCAAACATAGTGGTGGAAAAGTTTAGGTTTTCATACACCCGTGACATCTCGTCATTTAAAATCAGTGTCCCAACAAATGTCTTTGACCAAATTTGTCACAAAGATTTTTGGCCGGAACATTTAGTTATAAAGGAGTATACGGCTAAGAAAAAGAAAAATCGGTCTCCGATTCGTCTGCCTAACACAACTAATCCTTCCATACCCTCTGGCTCGTCAGTAGCTGGCGGGTCAAAAAACTAATTTCGTCCCTTATTCTGGCCTATCAGAATGTTAGAGGACTAAAATCTAAACTTTCTAAGCTTTTTGTAGATAGTCTATCTTTTGACTGTCATATCTTGGTCTTTACAGAAACGTGGTTAAAGCCAGACATTTCTGATGCCTCTGTTTTTCCCACAATTTTTTCAACCTATAGATGCGATCGAATCTCCAAAAATGGTGGTGGAGTTTTGATTGCCGTAAATTTATCTCTTCCTTCAGAAATAGTTCTGCCACCTGCCGTTCTTGACATTGAATTTGTTAGTGTCAAAATTTGTTTGAAATCATATTCTGTATTTCTAACTTGCTCGTATATTCCACCGAGTTCTGACATGACGGTATATGCTAGCCATTTAGAAGCTATTCGCTTTGTCTCTTCACTTCTTTCGGATGCAGACATATTTATCGTTCTAGGAGATTTTAATCTACCTGACGTTTCGTGGCTTCCATCAGGTGAGTCTTCCTTGTTGATGCCCTCCTCCTCACATTGCTTTGTTGACGGTCTCCTTGAGTTATCCTTAACCCAAGTTAATCCTGTGCGTAACAAAAATGAGAGATCACTAGATCTTATATTTATGTTAGATTCTTCTAACTGTACTGTTTCGAGGATTGATCCCTTAGTCGTCCCCGAAGACAGTTTCCATCCAACTTTGGACTTGACTATTGATCTACCTTTTCGGTTATCAAATGCTGGTACCAGTTCGACGTCTCGTACCCGTTGCTTTCGTAAAACTAACTTTTTCAAGCTCAATGAGCTAATTCTTGCCACAGACTGGTCTTATCTGTACTCCTGTAATGATATGAATGCTGCCATTTGTTTTTTCTATAATACTATGTTTTCACTTTTTGATGCTTGTGTTCCACGTGTGACCCATGTATTGTCTAACAAACCGCCATGGTTTACACGTGAGTTAACTAATTTGAAAAATGTAAAGTCTAGATATTATAGAAAGTTTAAAAAATCGGGTCGACCGTCTGATTTCTCTCTTTATGCTGTTGCTCGATCGAATTTTTCAGTGCTTAATACACTATGCTATAAGGATTACATTAGGCGTTGTAAACTTCAGTTCTCCCGTGATCCTAAGCAATTTTATAACTTCGTTAACGCCAAACGAAAGGTGGCAGTGCACCCGTCCTATTTATGTTTTGAAAATAATAAAGCAAACGATGATCAGGCCATTGCCGATATGTTTGCTGATTTTTTCAAAACGACCTATTCCTCCAAAGATCATCGAGCTAACTTTTCATATCCCTATCAGTTGAAAAGGTCTAATTGCGTCTTTAATCCTGTGATCGATGAAGATTCGCTTTTCAGCGTGCTTACTTTAGTGAAGCCCGTGTACTCACCAGGACCTGATGGGATACCTGGTTGTGTACTTAGGTTTTGCGCTGAGACTTTGATTTCCCCGATTCTTAAGTTATTTACTTTGTCCGTTGAAACTTCCTCTTTTCCAACCATTTGGAAAGAATCTTTTATTATTCCTTTGCATAAAAAGGGTAATAAATCCGTAGCTTCTAATTACAGGGGTATTTCCAAATTGTCCGCTATTCCTAGGGCATTTGAGAAAATTATAACTTCTCAACTGCAACATTTCTGTAGTTCTATTCTTTCATCTTCTCAACATGGGTTTATGAAACGTAGATCTACAACCACTAACCTTTTAGAGTTTACTTCTTTAGCGATCGAGGGATTCAGGAATGCATTGCAAACTGATGTCATTTACACTGACTTCAGTAAGGCTTTTGATTCTGTCAATCATACACTGCTTTTGTTCAAGCTGAACGAACTTGGGATTCCAAGCCTTCTGCTTAATTGGATTTCTCAATATCTTAATAACCGTACACAAAAAGTTTTATTTAAAACTTATCTTTCGAAGACCATCAATGTGACCTCGGGGGTGCCACAAGGTAGCCATCTAGGACCACTGCTTTTTACGCTTTTCATTAATGACCTTCCGTCAGTTGTAACTCACTCTCGCGTGCTTATGTACGCTGATGATGTTAAACTTTGTATTAGTTTTAAAGACTTAAGCTCTCCACGTCTGCTTCAAGTCGATCTTAATAACTTTCAAACTTGGTGTGAAATTAACTTATTAAACCTTAATGTTTCAAAATGTAACGTCATGTCATTTCATAGATCCTCTTTTCAATTAGTGGTATATTATCTCAATAATACCCCACTTGAACGTTTGAACGAGATTAATGATTTGGGTGTACTCATGGACCACAAATTAAATTTTACTCGTCATATTAATATCACTGTCAATAAAGCCATGAGTTGTCTTGGTTTCGTTAAGCGATGGTCGAAAGAATTTGACGATCCTTACACAACCAAAACTCTTTTTATTTCACTGGTCCGCCCCATTTTGGAGTATGGATCATGTGTTTGGTCTCCACAATATGGATCACACCAAGTTAAAATTGAATCTGTTTAAAAACAGTTTCTAATTTTTGCTCTTCGTGGTTTAAACTGGGATCGAAATGTTAACTTGCCCTCTTATTCTAAAAGACTTCTTCTAATTAACCTTCCCTCCTTACTTAATCGTAGAGTAATGCTTGGTACTTTGTTTATTCATAAGCTTCTAAATGGACAAATAGATTGTCCTAATTTACTTAATCAGGTCAATCTATCTGTACCTTGTAGACTAACCCGAAATTATGTCCCTTTAACTTTAACACGCTGTACTTCTAACTATTCTTTGCATGAACCTTTTCGAGTTCTCTGTTCCGACTACAACCGCCTTTATTCTGTAATCGGATCAGAGTTCTCTATAACTATTCTAAAAACTACTATTTTAAGTTATCTATCTAGTAGTTAGTCTTAATTATTATTTTAGTTGTCGTCCGTTGTCCACGCGACTTCGTTTTTGCATGCTGTCTGATAGGGTTCGCGCGTAACAGGCTTTGCCCTGGTGTCGCTTGGACCACTTGAACGTACTGCGCATTGTACGCGTCAACGTCCAAAAGCAGAGCCTCGACAACAGCTAGAATTTCCAACTCGTAACTGGTGAATTTTCTCTGTGCCTCTGTAGTTTTTTTTGCTCATGTAGTATACTGGATGTAGCAGACCGTCATCGGGTGAGATTTGTAGGAGCACTGCTCCAAAACCATCGATATATGCATCAGTGTGAAGCTCGGTGCGGTGCTGGCAGTTAAACATTTTCAGAACGGGCTTCTCCGTAATTATAAATTTCAGCTCATTAAATGAAGTCATCTCCTTCTCGTTAAAACAAAACTTGGCATCTTTTTTCAGTAAATCTGTAAGAGGCTTGGCAATTAATCCGAAATTTAAAATAAATTTTCGAAAGTATCCAACCAATCCTAGGAAACTTTGAAGTTGCTTTTGGTTTGTTGGCAACGGAAATTTCGTAACGGCTTTGATCTTACCATCAGAAATACAAATCTTTTGTGCTTCAATTTCATGCCCTAAAAACTCTACCTTTCTCTTCAAAAAACAAAATTTTTTCAAAATTATCATCAGGCCATAATCTTCGCACTGCTTTAGGACTTCTTTAAGATTGGATAATACTTCGTCTTCGTCTTTGGCTGGAATTATAATGTCATCAACGTATGGAATGGCGATGTTTTTGCGGGTTAACTCTCTAAATATGGCATTAATGTGTCTTTGAAACACGCTGGGCGAGTTCGCCAATCCAAATGGTACTTTGCGAAACTGATATTGACCATTGTAGGTAACGAATGACGTATATTTTCGGCTATCTTCCTCCACTTCGACATGGAAAAATCCATTCTTTAAATCAAGCGTGCTGTATATCTTTGCGTTGACCAGCTTGTCTATCTGATCCTCGATTAGGGGAAGTGGGAAATTATCTCGTATTATTACCTTATTCATCCGTCTATAGTCGATACATAGTCGTGGCGTGCCATCCCGTTTTTTTACCAATACCACTGGGCTACTATACTCAGACTCCGAGTGCTCTACTGTACCATCTTTTAACCATTGTTCGACTTGCTCATCTATAATGCGGCGTTCGCTATACGCAATTCTACGCGGACGTGAGTAGATTGGGGTATCATCTGTGACAACTATTCGCATCTTTACGTTTGTGGACTTGGTGTTTACTGGTTTATAGTTCCCGATAGTTTTACGTACTTTATTTTTTGCGTTCTTACTTGCATTAGCATCGATATTCAAATCAATGTCATCACCGTTTTCAGCATTTATTTTCATTAACGAAGTTATTTCCGACTCAAGATCGATATCATCGTATTTAAATATTGTTATGCCATGACGGCTAACATTTATTTGGGCTAATTTACAGAATTCTTCACCCAACACCATTTCGACGTCCAAAAAACTGAACCCAAAGGTTTAACTTTATTTCGACTTCCGAACCCGACAAGGTAAACATTTACTGGTTTAAGTTTTTGCTTATTTAATTTCACATACACCATTTCGTTCATTATATTGTATTTGCTGCCTGTGTCAATTAGGGATACAAATTTTTGATTGTCCAAAACGACTTCTTTGCTCATGCTCGAATGACTCGTAATTTTACACGTATTAAGGACTTTTTCATTTAACTTCGATTTGGTAGCACTACACTCTTTTGATATATGTCCAAATTCGTTGCAGTTAAAACACTTTCTGCCTTTGCCTTTATCTGCGCATTGATTTGAGGTGTGCCCCTTACCACCACAATTGTAACATTTTATGTCAATCTTTTTGTCATTATCTCGTGAGTTGTAAATACGTTTAGGCTTTTCAAAATTCGGTTTCTCTTTTTCGACTCTGTTACTCATCTTTTCATAGCACTTCAACTTTTCTTTAAATTCTTTTAAATTATTAGCGCTATAAAGAATCGATTTATTGACACTCAAATCATTTATTCCATCAATGACGTATTGAATTAAAGCATTTGTTTCGACATTTCCGCGAGATGCTAACTCCTTTATTTTCGATAAATACTCGTGAACACTTTGGTCTTTGGTTTTCTTTGTTTCCGATAAAATTTTGTGTATTTGAGCACTATTCACCTTTGTCTCAAATTCGTCGAGCAGCGATTTTTTTAACATTTTCCAGTTTTTAATTCCGCGTTCACTCAAAATGTTCATTTTTGCTACCCCTTTAAGCGATCTTTTGGCAAAAATAAACTTTTGCAAATCGTCCAAACACATAATACTCGCCATTTCCTCAAAATCATTTAACCAAACTTCAATCGGCATTGTATCGTCACCTCTAAAAGGTCGCAGGGAATCTTCAATATCCCGAAAGTTAAGAGCAAATTTCGATGACGTCATATTTTCACTTTGTACCGTATCAATGTTTCTTGCCACCACTGTGGAATGTTCTGGCATTTCGTTCTCGTTTTCGTCTACGCTCAGAGCATACGATCGGCTCGTGAGCGGGAAAGTAACGGCCGAGAGAGCGCTGTTGTGCATGTATGGGTGTATCAGCGGCAAATTGATGGATGGTTTGACAGCCACTGGAAAGTGGCTGCAACAAATAAAACAAAGAGAAATTTATGAAGGCGGTTAATTTGAATAAATCAAATTAAAGTTATATAATTGCAACAAAAGGGGGTGAATTAATACCAATGAGGAAAGCGTCAGCAGAGAACTTGGTCAAGGCGTTCAGAGAACGAGTATTATGCAGATTCGGGGTACCGAAGGTAGTAATAACAGATAACGGTGTACAATTTGTAAGCAAAATCTTCAAAAACATGCTACAGGAATGGGGATGCACCCACCAATTAACAGCACCCTATACGCCACAAGAGAATCCGACCGAACGGTCGGTCAAAACAATGATCGCCCAATTTGCAGAAGGGAACCAGCGGAGATGGGACGAATTGTGGCCTGAACTAATGTTGGCCGTGAACTCCAGCGTATCAGATGCAACTGGATATACGGCAATGACAATAACTCAGGGAAGAGAGCCGAGATTGCCGGGAGCAATATATGATACGCTAACGACAGGAACAGGCAAGCCAGACCATAAACTCCAGGATATGGAAAAGCGTATGAAAGAGATAGGTACGCTAGTACGAAGAAATCTGGAGAAGGCGGCACAAGACCAGGCAAGGCACTACAACCTGAGAAGACGTGAATGGAGGCCTCGAATTGGGGATGTTGTATGGGCAAAGGAGCATTACCTATCAAATGCCGCGGAAGGATTTGCGGCAAAATTAGCGCAGCGATATGGAGGGCCATATAAGATAAAAGGATTTACATCACCTGTAATATGTAAATTGATACATATATCGAGCGGAAAATCAAGAACGGCCCACATAAGCGAATTAAAGGCGCAGGCAATGCCAGAGGCAAACACAGATGACCAACAAGAAATATAAATCTCCAAATTCGATTTCAGCATTTTTCAGCTAAGCCGAGACGGACAAGTTGGACCGGCCGGACAACGAGGAAGTTAAGGCGCGGCAGATTTTTGCTGGAAAGGACAAGAAGAATATGCCACGCGAATAATTTTTATACATGTATATTTGTTTTGGTTTTTTTTGGAAACATATTGGTATGTATATAACAAATTATAATATACATATAATATACAAAAAAAAATTCGCAAGCATAATGGCTCTAAAACTGTAGGATTCGCACGCATTCAGTTGATATATTAAATAAAAAAAAAAAAACCATATCAAAAAGGGAGCAATGAAACGAAGATCCGTGATTGGTCGATTTATACGAATACGCATATAAGGAAAAGAGAAATTGCATTAGCAAATTGAGAAAGTGCGATCATAACAGGTGCGGCGAACTCGCGAGAGAGCACTCACACGCATAGTGTAGGTGTGAGATGCACGCTCTTAATCAATGTATGCGAATACGCATAGTAAAAGAGAAATGGCATTCGCAAAAACATAAGAAAGAGCATTATCACACGAATCTACGAGAGAGCACTCACACACACAGTATAGGTGTGAGTGCATACGAAATGCACGCAATGCGTGAGCGGTATTACACACGAATTGCAACAAGAGCCGAAATGCGTAAGCAGCGTTTGAGCAGAGGCAATGCGAGGTTTCGCGGTCAACGCAGCCAGAAACATAATAATAATAATAAGCGGACGCAATATGCAAAACAAGAGAAATGATGAAGAGGCGTTGCAGTTGATGGCATCGCCCTATGTCTCGGAAGAGGAGGTGTCGGAGGAGGAGTCCGATGGCGAGGATCCGGTCGCAGATGGGCCGGTAATCGTCATCTCCTTCGACGAGGGAGAGGAAGAGGACGAGGGAGAGATGGAAGAAGAAGAGGAAGAAATGGAGGTGAATGAAGAGGAAGAGGATGATTTCGAGGACGAAGGGATTGTGGCAGATAGCTTGGCAGGGCTGTTTGCCGAAGTAGAGGAGGAGCTGCGAAGGATGGGGGCTCAAATGGAAGAAGAGCCAGTGGAGCCGGCACCTCAGATGGAGGCAGAACATATAATTGACTTGGTGTCAGACGAGGAAGAGGGGCAGTGGCAGCCAGCGAGGCCACCGACACCGCATATACGAGTAAACCCGGCGTTCTACGCCGAATTTTGCAGGCCTGATGGCGGACCATCTTCAGAACCAGAGGTAAACCCAGCATTCTGGGAGGAGTTCTGCGAGCCGCACGGCAGCGACGAGGAGCCGCAGGAGCCAGAGTACTGGCAGGAGGACCTCACGGAGGATGAGGCAGCCACCAACGAAGCCTATGATCCACCAAGACGAGACCAGTGGGTGGGTGCACCGGGCCACAACGGTGTGCCAATGGGCAGAGCCTGTGGGACAAGAAAACCAGCAACCACACTCACAGGACACGCAAACGGCCTTTCAGGGCCAAAAAGGGCTGTCACAGCAGCAGCAACTGCAACAACAACAGCCGATAGCCTCCCAGGGCCAAGAAGGGCACACGGCACAACGCCAGCCAACCACACGGGACCCGCGTCGGCTAGCGCGACAAACGTCAGCGCCAGAGGAGCGGCAAGCACCACAGAGGCCGGTGCTCAACAGACAGCGGTCGGTGCCATTGCCTACAAGGCACCAACGATGGCGAGAGGTAGAGGAAGTTAGGTGGCCACTCGCCGTGGTAATGGCAGTACGAGGGATGGGTGGTGAAACCCGACAAGCCCGGGTAGTGTGGGTAGGGCAAGTGCGCTACCGCATCCGAATGGCGAGGGGTCAAGCACGCGTGTTGGAGGAGGTGTTATAAGGGCACAAAATAGGATAATTTAGATTAGGAGAAAAATTTGAAATTTAGGGAATAAGTTAGGCTTACCAGAAAAATTTGAAATTTATGGAATAAGCTAGCTATAGGAGAAAATAATGAAATGTAGTATAGGAAATAGTTATAAGGCATAAAAAAAAACAAAAAAAAAAACCCAAGAAAAGATGCAGAATGAGCCAAACATGTTTATAAATAATACGTGTTTTAAATGAAAAGATGCTCAGTAACTGCCAAAAGATCCGAAAAGAAGCTTCGTTGTATCGCCAAATTGAAAAGATGCCTACAATGGCCAGTAAAAAGATGCGAGCCGAGCCAAACAAAAAAAATTTTTCTTAAAGCAAACAAAAAAATATATGAATATGAATAATGGTAAATGATAAAACAGAACTAATAAACAACATAAACACAAATGTTGAGGGAGGGGAGGCAGTGGTCTCCCGAAGAAAGGGGGGAATGTGAGGAAAGATATAATATATCTTACCACACAAACACATGAGACTGATTACATATGCTTAATAATAATTATTATCATACAAATGCAAGAAAACACATAAGCTATATTACTTATAAATCACTCCCTCACATTTTATCCAAAAAACAAGTGTACATGATATACATAATGTTGCTCGCCCAGCCAATATGTGCAAACGTATGTTAGCAACATGGCGAGAGCTTAGCAACATTAAAAGCTAAGTAACATCGCAAGCATTGGCAACATAAGCTGAGCGCTAGCAACATACGTGGGAAATCTAAAATATTCATGTACACAAATATGCATACACGCATGCATACAACTAAAACATATAAAACACGCATGTCTACAACGACACAAATAAAACGAGAGAGAGCGAGCTGAGAATGCGTGAGAGTCAAAGTAAACGATCATATGCTCGTAAACAAAATATCGAACATATGATCGTAAACAAATTATGATGCAACGACGGAATAGAAATGTCATCGGACTTTGTTGTGATGACGTCAGAGGAATGCACCAGCAGTTAAGTTGTAGGCTGATGCGGGCGGGCGGAATGCATAAAGCATTACCGAAAATAAGAAGAACAAAAGGAAACGAAAAATTCTCACGCATGAGAAATATGAACAGCTCGTTGGCTAAAGCGGGAGGGCGGCAATGCATAGGCATTGCCGAAATATTAAACTTACACACACACGAACACAAACGAAGCTACGCTCAGAGAGCGGGAGGTTGTAGGCTAAAGCGGGAGGGCGGCAATGCATAAGCATTGCCGAAAACGAAAGCCAAGAAACTACGCTCAGAGCATACGATCGGCTCGTGAGCGGGAGAGTAACGGCCGAGAGAGCGCTGTTGTGCATGTATGGGTGTATCAGCGGCAAATTGATGGATGGTTTGACAGCCACTGGAAAGTGGCTGCAACAACGAAGAGAGATTTATGAAGGCGGTTAATTTGAATAAATCAAATTAAAGTTATATAATTGCAACAAAAGGGGGTGAATTAATGTTAATTGGGAGCCATTACCATTTATTTATATATATTTTACATTTATATTTTAGTATGTATTATTTTATATTTCGTTTTATTTTCTTATATTTATTTATATAGCCATGTATCTCATGTAATTATGCATTTACGTTTAGGTTGTAAGTTTAATGTATTAGAAAATTGTTAGTTACTCTTAATTTTAGAAAAGAGAGATGCATAGTGGGTAAAATGGGTGGCGGTGGCGGAGATCGCGGGGCCAGCACGAGACCAGGAGAGAGCCAAAAAGGAGACGCCGTTGGCAACCGAGGCTGGGAATGCAGCTAATTAGGAGGTGGCGCATACGAAGTGAAAGAATTTCACCATGCATAGCAACAAGCGAGCTATGCTGGATGAGCGGCAGAGAAAGCCGATCAAAGGAAACAAGCAATGGAAAGTTTTCAAGATAAAGCGAAAACTGATGGAAAAGTACCCGTAACGGGTCAGAAGTTCACCACGCGTCCTGATTGGGTCAAATGCCTATAAATACGCACGGCTGAGACCAGAGGGATAACTAGTGCGTGAGTGAAAGTTATGAAAAGCGAAGTACCAAGTGAAGAAATAAAAAGTGAAGTTTATAAGCGAAGTTAAAAATCGAGTAAAATCGGCAGAAAAGAACGACATCCTGCGAGATCAATAGAAGTGAGTCCTTGGGGGAATCGACGGTCAAGCAAAGGGTAACTACAAGCAGCGAATTAAAGACTAGGAGTTATTCCTAGCAATTTAGAAAAGACTAGGAGTTATTCCTAGCAATTTGGAAAAGACTAGGAGTATTCCTAGCGAGTTAGGAAAGACTAGGAGTATTCCTAGCACAGTTAGGAAGACCAGGAGTATTCCTGGCACAGGCAGGATCGACTAGGAGTATTCCTAGCACAGATTAGGGAAGACCAGGAGTATTCCTGGCATAGTGGGGAATGCCTAGGAGATATTCCTGGCAATCGATAGGAGATTAGCAGCGATTAGGGTAGAAAGGCAAGACCAGGAGTATTGCTGGCACAGACAGGGTCGACTAGGAGTATTCCTAGCACAACTTAAGAAAGACCAGGAGGATTCCTGGCAACAGAAAATAAACCATTGGCTAATAATTGTTCTCGCTTGGTCACCAGAATTTCTGAGGATTGAATCCACAACCACCAGCATCGGCCCCGGATGCCAAGTTCTGCCATCGCATACCCAAAAACCATCAAAAACATCACCACCAAAATATAAATAATCAAAACATCAATAAAATACCATTTTTGCATCCTCAAAAATCAACATAAATCTTATCATTTCACCAGCGCACAAATAAATTTGTTGTGCCGAACCTCGACACCTGAAATCCGGCTCTGCCGACAATCAGGACGAAAAAGGATCGTTACATCCTCTTTAACTTCACTTTCATCATCGGTTTCCCTGTGCACATTTACCAACAAATTGGACTTCATAAGATTGTGAAATATACATATATGTATGTACATATGTATCTCATCAAATCCGCATGATTATGTTCCAGTCCTAATATGTTACATATTACAGCAAGATCAATGTCCGACAAATTTTCGGCCACATATGCAACTTTACTTTGATACTCTTCAGAATTTGTGTCAAACTCAAAACCTTTAAATTCACGTAAATGCTTCCGATTGTTACGATCGCCCTGTGCATCAAAAACAAATTTGTGCAACAATGCGATGTTGCCTCGTTTCTCTCTACTCAGCGCGTTAAGAACTTTCTCGAAATCACCAAGGCGCGACATAGTGGCGTCTGTTTCTTATTCCCTTGAAAACTCACACACATACACAGACAACACAGACGGCGTTGCTTTTCTTGGAATTGACCAATTGGCGACTTTGGTATTTCACAACTTCTAGAAATTTTCGCTTTTCACTTTCGGTTTTCTTATTGTCGATCAATTTAAGTCTTCGTTTTAATTTCAACTATACTTTTCTTTTCGCCGTTTTAGCACTGTTTTATACACATATTAATTTAGTTACGTTGAACCCTCATTTTTGTGGGATCTTTAGTTAGGTTGAGCCCCCATATTTGTGGGATTTTTTACAAGCAGTTTTTATTTAATATAGATAGTTTGATTAATGTGTGTTTAGGATAATTAGTGCTAACATAGGTATTTAATAAAATCAATTTTATTAGTCGTCGTTGTTCGTCTTTATTCGTCGTTCAAAAACACGCGTCCAGCCTCCGTCGTAGTTGCAGCTAAACTCTCCCTTTTTTCCCGTCGTTGCCACTTCGTCGTGTCTTCGTCGTTGCCACCGTACTCATCGTTGCCCCTTCTTTGGGAATAGTACTGACCAAGGCTGCCAGATCCCATCCCACATACATGTGACCTCCTAGATCCTAGAATCGTGTATATAAACCTAGATCCTAGAATCGTGTATATAAACTCGACATTTTTCTTAATAAAATCAGTATTCAAGCAACTCTTGTCTATTCACTACTCTGCAATCATCGGGTGAGCATCGCTGTGTCTTTGGCCCCTAATTTTAAGTGTTGGTTGCGACAGCTCTATGTCACTAGTTTATGTTCTAGAGGCAAACATTTTTATAAATAATAAAATTATAATTAAAATATAAATTTGCGTTGCCAATTTAAACAAATAAAACATTTTGGTATAACAGTCAAAGCTTTGGAAAATATTAATATTCCTTAGCGAGGGCATGGTTGTGCAGGCTAGCAACAATCCGGGGTCCCGACATCTATGAAGCAATTGATTAACTTGGATATCATTGCATTTGTGCCTATCATTTGAGTCAATTTAGCGACGGTATTGCACACCATAACCAACAACTACATCTGCTTGTGAGTTAACTGACTGTATAAGGACTTTATCACCTAGTCTATTCGACGACTAGATGAGAGTCAACTTGGCGACTAGTAGTGTACAACAGGTCAACTTGGCAACCTTAAAATCTTCTGTTTGTCGGACAACTGAAATTATCAGCACTTTGTCACCCAGTCAAATTGGCGATTAAAACGACAGCAGAGTATATTTCTGCAACGTGGGACAAGGCGTACCCAATCAATTGAACCATCTGGTCAACACGGCGACCAATCAGTCGAAGGATTTCTACGATCCATTATATACATATATACATTTATGTATATTAAATAATAAAATTAAAACTTCATACTTGTTGTTCAATTTAACATTATTTACTAGTACTTTGATCACTAATCGGTGCGAGTCGGAGCGTACCTAGTCAATTGACTAAAAAATATACTTCCAACGGATCAAAGTACATAAAGTAAATTGGAGAAAATATACGACCAACAGTTTGAGCGAGGAGAAGAGATTCAAAATGTCATCAGAAATGTCAAAAATGACTGCCTCAAGGAAGTCAAAAATTGTCTATTATGATAACAAAATTGAATTGATTGAGGATCTTCGGGATGAATTTAACAAAGCCCACACTGATTTAATGGAATCGTTGGGATACGAGCCATCCGATCACGACTACTTCAAAAAAGAATATTATTCAAAATTAAAAGAATTAACAGAAGAAGTAATAAAGGATTGGAAACTACAAAGGGCAAAAATTGAAGAACACAAATTGGTCCTTCAAAAAGATGAAGATCGCATTAACATTCAACCATTGATCAGAAAGCAAGGAGCTATGCTAGCAACACTTTCCAGGACATTAAAGCAAATAGTTCCTGAAGAAAAAATAAACTACAAAACAGTTATTGAAAACTTATGGCAGCAGATATGGCAGAGATTTATAAACTTGTAGTAGATCCAGTCGAAGCTGGATACAATTTCAATACATTTATAATGGCAGAAAAGACGATATTGAAATGTTGTATCCCACCTGCACATGATGTGACAACGTCGTCATTACAATTGCCCAAAATTTCAATTCCAAAATTTTATGGAAATTATTTGAAATGGCAACAATTTCATGACATTTTTAAGAAAATGGTTCATGAATCAAACATATCCGCTGTACAAAAGATGTGGTATTTAAAGCAAATCTATCAGGGGATGCCGAAAGATTAATTAGGCACCTTGAATTAACAGAAGTCAATTATGACACTGCATGGAAAATGTTGAAAAAACGATTTAACAATAAACGGGTCTTGGTTACAGCAGTTTTCGAAAAACTATTTCATCATCCTAACATTGGAAACGACGCTCTGTCAATAAGGAAACTTCATGATAATATTTATGAATAATTTTCCATATGACAAGAAAATTGGATAGACTTACCCACACTTTATATGAACAACCCCTTTCCGATACAAGGGATTTGCAGAAGACCAAAGAATTCCTTGCATTTTTGGAACAACGCTTTCTTGCCCTAGAGGCGATTGGTACCAAGCAGACCAGAGAAAGGCAAAAAATATGTACATCAGCGTCTGGCACAAACTCATCTTCATGTCCGTTCTGTAGTAAATCTGCAGCAGAACGTTTAAACTGGGTACAGCGACAGAGAATGTGTGTCAATTGTTTTAAAACCGACCAATGAGCTAGAAGGAGAATTTCGTGCGCGCTTAGACAGTGGCTCCCTAGTCAATCTAATTTCAGAGAGACTACCAAAACAATTATCTTTAAAAATAGAAAAGGCACCGCTCAGAATTGAAGGAGTAGGGGGACAACCACAAATCAGCAGATTCAGAGTAAATGTACTTGAAAAATCAAAATACACCGATTTCAGTACAAGAATCGAAACCTTTGTTTTACCGCACATTGTTGCAGATCAACCCACAGAACCAATGACGCAAATGTTTGACTTGCCGAAAAACATACCTCTAGCGGATCCCAACTTTTGCAAAACAAATAAAATCGATTTATTACTAGGCGCAGTAAAATATTACTACCGGGACAAGTAAAACAAAATAGTTGTCCAGTTCAAAATCCAGAATTTGGTTGGATCATTGCTGGGAAAATAAATATGGTTACATCTGCATCTGCTACTTGTATGGTGCCTTCCAAGTCTGATGAACTGTTGGAGCGGTTCTGAAAATTGCATACCCTGAAACCAGCAAGATCATACAAAAGTCCAGAGGAAGAATATTGCGAAAAGCACTTCTTGAACAAGTTTCTAAAAACCGCAGATGGACTGCCATTTGCTGAAGACTCTTTATCCCTGGGGGAGTCTCGTGATGTGACTGTTAGAAGATTAGAAGAACAGCTTGGACACATGAAGGAAGTATTGTCAAAAAAATTACCAAGGCGGTATCATTGTGTACTCAAACCAGATAGTACCACAACCAAATTAAGAGTGGTATTTGATGCCTCATCAGGAAAATCTATGAATATCTTGTATCCGAAACCAGGTGAAAAACATTAACTTGATGACGACGACGACGCCGATAATTCCTAAGAAGACGGATTGAAGGACGCTACATCAAGGCATAGTCCAAAAAGACAAATTTTAGCATCGTTACCTCTAACATTGCTAATGATGATGCTATTATTATCGTTGGCACTGGAACAATCAGTAAATGTGACCCAATTTGATGCCAAACCTGGCATTTACTATGAAAAAATGGGAACGTCTAGATTTACTGTAGCTGACTGGACAATCATTGCTTATTATAATTTGGAACCTTATTTGAAGGATATGAATGCAGTTTCTCTCGGATTAAAAATTATTGGGGAAATGTGTTGCCATCTGTTCACTCCAGAAAGGGTGAGCAGCAGGGGAAAGAACGGGCACACGACATAATTATTAAGCAAGTTACATGGAAAACTCCATCTTCGAAAGTTGTGTTTTTTCCACCCCGGCATACTCTTGCTTCGCATCGGAGATATTTCTTGGCCTCTTAAACATACGAAAAGTAATTTTTATCCGATAACACCTTATATTAGTTGTGACCCGGTCCGTGTATTGTATTACAATAAACTTGGCCTGTGTTAAATCGAGTTAACGCGCGTTTTAACTCGCTCCACACCCGGGTAATAAGAATTGGGCTCTACCCTCTTAGAAGACTCCGCCCCTCTACAAACATTGGTCCTTCGAGCCGGATATCCTTCCACACGTCCCAGCTTCGCATCGGTGGAGAATCTGATAAGTAGAAACATTCTTATTGCCATTCTTTTTATTCACCAAGACATACACATATGTACATACATACCTGTATTGAAAAGTTTCCCGCTCTTTTCCATAGCGACTTTTCACTCTAATTTGCGTGGACATTCCATTGCATTTTCTTATCTATCCTGATCTATGTAGTAGCTTATCCTAGCAATTTAATTCCATTTCGTGGCATCTTTTTATTTTTTTCAGTGCAAGTGCAAGCTGAAATTAAAAATATCAAAGAAGCTATTGTATACCCTTGCAGCAAAATAATTGGTATAAATGTTTAACAAAATCAAAAAAAAAAAAACAAAAAAGAAAAAAACACATATAAAAATTTTCACTTCTTCACCGAGCATTGAACCATCAAACACCGAATCCCATCGTGCCAACGATCTCCACATACTACGCCACCGTCCTAATTCGATATATATGCAAACCCATTGCATCTCGCTCTGTCAATTTTGTTCTGTGCAGCAACACAACGCAAATGTTTCTGTCTCTCTCACACACCGCGTGGTGACGAATTTTTGCATATACATATTTATGTGTGTGCGTGATTGCTTGTAATTTGTTTTTTGTTTCTTTGCTGCCAAAGAAAATTGCTTATTTTCCTCGAGGTACCTCCACGTTTTAGTTAATAACTCCGGTGATAATTATCCGATCCGACTAATTTTTAAAATTGATCTGGATGATCGATTAAGGAACTTAACTTTTCATGTTTTAACCATGTAGCTTAAAATTTAAGCTCGAAAACGCATGGCTAAACAGACAGACGGACGGACGGACGGACGGACAGACGGACAGACGGACATGTCTCAATCGACTCGGCTGTTGATGCTGATCAAGAATATATATACTTTATGGGGTAGTCAAAATCGGACAATAAATATCGGAGATATACCTATATGACTTTTGCACTGAATTGCCAAGGCGACATTGGCTGCCAAGAGTGAGCGAGACAGTATGCGTTCGCTGTTGCTGCATGTTATAGAGAATTTTGCATGAAATTTATGGCGATTTCGAGGATATTCTATTTCATTTAATATAACTAGTTGGTACAGGGTATACACACAACTCACATTTTTTAAAAATTATTTATTCTCAATTTTGTGGGATTTCATCTACAAAATATATATTTTTATTTATTGTTATTCCACTCATCGATCTGCCGACGCATCCGTTCGGTTTCAATTTGGAAATTTCGATATATTACAGTCCACTGCGGTCAAATTCGTTGACCAACACGATATCCTTCGTGACTCGTTCTAGTCCAATCCAGCTATGCCCACAGATCCTGCTAAAAGCAGCCACAAAACCGATCGTCTAGCCGTGCCTCGTCGATCCACGCTGGTATCTAATTCCAAGGTATCCCGCAATACCGACACCGCACAGTGGGGCCTTTTCTCATTTCGCTTATCAAAAATCATATCTTCTAAAGTAGTGAAGCGATTTTCAAAATTTAAAAAGCATTTGATAGCTAATTGTTCAAGCTTCAAATGGAGTTATTACCGAGGTGCCACGTGCTCGGGTTGCTTAGATATTCAAGGTCAAAGTTGAAAAATATTTCTAAGCATATTTTACCCATAAAATTCACTTTAAAAACGCTTTTTTGATCACAAATGAACCTTATTATATTAGATTTGATGACTAAGTCAGATTTTTTAATGTTTTGTTTTAATTTTTTATTGTAATTGCAAAA
The DNA here is from genome assembly GCA_035045865.1 of Drosophila austrosaltans. Taxonomy (NCBI): domain Eukaryota; kingdom Metazoa; phylum Arthropoda; class Insecta; order Diptera; family Drosophilidae; genus Drosophila; species Drosophila austrosaltans. Next base: position 422,829 of record JAWNOQ010000089.1, read on the forward strand.
AAAAATATACCATTAAAAGGGAATATTCATTTTGGTCTCCCCCAAAACCCTTAATGCTACAGAGCTAAAATTTTACACATAGGCTTCTGTTAGCTGTAGGCATTATATATCTAGAAATCATCCTGATCGGATAACTATATCCTATAGCTCCCATAGGAACGATAGGTCGAGAATAAAAATAAGCTTCCACAACTTTGTTGTTTTTTAATCAATTTATAAGAAATTTGGATTCTGTTAGTGTAATATACTTTCTAACATATTCACCAAGTTTTATCAGAATCGGTTGACTATATCTTATAGCTCCCATAGGAATGATAGGTCGAGAATAAAGTGAAGCCTCCAAAACTTTGTTGTTTTTCAATCGAATACTACGAAATTTGTACCCTATTAGTTTAATATACTTTCTAACATATCTACTAAATTTCATCAGAATCGGTTGACTATATCATATAGCTCCCATAGGAACGATCGGTCAAGAATATAGTTTTAGAGCAATAACTTGAGTGTTTATTGAGCGATTGTCACGAAATTTTCTATTTGGAAGTTTAGTACCTATCAAAATGTCTGTGCTAAGTTTCAGCCAAATCGGTCAACTATACGCTATAGCTCCCATAGGAACAATCGGATCCAAAATTTTTTTTTTCTCAAATTACATTTTTTTTCTTAAGCCATTAACATTTAATGTAGGTTTGACTTATTTTATGTGCTCTCCAATGATTTTGTTACATTATAAATATGTAAATATCAAATAACAGTTTGCCAATTTTGCATGCGCTCTTCGTCTTCCCTGCACCTGGAACGCGTTTTTAACGCGAGGTTGCATTAGTTTTTTGAATTTTTGACAAATTTGCGCAAAAAAGCGCAAGACTACACTATATAGGCCTGATAGGTGAATATTCCCTCTATCACGTGTATATAATTATATCGTGAATCTCCGTGAATCTCTGTTGTTTTTCCTTCGCTAAAGTTTAAAAAATGCGAAAATTTAGTGTATTTTTGAAACGTCTCCAATTTACTGAGTATTTCAAATTACATTAAATTTGTTACAACAAATAACTAAAAAATGATCTACTTTTCGAATAAAGTAAAAATTTTCGAGATCAGTTGTTTAATTCGGCCAATATACAGTTTCAAAGTTGCAAGTTTTTTTTAAAATTCAAAATTTTTTTTTTTCATGAAAAATGTCTCCACTTTGAGACGATGTAGCACCCACAACTCTTATCGGATTTCAATAATATTTTGGATCCATAAAATCTGAAGTATTATCTGTCGATTCCACTTTTCATTTTTGCCAAACGCGATGGTGAAAAAAATGATTTTCGGTCAGCTATTCGGGCAGAGGCCCCACTGTGCACCGTCAAGCGTTCCTCCAACGCTCAATCATCACCAGGCCTTTCCGACAAGACTGACCTCTCATCCTGGTTCGACCTGAACAACTTTCTAATAGATCGGTATCGCGTTCTAGAAATGATGGAAGGTCGAAAGCCATCAAGTGCGAGAGTGTCCCACTCTTCATTATTGCCGCATATGCCGAAAGCGGCACCACACACTCTTGCATCGCATCAACATTTGCACAGAGACGACTTCCAGTGTGCAGCCACCAAAAACAAATCCTCGGCGACAACAAAAAAATTCTCGCCCTGTAGAGTCAGTTGAGCGCTCAAATCCAAGCCATGGCCTTAAGAAGTTCCAAATATCCACGCCTCGTAAAGGTTTGCTGGGTACGGCCATGGTAAAAATCTCTTCTCCTAGAGATGCTTCCAAGCACGTGGAAGCGCACGCTTTCGTCTTGCCCAACCTTCCTAGCGTGATTCCGTACTGGCCGGTCATCCACATTTCCACGAAAGTTCTTCAGTGAACTTAATAATCGGTGTGGATCTTCTCCCCCGCGTTTTAGGAAAGCGCATCAAAAAGGGCATTTGCGGGTCCCTCCTTGCTCTGGAAACGATATTCGGGTGGATTCTGTACAGTCCCTCAGTTGAGCCGACCACTGGGTCCACGAATGTATTGGCAGCTCAAATTTCCACGTCTCCAAGAACCGCTCGTCCCAGCCTTGAAGGAAGCGATGGACTTCAGAGAGAACTCCTACCAGTGCAAGGTCTGCGGAGGTGTTCATGCGCTCCGTAAATGTCGGCAGTTCCTCAATCTCTGCGCGAAAAGGCGACTACAGGCAGTATTAGAGCACAAATACTGTCCTAACTGTCTCGCCCACGAGCACTCCACAGGATTGTGTCGAAGTAAATCGGGCTGTCGCCGGTGTGGTGAGAAACACAGAGGAAACTACAGCAACGAGGCTCGTCCAACTCCAAATGCTTACCCCGAGCGCCCACGAAGCATACCTCTATCCTGAGGTCATCAAATCCAATTATGTGTCCACTTCGGGCGGAACTCCATTAGCTCGGCGCTCCAGAACGTTGCTGCTCCGCATCCTTCCGTTTTTTCCACCCAGGCATACTCTTGCTTCGCATCCGAGATATTTCTTGGCCTCTTAAACATACGAAAAGTAATTTCTATCCGATAACACCTTATATTAGTTGTGACCCAGTCCGTGTATTGCTTTACAATAAACTTGGCCCGTGTTAAATCGAGTTAACGCGCGTTTTAATTCACTCCACCAAGTCAAGCCTGTTCAGCAATGTACAAACATTTTCAACATTTGATTTTATTGGCAACATCGCCAGGAGTCTATATGGAGTACTGGACTCGGAATATGCAAAAGATATGTCCAATACTATTGAAAAGGTGAAAACAAATGAGGAATACTTGATAACACTCTTAAAGAATCAAACATCTATACTTGATTCAACAATCAATATCTTCAAGCGTGATGTGGCGATTATTGAGAAGCGAATTTCAATTTAAGACATTTCAATGGGATCTCATGATGACAACACAACTTTCGGTGATTGCTTCAAATTTGCAACGAGTATAGACCTTGACCAAGTGTGTATTTCTAGTTGAATAACCGAAATAAATACCCAGCAGCTAAATTACACCGCCAAAGAGCAGGCACAAGCAAATGAGTTTGCCAAATAAATCACTCGTGTGTATTATAAATTTCGTTTCAACGAAACAAGTATATGACAGCAACAGACATCCTTGAGATGTTTGGTTTTATAGCTGAAGAAAACTGATAAACTGAGCCTTGGTAGGATTCCAAATTATTCAACAAATAAAGAAATGTATACAAATTTGTATTGCATTTGTATTCAAATTAAAACTTCTGAAGTTTAAATATTCTCTGCAACTTATTATCAAACGCTTCTATGAAAAATGTCGAGTGTCAAAAAAAGAACGACGTGTACCCAACTTAATTTTTACTGAACTCGAGGGGCGACAAATATTCCCTGAAAAACAAAAGCCAACCAAAACTTATCTGCTACAAAATTGATTCCGAACTATGATAATCATATTGACAAAAAATGTTACGTAGGAACAGAACGCCTTTATGACGACGACCTTAATTGCTAAGTAAATCAGATAAAGGCGTTCCTTTAACGCAGAGCCCGCAAAGTTAAATTTGTGGAGTAGCACTTTATTTCTCCAACTTTCTTCTGGATTTTTTTTTATTTCATTGTTTTTGTGTGCGCAATTATCTAATAGTTAAGTCCCATGACATCCGGTGTTTTGATTATAGAAAGCATCTTGAGGGTGAATGCTTTGTTGGAATGCTCCATCTCTGGAGGAATAAACGTATATTTCTGTTGTCGCAAAATGAAATCCGATCTCTGCTGTGATGTGTTTATTTTCAATATACATAGTTGTGAAATAACCAATTTCAGTAGATCTTCAAATCCATCCAAATAATTCAAAGATAAAACAGTTTTGGTTTTAGGAGCACGTCTGTGCCCTTTGCGAGTTTTATTTATAATCATTCTAGCTATACATAAAAGCTTATGCTGCTTATTAGCAGCAAGGAGCAAGAGTGAACTCACATGTTTGGTCACTCATTCTTGGTGTGACCAAAATGCAAGCTCAGCATATTTAGGCTGGCTTGCCAGCACAATTCATTTACGTAGCATATATGTATACAGAACGAAATGTATGCATGCAAGATTGCGTACATACATACAATTGTTCTTATATATATATTTATAATTATTTATTGCTTGCAACAGAGTGTTACAAGCTGTGCTGATTAATTATAATAACGAGATGTGAATTCACTACACCTCCCCTTTTTAAAGAATAACATAATCTAATGAAGTTATTGTATATAAAAAAAAATTACGTCTGTCTTGAATATATATTCTTATATGTATGCTTTTTTTTTTTGAAATTGTATTATTATTATTTTTTTTTTTTTTGATTTTCACTCTTTTTTATATCCTTGCAGAGGGTATAATAAAATTGGTCAGATGTTTGTAACGCATAGAAATGTCCGTCTGTCTGTTTCTATCAACTTTTAGATAGTAAAATTTTAAGCTACATAGTTGAAACATGAAAAGTTAACTTCCTCAATCCTTTGTGTAGGTAGAGTTTAAATTTAGTCGGATCGGATAATTATCACCGGAGCTAAACTAAAACGTGGAGGTACCTCGAGTAAAATAAGCAATTTTCTTTGGCAGCAAAGAAACAAAAGCAAATTCCAAGAAATCTGCCGTACAAACACAAAAGACCCGAGTTCGAATCCGCGCGGCACCAAATAAGAAATATATAAAATTATTTTTTATTATTATTATTATTAAGTAATTAACGCAAAATTAAAAATTTCACGTAATTAATGATATTAAGCTATAGCAACTAAGACCTTTAGCTTATCGTGTGTAAGTTTTGCTTACAGTCTTTTTACATATTCTACATATTCTAATTTAACCTATGTTAAACCTAAAGTTAATATTTACATTTTTTTTTTTTTACTATATTAGGTGGTAGATATTGGAAGCTTTTAGGAATTCAATAGTTTCTTCTATATTTTCGAATGACGTTATTTCTTTTATAGTTTTTTTGAGAAATTTTGATCTCTCCTGTTGGAATAACGGACAATCAATAAGTATGTGTGGAATGTTGACTGGTATGTTACAATGTGAACAAATTGTAGTATTGCGAATATTAGTTCTTTGTATGTCTTCGTGCTTTGTTTTAGGAAGTTTAAGATATCAGTGGGGTTGTAGTTGGTTTCGGTAATGAGAGGCAATATTTTAGCATTTTTGGCTGCTTCGTCAGCTGTCTCGTTCCCTGTTATTCCGCAGTGACCTGGGACCCAAAGAAGTGATATTTTGTTATATTCATGTTTGCTAAGTATGTTCCTAATGCATGTAGTATAGTAGCTCTGTTTGTTGGTGTTGTGTATTGCTTGTAATGCGGAAAGGGAGTCTGAGCAGATGGTAAATTTACCTCTTTGATTGCTAGCATATTTGCAGGCTGCCAGAATGGCCGCGATTTCGGCTGTGAAGATTGAGCTGAATTCTGGTAACAATTGTTGTGTGATTACCGAGTTTTCCGTTGTTACTCCGTAAGATACTCCGTCTATGGTTTTGGATCCGTCAGTGTACAACAGTTTTCTGTTGCATGTTGAATTTATTTCTTTAAATTTTTTTTGGTATATTAAGGCTGGTGTATCTGATTTTAGCGATGTGTGTAGTTCGGTGTTTATCTTGTTTCTGTAATTATATAGCCAGCTAGGTTTGTTTTCTGGTTTATATGTAATGGGGGATATTTCAATTTTGAGTTCGCTGCATTGTTTTATTATGTGATGAATTGAAGATGGTAATTTTGGTGTTTTTTTGGATTTCAAGATTTTTTTGTAAATATTTTCTATCTGTGAATGCTTGGAATTTAAAATGATTTTGAAGTTTCTTTGTATTGCGTGTATTGTCCTGTATTCTATTGGTAATATATTTGCTTCATATAGTAAATTATTAATTAGGGTAGTGCGGAATGCATTGTGTAAGTGTAAGTTAAAGTACGAAGTTACACTTCTTTTTTCTGCATATGTGGAGGTGTTTACATTTTTCCACAGAGAGAGATGCACCAGAATAGTTGCACCAATCCTTAATGTTATCAAAGAGGGAGTCAATATTCAACAGATACTGTTTCTTGTTTAATTTGCAAACTATTGTATAGTCATCAGCGTAGGCATTGAAGCTAAGTTCCTTATGAAGCGCAATTATTTTGTTTAGTTTATTAAAAGCTATAGTGAAGAGAATGACTGATAGAGGGGAGCCCTGCGGTATCCCGTTTTGCAAAGGTAGTGTATTTGAATACATTTTGTTGGTGAGGACAGTTATTTTTCTGTTGCAGAGGAAATTGAAAATGTATTTAGTGATTTTGGGACCGATTTTCCATTCAATTAGTTCGTCCAAAATGGTGTGGATACCCACTCTGTCGAAGGCCTTGGCGAAGTCCAATGATATAACCGAGATGTGATTACTGTTTGTTAAAGAGGAAGTGATCTGGTAATCTAGCAGAGCTAGGGAATCAGACACTGATTTTCCCTTTCTAAAGCCCATTTGACGACTGTCAAGTAACTTGCAGTTGGTCGCTAGCCACCACAGTCGTTTCGACACAATTTTATCGAGTACTTTTGATAGACATGAATTGAGTGAGATGGGGCGGTAAGAGTTGGTTGAAGTTTTGTCTGTGTTTGGCTTGAGTATAGGTATGTCGCAACTGACTTTAAATTGCTGGGGGATATAGGTGTTAAGGATGCCGTTAAAGAGGTTAAGTATTCTTTGCAGTACCTTAGGGGTTAGATTCTTTATCATTTGATAACTTATCCGGTCTCTACCTGGAGTATTTCCTTTTAACTGATTTAAGGCCGCTAGCATTTCGGTCATGGTGATGTCTGTATCTACGCTTAGTGCTATGGGAGATGGCATGTGAGAAACATTTGCATTTACGTTTGCCTTGTGTTGGTTAAAATTTGAGTGAAAATTGGAATCACGTGCAGAATTTGACCAGAGAGAACATAATGTATTGGCTATTTCGCTTTTGTCTATTATGTTTTGTGTGGAGTCGCTCGGGTTAGTGAGACAGTGAATGTCATGTTTAGTTTTTAAACCGCAGAATCGGTTTATATTTGACCAAATTTTGGAAGTGGAAGAGTTAGGGCTTATTTCGGATGTAAAGTTTTGTACAGATAATCGTTTTGCAATCTTTATTTCGCGTTTAAGTAGGGCATTAGCTTTCTTGTAGGTGAGAATGTTTGTCGTATTAATATTTCTTTTTAAGTTGTTCCAGGCTGTGTGTTTTTGGTCTTTCAATTGTTGAAGTTTCCTGTTCCACCAAGGAACTGTTTTTTTACTCTGGGTTCGATGTGATTGGGGTATGGATTGGTTAGCCGCATGAATGATTATTTTAATTAAGTTGGCTGTTTCTTTGTTTATGTTTGAGCTGGGGGGAATTTTAGTGGACATTCCCTCTGTGAGATTTTGGAAGAGTGTCCAGTTGGCTTTGTCTAATTTAAAAGTTGGTTTTGATGTAGCTTCGATCATATTGTTTTGATCGAAAAGATTTATATGGATTGGGTAGTGGTCGCTGCCCGATAGGGAGTTGCATGTATACCAGTCTGCATTTAGCGATAGGATAGGTGAAGCAATAGAAAGGTCTATATGTGTGAATGTGTGGTGGGTGGTAAAATGGGTTGGTGAGCCATTATTAAGTGTGATTAGTGAGGTTTGATTTATGAATTTGAAAATAATATTGCCTCTACTATTGTTAGTTCGTGACCCCCAGCTTTTATGCCAGCTATTGAAATCGCCTGTTAATAATAAGGGTGTTTGTGTATTGCCGTACAAATCTCTCAGATTTTGAATTTTGAAAGTTTTAGTCGGAGGAATATATGATGAGACAATGGTAAACTTAATTTTGGATTGGATTGTCACTGCGATGGAGTCAAAAGAGGTTCCGTTAATATTGACGTTCTGTTGTTGTATGGAGTTATGGACAAGTAGAGCTACGCCTCCATGTCCGTTTGTAGCAGTATTTTTGTGATATAGGGTATAGTTGATGGGGATGGGAATGCTATGGGTAGAATGAATGTGGGTTTCTTGCAAGGATATGATTTTTGGATTATGGTTTTTTATGAGAATCTGTAACTGATTATAGTTATTGATATATCCGTTTAAATTCCATTGAATTATTTTTAACATATGAATAAGATTGAATTGGTTTGTTAATATAAACTAGGTATTTAGGAGTAATAGAAAGTTCAGTTGTTAGTAGTAGTGCTAGTATTTAACATACTATCACTAACGTTATGCAGTGAAGCTGTCTTGGTTTTTTTGGGTTTAGGTTCAATATGCTCTTTAGATTTAAGGGTTTTGGTTAGGTTGTTTTGTTTACTTGTATATATTCTTATTTTGAGATCTTCAGTTATAGTGGAGTGGTGGATGCTACTTTTTTGTGGAGTTGAAGTGGATGGTGTGTCGCTGTTTTTTGTTGTTGCATCTAAATTCAATTTTTACCCATACACCCTACACCAAGTTTGAACAAGATCGGATAATTATTAAGGTTACAAATCAATAATCATATTTGATAGAAATTAAATGTACACACATACATATGCAAAAATTCAACCACCACGCGGTGTGTGAGAGAGACAGAAATATTTTAGTTGTGTTCTTACACAGAACGAAATTGAAATTGAGCGAGATGCAATGGGTTTGCATATATGTCGAATTAGCTTACGTCAGCTAAGTAAGGACGGTGGCGTAGTATGTAGAGATCGGTGGCACGATGGGCTCGGTGTTTGATGGTTCAATGCAATGCTCGGTGAAGAAGCGAAAATTTTTTGATGCGTTTTTTCTTCTTTTTTTTTTTCATTTTGTTAAACTTTATACCAATTATTTTGCTGCAAGGGTATACAAACTTCGGCAGAGCCGAAGTTAGCTTCTTTGATATTTTTTTTTTAATTTGGTTAAACTTTATACCAATTATTTTGCTGCACGGGTATACAAACTTCGGCAGATACGGTCAAATACGATTTTAAGGCACCTATCGTTTTGTAGACATTATTAGACCGACTATTTGGTTTCAACGATGTGATTTCACAGGCATTATCATTAGCACTGCTCCAAGGCCAACTACCTTCACACACTCTTTTATTAGATTGCCACGTCTGACATTTATTTAAGGTGGATTCGATCAAAAGATAATGGCAGTCTATTTCAAAATGAAATACTAAATTCTCGCTATTTTGTTAATGTACGCTACTGGTACCGGGATAACTCCATAAAGAAGGGATTTCATAATTAGCTATCTATCAACAAAGAATCCCGTGGCTCTCAACAAGGTTTATATACTTTTTAACTAATTTTTCTTCTTTTGCCTGGTGGAGTCTTTTTATTTATAATTGAATTATTTTCTCGAGTTTCCCCCTTCTTCGCTTTCCCTAACTTTATCCGACAAAGATTACTAACTGGTCTTGTAATCGACCCTTCATGTAGTTTTACTTTATTTATATTGTCCCCACCTTTGAAAGTACTTTCAATTTTCCTCAAAGGCCATCTAGAAAAACGGTGATTTTTATTTTTCCAATTTTTTACCAAATTCTTCATTCCTACTTTGATTCCCCGACCGTTGTGAACACTGATACTTTTCTCCAAAGGCCATATAACGGGATAGTTATTTTTGTCTTTTCTATTTTTCTCGACTCGAACTCTTTTTTGTTGGTATTTCATAGATTTAACCCCAGACTCAGAAACACCTCCGAAGCGAGGTCCTGCCGGGGGGCGAGATTTAACTGTATTTTCTACTTTTGTTTTTCTGCCAATACTCCTTACATTTTGATCTTGTAAGACCTATAGTTGTGGCGACAATGGATTTGTTTCCTTCTGCCTTTGTATTACCCGAAACAATCCATCCAAACTGCGTATTCTGTCCCAACAACCCGTCAATTTTTGTAACACCATTTTTTAAAATATGGGTGTAGACATCAACTCCCAAAATCACGTCAACCCGACCAGGCTTATTGAAATGTGGATCGGCTAACACATACGATTACCATTTTGACTTATCTACATCTGCTTCTTTCTCTGGAAGGGCTGTCATTAATTTAGGCAATACAATGGCTTCAACCCTAAGAAGCTTTTTCCACGGTTCTCGGACTTTTATTGCCAACTTTATTTTGTACTTTGATGAACTAGTTTTCGGTGATGACATACCGCTTATCTCCGTGTGTTCCTTTATTTTTGGTAGCTTTAGAATCTGAGCATCTTCCTCAGAGACGATAGTGCTATGTGATCCACTATCAACTAGCGCTCTTAGGGTCTCATACCCTCCATTCACTGCTTTTACTTTTATTGGAGCGGTAGCCAACAGCGTCGGTTGTGCCGTAACACACGTATGTATTTACTATTTCCCTTTTTTCACCAACGTGGAGTAATGTGTGATGCCCCCTACCGCATATTGAGCAAATATCCTCATTTGCGCATCTCTTATTGCTTGAATGTTTCAAGCACCTTGTGCATAATTGCACTTTCTTGGCTAATTCGACCCTTTCTATTGGAGTCAAGCCTTTGAATTTATAGCACTGTAATGTGCTGTGTCCGGCAACTTTGCAAATCGGACAATTTTCTTTAAGAGCCGTATATGATATCTTTTACATCGGTCTTTTTTCTTCTTTTTTTATCGAGCTTAGAGAACAATATCTCTGCTCCAAATATTCTAAGACGTCAGATAACTGCTGTATCTGCTTCGTCTTCTTAACTTGACTCTCATATAATTGAAGAGCCTCCTTATCCAACTTCCTTAATATGAGTTGAGCGAATATCACGTTAACCTCATCGGACAGATTGGCTTTTATTTTAATAAGGTGTGTTGACTCATTAATTAAGTCAATCACCCCTTTTATATTCTTAGCGGACTCATTGTTAACAACCGGTAAGTCAACTATCCGGTTTAACTGTTCGAAAAATATCCTTCTATGATTCTCATACCGCTTGGTTAGTAAATCCCAAGCGGCACTATAGTTGTCGGCCGAACCCGACAATAAATGAGCTACCATGCTCCTCGCTTCTCCCCGTAACGCGGATTTTAAATAATTAAATTTAAGAGCAGGACTAAGATCCTCTCTTTTATCTATTAGTTCTACAAATAATTCCGCAAACAAGTCCCACTCTTTCGGTTCTCCGAAAAACGTGGGTACCTGAATTTTCGGTAACACCGGCAGTTCCTCTCTCATATAAACATTTTCAACTTTGATTCCTACCGGTTTATTTGTGATTTCTTCCAATGCTCCTAGAGTATTTTGCACATCAAACTCTAGCTCCTCTGTTGCATCTTGGAACTCACTGTTCTACTTCTGGACGTTGACGCGTACAATGCGCAGTACGTTCAAGTGGTCCAAGCGACACCAGGAAAAAGCCTGTTACGCGCGAACCCTATCAGACAGCATGCAAAAACGAAGTCGCGTGGACAACGGACGACAACTAAAATAATAATTAAGACTAACTACTAGATAGATAATTTAAAATAGTAGTTTTTATAATAGATATAGAGAACTCTGATCCGATTACAGAATAAAGGCGGTTGTAGTCGGAACAGAGAACTCGAAAAGGTTCATGCAAAGAATAGTTAGAAGTACAGCGTGTTAAAGTTAAAGGGACATAATTTCGGCTTAGTCTACAAGGTACAGATAGATTGACCTGATTAAGTAAATTAGGACAGTCTATTTGTCCATTCAAAAGCTTGTGGATAAACAAAGTACCAAGCATTACTCTACGATTAAGTAAGGAGGGAAGGTTAATTAAAAGAAGTCTTTTAGAATAGGAAGGCAAGTTAACATTACGATCCCAGTTTAAACCACGAAGAGCAAAAATTAAAAACTGTTTTTGAACAGATTCAATTTTTACTTGGTGTGATCCATATTGTGGAGACCAAACACATGATCCATACTCCAAAATGGGGCGGACCAGTGATATAAAATGAGTTTTGGTTGTGTAAGGATCGTCAAATTCTTTCGACCATCGCTTAACAAAACCAAGAACACTCATGGCTTTATTGACAGTGATATTAATATGACGAGTAAAATTTAATTTGTGGTACATGAGTACACCCAAATCAATAATCTCGTTCAAACGTTCAAGTGGGGTACTATTAAGATAATACACCACTAATTGGAAAGAGGATCTATGAAATGACATGACGTTACATTTCGAAACATTGAGTTTTAATAAGTTAATTTCACACCAAGTTTGAAAGTTATTAAGATCGACTTGAAGCAGACGTGGAGAGCTTAAGTCTTTAAAACTAATACAAAGTTTGACATCATCAGCGTACATAAGCACGAGAGAGTGAGTTACAACTGACGGAAGGTCATTAATGAAGAGACCTAGATGGCTACCTTGTGGCAACCCCGAGGTCACATTGATGGTCTTCGAAAGATAAGTTTTAAATAAAACTTTAGGTGTACGGTTTGACATCAGTTGTGACATCAGTTTGCAATGCATTTCTGAATTCTTCGATCGCTAAAGAAGTAAACTCTAAAAGGTTAGTGGTAGTAGATCTACGTTTCATAAACCCATGTTGAGAAGATGAAAGAATAGAACTACAGAAATGTTGCAGTTGAGAAGTTATAATTTTCTCAAATGCCTTCGGAATAGCAGACAATTTGGAAATACCCCTATAGTTTGAAGCTACGGATTTATTACCCTTTTTATGCAAAGGAATAATAAAAAATTCCTTCCAAATGGTTGGGAAAGAGGAAGTTTCAACGGACAAAGTAAATAACTTAAGAATTGGGGAAATCAAAGTCTCAGCGCAAAACCTGAGTACACAACCAGGTATCCCATCAGGTCCTGGTGAGTACACGGGCTTCACTAAAGTAAGCACGCTGAGAACCAAATCTTCATCGATCACAGGATTAAAGACGCAATTAAACCTTTTCAACTGATAGGGATATGAAAAGTTAGCTCGATTAACCTCGGAGGAATAGGTCGTTTTGAAAAAATCAGCAAACATATCGGCAATGGCCTGATCATCGTTTGCTTTATTATTTTCAAAACATAAATGGGACGGGTGCACTGCTACCTTACGTTTGGCGTTAGCAAAGTTATAAAATTGCTTAGGATCACGGGAGAACTGAAGTTTACAACGCCTAATGTAATCCTTATAGCATAGTGTATTAAGCACTGAAAAATTCGATCGAGCAACAGCATAAAGAGAGAAATCAGACGGTCGACCCGATTTTTTGAACTTTCTATATATCTAGACTTCACATTCATCAAATTAGTTAACTCACGTGTAAACTATGGCGACTTGTTAGACAATACATTGGTCACACGTGGAACACAAGCATCAAAAAGTGAAAACATAGTATTATAGAAAAAACAATGGCAGCATTCTTATCATTACAGGAGTACAGATAAGACCAGTCTGTGGCAAGAATTAGCTCATTGAGCTTGAAAAAGTTAGATTTACGAAAGCAACGGGTACGAGACGTCGAACTGGTACCAGCATTTGATAACCGAATAGGTAGATCAATAGTCAAGTCCAAAGTTGGATGGAAAGTGTCTTCGGGGACGACTAAGGGATCAATCCTCGAAACAGTACAGTAAGAAGAATCTAACATAAATATAAGATCTAGTGATCTCTCATTTTTGTTACGCACAGGATAGGGATAACTCAAGGAGACCGTCAACAAAGCAATGTGAGGAGGAGGGCATCAACAAGGAAGACTCACCTGATGGAAGCCACGAAACGTCAGGTAGATTAAAATCTCCTAGAACGATAAATATGTCTGCATCCGAAAGAAGTGAAGAGACAAAGCGAATAGCTTCTAAATGGCTAGCATATACCGTCATGTCAGAACTCGGTGGAATATACGAGCAAGTTAGAAATACAGAACATGATTTCAAACAAATTTTGACACTAACAAATTCAATGTCAAGAACAGCAGGTGGCAGAACTATTTCTGTAGGAAGAGATGAATTTACGGCAATCAAAACTCCACCACCATTTTTGGAGATTCGATCGCATCTATAGGTTGAAAAAATTGTGGGAAAAACAGAGGCATCAGAAATGTCTGGCTTTAACCACGTTTCTGTAAAGACCAAGATATGAAAGTCAAAAGATAGACTATCTACAAAAAGCTTAGAAAGTTTAGATTTTAGTCCTCTAACATTCTGATAGGCCAGAATAAGGGACGAAATTAGTTTTTTGACCCGCCAGCTACTGACGAGCCAGAGGGTATGGAAGGATTAGTTGTGTTAGGCAGACGAATCGGAGGCCGATTTCTCTTTTTCTTAGCCGTATACTCCTTTATAACCAAATGTTCCGGCCAAAAATCTTTGTGACAAATTTGGTCAAAGACATTTGGTGGGACGCTGATTTTAAATGACGAGATGTCACGGGTGTATGAAAACCTAAACTTTTGGCGCCACGACTTTTGCCCGGATATGGGCTATGACATCATCTGATGAAATATTGGGGTCGAGCCGCGAAACAAAGATTAGCTTTTTTGGTGGAATGGCTACAAGAGATCTCAATGCACCAGTCGCAACCGCAGCAACAACATTTTGCGCTAGAACTGCTGAGGCGGATGACGCTTTGAGAGCTCTTCTAGTTACTACTTTATTTGGAATATCCCTGGGAGTGGATACTCGCCCGGACTCATCGGAAACTACAACCGATATCGGGTCAGTTTGCGGGGCACTATTACCAGGGGAAATGTCAATCGTCCCCGCAACTGCAGTCACTGCTGGACTCCTAAACGATATCAGTTGCTGACCATTTGGAGTTATGGGGTCGTTCGACGATGCCGGAACCGACAGAAACAGAGATGCCGGCGGATCGGGAGAGAAATCCCGTGGGATAGTCTTCTTCCGCTTCGGTGATTCGTTCAATAGTTTATAACTATTAAACTGAGTTTCCAGAGACGAAAAGTTATCACGAAGTTTCAGAAAGCCAGCCGACAGGGACTTAAAGCCCTCTCTCGTCCGCCGCATAAATAGACGCATATCCATTTCTACGTCCCGGCACGCTTCACAACTCCATTTTAGTCCCCCGCCGTTACCAATACTATCCTTTACTTTGGCTGTGTAACCCGCGCATTTGACATGCATAATGTTATCTCACAGCCAGCACAAAAGATAGTCGTCTTGGACTTTTTGGGGATGAGGGCACTTTTTTGAAGAGCAGACAACCATTGTAAGTTAAATTAATAAAAAAATATCAAAGAAGTTAACTTCGGCCGTGCCGAAGTTTATATACCCTTGCAGTTCTTTACTCTTTATAAATTTCTTTATGAGATCAATACAACTTTACAACAACAGGTTTTTCTTAAGCAAATAAATTTGATTAGTTTCTTTATTTTTGTCGCAATTAAAAAAGGCGTTTTATTGAAAGTACATACATATAACATTATAAATTAATTATATATAGAGGTCCTCCAGCAATAAAAAGAAGAATTAAATAAGAATTAATAAAATAATTAACACTTAATAACTAATAAATAAGTTTTAATAAAATAAATAAATTAGCAAAATAAAAGAAAGAAACAAAACTAAATTTTGGAATAAGAAAAAATACTTATATTAGGTCATGGCTTCCGTCTGCATTGTAGGATAATAAATATTGCTTCCTTCTGCTCTGAAAAACAAGATCAAAATAATTAGTTGAATTGTTATTTATTGTTATATGTAGGTCTGCACATTTTCCTCCTGAAAAATAAGAAAATTATGTTTAAATCTTACTCCTTGTATGGGATCCTTCCTTAGGGTCGAAGCTTTATTCTGAAATGAAATAAAATTGTTAAGTATAAAACATAAATTGGGGAATTCCTTCTGCTATATTGGGGACATCCTTCTACACTGAAAATAGAAAAAATTTAATTAGTAAAATAAATAATACTTAATAACTAATAAATAAGTTTAAATAAAATAAATAAATTAGCAAAATAAATGAAAGAAACAAAATTAGATTTTGGAATAAGAAAAGATACATATATACTTATGAGGTCGTGGCGTTCTTCCATACTGTAAAATAATAAACATTACTTTTAGACTTCCTTCTGCTCTGAAAAACATGATCAAAATAATTAGTTGAATTGTTTTAATCAGGTCCGGGCTTTATCTCCTGAAAATAAGAAAATACTGATTAAACCTTACTTATTGTTTGGGATCCTTCCATAGGGTCGAAACTTTATTCTTCACTGAAATGAAATAATAGGAATAATTAGGAATAAAATATAAATTGGGAGCTTCCTTCTGCTATAATGGGGACATCCTTCTTCACTGAAAATAGAAAAAATTTAATTAATGTATTTGCTGAAAATAGAAGAAAGTTATTAATGGCAAACAAATATTCCGTCATGGTGGCTGTATGGGGTTTCATAGACTTGGGCTCTGATGTTTGCCAAACCAGTTGAAAATGCCCAGTCGATTTCCGTTAATTGTTTTGTTGTTGGGACTTTTTGAAGAAGAGACGTTAACCCCAGGCCATTCAGTGTTAATTCTAGCTGATCCTGACCTGTTGAGCGACATATATTAAAGTCGCCCAAAACAACTATTTTACCATACAGCTCTTTTAAATCCGTTAAATATGAGGAAATTATACCTCTGAATTGATTTCCGGGAAACGATGGATTTCTGTAAGTCACGAGATACACAACGTCAACGTGCTTAAATGTCACGATCTGACATATTTCATTGGGATTATTCGTTTCAATACTCTTTTGCTCTAAAACCACTATGTTTTCAACAATTTGTGGTTTCGCATATATTATAATCCCGTTGCGCGATCTTCTGTTTTGTTCACAGGTGCGCCCATTAATTCTCGCGATTATTTCAAATCCAACAGTGCCACATTCTTCCCCCTCTCTTGACCAACTTTCCACGAAGCATAAAATGTCTGCTGATTGTAGGAATATGTCTTCCAATATATCTGCATTGCGCAGATGCAGGCCTTGAACATTGTGGTAATATGTCAATATATTATTTGATGGCTTATCAAGAAGCCACTTTAGGCAGGGTGTCAGAAGTTTATCAGTTCTGAGGCTATTTAGCTCAATATAAACTGCATCTGTTTGCTGCATTTCCCTTGGTGGAGAAAATTTACCAATAATATATAGTCCTCCTGCATTGGTTGCTCTGCTGCAAGCTACATAAAGTGCAGATCGACTCATGCCATCTTGCAAATTCACCACTACTTTGCTATACGTTGCACCTTGGCTCTTATGTATAGTTATAGCTTCAGCAGGCACCACAGGAAATTGACAACGCTCAATTGTTACCTGTTCATTCTTGCGGTATTGAAAGGATCTTAACACTCGTACAATCGGCGTCCAATCAGGGTGAGATCTATTTCCGTTCTTCGATCTTGCTTCGGCTCCAACCGAATCCTCCAGAAACTTTATCCAAAGCGTCGACACTATTATGTTCGATCCACTTGGTAAGCAGTCAACTCCCATTAGTTGGCCACTAGCTCCATTTACTAATCCGTCACTGGTATCGATATTCACAGTTATCATATACTTCGCAGTGGTTTTTAGAATTAGTGTGTATGGAAGGCCTTGAGTATCCGATGTTTTAAATCCTTGAACATTTTCCAAAATCTTTGTTTTATTCGCTGGAGATATAGAAACTGCTTTTATAGTGTCATTCGCAGTTGAAATGAACTGTTCAGTATTAATTTGAGCAAGTTTTAGAGTATTATAATTATTTGCTTTCGCATTTGAATAAAAGAGCCTTACTGCTTCATCTGGGATATTGATAATTTCCCGAGCACTGACTTCTCTTTCTTTAATTAAAGCAATATCGCTATTTGTCATTTTTCCTTCCGACATGTTATTCAACGCCACAGCGAAAGCGCAATCTTCCCGTTGGCGCATAATTTCCGTAAGCTCATAAAACTTAAACAGGTCCCAAAGCGGAGTTCCAGTAATGACACTGTAATTATCTCTTGGGTTGGCACAGAATATCCATCTATCGCCAACTGGGGGTAGCTGTTTCAAATCTCCAAAAGCAATTATTGAAATTCCGCCGAAATATTCATTCGTTCGAAAGATCTGCTTTAATCGACTATCCAAATAAGATAGCATTTTAGCACCAACCATTGATATCTCATCAATTATGATTAGCTTAAGATCAATAAGCTTTGAGTGCATTGTGTTCAAAACATCGTTATTTAATGGCCTCAATCCATTTGAGGACTGATTTACTGGCAATGAAAAGAGTGAGTGCAACGTGAGACCCCCAATTCCAAATGCAGCTTTTCCCGTTGGCGCGGAAAGCAATACTTTGGTCACTTCTGGGTTGCTACCCGCAATAGTGGTAAATCTCAACATAAGTGACTGATAAATAGTAGTAATGAGTCTACTCTTCCCCACTCCTGCGCCACCTCCGACATATTCATAAAAAGTTTTATTAGCGTTCATGCTATTCATTACATGGGCATAATATTGTCGTTGTTTATTATTAAGCGAGCGCACCAATTCATGTAAATTATTTTCAGGAATCAATGGGGGCAATCTTATAACTCTGGGCCCATTCTCTTCAGAGTTTTGATCAGGTTCGTTTTGTTGGAACACGTTAGGGTCTCTTGCAACTTCGGGAATTGCAAATCCTCTAAACTCTTCATCCAAAAGTTGTGAGGCAGCAATTTCTCGGTTTTCATTATCGTCATTTTCCATTTGAACGTCCAGTAAAATTTGGTCGAAGAGCTCTTCATTTATCGCATCATATTTCTTCCTGTTGGCATCAATTAACATTTTATTATTGTTGTATGTCGCTTCATTGTCATTATTAATTATATCGCACTCTTCATTGCGCCAAGGGAAAAACAGCGTTACAAGTTCTCTGTAATAATCCAATCTGGATACATTTTTGCTGAACCTTCTCCATCTTAGGATGTAAGGATTTTTCTTTTCCGCATGACGCCTGATCCGTTTTGCAGTTGATATTCTTCCGGTGATTCATCAAAATCTTCCTCCACAATTTCTTCTGGAGGATTTTCGTCATCCTCCTCTATATTTCCGTCCGCCTCTCTTCGTCTTTTCGAAGATTTTCGTTCATATAGTGCGGCAAAATCAGCCAGACATTCATGTTCCATAGATTCTGGTCTGAGTATATAGTAATCGTGAAGTCCCGGCACATAAATATTTGTTGAGTCAGGAGGAAGTCTCTCCAATTCCTTTTTTGACTTTATCATGCGAACTCTTTGATCAGGATGCGATGTATTTACGAAAATGTTTCCATTGCTCGTTTCTGACAAATGAAGCCCCAGAATATTATACACAGCTTCTTGAGCTGATATTTCAGTTCCGTTAATGAACTTGCTTCCGAGATGTTGTAATTTCTCTTTAATTGATCGATCTCGATGGCCTCCAGCAGTAATTTCATCCATGGCCTCACGAAGCAGTTTTGATACACCTCTGTTTGATTTATTTATATAATTTATAATGTAACTACAGCATCCATATGCATCCAAAATGAATTGAATATCCATATTTGCTCTATGTAGTTTTAGTATATCATGATTATATGCATTCAGCATTATATCAGAAAACTTTCTTTGCAGAAATATTTGAGGTTTCTTTAAGGTTGTCCTTATTGATAAAATATATTCATCATAATTAATGCCCAGGTGTGTAAGAAAATTATCAAAATTGTTAAGATTTATTTGTTCAGCATGCGAAATATTAATTTTGTCATCCAACAGTTCTTGAATGCGTTTCCAAGTTTGTTTGTAAATTGGATTGGGAGTTTCTTCGTCGTCAAACGGATACAAAATTTTTGTTTCACGCATTGGAGGGTATGGAATATTAAACCGACATTTGCTTTCTCTACGAATTTCTTTTTTACAAGTGGCACTATGTTTGTGGTATTGATATCTTAGAACATCTTGCAACTCTTCGTTGTCTCCATTGGTAGTGATGAACGTATCAATAAATCTAACCACTTCTTCTGTGTTTAATGAGCCGTCACTATTCTGTAGTTTTGGCGCTCCTCTCAGCCAATACATGCCATGGGAGTGTGGTGAGCCACGTTGTTGAAATTCGATTCTCCAATAATAATGAGAAAGCTGGAAATCACCGAAAATATCATTGCTTTTGAAAAGCTTCATTAACTGGTGCAGTCGGTGGTCAAAATATCTGGAGCACGTCGCAGGATCTGAACGGATTAATCTTGCCTTTTCAGAACTTGGCAGATTCGAAGCTTCATCCTCACTGATAACTTTGTTATCAATAAGAAGAGATAGAATGACCAGGAGTTCATTCCATTTGGTCTCGGCCGCGGAGAGGGTTATGAAAAATGTTGGTAATCCAAACTGGCGAATCATGGCCAGAACTTTTTTTTTTCCGCCTCCCAATGAGCTGGGGCAGAACGCAATCCTTTTAGCAAGTGGTATCCATCGTCGTGCTGAACCAGGGTGTTCACAAAGTTTTCATCCATCATATTTGCCGCAGTAACATGCGCTGTGCCAGACTTTTTTCTAAGGCAAATAGAAATCGCATTCTTGATACGTGTCATTTCATAGCACTTGTACATGTACAAAATTTTTGGTATTTTCGCACAGCGGCGGTCGTAGTACCGAAGTTGGGACTTTGCTTTTCGTCCATATGTGGTTTTGCAGTTAAAAATTTTTCCGCATGATATTGAAGGAAAGGATAGTTCTTCAGCATCTTCCTGAGAAGTCATATCTACAGGACGCCGACCCTCACCGGGAGCCATTGCAATTCTTTCAATAATTGCATTATTTTCAATTGGCTCATTCTCCAGCAAGGTTTCCTGACCACCGGGATTTAAATTGTCTTCATCCTCGTTGCCTTGTGGATCAGGATCTATCTCCATTCGCTCTGCAAGAAGTTGTTCCACGATTGGTCGATCTTCTTGATCAGCAATAAATGGAACTTCTGCATTATTTTCAAATGCCGTGAGCCAATCCGTTAATATTGAAATGCCATGCTTTTGGTATAGCTCAGTGCTTAACAAGAATCTTAGCGCTTCCATTACTTTAGCTGGTCTTAT
The DNA here is from genome assembly GCA_035045865.1 of Drosophila austrosaltans. Taxonomy (NCBI): domain Eukaryota; kingdom Metazoa; phylum Arthropoda; class Insecta; order Diptera; family Drosophilidae; genus Drosophila; species Drosophila austrosaltans. The sequence continues at coordinate 443,738 of JAWNOQ010000089.1, forward strand.
AGTCTCCGTCATGAAACTGTGTCGATATTCCAGCTTGCGCTTTAGGTGTACTTGCACCACATGGCTGTTATCAAAGGAACGAGGCAGCGCAGTTACCGTGTCGGAAACGGAAATGGGAACATTAACCACGGCTCCTCTTACTGCGCACTGCTTTTCATAGCCCAGGGATATAATTCTCATGAATGGAATTATCGGCGATATCAGTCGTTCTTCTAGGCAAGTTATGTCTTTGAGGCAGTCGGGAATTTCAGGGAAATCGAACCCTTCGGAAAGGCAAATGTTTGGTATTTTACCTTGATTATTTATTGATTTGTGACACGTAGAGCAAAATGAGTAAGAGTCATTTGTGGACGGAAACTTTTCAGACAAATAAAAGGACTTTGTTATATCCAACAGAGGATATTTTAGGGAAATTCGATTCTTGTCCAAGTACTTTGTGTTGTGCTTAAAAAATGTGCCTCCACAGCTCGTACATATTTCCGTTGGGCCCATCTTTATTTGTCTTAAATATGTTTGGCGTGCCAGACTCATTCGCTGCTGCATTTGCAACTCTCTATGTTGCAGCGTCTCTTCTTGTGACATTGCAGCTCTGGCTTCTCTATTACGTTGGGATTGTCGTTGTGACTCCGCTTCACGATTTTGAGAATTTTGGCGATAATTAATAACCCGTGCTTCATTCATATGTCGAATTTCTTCAGCAATTCTCCGGGCTTGCATTCGAGTCACTCTTCTTTGAGATGAATTCAAATTTTGCTCTCGTCTTCTTATAGCCACATTTCGTCTTACATTTTGACGATTATTTGCATCACGTTCCCGCTCAGTTTCTCTGTACTCCACATTCTGTCTTCGAACAGAATGTTCGGCAGTATTACGGTCTTGTTCCTGCCGCCTCGCATCCAAATCTTCACGTCGAATGGAGTGGGATAATGCGTCTCGTTCGCGCTCTGTTTCCCTGTACTCCAAATTCTGTCTTCGAACAGAATGTTCGGCAGTATTACGGTCTTGTTCCTGCCGCCTCGCATCCAAATCTTCACGTCGAATGGAGTGGGATAATGCGTCTCGTCCGCGCTCCGTTTCCCTGTACTCCAAATTCTGTCTTCGGACAGAATGTTCAGCTGTATTACGCTCTTGATCCTGGCGTCTCGCATCCAAATCTTCACGTCGAATGGAGTGGGATAATGCGTCTCGTCCGCGCTCTGTTTCCCTGTACTCCAAATTCTGTCGTCGGACAGATCGTTGAGCAGTATTACGCTCTTGTTCCTGCTGTCGAGTAGATATATTTTCCCTTCGTATAGTATGAGAAGCAGCATCATCTTGGCGCTCTCTATTTCTATACGTGGCATTACTCCGGCGTGTAGAACGTGACAATGCATCCTGTCCGCGTTCTCGAGCTCGAGCTTCCAAATCATTTCGGCGATTATTAGCCAAACGTTGTGAATTTGTTTCTCGAATTGAAACAGGATCATCTTCATAGCGTTGCTGACTATAATTTACCATTTCTCGGCGACGTTGTTCAGCAGATTTTTTTTTTAAGCGCGGCATTTTAAATTTTTTTGTTCGGCGGAATTTGACGTTAAATTGAATAGCTGTAAAAAATATTATATTATTCTGAAAACAAGATAATATGATGTGTAAAGGTGAAGATTAAAATTATGCTGAAAATAAAGGGTTATTTTATATGTTTGTATATTGTATGTAAAAGACTGCTACTTGGAAAAATAAATTCACAAGCCCTGAAAAAGACAGTATTTAAACAATAAAATACAAGAGTCTTGAAAAAGACTTGTATTTAAATAATTTAAAACACTTGTCTTAAAAAAGACTAGCAATTAAAAGGCAATTTCAAAAAAAAACTTACGAATTTTTCCAGTGTTGGCAGCGTCAAAAGGGCAACAGCAACTTCACTCGCGATCGCGGTGGTTTAGGAAGCGCGCTCACTATTTAAACACTTACACGTTTCACAACACTTAAAAAAATCACAAGTTTTAAACTTTCAGAAACGGCGCCAAAAATCGAGAAACACAGATTAATTTTGCGAGCAGCAGTCGGACAGCCTTCATCGGTCGGGAAATCGATTAAGACTGAATCGAATTTTAAATAGCAAAACCACGAAAGCTATCGAGTTTCATGTTCCGATTGTCATTTTATTCCAAATATGAAACTATTGCTATCCCTGTCTCTCTCACAATGTTTCAATAAGAGCTCTCTTAGAGAAACTTTTGATAGTTAATATCTAATTTAAATGACTTACTAACTATTCTATAAGCTAAAATAGAAAAGCATTTATACATACACGCCTGTATATATGTTCATACATTTTGTATAGTAATTACACCTTAATGAAAACAACTCTCTCCGCAAATTCAAAAGCAATTTGTTTTTTTCCCACAAAAGTCTACCCCTCCCCCCCTTATCAATAAGTAAAATATTTCTCACACTCTTTGGCGGGCGTTTTCATCCAAAAACTCACTCACGACAAATATACATACATAAATACGTATGTACTAATAATGTGTAGGATTACAGATGATTTCATATATATGTATGTAAATACAGATTAATACCAAAGTATGTAACTCTTGTCTGTATTTTGCAGCGTTCTTAGTTAGTTAGTTTTAGTTTTTTTTGACGTGAAAATACGCAAAACAGGTCCAGTTCCAAGAACTATGGCATAAGTTCTCACTACTCTTTCGTCAAAATTTTTTCTCACGCTCTAACCTTGAACAAATATTGGCACGCTTTTAATACAGATAATGGCAAAAATTACATAAGCAATGTAACTCGTTTCATCTTATTTCCATAAGCCTTAAAAAACTGACAAAAAGAAAGCCTTTTGTCTAAATATATTATTCTATTTATTCTTGGAAACATGCAGAACAAGTGCCATTCCACGAAGTAATGCGTAAGTTCTCACGCCTCCCCCTGAACAATTTTTCTCACGCTCTAACCTTGAAAAAAATATTAGCGCGGTTTTAAGAAAAAACCCGTAGACAATTTCTATACACACACCTACACATTGATTTGACTGTCAAGACGTGGTAACGCACAAGTGTAATTCCATAAAGTGGATCAAAAGTCGCCTGGAAAAAGTCTTAGTACTAGGCAAACAGAAAATTTAGCAAGGAGTTTCAATACCATTCGTTTGCATATTCTCTTTTGTCTTCGTTTCATTCCTCATAGTCCAACTATTGCCTAGCCTTTTGGCATCATAATGCCATCTCTTTTATTCTTAAGGCTTAAGATGATCGCCTAAAAAACCTGCGACATATACACACATACATATGTATTCCATTGGTTCTCACGGTCCCCCCTCTCTTACGTCCCTTCGACTAAAAGATTTTTTCTCTCACGCTCTAACCAAAAAATTCCCGGGCATATTAAATTAGTTCTTTTCCCGAAATATTGATTTACGACCTTCCACACGTGATTTTGCAAGTTCCACATGCATACATGTACTCTAAAATCAGTTGCCACAAGTGATTCTATATCAGGAGAAGAGAAAATTTAGGCGAAGTCCCAAGTTTCATAAACATATTTTTATTCCGTTGCGAAATCTTGTCCCGCTCTCGGGTAGTGCTGAGAGAGCTTCTCTCAATTTTACTCTTTACTACATACATACGTACATACACACATATATATGCATCTATGTATGTTCAAGGTTCGTATCTACATATGTACATGCATTTATATATGTCAATATATATCATAATAACTAATCCATATGAAGAAATGCACTTGCGTCTATATTTTTTGCCAGAACTAAAAAGTTTCACTTGACCAGCTAACGAACATGCATGAACACGATCGTAAACACAACGCAAGCTTACTCCCACAAGTTTAGTTTTCTACACAAAAACAACAAGGGCTACGTTACACTCATTCCTCTCAAATTTTAGTCTTTCTCTACAGAAATATATGTACATACATACATATGTACATATGTATGTATGTATATTTATGAAACTTGGGATTTCGCCTTCATTTTCTCAAGCATGAAAGTAAAAGAGATGGCATCATAGTTTTTACCAGAACTCTAGTCCAGAGTTGAACCATGAAGAATGAAACGAAGACATAAGAGAATATGCAATAGAAATGATATTTAAAATTCGTTGCTAAATTTTCTGTTTGCCTAATGCAAAAACTTTTTCCAGGCGAATTTTGATCCACTTTATGGAATTACACTTGTGCGTTACCACGTCTTGACATTCAAATGAATGTGTAGGTGTGTGTATAGAAATTATGTATAGGTTTTTTCTTGAACCGCGACAATATTTGTTCAAGGTTAGAGTGTGAGAAAAAATTTTGACGGGTGAAGGTGGGAAGTTATGTCAAATAATAATTAAAAGCTAAAAAACAAAAAAAAATTGCACCATGGTAGTCAGCGGGTTCCCCACGCCCACAAATTGAACCCCTTCTTGCGACGTTAACGCAGCTGATCTCTACCCATTACGCCACCAACCTAACTAACTTAACTTCGCTATTATAATATACATAGCAAGCGCAGGGCATCTCGCTCTTTCAATTTCGTTCCCTGTAAGAACACGATTCTAATATTTCTGTCTCTTTCAATAAGCTTTGAGCATTAAATAAATTGATTATTTTAAAAATTTAATTATTGATTTATAATTATCCGATCTGGTTCAAACTTGGTGTATATGGGTTCAATTAAATTAAAACAAATAAATTAAAACGCAACAAAGAAAAAACAATATTTACTTAAATTTCTTTAATACGGCGATGGGATTTGAACCTAGGTCTTCGTGTTTGTACGGCTGACTTCTTAGAATTTGTTTTTGTTTCTTTGCTGCCAAAGAAAATTGCTTATTTTACTCGAGGTACCTCCACGTTTTAGTTAATAGCTCTGGTGATAATTATCCGATCCTACTCATTTTCACACTTTTCATACTTCATAGATTAAGGAACTTAACTTTTCATGTTTCAACTATGTAGCTTAAAAATTTATGGTCTAAAACTTGATAGAAACAGACAGACGGACAGACGGACAGACGGACAGACGGACAGACGGACATGTCTTAATCGACTCGGCTATTGATGCTGATCAAGAATATATATACTTTATGGGGTCGGAAACGTATATTTCTATGCGTTACAAACATCTGACCAATTTTATAATACCCTCTGCAAGGGTATAATTAAAGTAGCAACAAATAAATAAATCAAAAAGATTATAAGAGAGGCAATTTAAAGTGAGTAATATAAAATATAAGGGCTATACGCACCAAGAAATAACACAAGTGTTAAAGTTTATTATGCACAAGAAAAAAAACTGAAGAGACAGAAGTTAAGAGAAGTTAGTAAAAACGCGAGAGCAAGCACCACACAAACAACAACACTAATGTGTCGCGCGAGCGCGAATGCAATTAAAAGGGATCAAAAACACAAAATCAAAGTCTATGTAGACAAAACAACAAAACTTTGAGTTTTGTTATTAAATAAATCAATAAGTAATAATAGCTTTGAGTGAGTGTTTAAGAACAAGTTACAATTTTTAAATCGCGTAATTTATTAATTCGGCACTAGATTCCACGAAATAGAATTCATTATATGCGGGATTAAGTAAAAAATTTGATTAAAGCGAGAGCGCAAAAAAAACACGACCGGCTTCGTTGAAGTGAAGAATACTATTGGCTACAAATTTTTCGTACAGATCTTCAACCTTTTTCTGTACCTTCTGCCACATAAAATTAATTTTATTTCTGTGGATTTTAAATAATTCCACCTTCTTGTCAATATCCCCAACGTCAATGTTCACCCTCTCCAGGTATTCCCAAGTTGGCGAACTCTCTCTTCAAACTCATTTTCTTCACCTGCACTATCCTTATCTCTGACCGTATCCACCCTACCAGCGGCTTCTTTACTAGTACTAGGTCTAACGTCTTCTTCAACGACAGTTGACTTACTAGCACCTACCTTGCTTGGTTCTATGGATTTATTTTTTATCCGTTTTATTAACACATGACCATCATCAACTCTCTTACTATTGAAATAATCGTGATCGACCAGTCCAATCTTTAATAGCATACTATGATTACCTACCCACTTTGTTTGGATTTCATCTACTTCCTTTAAAATTTCCTTATTAATTTTACTAGCATCTAACCCTTCTAAAAACCTCAACCTTTCCATCAACTTGGACTGCTTCTGTAGCAACTCAATTGTTTTGTCTGACAACATTTTCATAAATTTAAATCTTATTGTATATATGTATAAATATATACATATAAACAAATATAATTCTTATTGTATCTTATCTGTTGCTGCTGCTGCTGTTGCTGTTGATGTTGCTGCTGCTGATGTCGTCCTTCCTTCTTGATGGGTGATGATGAGCGATGTCAAGGGCTTCTCACTTCCACTGTATACTGCCACCGCGTATACTCTGGTCACTGGGCACTTCCACTGGCTCTTTGACACTGTTCCTGCCACTGGCAATCTTGACTGGAACTGTCTATTATCTGTCTCTTTTTTTTTTTTATTTGCTCACTCACACCGGAATTTTAAACCGAGTCGCGAGTTACGATCTTTTTTTTTTTACGGACTTCACTTATTTTTTTTTCACGAGTTCGATATATTGGCTTCGAACACGCCGCACCAAATTTGTGCCGACACGAATTTCTGCAATTGCTCCACAGCAAACTGCCTTTTAAATACGGACGCATTTTTTTTTTTTTTTGAATTAAATATTTTTTATAATATTTGCAGTTATACTCCGTTTCTTACCACTGGTGGGGGAAAACAGGAGTTTTTTATTTTGCTACCTTTTGCTGGTCTTAGCATATAACGTAGCTAGATCGCAGACTTTAAGGAGCTGCTCAACCTCTTTGTCTCTTACCACTGGTGGGGGAAAACAACAGAGTCTTTACTCGAAGGACCAAAATGAATTGGATCTCCGAGGAGCTCGAAGGACCAAAATGAATAAAATATTTAAAATATTTGTTAGGAAAGGTCTTAGATTCTAAAGGTCACATATTTGGTGGTGGAATTTTAATTCTAAATGCATGCATTAATTCCGGAAACCCGGATGTGCAGGTGTTAGATCTATTTATATTCCAAGCCTGCGTTGATCGTTAAATGCCTAGCTGAATGCATCGGCTAAAACATAACTATATTCACGTCACGTACGCTAGGCAGGATTGGAATTATACTTTAATTTATTTATTCTTTTAAGTGCGTATATTTTATGTCGTTTTAACAATTACCATTTTTAATCTTATCAATCAGACTGTACAATATGAAAGTCGTGTGGGATTATGTATTTAGAAGTTTGAATCTCTAAAGGTGCTAGGCCTTTGGATTTTATTGCTCCTTTACCAATGCCTTGAATGTTAATTTTGTGATTCGAGTCGATGTTATTTACAACATCTGAATCTTCTTTGAGAACTGAAATGTCTGCACCAGTGTCGATTAAAAATGTCAATTTTTTATTTGTTTCGACATTAATAAATGAAACAAATATATTGAGATTAAAGTTAATTGTATGCACATGTTTTGTGCTTACTCTTCTGTATCTAAAGGGTCTTGCGTGTTTTCCGTGTCATTGTGGGATACGCGAATATTTCTGCCTGGTATGTTTCTTCTAGCATTATTGCTATTATTTTGATAATGGGACTGTCCCCTGTTGTGGGACTGTCCTCTGTTTGACCGGCAATTATTGGAATTATAGTTGGCATTGTAGTTACCCTGGCTGTTGCCTCTACCACGTTGGTAGTTAGAGTAATACCTGCCTCTATTATTTCTCCCATGCTGGTACAATATGGTACTGGGACTTCCAGTCCTTTCGGTCATGAGACGGATATATTTACCCATAGCATCATTAAAAGGACTAAAGTGTCTAGCTTCCAATATAGTACGAATTCGTTCGTGCTGACATTGGTGGATCAGCGCCTCCATAGCTTCTTTTGTTGCGAATTCTTCTGCGTTGTCGGGATCTAAACCACGGTCAATGAAAGCGGCTTCAAGTTGCTTTCGCAAATTGTCAAGCTCCATAGCATACTCTGATGCTGTTTTACCCTTTTGTTGGGCGTTCATGAGTTTTGTAATTATAACGTCAGTTGATTCGCCTCTAACGTTATATTTTAGTTTTTCTATTATGCCCATTATTGTAGTCTCATTTTGGACTTTGTGTGCAATGGAGCCGGTGATTTTGGACTTTATGGCTTCAATGGCCAAATCCTCCTGGTCTCCTTTAGTTCGTTCGACCAACTTTAATGCCGTAACGAAACGGGTGAGTGAGGTCTTTTGACCGTTAAACTCAGGGACCGAAGACATGACTTGTCTTACATATTTCCTATCGGCAGCTATTTTTTCTGCCATTGTAAAATTTAATTTTTCGTGACTAAGCAAGGTATCTTCGTTTAGAACTATCGTTGTATCTAGGTCAGATACTTTAGCAAACTCAATATTGTGTTTTCCTAACGCCAAGACAGATTTGTCCCTGCACTCGTTATAGAGTGCTTTGGCGGCACACTTATGACCTTTTGTTAGATTATCAAAATGTTTTTTTTAGTAATAATCTAATTTGCTGTAATGTGGTCTGAATAATATTTGTGTGTTTCTCAAGAGTGTTTGGACCAACTGTCCTATCTTGAGTAATACACTTAATTGACCTAAACAGTTCTTCTTTTAGAATTCTGGCTTGTGCAACTATCACTTGCCAGTCGGTCATTCTTTAAACGTGAGAGAAAAAAAAAATTCATCTCCTAGTTATATTACTTCCATTATTCCTGTGCTTCATCCATTAGGTAAAAACACAAAGTACCTGTTGCGTTTGTATAGCAACAAATATATGGTACTGTGAGGATGAAATTGGTCTCTACCCTAGTATTTCCTTGGATCGGGAAATTTTCACCCGTTATTTCCAAGTATACTGTATTAATATTAGCTAAACTATGCGCAATGAGGTGAGTTACTTTTTACACTCTTAAAAACCTCAATTAAATCCGATTCTATGCTTGGATGTCTATCTCTAATTTTTGCAAAATATTCATCTAAAGTTGCCATTTTTTATACCCTTGCAGAGGGTATTATAAAATTGGTCAGATGTTTGTAACGCATAGAAATATACGTTTCCGACCCCATAAAGTATATATATTCTTGATCAGCATCAATAGCCGAGTCGATTGAGACATGTCCGTCTGTCCGTCCGTCCGTCTGCCCGTCTGTCCGTCTGTCTGTTTCTATCAACTTTTAGATAGTAAAATTTTAAGCTACATAGTTGAAACATGAAAAGTTAACTTCCTCAATCCTTTGTGTAGGTAGAGCTTAAAAATTAGTCGGATCGGATAATTATCACCGGAGCTATTAACTAAAACGTGGAGATACCTCGAGTAAAATAAGCAATTTTCTTTGGCAGCAAAGAAATAAAAGCAAATTCCAAGAAATCTGCCGTACAAACACAAAAGACCCGAGTTCGAATCCGCGCGGCACCAAATAAGAAATATATAAAATTATTGTTTTTTGTTGTTGCATCTAAATTCAATTTTTACCCATACACCCTACACCAAGTTTGAACAAGATCGGATAATTATTAAAGTTACAAATCAATAATCATATTTGATAGAATTTAAATGTACACACATACATATGCAAAAATTCAACCACCACGCGGTGTGTGAGAGAGACAGAAATATTTTAGTTGTGTTCTTACACAGAACGAAATTGAAAGAGCGAGATGCAATGGGTTTGCATATATGTCGAATTAGCTTACGTCAGCTAAGTAAGGACGGTGGCGTAGTATGTAGAGATCGGTGGCACGATGGGCTCGGTGTTTGATGGTTCAATGCAATGCTCGGTGAAGAAGCGAAAATTTTTTGATGCGTTTTTTCTTCTTTTTTTTTTCATTTTGTTAAACTTTATACCAATTATTTTGCTGCAAGGGTATACAAACTTCGGCAGATCCGAAGTTAGCAAAAACATTTTTTTTTTTTTAAATGAATGATTTTAAATTAATTTTAGAATTAAAGGCAGTATCGAAAATCCGATTTGCGTTACTTTGCACCACGGCAAAGTTGGTCTTTCAGATTTTTTAAACTCTCTTGGTAGAGTTGTCGGTCTTCCTCAGGCAATGTTGTAGTTTTTAACATATCCTGCAACAATCGTCTCTGGCGCAGGAGGGCGATTCTTTTTCCGCCCCGCTTCTTCCTTCTTTGCGTTGTGGTTTTAATTTTTTGTCGACGAGCCCGATACTCAGCTATGGTGAGTGGGCGTGGTGCATCGTTTGGATACACCACCAAAGCTTCCTCTAGCGATGGTGCATCCCTTTGCTCAACAGGAGCAGCACTTTCGAATGTCACTTCTTGTGCGTCGGCCATACACTTGGTAGTATGTGCAAATATATTTTTTTTGTTGTAGTTGGAGAATCGCCATGGGCCTCAAATTCACTTTCCCCGACACACACACACACACACAGGAATTGGTCAGCGAGTGTGTGCTAAGCAGTGCAGATTATTTCACTTGTTGATTTTTTTTAAATAGTATATTCAGGCACTTTCTCCTTTAGTTGTTGGTGATTTGCAAAATCCGCACTTCCAGCATTTTGATTTTCAATTAGCTCAGAAAAATCACAATTTAATTAAGGGTTTCTTCAACGCAAAAATGTGCAGTCCTTTAATGAAAGTCCTGTCACGGTCGCCAATGAAATGACCAATTTCAGTGGATCTTCAAATCCATCCAAATAATTCAAAGATAAAACAGTTTTGGTTTTAGGAGCACGTCTGTGCCCTTTGCGAGTTTTATTTATAATCATTCTAGCTATACATAAAAGCTTATGCTGCTTATTAGCAGCAAGGAGCAAGAGTGAACTCACATGTTTGGTCACTCATTCTTGGTGTGACCAAAATGCAAGCTCAGCATATTTAGGCTGGCTTGCCAGCACAATTCATTTACGTAGCATATATGTATACAGAACGAAATGTATGCATGCAAGTTAGCGTACATACATACAATTGTTCTTATATATATATTTATAATTATTTATTGCTTGCAACAGAGTGTTACAAGCTGTGCTGATTAATTATAATAACGACATGTGAATTCACTACAGTTGACCCAAATAAAACTGTAATCAAAAAGTTGCATTTGGGATTCCAATACCAATTGAAAGATTTCAATTTTTACAGACATGACCTTTGTGAATCAGTGATAGGTTATTTTAGTTTGAGTTTTTGAACCAAGTTTCGAACCGATTTAAAAACAATTTTGTCATAGTACCGAAAGTACTATGGTTCTAGTTTAGTAAATTTGAGCCCTCTTGTAGTTAGAGTCCAACAAATAAGAAGATAATAAGAGGGTAGTATCTTATTTATAATATGTTCCCAGAATTCCAACAGCTTCAATGGGAAATTGCAAGAATTCGATAAAAATTAGTTGGGTAATTAATTGATGATTTTTTAAGCCTGTGATCCATATGTGGAGCCAGTCGTGCGTACTAACTAGTAAGCTAGAAATTGCCATCAATTTAAATAAAATACTTTCAACACGGTCTATCACATTGCTACTGATTAGCGTATATTGCACTAAGCTTTTTAGTATTAAACGTTTATTCCTATTTATGTATATTATTTTTAACGGAGTTGGATCAACTAGTTCATGTTGCCTCTATTATTGAGTGGCCCACATAACAAAACATATCGGAAGCGAAAATCAAATACAAACCAAGTTTTGTAGTTCTTGCTCATGTAACATCCTTTTTATTAGCATCAATCAGCTGTTGCAAGTGGCCAAGAACAAATCGATTTAATTGATGGGGTCGGAAATGCTTGCATTAATATAATCATTTGCCCAACGGGTACAGTGTAAATAAAGTAGACATAAATTTTGTATCTAAACTGAATAAAAAATGAAGCAAGCAAGTCGTCCCTGCTGACGTTGAGTATACCCTGTACCAACATAAAAAAAAACCTTCGAAGTAGCCATCAATTTCATATAAAATTTTCCTTTAACATGCAGCAGCAGGGAACGCATGCTATCTCGCTCTTTCTTATCTGCCAATGCCGCCTTGGCATTTCAGTACAAAACGGATATAGGCATATGTCCGATGTTTATTGTTCGATTTCGACAAAATTTGGTCAGCTGGTCCAGTTTTGGTATATAATTAGGTGTGCTAAGTAAGAATACGATATCTTTAATACAGCTCTAGTTATTCGTTTTCCCGATTTGCGGGGGCGGAAGTGGGCGTGGCAAAAATTTGAAATAAACTTGATCTGTGTACACACTAGACGCATGTTCACACCAAATTTGGATGCTCTATCTTTTATAGTCTCTGAGATCTAGGTGTTCATACGGACGGACATGGCTCAATCGACTCGGCTAGTGATGCTGATCAAGAATATATATACTTTATGGGGTCGGAAACGTATATTTCTACCTGTTACATACATTTTAGCGACTTTAATATACCCTTTTACCCTATGGGTACAGGGTATAAAAAATTAGTATTAAGAAAACAATTCTTCAAATACACTCCTCAAAAGAATTAAGGAAGCAAGAAAAAAAAAATTCCCGATTCTTTTTCCTTTTTTCTTGGGCTTCACGGGTTTGGAAAATTTTTTTCCGGTGAATCGATCACGTGGAGCAAAAAGCCCGATTAATTGCCGACACTTTTGGTTTTTTAAATTCTTTCTTCGTGCATATGTCATGGAGATATCCTGAATTGAACATAAAAGGTCCTTTTTATTTTTAATCAAGGATATCTCGACAACAAATGGTAGTATTGAAAATCGGAAGACAGTTAGTATAATAATAAAATGAAGCAAGCAAGTCGTCCCTGCCGACATTGAGTATACCCTGTACCAACTAGTTATATTAAATGAAATAGAATATCCTCGAAATCGCCATAAATTGCATGCAAAATTATCTATAACATGGAGCAACAGCGAACGCATGCTGTCTCGCTCACTCTTGCCGGCCAATGTCGCCTTGGCAATTCAGTGCAAAAGTCATATAGGTATATTTGGTCAGCTGGTCCAGTTTTGGTATATAATTAGGTGTGCCAAGTAAGAATACGATATCTTTAATACAGCTCTAGTGGCAAAAATTTGAAACAAACTTGATCTGTGTACACACTAGACGCATGTTCACACCAAATTTGGTGGCTCTACCTCTTATAGTCTCCGAGATCTAGGTGTTCATACGGGCGGACAGACGGACGGAAAGACGGACGGACAGACGGACATGGCTTAATCGACTTGGCTATAGTGTTGGGTTGCTCATGAGTGAGTGAACAAAAAAGAGTTGTTCACTAAACTGAGCAACTGAACATGTTCCTCTCGAATTGTTCTTTATTACTCACTTGCTCTTTTTTGCTCACTTGTTATTATTCACTTGTTCTATTTTGCTCACTTGTTCTTTATTGCTCACTTGTTCTTTTTTGCTCACTATTGTTAACTTGCTCTTTTTGCTCACATGCTCTTTTGCTCAGCTGTTTTTCAACTCTCACTTTTGTTGGCTTTGCTCATTTTTACAAATTTTGTACATAAACCGTTGTCAGATGGAAAAGCAGAACAAATTGACCGCCAGCTTGTGAAAATGATCGCCAAGGGTCATCACGCTTTGCGATTGGTTGAAGAGCCGGAATTCAAAAAGCTTATTGTTGATGTCTCGCACGCTCCAGGATATAAGCTTCCCACAAGAAAGACGTTAACCACCTCTTTCATACCCAAAGTTCGTGATGAACATTTGCGACAAATTTTGGACAATTTGCGAATGGCCACTGCGGTGTGTCTAACAACAGACGGCTGGACATCACTCAGCAATGAGAGCTATATAGCACTAACTGTGCACTACATAAATCAGGATAAAACAGTGCTACAATTACACACCATTGCTTGCGAGGCCTTTGAAGAGTCACACACTTCATTAAACCTTTTTGGTTTTCTCAAAAAAATTGTTGGCAAGTGGGAGTTACAAAATAAAGTAATGGCTATAGCTTCGGACAATGCCCACAACATTGTTGGTGCTATAAAATTGGGCAATTGGAAACAGGTGAGGTGTTTTGCGCACTCTCTAAACATCATTGTTCAAAACAATTTGGAGAAAATCAGCAGTGTACGCACGAAAGTAAAAGCTATCGCAGAGTACTTTAACCGTAGCTCATCAGGGCTAAAAAAGTTAAAGGACATGCAAGCTATGTTTAACTTGCCACAACTGAAACTCACGCAGGATGCGCCCACAAGGTGGAATTCCACCTTCAAAATGTTTCAACGACTGTCGATGTTGAAAGAGGCTTTTGTGGCACCCCTTTCCACACGGACGGACCTTATTTTGTCCCCAGAAGACTGGAGTTTAATAGAAGGTGTACTTCCGATTTTACAGCCCTTCTATCAACTAACGGAAGAGATCTGCGCGGAAAAAAACGTGACGCTATCAAAGATAATTGTCTTAGTTGGGTTGCTGCAAAAAAAAATGGTGACAATAAATGCGACTATTGCAAGCCATACTTTGCAGGAGGTTGTCGAGACGCTAATTTTTGAAATGGATGGCAGATTCAGAGAGGTGGAAACAAATGTTTTGTACGCAGAAAGCACCATTCTGGATCCAAGATTTAAAGGACGAGTATTTAAATCAACAGAAGCCTTTCAAAACGCGGTTTCTGACATAAAAAAAAAAACTGACAAAAATGTGCACCGTTGTCGCACTGAATGAAGGTGCCCCAGCTGAAGAATTGGGTTCTACTGACAAAGACGACATCTGGAACGAGTACAACCATAAAATTCCAACAAGTAAGCCACCCCAAAAATACAATTGCTTCTGGTATTCGAGAAATGGATAAATATTTAGCTGAAGAGTATATATCTCGGAAGGCTAATCCATTGGAATGGTGGAATCAGCGAAAAATGCAGTACCCGCATTTATATACATATATGCAAAGTCGCCTATGCATAGTTGCAACATCTGTGCCATACGAGCGCATATTTTCCAGTGCTGGTGAAACAGTAACCAAAAGACAGTCCCTGTTGAAGCCGACCAATGTGGAAAATCTTATGATTTTACATAATAACATGTAAATTTTATGTATGTTCCTAAATAATAGTATTTTTATTTAACGAGAAGACTAATATTCCCAATGAAGGGAATTTCTTTAACTTTAACTTTTTGTTTTATTTTCTAATTTAATTTTAAGTACAAGTTTTATAGAACATAAATACTCCCAAATATGAATACCTAATGTTTTTGGTTTGTTTTGTTAAATTAGTTTTAAGTACAAGACCTTTAAAAATCATAACAAAAAAAATGTTTTTGCTAACTTCGGATCTGCCGAAGTTTGTATACCCTTGCAGCAAAATAATTGGTATAAAGTTTAACAAAATGAAAAAAAAAAAGAAGAAAAAACGCATCAAAAAATTTTCGCTTCTTCACCGAGCATTGCATTGAACCATCAAACACCGAGCCCATCGTGCCACCGATCTCTACATACTACGCCACCGTCCTTACTTAGCTGACGTAAGCTAATTCGACATATATGCAAACCCATTGCATCTCGCTCTTTCAATTTCGTTCTGTGTAAGAACACAACTAAAATATTTCTGTCTCTCTCACACACCGCGTGGTGGTTGAATTTTTGCATATGTATGTGTGTACATTTAAATTCTATCAAATATGATTATTGATTTGTAACTTTAATAATTATCCGATCTTGTTCAAACTTGGTGTAGGGTGTATGGGTAAAAATTGAATTTAGATGCAACAACAAAAAACAATAATTTTATATATTTCTTATTTGGTGCCGCGCGGATTCGAACTCGGGTCTTTTGTGTTTGTACGGCAGATTTCTTGGAATTTGCTTTTATTTCTTTGCTGCAAAAGAAAATTGCTTATTTTACTCGAGGTATCTCCACGTTTTAGTTAATAGCTCCGGTGATAATTATCCGATCCGACTAATTTTTAAACTCTACCTACACAAAGGATTGAGGAAGTTAACTTTTCATGTTTCAACTATGTAGCTTAAAATTTTACTATCTAAAAGTTGATAGAAACAGACAGACGGACAGACGGACGGACGGACAGACGGACGGACGGACAGACGGACATGTCTCAATCGACTCGGCTATTGATGCTGATCAAGAATATATATACTTTATGGGGTCGGAAACGTATATTTCTATGCGTTACAAACATCTGACCAATTTTATAATACCCTCTGCAAGGGTATAAAAATTTAAAATGGAACATAACGTATTTCATTGTCTGTTGTGTGAAGAATTCAGTTGCTTTGAGCTGTTCATGAACAGTGAGCAACTGAGCAATGTGAGTGAGCAATGTGAATGAGCAACTGAGCAAAGTGAGCGAGTCGACTCACTTCGAAAAAAAGAACAAGTGAACATGTTCACCAAATTGAACAACGTTTACCCAACACTACTTGGCTAGTGATGCTGATCAAGAAAATATATACTTTATGGGGTCAGAAATGTATATTTCTGCCTGTTACATACATTTTAGCGACTTTAATATACCCTTTTACCCTATGGGTACAGGGTATAAAAAGCATATGAGAAAATTCTAAATCAAGTTTACGTCTGTCAATATATTGTCGTGGGTTATGAAAAGAATAACAATGAAGCAAGCAAGTCGTCCCTGCCGACATTGAGTATACCCTGTACCAACTAATTATATTAAATGAAATAAAATATCCTCGAAATCGCCATTAATTTCATGCAAAATTCTCTATAACATGCGGCAACAGCAAACGCATGCTGTTTCGCTCACTCTTGCCGGGCAATGTCGCCTTGGCAATTCAGTTCAAAACTCATAAAAGTATAACTCCAAAGTTTATTATCCGATTTCGTCCAAATTCGGACGGCTGGTGCAGTTTAGGTATATATAGGTGCACCAAGTAAGAATACGATATCTTCAATACAGCTCTAGTAATTCGTTTTCCCGAATTGTGGGAGCGGAAGTGGCCGTGGCAATAATTTGAAACAAACCTGATCTGTGTATGCATTAGACGCATGTTCACACCAAATTTGGTGGCTCTAGCTCTTATAGTCTCAGAGATCTGGATGTTCATACGGATGGACGGACATGTCTCAATCGACTCGGCTAGTGATACTGATCAAGAATATATATACTTTATGGGGTCAAAAATGTATATTTCTGCCTGTTACATTCATTTTAGCGACTTTATATACCCTTTTACCCTATGGGTACAGGGTATAAAAAGAATTCTAATAATTTTTGATAAATTTAAATATATGTACATATGTATGTTTAATAAATATAACACGCCGCTCCCCAGGGCACAGTGGACGATTTCATAGGCCAAAAATAAAAAAAAAAGTGTTGAATTTTACCACTGTATGTATGTCAAATGTTTCTTAAAAGAACAATAAAAGAAACAGTAAATTCTTTTTTCCTCGAATAGCGATAGAAGAGAGATGACAAAAACGCGTGCATTCTGCAGTGGACGAAGATTAAATTTTTAGCTCCAATAAAAATTTAAATTTTAATATTTAATTGTTTTTTCATCGCGTCAATTACAATGAGTATAGAAAAACAAGGTTAATACTATATAATCAAGTGATTTTTGTGTATAAATAGTTAACCTTTTGTTTTAAAACTAATGTTTCTACCAGTGACCTGTTAAAAAGTGTATTTTTCTATATCTACTAATTTCAGTGAAAGAAAAAGTTGTGATCCCCGTCTCGCCCTCAAGTGAAACACGTTCTTAGTATTAGTTAATGTTTTCCCAATCTATAGTTTTAATTTCAGCTGCCACTTTTTGCCCCTCTCTATGTTATTCGTGTTTTTCTTTTGTGTTGTCTTGCTTATTCCAACGTTTGCATAAGTTCTTGCTATGTATGCATACTTTGTCTTGGTTGTGTGTTTTCACGCACCTAATGTCATAGCAAATGCGTTACTATCTATTGGAGAGCTCTCCGAAGAAGCTGCTGAATCCAGGAATAAGGACAAAATGTACCGACTCCATCACACCCGCAAGATTTCTCGTGTAGCAACAAATACAGATTTGCTTAACAGATTGTTATTAAGTTCGGATCCTTTTTTAACCGGACAACGAAAACTTCAAAACAAAAATAAGTCTATACAACTCCAATCCGTTTTTGAATTGCTGAATTAAAATTCATTTCATTAAAATTTATTGTTTTCACTTTTATTTGTTGTTGTTTAGTAAAATTTAATTTAATTGAATTGTTTATATATTTTAACATAATAAATTAGAATGAAGCAAGCAAGTCGTCCCTGCCGACTAAATGAAGTCAAACACCCTCGAAATGCTTAATTTCATAAATAATTTTCTTTTAGTGAACGCATGCTATCTCGCTCATTCTTGCCAGCCAATGTCGCCCTAAGCGCTTCAGTACAAAACGCATTAACGTATATCTCCAATATTTATTGTCCGATTTCGACTAAATTTAGTCAGATGATGCACTTTGGCCATAATATTAGGTGTGCCAAAAAAGAATGTGATTCCTTAAAACTGCTCTAATAATTAGTTTTTTCTGATTTGCGGGGGCGGAAGTGGGCGTGGCAAAAATTTTAAGCTTTCTTGATCTGCGTAGTCACTAGACAAATGATCGAACAACCTCAAAATCGCAATCATTTCAAAACAAAGTTCCCTTTTACATGCAGCAGTAGCGAGCGCATGCCATCTCGCTCTTTCTTATCTGCCAATGCCGCCTTGGCATTTCAGTACAAAACGGATATAGGCATATCTTCGATGTTTATTGTCCGATTTCGACAAAAGTCAGTTGGTCCAGTTTGGGTTTACCAAGTAAGAATACGATATCTTGAAAGCAGCCCTAGTTATCGTTTTTTCTAAATTGCGGGGGCGGAAGTGGGCGTGGCTTAAATTTGAAACAAACTTGATCAGCTTTGACATTAGACGGATGCTCACACCAAATTTGGTAGCTCTAGCTTTTATAGTCTCTGAGATCGAGTGGCTCATACGGACAGACGGACGGACAGACGGGCGGACAGACGGACATGTCTCAATCGACTCGGCTGTTGATGCTGATCAAGAATATATATACTTTATGGGGTCAGAAACGCTTACTTCTGCCTGTTACATCGTTTTTAGCGACTTTAATATACCCTTTTACCCTTTGGGTACAGGGTATAAAAACATGTTACATTCCATTTTAAGTTTTATTCAAAATTCTTCCTCATTCAATAGCTTTGGAGCGTCCCGACCTTGTAACAGCATGACAACTGTTTGGTTTACAATTTGTAAGTACTAAATAAAGCATATTTCAAAAATTTCCACGCGAAGAATTTTGGCCGCCATTTCCATACAGCACCGTCCACTGTGCAGGGGAACGAACACAACATTGAGGATTCTAATCAATTGGGTTACGTTTATTAAACTTTTGGAAACATTCGAGTCGAATTGAACCACTGTATTTAATATAGGCGATTCCCTATTTTCTTTTTGTTTTTTTTTATACCCTGTACCCATAGGGTAAAAGGGTATATTAAAGTCGCTAAAATGTATGTAACAGGAAGCGATTCTGACCCTATAAAATATATATATTCTTGATCAACATCACAAGCTTAGTCGATTGAGTCATGTCCGTCTGTCCGTATGTCTGATCGTCCGTATGAACACCTGGATCTATGGTACACAGATCAAGTTTGTTTCAAATTTTTGACACGCCCACTTCCGCCCCCGCGAATAGGGAAAAACAAATTACTAGAGCTACATTAAAGATATCGTATTCTTATTCACCACTCCTAATTATATAGCCGAACTGCATCAGCTGACCAAATTTTGTTCAAATCGGACAATAAATATCGGAGATATACGCCTATGCATTTTATACTGAAACGTCAAGCACGACATTGGCTGGCAAGAGTGAGCGAGATAGCATGCGTTCACTGTAGCTGCATGTAAAGGAAAATTTTGTACGAAATTGATGACTACTTCAAAGGTTTTTTATTAATGTTGGTACAGGGTATACTCAACGTCGGCAGGGGCGACTTGCTTGCTTCATTTTTATTAAATATTATTATTAATTCATTATTTAAAATCTTTATGTTTATGCTAACGGAAATTTCACAAAACGCATAATCAATATTGGTATTGCCGTTAGTGGTGGACGCATTTAAATCTAAAAGATTATTAAAGTTTTGGCCACTCACAAACTCATAAATACACCCACCACAATCTCCTAAAATTATTGAACTGCAGCCTAAGACATTTAGGGAATACTGAACTAAACTCTCCAACTCATCCATAA
The DNA here is from genome assembly GCA_035045865.1 of Drosophila austrosaltans. Taxonomy (NCBI): domain Eukaryota; kingdom Metazoa; phylum Arthropoda; class Insecta; order Diptera; family Drosophilidae; genus Drosophila; species Drosophila austrosaltans. Next base: position 463,945 of record JAWNOQ010000089.1, read on the forward strand.
CCTACGATAAATGAATAAATTTCCTAGGGACTTATGCTTCAGAATGACAAATTCAAAAACAGGGGGAAGGTTTGGAACTTGATCTAGCACAATAAGGACCACTGGAACAAAGACTAATATTCTTCACTATTTAATTTCTTATAAATATAAGAATACCTCTTTTAGGCAGAGCACCACTTGGCATTGTTAGGGCAGTCCTTTTGCACTGCAATAGTGTAACCAGGAATTTCAAATGCTTCGGTAGCATACTTAAAAGCCTTAGGCTGATGTCAGAGTGGCCGCGATAAGCGATGCGATAATATTGAGCGACAATGAGCGAGAAAGCTCTGCATGCAAATATATACATATGTAATTGCTTAACACATGTCAGAGTGCAAGCGAAGCGAGAAGAGAGCTAAAGCGACAAGTTGGAGCGAGTTGCGAGAAAGTGATTCTGAATCGCTTTATCGCTTTATAACTTCATCTAGCTGTAGTTATACGTGTGTTTTTGTTGCGTTCTGAGCTTAAAAAACTGTTGGTTTTTGGTTGAAAAATGTTTTTGCGCATCTCAAGCTTTAATAACAGTTTGATGCAAACACTTTATATTTTTTGTATGTGCTTTAAAATTAATTGAACAGTCCAACGAAGCAAATGCAACCAAAAATGTAAGAATTACCACAATCGGCTGGTGGTTGAAAAGAAGTGGAAAGAGAATGAGGAAAGTCTCCAAGTACCAAGTAAGATTTGCTTATATTATATTTGTGGATGCTTATTATCAAAGCCTATTTGTACACATAAAACAGCAAAAGGCATCACGAACAAGTTGTCCAGATCTGTAACTTGTTGGATGAAATACCTCTTCACTTCCATTATTTTCATTGCTTGTGTGTGTGTCTTGATTGACATTGGGACTTCCCTCAAGGTCAATAATTGTATTATGCAGAATACAAATTGCCTTTACAATAATATCGACGAAATCTGGATCGTTTTCAATTGGCTTCCAGAGCAAACGTCATTTGGAAGTCATTATTCCAAAAGAGCATTCAATGCACCTTCGAGCTCGAAAGAGTCGCCTATTGAAATACTCTCTTTCAGCATTAATAGTGCGGCTCGAGTATGCCCTTAACAGACTTTCCAAAAGGGGATATGCTTCATTGCCTACAAGAACGTACGGCATTTTTATACTAGTCACAGGCAAATGAGTATCTGAAGGCATAAACTGTCGAGATTTAAGTTGCCGATTAAGCTGTGATGCATTAAAAGTGCCACCATCACTTTGTTGCCGTATCCTCCAACTTGAATTGCAATAAATTTGCAGTTTGAATCAGCCACTCCTTGAAGAACAAAAGAAAAACAATTTTTTTTAATTGTAGAACATTGATCCAGAATGAGGTGGACACTGAACACAAATGTGTTTTTCGTCAATAGCCCCAGCACAATTTGGGAAGTTCCACAATTTCCGAAAGTCATCAGCTATCTGAGTAATCATTTCTTTTAAAGGCTGTGGCATGTGCTTTGGCTGCAACTCCTCCCAGAGTGCTTTGGCTGTTTCCTTTACAATAACGGAGACTGTAGTCCTTCCAATTTTAAATGCATACGACAATGAAGTAAAGAAAGCACCCGTTGCTAAATTGCAATTTGGCTGAGCTATGTGACACAGATGATGAAGACAATTTTGCAAAAAAAAAAAAAAAAAAGTAAAATTAAGTATGCCTTCTCAATTGCTGTCCATTGAGAAGGAGAAACTAAAACTTTTAGAAGAAAAAAATTAATACACCAAAAACACCCGACGATGACCAATGTTTTTTTGAGAGCCTTCTGCCATATATGAAGTCTATGGACATGCGAAAAAAATGCTTTGCAGAATGGAAATATATAATTACAAAGTTACCTCAAAGTTAGAATATGTTTTTCACATTGCGTTATGGGATTAGCAACAAAATTTTCCAGTTTTGAATGAATCTTCGTCAAAATATAATTGAATGTATTGATCGACATTCGAGTATAATTGAAAAATTTTTCAGAATTCTGCCTTAAATTTTGATACAAACTATTAAACCCTCCGTTCAAACTGTTTCTATTCAGTGGATGGATACCGGTGGTTTTTTCATTACAACATTTATAACTGCTGCTGACGCAAAAAATTCTTCGTCTGAATCCATGACGACGATGATTGCAACTGAGACTAAAATTAGAACACCTGCTAGGTTTCTCGCTTTGAGGAAAGCTTTCACTCTGAAATTTCATCGCTTTGCAGATTGCTGCGATAATTATCGCTTGTAGCATCGCATCGCTTATCGCAGCCACTCTGACATCAGCCTTATCAAAACACAATATGAGGGAGTGCAGCATTAGCTGATTAGAATAAGCATCACTAATGTGACAGAGACTTTCCGCATTATGTAAGAAAACAATAAAATTGGAAAAATTTATCAAAAAGTAGATCAAAATGTGTTTGAAGAGCTTTTTCGGTGTGTGAGTTTTGCAACTGTTGCTCAACATCTGGAAGGACATATTGTTCGACAACATTAAGCTCTGCTTCACTGGTTGCCCTACTACATGCTACATATAATGTTCCGGTGCGTTTTAGAACTTATGTTGCCCACTCTTTTACACTCATACATAGCACCCTGACTGTTTCGAAAGTTATAGCTTCTGCAGCGATAACCAGAAATTGTTTAATATCGATTGTGACTTGCCCGTTGTACTTTATCCATAGAGTTAAGGGGATATTGGATTCATCAAATTCAATGTCCGCTAAGGTACCCGCGGCTCTATTTACAAATCCATCTACCATATTCGTCAAATTAGCGACGGTGACAAAAATCTATCGCAGCTTTTTTGAGAAAATTGCTTATCAGTAAGCCAACCTCTGGTTTTCCTCCATACAAAATGTTCAAAAAAAATCATGTTGTGATTGCTAGCGACAGAGTTTGTCGGGTAGCGCACGCTATACCATATCAACTTTCATTATGGATTTCAAAAAGTTTTATCAAAATCTGTGGCAGAAATTTTGAGAAAAAGACCAAAATGTGGGAGGCCTCAGGCGGTTAAAAATCATGGAAAAGAACCATTGTTAGACAGTATATGCATTGTGACCAAACAGCGTTCGTCGCTAACTTTTTCCAAGTTTGTCGGCATATGAACGGGAGTGCATAAGATTAAGCATGATTTTCTATAGATTCTGTTAAGTTGTAACGATCCTTTTTCGTCCTGTTATTTGGCAGAGCCGGATTTCAGGTGTCGAGGTTCGGCACAACAAATTTATATGTGCGCTGGTGAAATAATAAGATTTGTTGATGAAATTTTGAATATGTAAATCAATGATTTTATTAATAATATGGCTTATATTAAATAATTATTTGTAAGTATTATTGTGTGGCTTTTTGGCTGGCGGTGGCAAGGATTTACTTCAGTGTTTGCTGCTGCTGATGCACGTCCGAGATTTGGGAAATTTTGATGATCAAGCGAGAATAGCTTTAGCAGGTATTTTGGTTATGTTGCCAGGAATTCTCCAGGTCTTGCCTTTCTATCCTATCGACTGCTATTCTCCTATAATTTGCTAGGAATATCTCCTAGTCTTCCCCCACTATGCCAGGAATACTCCTGGTCTTGCCTACTCTGCGCTAGGAATACTCCTAGTCGATCCTGCCTGTGCCAGGAATACTCCTGGTCTTCCTATCTGTGCTAGGAATACTCCTAGTCTTTCCTATAGTGCTAGGAATAGCTCCTAGTCTTTGCCTGGCTGCTAGGAATAACTCCTAGTCTTTTCTGCTGATGCTAGGAATACTCCTAGTCTTTTTACTGGCGCTAGGAATAACTCCTAGTCTTTTCTGCTGATGCTAGGAATACTCCTAGTCTTTTTATTGGTGCTAGGAATAACTCCTAGTCTTTAACTAATTGCTAGGAATAACTCCTAGTCTTCTCTTTGATGCTAGGAATAACTCCTAGTCTTTAATTCGCTGCTTGTAGTTACCCTTTGCTTGACCGTCGATTCCCCCAAGGACTCACTTCTATTGATCTCGCAGGATGTCGTTCTTTTCTGCCGATTTTACTCGATTTTTAACTTCGCTTATAAACTTCACTTTTTATTTCTTCACTTGGTACTTCGCTTTTCATAACTTTCACTCACGCACTAGTTATCCCTCTGGTCTCAGCCGTGCGTATTTATAGGCATTTGACCCAATCAGGACGCGTGGTGAACTTCTGACCCGTTACGGGTACTTTTCCAACAGTTTTCGCTTTATCTTGAAAACTTTCCATCGCTCGTTTCCTTTGATCGGCTTTCTCTGCCGCTCATCCAGCATAGCTTTCTTGTTGCTATGCATGGTGAAATTCTTTCACTTCGTATGCGGCACATCCTAATTAGCTGCATTCCCAGCCTCGGTTGCCAACGGCGTCTCCTTTTTGGCTCTCTCCTGGTCTCGCGCTGGCCCCGCGATTTCCGCCACTGCCACCACTTTTACCCACCATGCATCTCTCTTTTTGTATTTAAGAGTAAATAACAATTTTTCCTAATACAATATAATGAATTTACAACCTAAATATAAATGAGTAACTAAATGAGATTGACAATTGACTGTCACCGCGATCGGACGTACTTTTTATTGCACTCCGCGAGTTCTTCGGTGTCAGCGCAATAAAACAACGCTAAAACAACAAAGTGACAGGGCTCTCAGTCGCCACAGAGACGCCCAACTATAATTATATTGTTATTTGTATCTACAAATAGCAATACTTAGTAAATAACTAAATTTACTAGTAATGCCAACGCGTCAAGAGATTAACTCGGGCCCTTCTTCACTAGACTCTCGCCAGCAGAAACTACAAGAACAAATTCTTCACCAACAAAACGAGCGTCGGCTCTCTGTGCAACGCAACAATGCGTAATTCTCAGTAGTATCTCCAACTACCACAACTACAACGAGCGCTGAATCCAAAAGTGCAAGTACGAGCAAATTGCTTACACCAACCAGCAACAACAATTTGTCTTGGAGCGCCCAATGCGCTTCACCGTCAAATTCGCTGACACCTGAAGTGTTAATTGGATCATCGGGTTCGCCGACCGCCGTTAGCGCGCTCACAACAACAACAATTGCAGCTACTGCTCCAACAACAACTCTAACAGCAGCAACGTCTGCAATACCTTCGATCACCGTCCAGCAGACTACCTCAACAAAATCTGTCCATCCAGTGACGATGAATCCAAAGTCACCTGTTCAGACTGGTATGGACAGATACATTAATATAAACAAGCGAAAGCTTAGCCCTCAGACAAAAAGGGGCAACACTCCCAAGATGTCGAAGAACAACATTGTTGAACAAAAAGCATTGGAAAGCAATAGATTCCAAATATTGGCAAATCAGCCGGAATCTCAAGAAGGAGATTCCCAAATTAAACCCTCTGTAGCCAAGCCACCACCATTCTATATCCGTGGTGCAAACTGCACTTCTTTGGTGCCGAAATTGGTAGCGCTAGCTGGTCAAAACAACTTTTATGTGACACCACTCAATAGGGGTATCATAAAAGAGACCAAAGTTCAAGCCAAAAGTGAAGAATTCTATCGTACTATTGAAAAGTACTTTAGAAAGGAAAGTGTGAATTTCTACACATTCCAACTAAAGAGTGCCAAAGGCCTTCAAGCGGTGATCAAAGGCATTGAACCAACGGTTCCGACTCAGGAAATAGTTGAAGCATTGGAAGAGAAGGGCTTTGAGGTAAAGTCCGTCTCAAACATACTGAACAGAAATAAAGTGCCGCAACCTCTATTCAAAGTGGAGTTACAGCCCACATGTGATAAAAAACTTAAACCCAACACAGTGCACCCTATTTACAATCTTCAACTTCTGCTACATCGCAGAATTACTGTCGAAGAGCCGCATAAGAGGACACACCCGGTACAATGCACTAATTGCCAGGAGTTTGGGCACACAAAGTCCTTCTGCAGCCTTCGCCCAGTTTGCGTTGGCTGTGGACAAACCCAAAAAGATTGTGTCTGCACCGATGACAAATCAAATACAAATACAAGGAAGTGCGGCAATTGTGGTGGTAATCACACAGCGAACTACAGAGGATGCCCCGTTTATAAAGAACTCAAGGCCCGCCTCAACGCGAAGAAATCAACGGCTCGTATCCAGGGCTCTACACTAATTCCCTCTCAAACAACACCGGGAATATTCTTCTCAAGAGCTGTAAGGTCATCAGCGACCCCAATATCAACTACTCCTGGAGTAACTTTTGCAAGCGTGCTACGCAACGGAAATGCACAGTCCACTCAAACAATAGATCCCGCTACCATTCAATCTAACGCGGCCCCAAGTCCATCCGTACTTGGCCAGAACCCCAACGGGATCGAAACATTGTTAATCTCGCTCAACCAAAACATGACAAATTTCATGACGTTCATGCAAAATTGCATGCAGGAACTGATGCTGAATCAGAACTTGCTTATTCAAAAGCTTATGGACAATAACAAATAATGTTAGCACTACATATAGGCCTCTGGAATGCAAACGGCATTTCCAAGCACAAACAAGAATTGTCACTGTTTCTGGACTCAAATGATATTGATATTATGCTGCTATCAGAAACACACCTCACAAACAAAAATAACTTTCAAATACCCAAATATGTATTCTACGCAACAAATCACCCAGACGGCAAGGCTCACGGAGGAACTGGTAGCCTAATCAAAAACCGGATTAAACACTGTCTGCACAATGGATTTGCCAAACAACACCTACAAGCAACTTCAATAAGTGTCCAAACCACTTTCGGCAGTACAATCGTGGCTGCACTTTACTGCCCACCACGATTCTCAATCTCTGAAATAGAGTTTACTGATTTCTTCAATACACTCGGAGTACGATTTATTGCAGCAGGAGACTACAACGCCAAGCACCCTCATTGGGGATCCCGCCTGGTAAATCCAAAAGGCAAACAGCTGTATAACACAATCATCAACCCAGCAAACAAAATGGGCTATGCCTCACCGAATAAGCCCACGTACTGGCCAGCAGATCCACGCAAGCTCCCAGATCTAATAGACTTTGCAATCACCAGGGGAATTGCGCACAATTTGATAACGGCAGAGTCACTAGCAGAATTGTCATCGGATCACTCGCCAGTAGTTTTCACTATATTAACACAACCACAAATAATAAAGCACCCACTCGGGCTAACAAATTGGAAAACAAACTGGCTCAGATTTAAAAAATACATAAGCACCCATATCGAGCTGAATCCCAAACTGGACGACGAAGAAGACATCGAGCTTTGCACCTCTGCACTAGAGTCGACGCTTATTGAAGCAGCAGATATCTCTACCCCGATTATCAGCCACACGCAGGAAAAACACAAGTCCAACAACCGACTAATTGAACTACTTCTAGCAGACAAAAGACGGCTCAGGCGAGAATGGCAAATGTCTCGATCTCCGGCAGCAAAACAACGCCTAAAGGCAGCTTCACGAACTCTAGCAAAGGCGCTTAGGCAGGAAAAAGCAAGGACACAGCGGCTGTACATCGAGAAGCTCACCCCTAGCAGCACCAAATATCCGCTGTGGAAAGCACATCCAACCATAACTGCTCCAGCCGAGATAATTTCACCTATACGATGCCCAACTGGCAAATGGGCCCGTTCAGACGAAGAAAGAGCACTCATCTTTGCAGCTCATCTAAAAACGGTCTTTCTGCCAAATCCGTCAACAAACTCTGTTCAGCTCCCCACCTTGCGCACCCCAATGGAAAGTGAGCAACCGAAATTCCAAGCGGAGGAAATTTCTGCAATTATTAAAAACTATCTAAACCCAAGAAAGTCGCCCGGCCATGACAAAATAACCCCGAAAATGATCCGAGGACTCCCGATCTGTGCCGTGCGTTACATCTGCAAACTTTTCAACGCGATAGTAAAAAGTGGTCATTTTCCCATAAGTTGGAAAAAATCAGTAATCATAATGATCCCAAAACCCGGAAAGGACAAAACACAGCCATCATCATACAGACCCATTAGTTTATTGCCAAGTCTTTCAAAACTATTTGAAAAAGTCCTACAACTCCGTATAAATACAATCTTGGTTAACCAAAATATAATCCCTCATCATCAGTTTGGCTTCCGTGAAAAGCATGGCACAATTGAACAAGTCAACCGTATCACCTCAGAGATCCGCACAGCATTCGAGCAAAAAGAATATTGCACAGCAATTTTTCTCGATGTCGCCCAAGCCTTTGACCGAGTCTGGATTGACGGCCTAATATATAAAATAAAAGCGACGCTCCCACAATATACACACAGGCTAATGGAATCTTATCTGTCCAACAGAAAATTCGCTGTACGATGTAATAGCTTCACCTCTGATAACTTCGAATCAAAAGCAGGTGTACCTCAAGGCAGCGTGCTGGGCCCAACTCTGTATCTTTTGTACACAGCGGACATACCAACAAGCCCTACACTCATCACATCTACTTTCGCCGATGACACGGCTATCCTCAGCCGCTCCAAATGTCCGATCAAAGCTGCTGAGCAACTGGCAACCCACCTAAAGGAGGTAGAAAAGTGGCTAGCAGATTGGCGCATCCGTGTAAATGAACAGAAATGCAAACACGTTACGTTTACCCTCAATAGGAGAAACTGCCCATCATTGACGCTCAACAATATGCCAGTGCCTCAATCCGACGATGTTGTATATCTTGGAGTTCACCTCGACAGAAGATTAACTTGGCGTAAGCATATCGAAGCCAAGAAAAAGCAACTAAAGCTCAAAGCAATCGGTCTACATTGGCTTATCAACGCACGATCTCCCCTATGTCTGGAATTCAAAGTTCTCCTCTACAACTCTGTATTAAAACCCATCTGGACATATGGCTCTGCACTATGGGGAAACGCAAGCAAGAGCAACATCGAAACCATACAAAGGGCTCAATCCAAGGTTCTCAGAACCATCACGGGAGCACCTTGGTATATCCGAAATGAAAATGTACAGAAAGACCTACACATTCCTAGCGTAATAACCGAAATAAAGGTACAACAGCTTAAGTACACCGCTAAACTGCAGGCACACCCGAATACCCTGGCCAAATCATTAACCCGAGTACGTGAAAGTACTCGTCTTCAACGAAACGACCTCCCAACCCTCTAGTAATTAATCAGGGCCATAGATCAATGTAGCATCTTTCAGATGTTAGGTTATGTGTTAGATTAAGATAAACCTAGAAAATTGTTGTTAGTCTTATAAGCCTATATAAGAGATCCAACAAACAAATAAAACGTTAAAAAAAAAAAAAAATATCAAAGAAGCTAACTTTGGCTCTGCCGAAGTTTGTATACCCTTGCAGCTATTATTTAATTTAAAAACAAAATTTTTAAAGTAATTGAAGAGAAAACTATAGCAAACGCATGGCATCTCGCTCTTTAAATTTCGTTCTGTACAACAACACAACGCAAATGTTTCTGTCTCTCTTACACACCGCGTGGTGACCAGTTTTTGCATATGTATGTGTGTGTGTGATTGCTTGGAATTTGTTTTTGTTTCTTTGCTGCCAAAGAAAACTGCTTATTTTACTCGAGGTACCTCCACGTTTTAGTTAATAGCTCTGGTGATAATTATCCGATCCTACTCATTTTTACACTTTTCATACTTCATAGATTAAGGAACTTAACTTTTCATGTTTCAACTATGTAGCTTAAAAATTTATGGTCTAAAACTTGATAGAAACAGACAGACGGACAGACGGACAGACGGACAGACGGACAGACGGACATGTCTTAATCGACTCGGCTATTGATGCTGATCAAGAATATATATACTTTATGGGGTCGGAAATGTATATTTCTATGCGTTACAAACATCTGACCAATTTTATAATACCCTCTGCAAGGGTATAAAAATGAGATACATGGCTAAATTGAATAAATATAAGAAAATATAAAGAACTATAAAACAATACATACTGAAAATATAAATGTAAATTATATATAAATAAACGATAGTGTTTCCCCATTAACATTAATTCACCCCTTTTTGTTGTAATTTAATTTGAATTTATTCAAATTAACCGCCTTCATAAATCTCTCTTCGTTTCAGTTATTGAGAATTCGTTTTAGTTGTTGCAGCCACTTTCCAGTGCACTATGGGGAATTTTACCGCTTTTTGCGCACTTTATTCATTTTTTGAAAGTTTATGAATTCAAAAAATTTTGATGTCTAATGATAGATAAAAGATCAAAGGTCAATGTTACATACTTGTATTTTTGTCGTTGTTCAACACTGTTGAGAAAACAGCTGCTGAATACACGTGTTTTGCAGAAAACTGGTTTGCTTGATACAGTGAAAATTTTATGCTCAACTTTCAGGGTCGATATTAAAAAAATGGAAAATGTTGTTGGAAAAATTAATTATGGAAATTAATAAGTAGTCTTTCTACTATGTATAAGTAAATCTCTATTGTGGAAATTGACAGTGTGTGTTGAAATATTTGATAAAAATTGGGGGTCACTTTAAGAAAAATTTTGTCAGGGAATCTTAACTTTGAGGAGAGTTATAAAAAAATGTCCACCAGTGTCCAGTCTAAAACTTCCAGAATTTGGTAGTATGTGCAATTGTTGTTCAAGTAAAGTTAGTCACAATAGCCACAAACAGCCACAAATTGTGCAATTTCGTTTTTTAGTGCCTAACCTCACTTTCCCCCGAGGAAAAATTTTTCCATATGACACAAATAAATGAAAAAAACTAAGACTATCGAAGTTATATTAAAATTGCTGCATGGGCAAGTGGATGATGGTGTTAAAAATATATGAAATAAGGAATTAAGGCAGTAATGTCGAAAGCCTTGCAGTAAATTGTGTCAGAAATGGCGAGAACATAGGTCCAATTTAAACATGCTCAAAAGATACTGAGGTGGCTAGTATGACGAAAAAATGTATTAGTCGGGTTGAAGGACCAACATTAACATTTTTGAACTCAGAAAAAGGGGGCCAGATGAAAAAAGTCAGGTCAAATAGCAAAAACTGTGTTAGCAGATTTGAAAATGGCATCTTGGCATAATGATAACTGATCCTGCAACAATTTGAAATACACATACTTGCAAGAAATCCTTAAAGGACTAAAATTTCCTGTAGTTTGCCTACTAGACCACTAATTATGAAATATTCAATATTGTGCTATAAAAAAACACACTCAAAATGAAAAACAATGTTTTTTTTCAAACTTTAAAGACGTAGTTGAAAAAAGATACAATGTAAGCCTCTGGGATCGAATTATCAGAAAAAGGAACATAGGTCGGACTCCAAAAACCTCTTCAATCATATGGGAAAACGATTATATAGCATACTTTTTGGGGAAAAAACAGGTTTTATGGCCGGGGGCGGTTATTGCCACGCCCATTTTTTCAAAAAATTTAACCAAATTGTATTTATTACGTTAGTCAACAAATACATATTGAATGCGATGCATAGAAACCAACTTTTGAATAAAGTGCGCAAAAAACGCTCTACCGCTCTCTGAGCGTAGCTTCGGTTGTGTTCGTGTGTGTGTGTAAGTTTAATATTTCGGCAATGCCTATGCATTGCCGCCCTCCCGCTTTAGCCCACGAGCTGTTCATAGTTCTCATGCGTGAGAATTTTTTGTTTCTTTTTGTTCTTCTTATTTTCGGTAATGCTTTATGCATTCCGCCCGCCCGTATCAGCCTACAACTTAATTGCTGGTGCATTCCTCTGACGTCATCGCAACAAAGTCCGATGACATTTCTATTCCGCCGTTGCGTTATTTGTTTACGATCATATGTTCGATGTTTGTTTACGAGCATATGATCGTTAACTTTGACTCTCACGCATTCTCAGCTCGCTCTCTCTCGTTTTATTTGTGTCGTTGTAGACATGCGTGTTTTATATGTTTTAGTTGTATGCATGCGTGTTTTATATGTTTTAGTTGTATGCATGCGTGTTTTATATGTTTTAGTTGTATGCATGCGTGTTTTATGTATATTTGTGTACATGAATATTTTAAATTTCCCACGTATGTTGCTAGCGCTCAGCTTATGTTGCCAATGCTTGCGATGTTGCTTAGCTTTTAATGTTGCTAAGCTCTCGATAAGATAATAATTGGGCTCTACCCAATTGGAAGACTTCGCCCCACCACAAACAAGGAGTATTGATCAGTGTGATATCCTGAACGAAAGTAAGGATTGTAAGAATGCAGACCGATATGATGTCCTGAATGATAGTGAGGATCATGGTCAATGTGGCATCCTGAATGAGAGTAAGGATCATGATCAATGTGGTATCCTGAATGAGAGTAAGGATCTTGGTTCATGTGGCATCCTGAGTAAGAGTAAGAGTAATAATAAAAATTCAAATTCTTTAAGTTTAGATCAACTTGATATCCGGAATGAGAGAACGGATAAGATAAATAGTGAACTGAATAGTAACGGTAATGACTGTATCCGGAATGAGAGTATGGAAATTTCTAATAATTTTGAATTAGATGATCAGTCTTAAGATGTATCAGTTGGATCTAACTCTAATGATGAGCATAGTGATATAAGACGAAGCAACAGACTTAAGAATAAGCCATTGTAATCGTACAGATTTTCAAACAGTTGTTTAATGAATGCACAGAACCTTCACAATAGTGTTTCCTTATCTTTTGATGAAATCAAGAATAGACAGGATAAAGCAAACTGGGAAATAGCTATAAAAGAAGAGTTAGAGTCTCATTATGAAAATAAGACGTGGACTATAGAGGATAAACCATACTAGCAAGTGGGTATTTTCAATTAAGCATGATTGTTTTGGAAATCCAACCAAATATAAAGCTCGTAGCTTTACTTGGGAATACATGCTTGATTACGATAAAACCTTTGTCCCAGTGGCACGACTTATCTTAGCTTTGTCAAACCAATTTAATTTACAAGTTCATCAAATGGATGTTAAAACTGCGTTTTTGAATGGTGAATTGAAGGAGGAAATTTTTATGTGTATTCCTCGAGGTTTATCATATGGAAATGAAAAAGCGTGTAAATTAAATAAAGATTTGTATGGTTTAAAACAAGAAGCTAGATGTTGGTTTGAGGTGTTTGAAAGAGCACTGGTAAAAATTGGTTTTATCAGTTGACCCTGCGTATACACTCGTCAAGAGAATAAGGGGAGCAAGAAAAAAATCCAAATATTTTCAGTTTTTTTGACGGACCGTATCTATGTGAAAAATCATCAAATCAAAAAAAGCATTTTGACGGTCTAAGACTCTACTTTCCGAATCCGTACAGCAAAGAACACATTTCGGCGCATCCTGGAAAAGTAGGAGGGAAAACAAATTTCCCGATTTTTTTTCCTTCTTTCTTGGGCTCCACGGGGTTGGAAATTTTTTTTTTGGTGAATCGATCACATGGACCAAAATGCCTGATTAATTGCCGACACTTTTGGTTTTTTAAATTCTTTCTTCGTGCATGTGTCATGGAGATATCCTGAATTGAACATAAAAGGTCCTTTTTATCTTTAATCAAGGATATCTCGACAACAAATGGTCGTATTGAAAATCGGAAGACAGTTAGTATAATAATAAAATGAAGCAAGCAAGTCGTCCCTGCCGACATTGAGTATACCCTGTACCAACTAGTTATATTAAATGAAATAGAATATCCTCGAAATCGCCATAAATTGCATGCAAAATTATCTATAACATGGAGCAACAGCGAACGCATGCTGTCTCGCTCACTCTTGCCGGCCAATGTCGCCTTGGCAATTCAGTGCAAAAGTCATATAGGTATATTTGGTCAGCTGGTCCAGTTTTGGTATATAATTAGGTGTGCCAAGTAAGAATACGATATCTTTAATACAGCTCTAGTGGCAAAAATTTGAAACAAACTTGATCTGTGTACACACTAGACGCATGTTCACACCAAATTTGGTGGCTCTACCTCTTATAGTCTCCGAGATCTAGGTGTTCATACGGGCGGACAGACGGACGGAAAGACGGACGGACATGGCTTAATCGACTTGGCTATAGTGTTGGGTTGCTCATGAGTGAGTGAACAAAAAAGAGTTGTTCACTAAACTGAGCAACTGAACATGTTCCTCTCGAATTGTTCTTTATTGCTCACTTGTTCTTTTTTGCTCACTATTGTTAACTTGCTCTTTTTGCTCACATGCTCTTTTGCTCAGCTATTTTTCAACACTCACTTTTGTTGGCTTTGCTCATTTTTACAAATTTTGTACATAAACCGTTGTCAGATGGAAAAGCAGAACAAATTGACCGCCAGCTTGTGAAAATGATCGCCAAGGGTCATCACGCTTTGCGATTGGTTGAAGAGCCGGAATTCAAAAAGCTTATTGTTGATGTCTCGCACGCTCCAGGATATAAGCTTCCCACAAGAAAGACGTTAACCACCTCTTTCATACCCAAAGTTCGTGATGAACATTTGCGACAAATTTTGGACAATTTGCGAATGGCCACTGCGGTGTGTCTAACAACAGACGGCTGGACATCACTCAGCAATGAGAGCTATATAGCAGTAACTGTGCACTACATCAGGATAAAACAGTGCTACAATTACACACCATTGCTTGCGAGGCCTTTGAAGAGTCACACACTTCATTAAACCTTTTTGGTTTTCTCAAAAAAATTGTTGGCAAGTGGGAGTTACAAAATAAAGTAATGGCTATAGCTTCGGACAATGCCCACAACATTGTTGGTGCTATAAAATTGGGCAATTGGAAACAGGTGAGGTGTTTTGCGCACTCTCTAAACATCATTGTTCAAAAGAATTTGGAGAAAATCAGCAGTGTGCGCACGAAAGTAAAAGCTATCGCAGAGTACTTTAACCGTAGCTCATCAGGGCTAAAAAAATTAAAGGACATGCAAGCTATGTTTAACTTGCCACAACTGAAACTCACGCAGGATGTGCCCACAAGGTGGAATTCCACCTTCAAAATGTTTCAACGACTGTCGATGTTGAAAGAGGCTTTTGTGGCACCCCTTTCCACACGGACGGACCTTATTTTGTCCTCAGAAGACTGGAGTTTGATAGAAGGTGTACTTCCAATTTTACAGCCCTTCTATCAACTAACGGAAGAGATCTGCGCGGAAAAAAACGTGACGCTATCAAAGATAATTGTCTTAGTTGGGTTGCTGCAAAAAAAAATGGTGACAATATTGCAAGCCATACTTTGCAGGAGGTTGTCGAGACGCTCATTTTTGAAATGGATGGCAGATTCAGAGAGGTGGAAACAAATGTTTTGTACGCAGAAAGCACCATTCTGGATCCAAGATTTAAAGGACGAGTATTTAAATCAACAGAAGCCTTTCAAATTAAACGACAAAACTGTTGCTGACAAATACCCAATTCGAAATATTAATAGCGTCCTCGACAGTATAGGAAAAGCAAATTATTTTACAACCCTTGATCTAGCCAGCGGGTTCCACCAGATAGAACTTTGTCCCTCCGATATTACCAAAACAGCTTTTACCGTGGAGAACGGGCATTTCGAGTTCCTCCGCATGGCACTCGGATTAAAAAATGCCCCAGCTACATTCCAAAGGGTAATGGACAGTCTACTGGGGGGGTTATATTGGGAAAATCTGCCTTGTGTACTTAGATGATATTATTATTTTTTCCGGGTCTCTACGGAAGCACTTAAATGACATTAAAACAATATTCTCAAAATTACGCTCAGCAAACTTTAAAATTAAATTGTCAAAGTCAAAGTTCTTACAAAAAGAAATAGATTACCTTGGCCACATCGTAACCCAAGATGGAATCAAACCAAATCCAAGCAAAATAGACACCATCAGGAAATTTCCTTGTCCTAAGAATAGAAAAGAGATAAAATCGTTCTTGGGATTGTTAGGGTACTATAGGAAATTTATTAAGGATTTTGCGAAACTGACCAAACCATTAACGGCACAGCTCAAAGGTTTTCCCTTCCCAGTTGAAACAAACGATGAGTTCGTAGATGCCTTTGAAAACTGCAAAGTCTTTTAGCAAAATGCAATGACCCTATATTAAGGTATCCAGATTATAGCAAGCCATTTATCCTTACTACAGACGCAAGTAACTACGCTACGTTCTATCACAGGGAAGCTTGAACAATGATAGACCTGTTGCCTACGCAAGTAGAACACTTTCAGATACAGAGATTAATTATTCAACTGTGGAGAAGGAGATGCTCGCGATAATATGGGCAACAAAACATTTTATTTTATTTGACCTTATTTGTTTGGTCAAAAGTTTACAATTGTCACAGACCACCGACCGTTAACTTGGCTTATGAATTTCAAGGAGCCAAGCTCAAAATTAGTCCGCTGGAAACTCCAATTGTTGGAATTTGACTTTGATGTGGTTTATAGGAAAGGGACTCAAAACGTCATCGCCGACGCCCTTAGTAGAATAGTCACGGAAGTAAATGTCACCGAGAATTGTGACAGCAAAGTTGAAACTGGCCAAATTCCAAATTCCAAACAGCCAGTAAACGAATTCAACTTACAGTCAATATTTCAAATAGGACAATACTCAAATATCATAACCACCACCCCATTTAAAAATAAGATAAGAAGGGTAATAACTAGGCCAAAATACGACGAACAAACGATTATTGACATTCTGAAAATAATTCTACGACCTCACAAGATCACAGCTATTTACGCACCCGATGACGTTTTCAAAATGGTTGAAAAGATGTATACCACACATTTTAGTAATAATAACCTTTTCAAACCTATCAGATGTAACTCCTTATTAAATGACATTACTGATCCGAATGAACAAACTGAAATAATAAAAGAGTACCATTATAATAACAACCATAGGGGAATCGATGAAAGCCTTAATCACCTGAAACGAGAATATTATTTTCCCAACATGAAAAGTAAAATATCACAGATAAATACAAATTGTGACGCCTGCTTTACTCTTAAATGTGACAGACATCCGCAGAGGATGCCACAAACAACTTCAGAGACGCCTACTAGACCCTTACAGATTCTTCACGTGGACGTTTACACTATAAATAAACATAATCACCTTACTCTTTTAGATAAATTTTTATATTTTGGGCAAGCATTTGTACTCCAAAATCGAAACACCTTAAACATCGTAAAAAGTTTACAAGCATTTTTTAGTAAGTACGGCATACCCCAAAAATTAGTTTGCGACCAAGGTGCCGAGTTTTCTGGTATAATTTTCAAAGATTTTTGCAAACAATACGGTATTACCATTCACACAACATCATTTCAACAATCATCCAGCAACTCTCCAGTTGAACGATTTCATTCCACATTCACAGAGGCATATAGATTAATAATAGATAAACGGAAAAAACTTAACCTAACTGCATCCCACGAAGAAGTAGTATCAGAAGCACTCATAACATACAATAACGCTATACACTCAGCCACTAACCTGACCCCCTTTGAACTTTTTACTGACCGCACTCACATCTTTAATCAAACTATTGAATTCAGCAACGAACACGATTATTTAAACCAACTTAACGAATTTCGTTCCAAAATCTATCCAGAAGTACAAGAATTGGTAAAAAAGAAAAAAGAGAACCGTGTAGCTAAGGCAAACGAAGACAGTCAAAACCCCAAATCTTTAAATGAAAACGATACCATATTCAGGAAAGAAAACAGACGAAATAAATTTACACCTAGATTTACAAAACATATTGTTTGTGAAGACAACGGAGTAACAATAAGAACACAAAAAAATTAAAAAATTCACAAGTCTAAAATTAGGAAAATTCACAAGCCACCATCTTTCTAAACAAGAATGAATTAATACTTTTGCAAGATAAAATACCAATCATTTTATTTCCCATTTATGAATTAAGAGAAAATTTTGAATTTAATGTGTATTATACATATAAGTTTATATAAAACAAAAAAAAATGAAGCAAGCAAGTCGTCCCTGCCGACATTGTGTATACCCTGTACCAACTAGTTATTATATTAAATGAAGTCAAACATCCTCGAAATAGCAATTAAATTCATAAATAATTTTCTTTAACATGCCGCAACAGTGAACGCATGCTATCTCGCTCATTCTTGCCAGCCAATGTCGCCCTAAGCGCTTCAGTACAAAACGCATTAACGTATATCTCCAATATTTATTGTCCGATTTCGTCTAAATTTAGTCAGATTATGCACTTTGGCCATAATATTAGGTGTGCCAAATAAGAATGTGATTCCTTAAAACTGATCTAATAATTCGTTCTTTCTGAATTGCGGGGGCGGAAGTGGGCGTGGCAAAAATTTTAAACTTTCTTGATCTGCGTAGTCACTAGACAAATGATCGAACAACCTCAAAATCGCAATCAATTCAAAACAAAGTTCCCTTTTACATGCAGCAGCAACGAGCACATGCTATCTCGCTCTTTCTTATCTGCCAATGCCGCCTTGACATTTTAGTACAAAACGGATATAGGCATATCTTCGATGTTTATTGTCCGATTTCAACAAAATTTGGTCAGTTGGTCCAGTTTGGGTATATAATTAGGTTTACCAAGTAAGAACACGATATCTTGAAAGCAGCCCTAGTTATCGTTTTTTTTAAATTGCGGGGGCGGAAGTGGGCGTGGCTAAAATTTGAAACAAACTTGACCTGCTTTGACATTAGACGGATGCTCACACCAAATTTGGTAGCTCTAGCTCTTATAGTCTCTGAGATCGCGTGGCTCATACGGACAGACGGACAGACGGACGGACAGACGGACATGTCTCAATCGACTCGGCTGTTGATGCTGATCAAGAATATATATACTTTATGGGGTCGGAAACGCTTCCTTCTGCCTGTTACATACATTTTAGCGACTTTAATATACCCTTTTACCCTATGGGTACAGGGTATAAAAACAAAACCAAGAATTAATCGAAAATACTTTGAAGGCGTCTAAATTGAAGATTAAGCGTTGTTTATGTATCACTACGTTTTCTTTTATTTCTCATTGTTACTAAGAAATTATGTATCCCCTTTCATGAAAATCATTGTAAAATACATAAGCCTTGAAGGAAAAAAAATGGCGAGTTGCCAAAACCTTACAGTAGCAGGTTGGTTATACTAACCAACTGTAATGTACAAAATGCTAGTACCGTAATGATGAGCGTTCGTATGGGTGCGCGTTCTATTACCGAGGCTTATACCTTGTACGAGCGAATGGTGTGAGTTGTTTTCTATTATAAGAAAGATGTTAAATACGCAATAGATAGATCAATGGGATTCAGATTCCAGCTAGCAAAAACAGCCTGTGGGGGGGTTCGGAATAACCTATAGATGCGAGAAGTTTCACCATATCTTGTCATGACACAAGTTTTCATACGTACCAACACACAAAACATAATTTATTATGAATCCCTTGCCTGGATATAGAATTGGGAGGGGATTAGTAATAAGCTCGGACCACATAATTTTGCAGGCGCTTAGATGACGATTGCGCACCGCGTCTGTACCCACCCTACCATGAGCCTAATTGCGAAAAATATTGTAGACTCCCAAAAGGTTGTAGACTCAGTTATTCTACATTAAAGGAACTAAAGCAACACTTAAAAATTCATAATGCAATTCTTATTTATTTACAAACTTCAAAGTAGTATGCATGGTTATCAAAATTTTCCGTTTTGAAACGGTTCTAACACGGAACTAATTTCAACAAGTGATTTTGAATATATTCTAAATGATTGGTTTTATGTGATTATTATCATGATTGTAAGAATTAATAAGAAAAATTTGAATATGAGAATGAAAGAATTTATGTACTTGTACATGGTCAATACGCAAATGCTCACGCGTTTTGAAATCAATATAGCAAAAAGAATATAAAATTGGTTACGATACACTTACAGCTTTTCAAAGTATCCCACGCCGAAAGATCTTTCATTGTGTAGTTGTTGCTGTTGAATATAGATATATAATCGAATTCCCAAAAATAACTAGAGCATCTGTGAGTATTGATAATGTACTCATGATTACACTGTAATATTAAATACGAATTAGATTAAAGATATAAAAAAAATAAACGAAACTGATATCAAATTGCCTTGCTGTTGGTGTTTTAGAAAACGGAGTAAAATACTCAAACACAAACAAGGGAATTCAATGCAGTTAATTAACTTCAAATTTTAACACTACGATATGTTAATTCGGGAAATAAAGTGAACTATAGGCACTAATTTCCGACACTTCCATGGCTGCGACTGAAAATTGCAGACACCAATACATGGCTATAAGTTTGCCATATATGAAACTCCTGAATGTGAGTCATGATCCTGATGACTCGGATGATTTTCATCAAAAAAACGTTTTAAATCCTTTGGTGGAATTATTTCCTGTACATCTGTGGTTTTTTATTGCTGTACGGGTATAAATATTTTCTTCAGTTTGATTTCCCTTATTGGCTCTTGTCTTGCACTTGTGCTTTTGCTTGTGCATTTGCTTCTCCTCCACGTGTTTGTCGAAAGGTTTAAAGGTTAACTAACCTTTAAGTGTCGAAGGTCATTCGCATGTACATAATTATTCAAAGACTTCTGCTACCGATCATACTGGATAAGCTAATATAAAAAATCCTGATTACACATATATATTTTCACTGATTGAAATTTATTTACCACGAAATAATTCTCTACCAAGCTAAGGTAGGTTGAAATTCTGGGTGCACGATCTCCTTAAATCAGGTCAAATGGAACTATTAAGTTAAGACTGCGTCTGACACGCTGTGATCTTACTTTGTGGCGGCTAAGTAGCTCTGCCTTTGCAGTTTAACAAAATTTTACCAGCGTTAAAGCTGTAGAATAAAAATGATTTAGAATGTACTATGCAATAATGGAAGCATTATTGCCGGAAAAACTTACGCCAAAGTAAATTAAAGTTCACACACGAATCTTTGGGGTTAGGATGCACTCCCCTTTTAAGTAACTGACGAAGAACTTAATAAGTCCGAACACTTTGACTTCACGTGGAGGAAAGAAAGAATTATTTTTCCAAAACCACGTTGACGCCAATTTTCTTAATTATCTTTTCTCTTTAAACTTCTACACGGCTGCATGCACAAAAAAAATCGATAGCGTATATTGATCTAATTTGAGCAGAGTTGCCAGATCGTTAATGATACTCATCAGCTGGACAATTTACTTAGATACTCCCCACACTACACATTTTTAACGATTTTTCCTTTTTTGAAATAATCTTGTTCATTACAACCACTGTTTAATTCGTAGTTTATTAAACGTCATGAATTACACAGAAATGTGAAATCCTGAAATACTACAAATATAAATACAACTACGGTCGAATATCTTTTGCATGGAATGTTCCTAACAGTTTCCCTGTCAAATCTTCCAACACATAATAGGAATTTCCTTGTTTTTCTCGCACGCGGGCTTTCAAAAATGATGGACAAAGTTTAGCATTAATGCCTTTACTAAAATTACTTTGAACAAAATTTCTTCGAAACACTTCCTGTCCTATTTTGAAATTGATGGTTCTAGTTCTCAAATTATATTGTGCTGCTTGTTGATCATAGGCAACCTTTAAGTTGTATCTTAACTTGGATCTTAGAAGCTGAAGTTGATCATCTCGACCTAAGTTTGCAACTGGTTCTTCTAACAAACTTAAATTTTTAAGAAGTTGGTATTGACTGGCATGAGTGATCATATCTAAGCCATATACAGCATGGTATGGAGATACTTTTAAACTTTGATGATATCCGTTTCGCAACGCACAACTAATCGTTTGGATATGAAGATCCCATTCGCTCTGATCGGATATTATATATGTACGTACAGCTGAAACAATAGAACGGTTAACTCGTTCTGATGCGTTTGATTGCGGTGAATAAATTGCCGTGTAAATATGATGGACTCCAAAGGTAGCTAACCAAGCATTAAATTCATTGGACTTAAATTGTACTCCGTTATCGCTTATGAGTACTTCTGGAACACCATATGCTAAAAATATTTGATCTTGTAAGAAATCAATAATGGGTTTAGTTTTAAAGTTACGCATTAGACAAAGCCAATGATATTTGGTCATATGATCAAAAACAATTAATAACCCTATGTTCCCTTTCTTACTTCTTGGATAAGGTCCTAAAAGATCTACGTATAGGCGTTGGAAAGGCCTCTGTGACTCTGCTTGTTTACCCATTGGTGGTTTTAATGTATTATTTGGTGATTTATTGCATTTACATTGCTCGCAATTTCGAACATAATTTCGAACTTCACTCACCATACCTGGCCAATACAAATATCTACGAATTAAGTCAAGAGTTTTTCCCATGCCGCCATGTGCTGAAATAGCCGGATCATGCGCATGTTTTATAACTTCTGCCCTCATTCGTTTAGGTACCCATAATTTCCACTTATTTTGCCTAGACTCATCGGAAATATCGTTATGTTTTGTTCTGATATACACGAATTCATTTACGACTTTCACATCTGGGTAAGATTGAGCGTTTTCTCCTATTTTGGATTTCAACTCTTCATAATCTTCGTCTTGAAAACATTTCGATGATAAATCAATCCCTGGTCCAAATGTCTCTATCTGAGCTTCAATCGAAGCAACCTCTTCTGGTACAACATATTCTCGCCCTTTTCTATGACTGATATCAAATCTATACCCTTGTAATTGCATTGCCCATCTGGCTAAACGACCTTTGAGATTACTTTGTTTCATCAACCATGATAAACTTGCATGATCGGTAACAACCTCAAAATCTTGCAATTCTAAATAACATCGGAAACGTTCTATGCCCCATACAACCGCTAAACACTCCCGTTCAGTGACACTGTAGTTTCTTTGTGCTGCGTTGAGTTTTTTGGACATGTACGCTACGGGTTTTTCTTCTAATAAATCATTTAATTGGGTAAGTACAGCTCCTACTCCATAATCGCTTGCGTCGCAGTGAAGAAAGAATTTTTTATTAAAATCGGGGTTTTGCAGACCAGGTGCAGACGTCAACAAACTTTTCAGTTGGTCAAAAGCTTCTTGCGCTGTGACTGTCCATTGAAATTTTGTTTTGCTTCCTAATAAATCCGTTATGGGGGTTGTAATTTCAGAAAAATTTGGAATGAATCGGCGATACCATCCTGCCAAACCTAAGAATCCTCGTGTTTGCTTTAACGACTTTGGTGTTGGCCACTGCAAAATTGATTCGATTTTACTCGGGTCTGTAGATATGCCTCCGCGACCTATTATATACCCTAAGTATTTAACTTCTGTGACACAAAACTGGCTTTTCTTCACATTCAAGGTTAGATTGGCTTTGCGAAATCGTTCTGCCAATCTTATCAACACTTTAATATGAGAATCGAAATCTGCTGAAACGATACATAAATCATCTAGATAACCAAAACAACAGTACTTTAAATCAGCTGGGATAACTTCATCCATTAACCTGGAGGAGCATTACACAAGCCAAATGGCATTACTCGAAACTGGTATAAGGGTCGCCCTGGAATTGTAAACGCGGTTGTGCATTTGGATTCCTCTGACAATTCAATCTGCCAAAATGCATCTTTTAAATCAAGTTTCGTAATAATTTCGGCCCGTGGAAGTCTTGCAAAGATTCCCTCAATACTTGGTAATGGATATGCATCTTTCTTGGTACACGTATTTAGTTTTCTAGCATCTAGACATAATCTTACTTTATCCGGTTTTACTACTAATCTCATGGGAGAACTCCATGCACTTTTAGAAGGTTCAATCACCCCTAACTGTAGCATTCGGTCTACCTCAGTATACATCAGTTTTTCCACTGCTGGCGATACTGGATAAAATCTTTGTTTAATTGGTGTAGCGTTTCCAACTTCTATATGATGGTTTAACAACTGAGTTCGTCCTAGTCCTTGATTTTCAAATGATGGAAATAGAGAAACAATGGCATTTAGTTGCTGCTATTGACTATCCGATAAAGGGTAATTATTAATGTTTCCGCTATTGCTATCTACATATTGCGACTCGCTTTCTAACTCTGAAATAAGTCCTGGTGCTAAACTGAAAGTTTTCCAAAAATCTATGCCTAATATCAATCTTTTATTCATGGATGGTATTATGAATAACTTTATCGGCTTCGATTTATTTTCGTAAGTAATATCTAAAGTGATAAAGCCGATTACCGGATGATCTCTTCCATCTGCTGTCTTGACTTTGGAAGAAATTGAGTGAAATTGGGGGTATCTAGACCATGATTCTGCTGCTAAAGTCGAACCCACACAACTAATGTTCGCGCCTGTATCTAACAAACCTTTCTCCCGAAAGTTTAAAAATGACACTTCCGCATACAATCTTCCATCCTGGTAAGTATTCACTACTGACGCTACTAACAAACGTTTAGTCTGCCTGACGTTCTTCCAAAAAGTTCGAATGCGCCTTGTAGACCTTTTTGGCTGGGTCCGTTTAACACTGGAACTACTACCAAAAATTCTTTTACGCACATTTATATAATTTAATAGACGTTCATGATAAGGTTTAACTAATGAGATTCCTGGAGAAGAATCATCATCAGAAGAATTAATGTCTGAGAATGGCAATTGCACAGATCTTTCTGAGCTAGCCGGTAAATCTGATAAAATTGACTTTATTGTTTCTTCGGGGCCATCCAACGGTTGACAGATGGTCCCTTCGTTAAGTTTTCCGTTTTTCTTGCAATGCAATTTGAACACTTGGGCTTATAAACATTCTTAGCCCCACATCCGTAACAAAAGACTTTGGGTGGTTCTTCACACATGTCCCAACCATGTCCCGTTTTGTCACAATTCCAACACCGATAAATCTTTACTGGCGCTTCAACAGCTTCTACGTTTAAGTCTACGCTTTCCTCACATTTCGTTTCGTCTAACGCTGCGACGTTACGTTTAAAAAACTGAGAATTAATCTGAATTTTATTCATGCGCTTGGTTGATACATCGCTGAGTAAATACTCTCTCATCTGCACTAATTTACGCAAGTGAGCTAGTGAAAGGATAGGCACATACAAGAGTTCGTGACGAATGTCTGGTAGCAAGTTTCGCGTAAGAATCTGAACAAGTTGATATTCCTCCAGGTTTGTAGACATACGTGATACCTGAGCTATTACATCATCATAGAAACTCTCAAAGGATTCTCCGACTTTTTGTTTACGACTTCGAATATCCTCCATCATGTCGCTATCATTTCGGTAATCTTTATACTGATACTTTATGGCTATACAAAACTCTGACCACTCTATAGTCGCTGACTGTTTTCGAAATCTCCAGTACCATTCTTTAGCTTTTCCAACTAACAAAATGTGCAAGTTTTTACAAAGTGCTTCGAAATCATGGCCTAAACAATCTTCCGTAAGTGTTTTAATACGATACAAAAACTCCTCGACCGTGATTCCTTTTGACGATCCGTCAAATTTAACATTCCAACTATGAATGAGCTGCGTAATTTTATCTGGGTTGTGATTCGTTCTAGCCTGCCTTTCTATAATAGGTGAGTTTATAATTTCATTCTGGTTTCCTGCATGAGCAGAAGTAGTTTGATCTGGGCCGTGTAAACCGAGATTTGAAATCCTACTTTCAATCATTGCCTCGATACGATTACTGATTCTTTCGTAATCAATATCATTTACAGTTTGAGCCGTTCTTGGCCATGTTTCTAAGCTTCTACGAGGTCTCGAATAACCATTACCATGGGGTCTTCCTCGTGGTCGCCTTGCGGTTGTGGGTCGCTCTTCTACGGATACAAGTTCATCCGCTGCCGTAGCTTGAGTAGCTTGATTGCACCCACCGATATATCTACGAGAACGTGTGCATGGACCCTTCGGTACCGTTCCGGTAGTATTCACTTCTAAGTCTGTAGGACGTACTGACTCCATCTCTTCAAATGGTACACTTTACACTTCAAAATCAGAGATACTTATTGACGCTCTACATACTTGACATTCATTAAACTGATCAATCCATTCGGAGATACAGGTTTTATGAAATAAATGATGACATGAAGTTTTTATCACCACTTCCTGCGTAACCCATAATACCTTTCTACAAATCGAGCATAAAGCATCCGATATCTCACAAGCTTAGTTCTCTGCACTTCTTGTGACAGGCATCATTAATTACTATATAACCTAAATAAATGTTTTAAATAACAATATTAGCATAAAAGTTGTTCCCTTAACATAAAAAAACCTGAGTCTATTCACTTTTTACTTTTATATGGGTCCTACCCTCTTTACAAATCCTAGATAGTTGAAAGAAAAACAAAGAAAGAAAGAATAGCATACATGTGGATTACAAATGAGTTACATTAATGTTTCTATCAAGGTCAGGATTTCGGCAACGCCAAAACACCAGCATTTCCTCGAACTTCGCAAGAATGCATGTTCTACTCAAATATAATATTCCGCTCATGTGATAGAAATTTGCTGAAACTATTATGTTAATTTTGGACCTCATAGACTTTCGCGAAGTAAAGCCTTCCACTTTAATCAACCGTCAGTACTAAATCTGCCAAAACAACCTAACATATTGCTAATGAACACCATTCCTTAATTTAGTGGTCGTTATTGTAGACTGGCTACAAGCGAATTCCAATCTAAATATATGAAATCGTATTCCATTAGAATTAGAAAAATTTGTATTTTCTCCAGTTCATTCCAATCAAACCAGTGGTCGTTATTGTAGACTGCCTACAAGCGATTTCCAATCTAGATTCTTAGTCTGAACCAGAGAATTACATTCTAGAAGAAAAAAATAGAGAGAATTTACCCATGATACCAGTGGTCGTTATTGTAGAATCACTACAAGCGAATTCCATCCTGATTTCTTAGATAAACGAGAAAAGAAGTTAATAAGGAAAAATATCTATACTAGGCCTTCCATTCTTACAATTTTCAAATATGTTCTGAATCGGTGACAAGCCAAAACCTTTCGAACCTTCGATAGATGCAAAACATACTCAAAACTGTAAGTACTAATAGTATAAATTCCTTCGAATGATCGAAACTTCGAACTTATGACATTTAGTACCCCACTTTTAGTGTAAGGACCTTTTTCAGCCCCACGTTGGGTAAGGACCTTTTTCAGCCCCACGTTGTGTAAGGACCTTTTTCAGCCCCACGTTGTGTAAGGACCTTTTTCAGCCCCACGTTGGGTAAGGACCTTTTTCAGCCCCACGTTGTGTAAGGACCTTTTTCGGCCCCACGTTGGGCGCCATTTTATGTGATGTACAAAATGCTAGTACCGTAATGATGAGCGTTCGTATGGGTGCGCGTTCTATTACCGAGGCTTATACCTTGTACGAGCGAATGGTGTGAGTTGTTTTCTATTATAAGAAAGATGTTAAATACGCAATAGATAGATCAATGGGATTCAGATTCCAGCTAGCAAAAACAGCCTGTGGGGGGGTTCGGAATAACCTATAGATGCGAGAAGTTTCACCATATCTTGTCATGACACAAGTTTTCATACGTACCAACACACAAAACATAATTTATTATGAATCCCTTGCCTGGATATAGAATTGGGAGGGGATTAGTAATAAGCTCGGACCACATAATTTTGCAGGCGCTTAGATGACGATTGCGCACCGCGTCTGTACCCACCCTACCATGAGCCTAATTGCGAAAAATATTGTAGACTCCCAAAAGGTTGTAGACTCAGTTATTCTACATTAAAGGAACTAAAGCAACACTTAAAAATTCATAATGCAATTCTTATTTATTTACAAACTTCAAAGTAGTATGCATGGTTATCAAAATTTTCCGTTTTGAAACGGTTCTAACACGGAACTAATTTCAACAAGTGATTTTGAATATATTCTAAATGATTGGTTTTATGTGATTATTATCATGATTGTAAGAATTAATAAGAAAAATTTGAATATGAGAATGAAAGAATTTATGTACTTGTACATGGTCAATACGCAAATGCTCACGCGTTTTGAAATCAATATAGCAAAAAGAATATAAAATTGGTTACGATACACTTACAGCTTTTCAAAGTATCCCACGCCGAAAGATCTTTCATTGTGTAGTTGTTGCTGTTGAATATAGATATATAATCGAATTCCCAAAAATAACTAGAGCATCTGTGAGTATTGATAATGTACTCATGATTACACTGTAATATTAAATACGAATTAGATTAAAGATATAAAAAAAATAAACGAAACTGATATCAAATTGCCTTGCTGTTGGTGTTTTAGAAAACGGAGTAAAATACTCAAACACAAACAAGGGAATTCAATGCAGTTAATTAACTTCAAATTTTAACACTACGATATGTTAATTCGGGAAATAAAGTGAACTATAGGCACTAATTTCCGACACTTCCATGGCTGCGACTGAAAATTGCAGACACCAATACATGGCTATAAGTTTGCCATATATGAAACTCCTGAATGTGAGTCATGATCCTGATGACTCGGATGATTTTCATCAAAAAAACGTTTTAAATCCTTTGGTGGAATTATTTCCTGTACATCTGTGGTTTTTTATTGCTGTACGGGTATAAATATTTTCTTCAGTTTGATTTCCCTTATTGGCTCTTGTCTTGCACTTGTGCTTTTGCTTGTGCATTTGCTTCTCCTCCACGTGTTTGTCGAAAGGTTTAAAGGTTAACTAACCTTTAAGTGTCGAAGGTCATTCGCATGTACATAATTATTCAAAGACTTCTGCTACCGATCATACTGGATAAGCTAATATAAAAAATCCTGATTACAAATATATATTTTCACTGATTGAAATTTATTTACCACGAAATAATTCTCTACCAAGCTAAGGTAGGTTGAAATTCTGGGTGCACGATCTCCTTAAATCAGGTCAAATGGAACTATTAAGTTAAGACTGCGTCTGACACGCTGTGATCTTACTTTGTGGCGGCTAAGTAGCTCTGCCTTTGCAGTTTAACAAAATTTTACCAGCGTTAAAGCTGTAGAATAAAAATGATTTAGAATGTACTATGCAATAATGGAAGCATTATTGCCGGAAAAACTTACGCCAAAGTAAATTAAAGTTCACACACGAATCTTTGGGGTTAGGATGCACTCCCCTTTTAAGTAACTGACGAAGAACTTAATAAGTCCGAACACTTTGACTTCACGTGGAGGAAAGAAAGAATTATTTTTCCAAAACCACGTTGACGCCAATTTTCTTAATTATCTTTTCTCTTTAAACTTCTACACGGCTGCATGCACAAAAAAAATCGATAGCGTATATTGATCTAATTTGAGCAGAGTTGCCAGATCGTTAATGATACTCATCAGCTGGACAATTTACTTAGATACTCCCCACACTACACATTTTTAACGATTTTTCCTTTTTTGAAATAATCTTGTTCATTACACAACTTGGATCGTCATTATCTTGTTTTAGCCCAACGGTGTGTAAATCCAGGGGGGGAGGAGTTAACACACCACCAAATGCGACGATCACCTAGTTGGCGCCAGAATTGGTGTTTACCAGAAAAAGCGTAACGGACTTTTTCTTTCAAGAATCAAATGTTGCTACATTCTCAAATTATTGGGAAGTATACATGTCGACGATCACTTAGTTGGCGCCAGAATTGGTGTTCACCAGGAAAAAGCGTAACGGACTTTTTCTTTCAGGAATCAAATGTTGCTACATTCTCAAATTATTGCGAACTATACATGTTGATAAGCAACAGCAATAAATAGTCTGAGACGCGATACGAGCAGTTCAGTTGGTGATTAGCCCTTGAGTAAAGACATACTCTAAATAAAAAACACTCTTAAACTTTAAACAAATGTGTTTTAATTAAAGAAAAGTACAAGAACAAATTTCTTCTGCCACTCCCCGGAAGATAGCTCGCTTGCTGTTTGCTTTTGTGAAAACTTAGAAAAATGTATGTAATTATATTATAAAGGGTTTTCCAACAAGAGGTGTTATTTTGATATTCAAAGAAAAATGGAATTTTTTGAGATAATTGATCTGATGTTTATTTCATTATAAAGAGGAAGGTATGCCGTTAATAATGGAAAACAATATCAGCCAAATGGCCACCACGACCACGCTTACAGGACCGTATCCTTTTCATGAAATTTTCCATAACCAAATCGCAAAGTGGCTGCCCTATGTTCTCGATAGCCTCACGAATTCCATCTTTGAGGTCTTGAATCGACGCTGGGCTGTTGGCGTAGACTTTATCTTTCACGTGGCCCCAAAGGAAGAAGTCGCAAGGTGTTAAATCACAAGATCTCGGTGGCCAATTGTGATCACCTTTTCGAGAGATAACACGGTCCGGAAACTTTTCCCGTAAAAGATCAATGGTTTCGTTGCTTGTGTGGCACGTAGCGC
The DNA here is from genome assembly GCA_035045865.1 of Drosophila austrosaltans. Taxonomy (NCBI): domain Eukaryota; kingdom Metazoa; phylum Arthropoda; class Insecta; order Diptera; family Drosophilidae; genus Drosophila; species Drosophila austrosaltans. The sequence goes on from JAWNOQ010000089.1 coordinate 494,188, forward strand.
CGTCTTGTTGAAAGTATGGATGATGGACGCGCACGGGTTTTATTCTTCACATCATTAACTTGTCCCAACAGCTCGAATTTTTTCACTAATTTCTGTATTGCGGTCCGACAAGGTGCTTCACGACGACCCAAAAATGTTTTAGTTTTACGAACCGTCTCTGCCAAAATTTCACCATTTTTATAGTGAATTTTAATAATTTCAATGCGTTGTTGAAGCGTATATCGTTCCATTTTTGTCAATGGCGTAGTTTCTACTTGTCAAATGTCAAAAAATTACAGTTTCAAAAGTGACTTCTAACGAAATAGCGGGCTATTCAAAATAACACCTCTTCTTGGAAAACCCTTTACTTGCGTAGCTCATGAGTGAGTGAGCCAAAATGAATGGCTCACTGAACTGAGCCACTGAGCTTGTTCATTCAATATGGCTCAGTTTGGCTCACTAGTGCAGTTTGGTTCACTAGCTCAGTTTGGCTCAGTAGTTCAGTTTGGCACACTAGCTCATTTTGGCACACTAGTTCTTATGGTTCGCTCAACTGGCGATCGCAAAATGAACTTATAAGCTGTCTACAAGTGAGCCAGTGAGCCATATGAGTGAGTTGGCTCACTTCGAAAAAAAGAACGAATGAGCCAGTTCACCTCAATGAGCTGCTTTTACCCAAGTATAAATTATTTACATATATATCATATTATAGCCGACAAAACCTAATTTTGGACAATACAAAAAAATATTTTTTAATTACAATATTTTTTAATAAAAAAATATCAAAGAAGCTAACTTCGGATCTGCCGAAGTTTGTATACCCTTGCAGCAAAATAATTGGTATAAAGTTTAACAAAATGAAAAAAAAAAGAAGAAAAAACGCATCAAAAAATTTTCGCTTCTTCACCGAGCATTGCATTGAACCATCAAACACCGAGCCCATCGTGCCACCGATCTCTACATACTACGCCACCGTCCTTACTTAGCTGACGTAAGCTAATTCGACATATATGCAAACCCATTGCATCTCGCTCTTTCAATTTCGTTCTGTGTAAGAACACAACTAAAATATTTCTGTCTCTCACACACCGCGTGGTGGTTGAATTTTTGCATATGTATGTGTGTACATTTAATTTCTATCAAATATGATTATTGATTTGTAACTTTAATAATTATCCGATCTTGTTCAAACTTGGTGTAGGGTGTATGGGTAAAAATTGAATTTAGATGCAACAACAAAAAACAATAATTTTATATATTTCTTATTTGGTGCCGCGCGGATTCGAACTCGGGTCTTTTGTGTTTGTACGGCAGATTTCTTGGAATTTGCTTTTATTTCTTTGCTGCCAAAGAAAATTGCTTATTTTACTCGAGGTACCTCCACGTTTTAGTTAATAGCTCCGGTGATAATTATCCGATCCGACTAATTTTTAAACTCTACCTACACAAAGGATTGAGGAAGTTAACTTTTCATGTTTCAACTATGTAGCTTAAAATTTTACTATCTAAAAGTTGATAGAAACAGACAGACGGACAGACGGACGGACGGACAGACGGACATGTCTCAATCGACTCGGCTATTGATGCTGATCAAGAATATATATACTTTATGGGGTCGGAAACGTATATTTCTATGCGTTACAAACATCTGACCAATTTTATAATACCCTCTGCAAGGGTATAATTAAAAAAATTAAAACTAACTTTAAGATGCGCCTCTACTCTTGCTTTACTTTGCACAGCTGCGTCTTATATACATTTGCTATATACTAACATATGTATGTACGCGCTATCAAGCATGCAAAGGCGCATGTAAAGTAGGTAAAAATAACAAAACTCAAAGTTTTGTTGTTTTGTACGCATAGACTTTGCTTTAGTGTTTTTGATCCCTTTTACTTGCATTCGCGCTCTCGCGTACACATTAGTGTTGTTGTTTGTGTGGTGCTTGCTCTAGCGTCTTTACATTGCCCGCGATCGCGACCGTTACTCTTGCGATTGTACCCGTCTTTGTTGTTGTGTGTTTACTAACTCTCTTAACTTCTGTCTCTTCAGTTTTTTTCTTGTGCATATTAACCTTTAACACTTGTGTTATTTCGTGGTGCGTATAGCCCTTTTATTTTATTATATTACTCATTTTAAATTGCCTCTCTTTATAAACTTTTTGATTTATTTATTTATTTATTTGTTGTTATTTTAATTTTTTTAATTAAACTTGCAATGGTTGTCTGCTCTTCAAAAAAGTGCCCCCATCCCCAAAAAATCCAAGATGATTATCTTTTGTGCTGGCTGTGCAATAACATTATACATGTTAAATGCGCTGGTTACACAGCCAGAATAAGGGATAGTATTGGAAACGGCGGGGGCCTAAAGTGAAGTTGTGAAGGAGACTATCCCTCAGGATTTCTCTCCCGATCCGCCGGCATCTCTGCTTCTTCCGGCTCCGGCATCGTTGATTGTCCCATTAACTCCAAATGGTCAGCAACTGATATCGTTTAGGAGTCCAGCAGTGACTGCAGTTGCGGAGACGATTGACATTTCCCCTGGTAATAGTGCCCCGCAAGCTGACTCGATATCGGTTGTAGTTTCCGATGTGTCCGGACGAATATCCTCTCCCAGGGATATTCCAAATAAAATGTTAACAAGAAGAGCTCTCAAAGCGTCATCTGCCTCAGCAGTTCTAGCGCAAAATGCTGTTGCTGCGGTTGCGACTGGTGCATTGAGATCTCTTGTAGCCATTCCACCAAAAAAGCAAATCTTTGTTTCGCGGCTCGACCCCAATACTACATCAGATGATGTCATAGCCCATATCCGGGCAAAAGTCGTGGCGCCAAAAGTTTAGGTTTTCATACACCCGTGACATCTCGTCATTTAAAATCAGCGTCCCACCAAATGTCTTTGACCAAATTTGTCACAAAGATTTTTGGCCGGAACATTTGGTTATAAAGGAGTATACGGCTAAGAAAAAGAGAAATCGGCCTCCGATTCGTCTGCCTAACACAACTAATCCTTCCATACCCTCTGGCTCGTCAGTAGCTGGCGGGTCAAAAAACTAATTTCGTCCCTTATTCTGGCCTATCAGAATGTTAGAGGACTAAAATCTAAACTTTCTAAGCTTTTTGTAGATAGTCTATCTTTTGACTTTCATATCTTGGTCTTTACAGAAACGTGGTTAAAGCCAGACATTTCTGATGCCTCTGTTTTTCCCACAATTTTTTCAACCTATAGATGCGATCGAATCTCCAAAAATGGTGGTGGAGTTTTGATTGCCGTAAATTCATCTCTTCCTTCAGAAACAGTTCTGCCACCTGCCGTTCTTGACATTGAATTTGTTAGTGTCAAAATTTGTTTGAAATCATATTCTGTATTTCTAACTTGCTCGTATATTCCACCGAGTTCTGACATGACGGTATATGCTAGCCATTTAGAAGCTATTCGCTTTGTCTCTTCTTCTTTCGGATGCAGACATATTTATCGTTCTGGGAGATTTTAATCTACCTGACGTTTCGTGGCTTCCATCAGGTGAGTCTTCCTTGTTGATGCCCTTCTCCTCACATTGCTTTGTTGACGGTCTCCTTGAGTTATCCCTAACCTGTGCGTAACAAAAATGAGAGATCACTAGATCTTATATTTATGTTAGATTCTTCTAACTGTACTGTTTCGAGGATTGATCCCTTAGTCGTCCCCGAAGACACTTTCCATCCAACTTTGGACTTGACTATTGATCTACCTATTCGGTTATCAAATGCTGGTACCAGTTCGACGTCTCGTACCCGTTGCTTTCGTAAAACTAACTTTTTCAAGCTCAATGAGCTAATTCTTGCCACAGACTGGTCTTATCTGTACTCCTGTAATGATAAGAATGCTGCCCTTGTTTTTTCTATAATACTATGTTTTCACATTTTGATGCTTGTGTTCCACGTGTGACCCATGTATTGTCTAACAAGTCGCCAAGGTTTACACGTGAGTTAACTAATTTGATGAATGTGAAGTCTAGATATTATAGAAAGTTCAAAAAATCGGGTCGACCGTCTGATTTCTCTCTTTATGCTGTTGCTCCATCGAATTTTTCAGTGCTTAATACACTATGCTATAAGGATTACATTAGGCGTTGTAAACTTCAGTTCTCCCGTGATCCTAAGCAATTTTATAACTTTGCTAACGCCAAACGTAAGGTAGCAGTGCACCCGTCCCATTTATGTTTTGAAAATAATAAAGCAAACGATGATCAGGCCATTGCCGATATGTTTGCTGATTTTTTCAAAACGACCTATTCCTCCGAGGTTAATCGAGCTAACTTTTCATATCCCTATCAGTTGAAAAGGTTTAATTGCGTCTTTAATCCTGTGATCGATGAAGATTCGGTTCTCAGCGTGCTTACTTTAGTGAAGCCCGTGTACTCACCAGGACCTGATGGGATACCTGGTTGTGTACTCAGGTTTCGCGCTGAGACTTTGATTTCCCCAATTCTTAAGTTATTTACTTTGTCCGTTGAAACTTCCTCTTTCCCAACCATTTGGAAGGAATTTTTTATTATTCCTTTGCATAAAAAGGGTAATAAATCCGTAGCTTCAAACTATAGGGGTATTTCCAAATTGTCTGCTATTCCGAAGGCATTTGAGAAAATTATAACTTCTCAACTGCAACATTTCTGTAGTTCTATTCTTTCATCTTCTCAACATGGGTTTATGAAACGTAGATCTACTACCACTAACCTTTTAGAGTTTACTTCTTTAGCGATCGAAGAATTCAGGAATGCATTGCAAACTGATGTCACAACTGATGTCAAACCGTACACCTAAAGTTTTATTTAAAACTTATCTTTCGAAGACCATCAATGTGACCTCGGGGTTGCCACAAGGTAGCCATCTAGGGCTCTTCATTAATGACCTTCCGTCAGTTGTAACTCACTCTCTCGTGCTTATGTACGCTGATGATGTTAAACTTTGTATTAGTTTTAAAGACTTAAGCTCTCCACGTCTGCTTCAAGTCGATCTTAATAACTTTCAAACTTGGTGTGAAATTAACTTATTAAAACTCAATGTTTCGAAATGTAACGTCATGTCATTTCATAGATCCTCTTTCCAATTAGTGGTGTATTATCTTAATAGTACCCCACTTGAACGTTTGAACGAGATTATTGATTTGGGTGTACTCATGTACCACAAATTAAATTTTACTCGTCATATTAATATCACTGTCAATAAAGCCATGAGTGTTCTTGGTATTGTTAAGCGATGGTCGAAAGAATTTGACGATCCTTACACAACCAAAACTCATTTTATATCACTGGTCCGCCCCATTTTGGAGTATGGATCATGTGTTTGGTCTCCACAATATGGATCACACCAAGTAAAAATTGAATCTGAATCAAAAACAGTTTTTAATTTTTGCTCTTCGTGGTTTAAACTGGGATCGTAATGTTAACTTGCCTTCCTATTCTAAAAGACTTCTTTTAATTAACCTTCCCTCCTTACTTAATCGTAGAGTAATGCTTGGTACTTTGTTTATCCACAAGCTTTTGAATGGACAAATAGACTGTCCTAATTTACTTAATCAGGTCAATCTATCTGTTCCTTGTAGACTAACCCGTAAGTATGTCCCTTAATCTTTAACACGCTGTACTTCCAACTATTCTTTGCATGAACCTTTTCGAGTTCTCTGTTCCGACTACAACCGCCTTTATTCTGTAATCGGATCAGAGTTCTCTCTATCTATTCTAAAAACGACTATTTTAAGTTATCTATCTAGTAGTTAGTCTTAATTATTATTTTGGTTGTCGTCCGTTGTCCACGCGACTTCGTTTTTGCATGCTGTCTGATAGGGTTCGCGCGTAACAGGCTTTGTCCTGGTGTCGCTTGGACTACTTGAACGTACTGCGCATTGTACGCGTCAACGTCCAGAAGAAATAAGCCTTTACTTTTTTAAATAACTCAGAAAAAAATGCTTTTTCCGCAACACGTGGTTAAAGAGGTTAGAACAATTTTTCACACTTTTCACCTGTTTTCTATCACTATGCCAATTTTATTTTTACTTTTTAATGATTTTCTTTTTAGTTCTTTTTTTTATTATTTTTGTTAAACATGGGTCTTGCTGCTGTTATAAAATTTCGTTTTCAACTGCTTTTGGGTTGTGGATTAGATGGGCCGTCGCACAGTGGGGCCTTTTCTCATTTCGCTTATCGAAAATCATATCTTCTAAAGTAGTGAAGCGATTTTCAAAATTTAAGAAGCATTTGATAGCTAATTGTTCAAGCTACAAATGGCAAATAATCTTCAACATTATCTTTTATATCTAATAAACTTATCATTTCGGAACTATAATTGCTTTCTTCTATGTTTTTCCGTGTTCGTACTTGTCTTATTGAGGCAATAAGTGGATCCGATGAGGCTGCCAGCATGTTGAAAAGGTCTTCATTTTGTCTAATCCGAGATATATTGAATGTATTAGTATTTCTAAACTTTTTGTAGTCCTTGTTCTTACATTCCTGTGCTTCTTCAGATAGCTCTCCAATTGGTAAGCACTGATACTCGATTAAATCCTTTCCATGAGCCAAAATCCTATGTACTGTGGGGGTTAGTTTCTTGTGAGGGCACAATTCATTCAAAAGTTGAGCTGTTTTCGATGCATATTCGGCAAATTTAGTACCATTTATCATTTCCTTGCAGTTTAGAACATTAAGGATAACAGCCAACCTTTTAATGATCTCATGATTAACACCTGTTATCAATGATGTTATGTGATCATTTTCGAAAAATTTCCTCGCAGTATTTCCATCATTCGTATTCCCGTATCCGTACTATGGGCAGTCAACTTTTAATCCAAGTTTGCGGGAGAACTCAGCTTGTATAATTTCCTTTCTGCTTTGCATATCCTCTCGAGTTGTATTCTCGGTTTTTGCTTCTCCTGGCCGAGGAATTGTGTAGGCTAACTTCAAAATAAATTCCATGCAATTTATCCTGCAATGCAACGGAGAAATTCCATATTCATAGCAGTTTTCCTCATCCGTTGAACTGTCTGAATTGTGAAAGTCTTTTTGAGTTTTTTTGCATATGGGGCATCTTAAAGTCGAGGTGGTGTTTGTAATATCCTTTAACACTTTTCCATCAATCATTGTGAGGAAAAAATCAAACTTAACCGTTATCGTCCTTCCACTCTTGGTTTGAATAACAGTTGGTTCCAGATGGGTAATTTGATTTTTTATGTCGCTGACAGTTGATTTGATTAATTCCGATGTTTCCTTTGCATATTTAAAGAAAATAGGCCGACAATAGTGAATCGAAGATGGTCGAACATTTCTCCAATGTTCAGAAGTTTCACTTCTGAGACGTAAAGGAACTACAGAAGCCATAAACATATTTTCATCAGAAATTGTTTCGTCATCGGTTTTTATGACTTGTTTGTAGGCGCTTTGTCCAGATGATCCATCGCACCCCCATTTATTCAGTAGAGTTAGATTTATAGAAAGTAGCTCCACTTGTGCTTCCGGCAAACTTTCAATTAGACGCTTCGCAGTGTGACCCATCAAGTCCTGCAGTTCTACTTCTGCAGATATCTCTGTGATTATTTTATTTGCACCCTTTTTGGCAAATGCAATTTTTTTATATCCCGGAAGAACGTCGACGTTGTGCCTTAACAAGGAGCTCCGTTAGATTTCATATTTATCCTTGCTTAATCCCAAGTCCATAAACAGGGAAAACGCTTCTAGGTTACTGTACTTAGTGACGAGTAAGTTGGGTGGCGTGGGAATACTTTCCTTAATCCTGGTCAACCGCAATGGACTGGCAGTCAGAACAGCTTTTGTTATTGACGATTTTGTCCTTTCCTGTTCCCTTGAATATTTCAAAGATAGCGCTTGTGACAGATTCTCTGTTGTAATGCTTTCTGCAACATTCCCGAGCTTACGTTTCCTTGTAACAGATGAACACTCTTCAATATTCTTAGGTGGCCTTCCTCTTCCTTGGCTAGTAGATGGGTAGGGTAAACTTCTTCCCCTCTTGAATCCTCTATTGAATCCTCTTTTGAATCCAATGATGTAGACTGCTCAAGCCAGTTTTCGTAGATCCCAATAAATTTAGAGTTTTTTCTTTGAGACTCCACTCCATTTTCGTTTCACGTTAATGTAGGTGTTTTTAAGTTTCGTCACAATCTCCTTGCTAACGTCTTCGGGTGCAAGGCCCATCACTTTAAGCAATTCTGATACAAATTCATTTTGATTTTTAACGGCCCGAAAAACTTCAAAAATCTTAGAATTCTTCAAATCCATTTTTCCGCTTTAAATTATAATTGAACTATATTCAAAAATACTATTCAACAAAAAAGGTGTTTCCTCTTATGAAGTCAAGAACAAACTGTCGCGAACAAGTGCAATAGTTTGCAAATTATACCATTTTTTCTTAAATCATTAGGTAAAAAACATTTATATATACCATTTTTTCTTAAATCATTAGGTAAAAAAACATTTTTGCATCATTGCAAACTATTGCACTTGTTTGTAATAACCTTTTTTGATTAATTAGGTAACAACAAAATTGGTTTCCAAATTGAAACAGGTAATCGGGGAAATCCAAAAAATTAACAAACAATGTAGGTAGACCCGATTTTCTATGACCTAAAATATTATTTACCTATTTTCTAAGACCTTCTAAACATGTAAACATCGTCAGGTAGTATTTCGGACGCGATTGACAACGCTGCTGACAAATTTGCATGCCCTCTTCTTCCTCCTTGTACCTGAAACGCGTTTTTAACGCGAGGTTGCATTAGTTTTTTGAACTTTTGACAAATTTGCGCAAAAAAGCGCAAGACTACACTATATAGGTCTGATATCACGTGTATATAATTATATCGTGAATCTCCGTGAATCTCTGTTGTTTTTCCTTCACTAAAGTTTAAAAAATGCGAAAATTTAGTGTATTTTTGAAACGTCTCCAATTTACTGAGTATTTCAAAATAGATTAATTTTTTTACAACAAATAACTAAAAAATGATCTACTTTTCGAATAAAGTAAAAATATTCAAGATCAGTTGTTTAATTCGGCCAATATATAGTTTCAAAGTTGCAAGTTTTTTTTAAAATTCTAAATTTTTTTCTTACATGAAAAATGTCTCCACTTTGAGACGATGTAGCACCCACAACTCTTATCGGATTTCAATAATATTTTGGATCCATAACATTTGAAGTATTATCTATCGATTTCATTTTTCATTTTTGCCAAACGCGATGGTGAAAAAAATGATTTTCGGTCAGCTATTCGGGCAGAGGCCCCACTGTGCGTCGTAGACAAAACTTCTCTTCTATCCTGCCAGATAAGTTCCACAAAGAGAACTGGGGATTTGGGCGCTTTAAGCGCCATAACATTATGAGCACTGCAATGATTTGCTGTCAAGAAATAATATGACTTAATCATTGAGCTCAAAATGCCAGGAAAAAAAAAATGCACACATACCTTTTTGCATATATCAAATTTATATTTAGGGCCAGACGTGAAGAGTTAGTTGAAATGTCCGATCATTCAATTTAATAAAACCACATAGTCTTTGGACTAAATTTAATTGACTTTAACTAACCCAATTGCGGGTTAGATTTATTTCACGTGTTTGTATTTTTATTTTTTTATTTTAAACGGGAGACATGGTGCAATCCTATATTTTTAATGTCTTCTGATGTATGGCGAGAAGGCCGACTAAGGTTAGGCATGGTCTTATATACCCAGCGGAGGACAAAAGCTCTCTCTTTTGATTAGAGGAAGTGGGCTGGGATCAACGTCATCAAGACCTGAATAGGGCTTCCGAGGAGAAGAAATAATAACCCGATCTTCATTTGTTGAATTCACAATCTGAACTGACTTTTATTTCTTAAAATATTTGTTAGGAAAGGTCTTAGATTCTAAAGGTCACATATTTGGTGGTGGAATTTTAATTCTAAATGCATGCATTAATTCCGGAAACCCGGATGTGCAGGTGTTAGATCTATTTATATTCCAAGCCTGCGTTGATCGTTAAATGCCTAGCTGAATGCATCGGCTAAAACATAACTATATTCACGTCACGTACGCTAGGCAGGATTCGAATTATACTTTAATTTATTTATTCTTTTAATTGTGTATATTTTATGTCGTTTTAACAATTACCATGTTTAATCTTAAACAAGACCCTTGTACTCAATGCAACGCCCTCTATGACCATAAAGCTATTATATAAGTTAACGCCCCTTATTACCTTAGTAGGCTATTACTAAAATATTAGCCCAGAAAGCACACCACGGAATCCTGTATAATTGTTCACACAATTTTCTCACATAATTCCCAACTGGTTTTGGCTAAACATTGCTGACATCCCCTATGGGGGAAGCTAGAATCAATTCATTCGAATGCCAAACCAAAACAAAGTCTAACCGACTAAAGTACAATTGTCAACTATCTGAAAAACATAGTCATAAATTAAAAAAAAAAAAAAACTGTTGTAAAACACTCAACACCCGAACCCGACGTTAACTGGCGCCCGAGCAGGGACCCTCACCATACACCGTGAGGCATTTCCACAAGTTTGAAGAAAACAAAAAAAGCTAAGTAAAAGAAAAAAGTAAAAAAAAAAACTTTTAAAAAAAATAAACTAAAAACAAACAAACAAAAAAAACAAGCTGGAAAAAGACGTAATTTATCGACAAGAGTGCATTTGGAGTATATAGGAGACATAAAACAATAAATTAAACCAATATAATACTTATTAAAAGAAAATTATAAAAAAATAGAAATTTTTTTCAATTACATAACGAGGACAAACCATCGAGCCTACGTGTTCGTTGGAATGAAGTCGAGATAAAACATTAAAAAATTACTGTGGCGATAGCATTGCGTCTTCGCGCGGCATTTATCACACAAAATAAATTAATATAAGAAAGTGATTGGCTAAATAAAGTCCCATATGGTCCAGTGGTAAGGATATCCGGCTCTCACCCGGAAGGCTCGGGTTCAATTCCCGATATGGAAAAATAAAATATACACGGCGGCATCTCTCTAAGGAGACGGATTGCGAGTGCAAAACTGAATAACAAATACGTGTGAAGAACTTCGTACCTTAGTAGGTAATGCCAAAAAGGAATCATGCGAACCTTCCCGATTAACGAAATAAAAATGTAGTTTTTAAGATACCATAGTTTAAGAAATAAAGCAAAAGAAAGTCAATTCACTAAAAGTAAAATTAAATAAACAAACTATCCAATGCTTCATTTTTGCACAATGCCGTCGAACAAGTTTACACATTTGAAGGCAAAATTCAAAAGCAAAAAGTTCTAAAAGAGCTGCCGACTACACATTAAAAATAGAAAAATTGAGCTCAAATATAATCTCAACTAATAAAAACCTCTTTATATAACATTTTATACTCATCAGGAGGGAACATCGCACCTTGAAGGATAATCGCATCAACCACAGCGGAATAAAGGGATAAAGATAATATAAAAAGAATACTAAGTAAATTGTGGTGAGTGAAGCGTAGGAACGGTTGTGGTCATAAATTTATTGACTATATTTCCAGTTTTTCCTAAAAGAAAAAAAAGAGAAATGGCAGAAATAATGTCAACTTTGGCTGTTTTAAAGGAAACCATGGTGAGGGTACAAACGCAATTAGGAGAAATAAGGGATGACTTAAAGAAACAAAACGAAAGAATCACTAAACTAGAAAATGACCACGATAGACCGTATCTAGCTCTAGAGCAACAACGACCACTTGCACGACCTAGGACTGAGCATGATTTAAAAGAGATTACCATTTTGCCAGATTGTGTGAAGGAATTGCAAGTTTTTGTTGGCGATTCAGAAAAGTATGTTTCTTCGTTGAATAGAGTTGAATCTGTTTTAAGGAAATACGAAATAGTTAGGGAAAAACCTCTATTCCGTTCTATTATTTTGTATATTAGGCAGAAAATACGGGGGAGTGCTGGTACAGCACTGTGTTCATATAATGTTGCGGACGATGATTGGTCGGAGACTAAAAGAATACTTACCCTCCATTATGCTGATAAGAGAGATATACGCACGCTAGAATATCAACTAAGTAGAATGACTCAGGGAATTAACTCTGTGGGTGAATTTTATAATCAGGTTAACCAACATTTTTCCATAATCGGTTGCTTAAAAAATGGAAAATACTCTGTAGAAGTAACCAACGCCCTGATTGAACACCACCGAGACATGGCATTAGACGTGTTTATAAGGTCTAAACGGAGAAATGTCTCAATCTCTAGCAATTAGAAAGCCTCGTAACTTGCCTGAGGCATATGCTATGTGTCTTGATTTAGAAAATATGTCAACCAGAAACCATCAGTTGCAGAATGGTTATCCAGGTGGTTATATTCCCGCGAGTGGCTCCCGGGGAAAGTTTGTTAGCGCATATTCTTCCACGAGACTATTTCCAAATGGCCAATCCTTCATCCCTTGACAAAACGCTCCTAGTTATCAGAACACCATAAGATACACAGCTCCAAGGCCAGCCATCAAAATGGAAAATAGATCTGGTCAATTACGTCAGAATTATTCTAGTAACCATAATAATGGTTCATCTGGTATAAAACGCGAAAGTAGTTCAACCAATCCTTTTAGTAAAATACAACGCTTACACCATAGAAGTCGAGAGGGATGCCTCAGAAGTTGACTTTCAGGATAAGACAAATGACACGTTTTACGAAGACATTCACGTTGTTTAGGACCAGGATGTTCCTGGCGAAAATGAGGAACACGAAAAACAAGAAAATTTTATAAAGGGTGCTGCTCTAGCGTACCATACCTAGTTTACACCACGTGTGAAGGAAAAAAGTTAGAATTTCTAGTTGATACGGGGCGAATAAAAATGTCATTAATTCTAAAATGGCGCAAGGTAGTAAATTAATTAAGAATCCATTTAAGGTCCAGTCTGTCGCAGGGGTAGTTAAGGTTACTCACTGCATTACGGGACCCTTTTTTCACTCATTAGGTAACCACACACCTTTCACATTTTTTGTTCTCCCAGGACTAGAAACGTTTGATGGCATCATAGGGGATGATACATTGAAAACATTAAAAGCAGTTATTGACAGGGAGAAGAATTTTTTAAAGATAACTCCAGGAGTACAGATACCTTTACTTGCAAAACCATCACGTTGCATTAACCCACTTCTTGTTGGTGTTCACCCATTACCTACTAAACAGGTCCTCGATTCTTTGATTAAAGAGTACTCAGATTTGTTCAAACCACTTTCCCCAAGCGAATACGTAAAAACACAGATTCAAGCTGAAGTAAGAACTATCACACAGGAGCCAATTTATATTAAATATTACTCATATCCTTTTTACATGCGTGAAGAAATAGAGAAACAAGTTAAAGAACTCTTACAAAATGGTATCATTCAAACGTCTAATAGCCTATACAATTCACCAGTTTGGATAGTACCAAAAAAATCAAAACCAAATGGTGAAAAACAATATCGCATGGTGATTGACTTTAAGCGGCTGTTACAATTTCAGATACTTATCCGATACCCGACATTACGTCTACATTAGCAAGTTTGAGAAACGCGAAATTCTTTACGACTCTAGATTTGACATCTGGATTTCATCAAATACGAATGAAAGAAGAAGATAGATAGAAAACAGCATTTTCTGCATTAAATGGAAAATATGAGTTCCTCAGACTTCCGTTTGGGCTGAAAAACGCTCCTGAAATCTTCCAAAGAATGATCGACGATGTGCTTAGGGATCAAGATTTGTTATGTCTATATCGATGACATAATAGTCTTTAGCCAGGATTATGATACTCACTGGATTAACCTTAGAGCCGTCTTTAAAAAACTTAAAGAAGAAACTTTTACTGATCACCAGCCTCTCACCTTTGCTCTAGGTAATAGAAATTTTAACGCAAAACTCAAACGTTGGAAAGCTGGAATTGAAGAATACAATTGCATTTTGATATATAAACCAGGAAAATCTAATGTAGTCGCAGATGCTCTTTCGCGGATACCCACGCAGGCAAATCACTTGACTTCGGCAACATCCGTAGATGACCACGACGACAATGAGTCAATAAGAACAATTCATAGTGCGTTGGAGAATGCTTCACAACTTATTCCTCATGTTGAAGCTCCTATCAACGTTTTTAGGGACCAATTAATCTTCGATCCAAACCGAAATACTTATTTGACCGAAACTCCCCACAACGGCATTTAATACCCCTAACAGGAATTATTTTAGTACAGTCACTCAGCAAACACTTAAAACCAGCAGTGTTAAATAATGTAAAAATACCTGAATCAGATTTGCAAAATTTTCAAAATTGTTGTCTTGAATTTTTTTCTCTTTATAAAATTCGAATAGCGCAAAGATTGGTTACTGCTTTATTCGACGCGGAGGCGAAATGTAGTATTGTAGACAAGGAACATTCCAGGGCTCATAGAAATGTAAGAGAAAGAAAGTCACAAATATTGGATAAATTTTATTTTCCCAAAATGTCGAATTGATCAAGGAAAAAATTCACATATGCCAAATTTGTAAGCTTCATAAGTATGATAGGCACCCTAATAAACCACATTTACAACATTTACATTTACATTTGATTTATTCATGCTAGAAAAACAAAAATTTCTAAGCTGTATCGACAAATTTTCGAAATTCGCTAAATTATTTCCTATTGATTCTAAGTCAGCAATCAGTTTGCGAGAAAAATTGGCAGAAATCTTGCATTACTTCACTGCACCTAAACTTATAGTCTCCGATAACGAAAGGGGTTTCTTGTGTCCCACCATACTTAATTTTCTTAAATCGTTGGAGATACATCTTTACCACACACCTACACACCTAATGGTCAGGTAGAAAGATTCCACTCTACATTCCTGGAAATCTATAGGTGTTTAAAAACACAGCACCCAGAATTAAAATTGATAGAGTTAGTTTTTATAGCAGTCGATAGATACAATAACTCTATTCATTCGGTAACAAAACGGAAACCGGTAGACATTTTTATACCCTGTACCCATAGGGTAAAAGGGTATATTAAAGTCGCTAAAATGTATGTAACAGGCAGAAGGAAGCGTTTCCGACCCCATAAAGTATATATATTCTTGATCAGCATCACCAGCCGAGTCGATTGAGACATGTCCGTCTGTCCGTCTGTCCGTCCGTCTGTCCGTCCGTCTGTCCGTATGAACACCTAGATCTCGGAGACTATAATAGCTAGAGCTATCAAATTTGGTGTGAACATCCGTCTAGTGTCTACACAGGTCAAGTTTGTTTCAAATTTTAGCCACGCCCACTTCCGCCCCCGCAATTTAAGAAAAACGATAACTAGGGCTGCTTTCAAGATATCGTATTCTTACTTGGTACACTTAATTATATACCCAAACTGGCCCAGCTGAGCAAATTTTGTTAAAATCGGACTATAAACATCGGAGATATGCCTATATCCGTTTTGTACTGAAATGCCAAGGCGGCAAGCTGCATGTAAAAGAGAACTTTGTTTTGAATTGATTGCGATTTTGAGGTTGTTCGATCATTTGTCTAGTGACTACGCAGATCAAGAAAGTTTAAAATTTTGGCCTCGCCCACTTCCGCCCCCGCAATTCAGAAAAACCTAATTATTAGAGCAGTTTTTGAGGAATCACATTCTTATTTGGCACACCTAATAATGTGGCTAATATGCATCATCTGACCAATTTTAGTCGAAATCGGACAATGAATATCGGAGAAATACGAATGTGCATTTTGAACTGAATTGCCAAGGCGACACTAGCTGGAAAGAGTGAGCGAGATAGCATGCGTTCGCTGTTGCGGCATGTTAAAGAAATTTTTTTATGAAATTAATCGCTATTTCGAGGGTGTTTGACTTTATTTAATATAATAACTAGTAGGTACAGGGTATACTCAATGACGGCAGGGACGACTTGCTTGCTTCATTTGAATAAGACAACAAATTATTTAATTTTTCTTCACTTTTGTCATTTTGCACATATACTTATTTCATTACCTTGTTAATGAAATATTTTAAGATTCCAAAAGATAATGTAAAAAAATTCTACATTTTTTTAACAACACATTTATATTTAATAAGTTTAAAAAATGAATTTATTTTATTATACCCTGTACCCATAGGGTAAAAGGGTATATTAAAGTCGCTAAAATGTATGTAACAGGCAGAAATATACATTTCTGACCCCATAAAGTATATATATTATACTGTATTAAAGATATCGTATTCTTACTTGGCACACCTAATAATACACCAAAACTGGACCAGCTGACCAAATTTTGTCGAAATCGGACAATAAACATCGGAGATATGGCTATATCCGTTTTGTACTGAAATGCCAAGGCGGCATTGGCAGATAAGAGCGAGATAACATGCGCTCGCTGTAGCTGCATATGTAAAGGAAAATTTTGTATGAAATTGATAGCTACTTCGAAGGTTTTATTGTTAATGTTGGTACAGGGTATACTCAACGTCGGCAGAGACGACTTGCTTGCTTCATTTTAAACAGAACTTAGCGGATAAATTATAAAGAACTCACTGATTTTAAAAGGCAAACAGAAGAGGACATTAGGGGACTGATCGAACATCGCCAGAAAGTGGTTCTTAAGAGAGAAAATAAAAAGCGTTCAGAATCTGAAAAGTATGTAGAGGGAAACTCAGTGTATGTAGCCAATAAACAGATTAAGACCAAGGAGAAAAAAATGTTTAATCTAGAAGAAGTGAAAAATGACAGAACCGTTACAGTACGAGATCTGGGAAAATTTTTCACAAATCTCACTTGAGAAGTTAAAATGATGGAAATCTAAGTATGTCGTTTTTTTGAACACTAAGTTGCATTGAAAACACATTCGATTAATAAGCGCTTCACAATCTTCAAATTCTATTATTAAGTTAAAAGAATTAAATTAACAAAAAGAAAAAAGAGATCTCTTCCGAAGACAGTTTTCCGTATGGTCTGGACTTGCAACACTCAATATGGTTTTCCTACATACATGGAGAAGTGCCACGATCCACAACTGCTGAAGGAGGATGCTTGCATGCCAGGTCTTTTGAAGGAAGGAAGTACACAACACAGTTTCTTATCGGACGCCAGGCAAATCGAAAAGCAATTGGATGATGGAATGGTCTTCGTCACTAGCTTCAATAGAGGGACCGCATTCTCACTGAGGACTGGAATTGAGAGGAGTATAGCGGCAAGTCTGTGCTCTTTAAGATGTCTTGATTGATTCATCAATTAACTGGTCGTCGGTGGGACAATTACAACAGCCGGTGTTAATAATCTGGTGGACCGTCTGAAAAATTTTACTAAAGGGCTTTCACAACTTCAAGATTTTGGACCTTTACAAGTTGCAACAATCCAATAATCTGCGGGACGCAGATCTTGAAGGAGAGAGGAGTTAACGCCCCTTATTACCTTAGTAGGCTATTACTAAAATATTATTATTTATTAAAATAATTCACGTATTCACCGAGAATCGAACCACCAAACATCGAGCGACATCGTGCGACCGATCTCTACATACTACGCCACCGTGGTTACTTAACCTACTCAAGCTAGTTCGACATATATAGCAAACGCATGGCATCTCGCTCTTTTAATTTCGTTCTGTGCAAGAACACAACGCAAATATTTCTGTCTCTCTCACACACCGCGTGGTGAAGAATTTTTGCATATTTATGTGTGTGCGTGAGCATTAAAATAAATTGACTTTCCATCAAATTATATTAACTTTAATAATTATCCGATCTTGTTCAAACTTGGTGTAGGGTGTATGGGTAAAAATTAAATTTAAATGCAACAACAAAAAAACAAAAATTTTAAATATTTCTTATTTGGTGTCGCGCGGATTCGATCGCGGGTCTTTTGAGTTTGTACAGCAGATGTCTTGGAAATTTTTTGTTGCTGGAGAAAATTGATTATATTGACAATATGTTTTATTAATTTGTAGCCGTTATAATTATCCGATTAGAGTCAAACTTGGTGGGTAGTGTTTTGATACAAATTGGATTTATATTCCAAAAGAAAAAATAATTTTTTTCAATTTGAACCCTATTATTCCGATATTGGATATATCATATAGTAATCCGATCCGACCGATTTTCATACTTTGTCTACCTACACCTTGAAAAAAGCTAACTACCAAGTTTCAAGTACGTAGCTTAAAATTTAAGTTCGAAAAAATGCGAAAAAAACAGACAAACGGACAGACGGACATGTCTCAATCGACTCGGCTGTTGATGCTGATCAAGAATATATATACTTTATGGTGTTCTCTTTCCTGTCTCTTTCTACAGCTTCACACCCACTGGTGTACTCTTTACTGTCTCTTTCAACACCCTCTGGTGTTCTCTTTACTATCTCTTTCAACAGCTTCTCCTCCTTTTTTATACCCTTGCAGAGGGTATTATAAAATTGGTCAGATGTTTGTAACGCATAGAAATATACATTTCCGACCCCATAAAGTATATGTATATATTCTTGATCAGCATCAACAGCCGAGTCGATTGAGACATGTCCGTCTGTCCGTCTGTCCGTCCGTCCGTCTGTCCGTCTGTCTGTTTAGCCATACGTTTTCGAGCTTAATTTTTAAATTATATGGTTGAAACATGAAAAGTTAAGTTCCTTAATCGATGATCCATTATCACCGGAGCTATTAACTAAAACGTGAAGGTACCTCGAGTAAAATAAGCAATTTTCGTTGGCAGCAAAGAAACAAAAACAAATTCTAAGATATCACGCACACACATACATATGCAAAAATTCGTCACCACGCGGTGTGTGAGAGAGACAGAAACATTTGCGTTGTGTTGTTGCACAAAACGAAATTTAAAGAGCGAGATGCCATGCGTTTGCTATATATGTACTATATGTCGAACTAGCTTAAGTGAGGATGGTGACGTAGTACCTAAAGATCGGTCGCAAGTAATACCAATTACTTTAAAATTTTTGTTTTTAAATTAAATAATAAAACAATGAAACTGCAAGGGTATACAAACTTCGGCAAAGCCGAAGTTAATTTCTTTGATATTTTTTTTTAATATTTGTGTAGATTTTGTATGTTTAGATTTTTGTGTAATTTTGTATGTTTTTTGTTAATTTTTTTTTTTTAATTTAATTTAAGCATTTTCATTGCCACCTTCCAACTCAGTTGGTACTTGGCCATCGGGCAATTTTCTTAAATCATCATGCGCATACTTATATTTTCTATTATTCGTTAACGACTTCAGCATATACCTATTTCCTTCTAAAAGTTCGATTATTTTAAAAGGCCCTCTAAATTTGGGA
This sequence comes from Drosophila austrosaltans, assembly GCA_035045865.1. NCBI lineage: Eukaryota > Metazoa > Arthropoda > Insecta > Diptera > Drosophilidae > Drosophila > Drosophila austrosaltans. Next base: position 513,446 of record JAWNOQ010000089.1, read on the forward strand.
CTTAATTTCGTTTGATTTCTCTTTTCGTCCCTTAATAACATAAAATCTCCCACCTTATGCTCCACCAACTTTGCCTTGTCTTTATCAAATTGAACTTTATTATATGTTGCTGCAGCAGAGATATTTTGCACTGCTTGCGCTCTGATTTCTGTTAAATCAACCTCTTCCGCTGTGTCACATGGAGGAATCAATCCTAATGGACGAGCCACCTTTCCAATAAATAGCTCTAAAGGACTTGCCTTTGTCTCTCTATTTATCGTACAATTCAAAGCCAACTTAATCTCTCCCAATGCATCTTGCCAAGCCCGGTTTGTAGTGCGCTTGTTGTATGAAAAAAAATAAATAAATCTGAGTTAAGCAAGCAGTGCACAAATATTTTTAAAGCAGTTGATTACACCCTAGAAGTGGGCAATAGTTATTTTACTAGGCGTTAGGTTCGTCTCAATAGATGTCGCTAAGTCGATATGTTCAATCCTCCTTTTGGTGACATTCCTTTTCTCTTCCTTTTTTAAGCCTGTCAGACTCAATTCTAAAACCAAGAACGGCCAACATCCTCTTCCGGTTTGGAATACACGTTCTATCACTTCTCAGAGTAAAATCAGAGCAGACGTTTCTGCTCCGTTCCAAAAAGGAACACAAGTGAAAAAAGTCCAAGTCCAAGTCCAAATAATTTTAAACTGGAAAATCATTCGAATGTTATATCATTCAGTCAAACTTTTAATTACAAAGTGTATCATTAATACTCGCAATAAAGACGTCTGTTTAAAAAGAAAAGAAATCAACAAAAATTATTGTAGGAGCAACACACATGTAAGTGTTAACAAAAAAGAAAAAAATATTTTCCAAAACCGTATTTTTCGTTGGCTGAAATACACAACCTTCTCCCTTTTGTCTCTTTAAAGCCATACCCAATTCTTTTTACATCTTTGACGTCATTATTGATCGTTGCACACGCAAGTAAAAGAAAATAACGAAAAAGTTCTTTTACTTGTGTGGGCCCATTGGGTCCCATTAAATTTACAAGCTGCGATTGCATGTAAGCTGAGCTTCGCCCACATACTATAGAAGAGCTTTCGTCAGTGTTATCATTACCCAGCGACGGCGACGGTAAAAGAGAATTTGTCTGACGATCGAGACAATGTAATTCGTTAAAGAAAATGGAAAATTAAAAGTGGAAAAACCCCGGAAAAGTGATCTCAGCAGGCTTCATACTCCATAAATAACCTCTTAGTAGATAGGAACGGTATGTTCTGGACCAGAAAGTGACGTCACAGTGGTTGATAAGGGGTGTGATGACGTCATGCAGCGGAAGTGGTTAGTGATAAGGCTGTCGTGAACGTGGATGAGGAGCGTGGAGCGGAAGTGGATAGTGATAACGATGTCGTGAACGTGAACGAGGAGCGTGGGGCGTGGGGCGTCTGGCGAAATTCGTCATAATGCTAAGCAAAGTTGAAGGTCAAGATTGTTGCGAAATTCTTATCTGGACTTGTTGCGGTGGTAGGCGAATGTTGTTGTGCTAGCGTGGGAAAAAAATTATGTGTGTGATAAGAAGCAAGAGGGCACGCGCTCCTGTATGTGGGAAAAAAATTATATGAGCTTAGAGTTGTGATAAGAGAGCAAAAAGCTTAAATTAAATTTACATATAAAATGAGCGAAAGTGAATTAAAATAATTTAATTGTCAAGTACGATTTTCTGTGAATAGTAGAAAAAAGAAAGTTCAATAATTGAAAAATGGAGCGTTATTGTGATGTATGTAATATTAATGTGAACATAGCTAAATGGAGCTATCATTTAAGGACAAATGTGCATAGAATGAATGCGTGTGAGACTTTAGATTCATGTGTGAAGAAAATTTCTAGTGGTTTTCGAAACCGCATTACAAAATATCGCTATTAGAGCAATAATAGTGGAAAAGAGCTGCAATTGCCTGAAGACTTTCTTGCAGAAGCGGGAGCTTCTTTGCTACCAATATTGACGAGATGGTTAAGCATTAATACAGCATGCAAGGTAAATCTCGAACTCTTCGGGGAGTAAATGAAGATAAAGGATGATGAGATGACTGTAATGGTTAAGTCTCATCAGACTCCCATGAAGGTGTTAACGGTTGAATGTGATCTGGAAGAAATATATGTAAGCCAGACTGCAATAATAAGCACTAAAATGGATGAATTTCAAGAGCGTAACAGTGGCTGCACCTTAATAAAAATACTTTATGTAGAAATGAATCTCAATAAGTATGAACCACTAAAAGCTTCGAACTATGTTAAACTTCCGAAACCGATTGCTATGAAAAAAGCAGTAGTGAATGTTCAAAACAATGATGATTTTTGTTTCAAGTGGGCTTTAATATCAGCGATGAAGCCTGTAGAATATCATCGAAATAGAACATCTTCATATAAAATAGCTGATATATCTGGAATCTGGAATTCCCCCTTAAACTGAAAGACATTTAGAAATTTGAGGAGCAGAATGAAATAAGCATAAACGTTTTCGGCTATGATGAGGAGATGAAAAGTATAATTGGTCCTCTACACATAACTTCCAAGAGGCAGAACAAACATGTTAATCTGCTGCTTCTCGAGGGTGAACATAACTCACATTATACTTGGATTAGAAATTTATCGAGGTATGTCTTTTGGATTTTAACATCGATGAAAACCAATAATAATAATCTCTATACACATATTGAATAGACTTGTGCGCAAACAGCTGACAGCAAGTACATCAAAGCTCCACTTTTGCGAGTTGTGTCTCAACTATTCGAGGAATCTTAGCACTCATTCTGAGGACTGCAGCAAAATAATATCCATACTGCCAGATGAAAAACGCAAATATCTACAGGTTTCGAACGTCAACAATAAAATGCAAGTACCGTTTGCTATATTTGCAGACTTTAAATGTATATTGAAGTCTGTTAATCAAAACGTTAGTGATAATGTAGTTAATATTCAAGAACATATTCCTATAGCATTTGGTTATTATATTAAATGTAGCTACAACCCCAATTTAAATAAATTTTCATCATATACAGATGAAAATGCAAGCGAATATTTTGTTAAATCAATCATAGAGGATGTAACTATGTCATATACCCATCTCTATGCAAATCAAAAAAAGACACTAAATATGTCTGTAGATGATGAAATTTTATTTATGAATGCAGTTAATTGTCATATATGTAAAAAGGCTTTACTAAATGATAGAGTTAGAGATCATTGTCATTTTAGTGGTACATTTAGAGGAGCAGCACACAATGCTTGTAATGTTAACTATAAGATTCCAACATTTATTCCAATTTACTTCCACAATTTTCTAAAGTTCCAGGAGATATAAAAGTTATACCTCTTAATAAGGAGGTATACATTTCCGTATCAAAATTCATAAATGTTGGAGAGAACATCATAGAATTGAGATTTTTAGACTCATTTCGTTTCTTGCCTGCAAGTTTAGACACCCTCAGCACAAATTTAGAGAAAAAGAGGTATGAAAGTAACTTCAAGTTTTTTCCCCGATGATGCTGGTGATATTGACGATGATGGCTGCAGTCGGCTAGACCTAATGCGTAGGAAAGGAGTATTTCCGTATGAGTACTTGGATTCAATTTCTCGCTTGCACGATAGTACATTGCCATCTAAAGATTAATTTTTCAACAAACTTTCGAAAAGCGAATGTTCTGCTGAAAACTATCAGCACGCGCAAAAAGCTTGGAATATTTTTCAGTGTCAGTCCCTTAAGGTCTACATGGAACTCTATTTAAAAACTGATGTTCTGCTGTTGGCAGATGTTTTTGAAAATTTTCGTTCTATATGCAGCAAAATTTACTCTCTTGATCCTGCACATTATTACACAACACCGGGGTTATCTTGGGATGCAATGTTAAAATCAACTGGCATACAACTAGAATTATTTACAGATATAGATATGCAGAGATTTATTCAAAATGGTATTCGTGGTGGGCTAGTACAATGGCGCAAAGATATTCCAAAGCAAATCATAAATATATGAAGAATTATAATGAGACAGAGCCATCACAGTTTTTATTATATTTAGATGCGAATAATTTGTATGGTTGGGCTATGTCACAATATCTCCCATATAAAGACTTTTGCTGGATGAATGATTTGGAGGTTAGTGAGTTCAATGTTTTTAATATCCCAGCAGATTCTGATTATGGATATATTCTTGAAGTCACTTTAGAATATCCAACTTCTTTACATGACTCTCATAACGATTTACCGTTCTGTCCAAGCAAATCTTCAGCAGTGTATTCAAAATGGTCTTGTTTAAAAAAAAAATACATCGAATTTTAAAATTTAAGCAAGCCTTGGCTTAAGAAATATATTGATATTAACACTCAACACAGAACAAATACGAAAACTAGTTTTGAAAAAGATTTTTTTAAACTATTAAATAATGCGGTATTTGGCAAGACCATGGAGAATGTTGAAAAAAGAAAAAGTATTAAGATAGTAACTTCATGGGAGACAGTCCGTTGCAATAAGTTAGGGGCTAGAGCATTAATATCAAAAGCCAATTTTGAAAGTTCAGCTAAGTTTGCTGAGGATATGTACGCAATTCAAATGCAGCGGTTATTGAATGTATATAATAAACCTATATATTTGGGGTTTTGTGTGCTGGATTTATCAAAGTTTCAAATGTACGATTTTCACTATAGCTATATGTTTCCTAAATTTAAAGAAGCGTTAAGCCTAAATTATATGGATACTGACTCTTTTATCTACACCATTAGAAGAAACGATGTATACGCTGATATTCGCAATGATGTTGAAATGAGATTTGATACATCTGAATATTCAGAAGATTTAGCAAACAAATATCAAATACAGAGGTGTAATAAAAAAGTTTTGGGTATGATGAAGGATGAAAATACCGGAAAAAATGACAGAGTTTATTGGACTACGACCCAAAATGTGCTCTCTTCGTCTTGAAGATGGGGGTTGCGTTAAAAAAGCAAAGGGTGTTAAAAACGCAGTGTTAAAAAACGTAAGCTTAGAATTTTGCTGATTACTTATAAGAAACGATAATATACATACATACGCTTGGGGGCATTATAAAATTTCAAACTTATAATAATAATAATAAACCTCAAAAAACGTTAATAAAGAAGATTTGGATATAGATCGTTTCCGATATGGCCAATTGCGTACATTACTAACTGAAAATTATCCAGACCTGAAATTACATCCACAAGTTGAGAGCAAATAACAAAAATAGCATTAAGTTCTCAAGATGATTAGAGGTTTATAAGAAACGATAATAAACCACAAAAAAAATGTTGTTTGTTTTTTCTTACTTTTTGCTGTTGATAAGCGGAGGGAGCTGGAGAGGAAACAGCTAACAATTTTTTTTGTTTTTTCTCATTATTTTCAGCTGATGATAAGTTTTTGCTGTTAAATTAGTTTAAGTAAAGCTTTGTAACGGAGGAAGTCGGTGAAAATATTGAAAACCATCGAAGACTCAAACTTTTTTTATTTCGCAATATGAGTCATAATAACAATAAAAATTTAGCTATTCAAGTGAATGTGGTCAGCTCATCAACAGGTGTTGTACAATCAGCAATTGCAGAAAGCGATGTTGATGCTAATGATGACGTAGCAGAAACAATGAGCGAGGATGAGTTAGAGCTTCTACTAGCACAACAAAGAAATGAATCAATTCGGATGGTCGAAAGATCGATGCTTGAGGCCGAAGAAGATGCTCAACAACCATGTGATGATATTGAGTTACCATTTTTAATAAGAATCATAACGAAAACTAAATAAAACATTTTTTTAATTGAATTTTCTAAAATATGCTGTTGTTGTTTTATTATATATGTATTTATAATTTTCATGTAAAGAAAAAAATTTTTTTACTTCACATATCAAATAAGTTAATCAAATTCCATGTCATATGTTTGAATGTAGTCGTTTACATTTATTATTTTTACTTGGCTTTCATACTTCCACTTCACCGTTAGACAAAATTCGTTCAGCTTGACATTCACGGCATTCATAGCAACTAATTTTCAGCTTTCTTAAATAATATTTACTATCATATGTACATCTAATAGTTAAATCAAAGTCATCATAGTGAAGTTGAAAGTGACGATAAAACGCATGTGGAGATGTAGTTGTTGGTGCTTCTGTTGTTGTTATTGGTGTTGTTGGTGCGTCTGTTGTTTTGATTGTTGTTGTTGTTGATGTTGTTGTTAGGGGAGGTGGTGGTTGAAATTCTGTTACATCATCGTTCAAAAATGATAGCAACTTGTCACTTTCACCCTGCTTGTGATCTCGAAGTCCACCTAATGATACCAACTTTTCACTGTGACCCTGCAAGTGATGTCAAAGTTCATCAACCAATCCGCTATGTCCGTTGTTTGGAATTTCTTCACTCAACTTTTCACTTTGCTTTAAAAATTGAATAGTAAGTGATATTTCTACGCTATCATTATTTGGAAGATTAAGATAAAATTCCAAATCTTTCACACTTGAGTCCGAACTTATTTGTATTGGCAATGGGATTGCAAAATAGCCTTGAATAGCTAAAATTGCACAAAGGAACAGAATATTTATTTTTTGCATTTTAGCGAAGTAAGATCCAAACGTTTTGGATTCTGAAAAATGATTGACTAGCTTGCATATCATATACAAGTATTTAAGGGTACGTCTTACCAATATCATACAATTTCATATCATACATCAACTTCACTTCACTGAAGCAAGTCGTGTTTTTTGCCGCTCCACTTAAATCCGAAAATTATTGTGCTGTTGACCGCTTATAATTAAATTATTGTGCCTAAACATACATTAAATTTTTCGGTGTTTCAAACAACATCATTAACATTCAATTGAAGTTAAAGTTTTAACTGCAACAAAAATCTAAATTGCAAAATAATTTTAGACTTTTTCCTGTGTGTCTGCAGTCGCTCGCTTTTTGTGCCTCTCTTCTCAACTAAAAAGAGTGTGATTGCGTACTCTTCGCCTATTAACACGCTGATCATCTGACTACCCAGATTAGCAATTACAGTTATTTACTTGCACTTGCTCTCTGATTACTGCTGAGCCGAAAAAATTTCTTATCATCTGCTTTGAACTTTTATTCGGCTACAGTGCACACTGCCTAGTGCGAATACTTGTAATATGCTTGCCTGCTGCATCTCAACGTGTGACAGAAGACAACTTATAGCCGACGATCTCTATGTCTCGTGCTGGCTATGTGATAATTATGCACATATTAAATGTGCAGGTCTCACTGGACGTGTCCGAGACACAATTCGAAAAAGGATTGGGCTGAATTGGACTTGCGATAGTTGCCGCACTGTTGAATTGGAGATGAGAGCATTCATGCATCAAACGCGGGATGGTTTTAAGAGTCTTCACTCTGACTTAAGCTGCGTGAAGCGTGAAGAAGTTCAACGATCTAGAGTCTAACTTCCTCTCACTGAAAGTTTTAAGTGAGTCGCCAAAGAGAAAGAAATCTAATCATCTGACTGTAGACGTTTCTTCATTGCCTGCCACTCCTAATACGGAAACAACAACACCTGTTTTTGTGACGCCTCTTAATGTTGATATGCCGTTGGAATTAAACCGTGGCACTAATATTGTGGAAAGTGATGCTGCCAAAATGCTTGTTGACGGAGACGAGAGTATTGGTGCCGCGGCATTAGCTGCGAATAGAATTTTAGTTACTGCTCCAAGTGATGGAACTGAAGCCATCGAAAATGGTTCTGCTGCTACTACTGCTCCAATGGCTACAGCTGAAATTGCTATCCCAATAATTAACTTAAGCACTAATGCTGTGGTAACGCCTACTACTTCTACTGCAACTTTTACTACAGACGTTGCCGCTTCTACCGGTGTGCGTCGTTCTTGCAGTCTTAAAGCAATTGCGCCAAAGAAGCATATTTTTGTTTCCCGCCTGCATGTAAATACTGCTGAAGATGACCTTATTGCTTTCATACATAAAGAATTTCCGGCCTCGGATATCATAGTCAGAAAATTTAAGTTTAGTAAGGCTAGAGATATATCCTCGTTTAAGATTTCTGTTCCTATCACACTTTTTAATACTATTGTGTCCCCATCTGCCCATTGGCCTGAGCATACTGTTGTTCATGAGTTCACAGTATCTAACAACCGTCCTGCTAGATCTGTTGTCTCTCTACCTACTTCAACTATATCAAAAAACTAAATTTACTAACTCCTGAAATTAATATTACTTATCAAAATGTGAGGGGTCTGCTTAGCAAATTAACATCTCTTTATCTAAATAGTATCTCTTTTACCTCCCATGTCATTGCATTTTCTGAGACTTGGCTCAAACCTAACGTTTTAAGCTCAGAGTGTTTTTCAAGTCAATATGTGGTTTACAGAAATGATAGACCTGCGCGTCGAGGTGGAGGCGTACTGGTTGCCATCAAATCTGACCCTTCCAGTGAGATGGTGAGCATTGACGTCCCTCATTATATCGAAACAATTTGTGTGAAAATTATTAGGCAAGACACTAATGTCTTCATAATTTGCTGCTATATTCCTCCAGCGTCTCACACTTCTGTATATAATTACCACGCAGTTGTCTTCAAAAATATTTTCTCTTCTCTCCGTGATCGTGATTATTTAATCATCTTGGGTGATTTTAATTTACCTCATGTATCGTGGCAAAACCAACTGGATGTTCCTTATCTAATCCCTTCAGCACATAATGATTTTTTAGGTGAGCTGTTTGACTTTCCCATGTTTCAATTGAACACGATAATCAACTCATCCAACAGACTTCTCGACTTGGTTTTCGTTAGTGATTCTTCATCTATAAATATTGAGCGATGTCATCCTTTATCGCTTCCTGAAGATTCGTATCACCCTACACTTGAAATCAATCTTGCCCTAAATTCTTCATCTTATATCAACCCATCTTCTCAACCTCATCGGCGAAAATGCTTTCGTAAAACTAACTTTGCCCGCCTTGATTCTATGCTGTTGATGATTGACTGGTATAATCTTTTTAATGGCGTAGATTTGGACACTGCCGTTGAGCGTTTTTACTCAACTCTTTATGCAGCTTTTGATGTTTGTGTGCCCAACACCTTTTGTGAAAACACCTCAACAAAGCCTCCCTGGTTCACTCGTACCCTCTCGAATTTGAAAAACGTAAAATCAAGGTACTTTAAGCGCTTCAAAAAAACCCAATCACATATCGATTATATTAGATACAACTCAGCAAAATCTAAGTTCCTCATATTAAATAAGCAATGCTATAATGATTACTTATCGCGTTGTAAAGCCGATTTTTTCCAAAATCCAAAGCAATTTTATAAATTTGTTAATTCTAAACGGCGTTCAAACGCATCTCCTTCGTCATACTTTTTTAATGCGGAAACAGCGGACTCTGACTCTAATATAGCTGATCTTTTTGCTAATTTTTTCCAATTGACTTACTCTAATGCGCTGCCTTCCACCGGCTCTTACCCGTACTATATTCATCAATCCAACCTTATTTATATGCCAAGGATTTTTGAAGAATCACTCATAATCGGTTTAGCCTCCGTGAAGTGTTCATTTTTACCTGGTCCGGACAACGTTCCCAGTTGTATTCTGAAGACATGCTCTCTTTCGTTAACAGTTCCTTTGTTAAGGCTTTTTACTCTCTCCATTGAATCTGGTCGCTTTCCCTCTTTTTGGAATAATTCATTTATAATTCCCTTATTTAAAAAAGGAAACAAATCGGACATATCTAATTACAGAGGTATAGCTAAACTCTCGGCTATTCCAAAACTTTTTGAGGAAATGATTTCGATGAATCTGAAACACCAATGCAAATCTTTAATTTCTCCGCATCAGCATGGATTTTTGAAGGGACGTTCATCACTTACAAATCTTCTTGAATTCAGTACTTTGGTTCATGAAGGTTTTCGTAATAAATCTCAAACGGATGTTATTTACACTGATTTCAGCAAAGCGTTTGATAGTGTTGATCATAAACTGTTGTTAATGAAACTTGGTCTGCTAGGTTTTTCTCCTAATCTTCTTTCTTGGTTAAAGTCTTACCTCACCAATAGAACTCAAAGAGTTTTGTTTAGAACTTCGCTCTCTAAAAATGTTAATGTCTTATCTGGTGTTCCCCAAGGAAGTCATCTGGGCCCACTACTCTTCACTTTGTTTATAAACGATTTACCTAATGTTTTAAATAACTCTCATGTATTTATGTTTGCGGATGACGTTAAACTTTGCTTTTCATTGAAAGATCCAGCTAATCATTCCATTTTGCAAGCGGATATTAATAAGCTTAGTGAGTGGTGTAAGTTAAATCACCTCCATCTCAACACACTGAAATGCTCATCTTTAACATTTTGTCGTCGTTCGCCGTTTCTTGCTACTTACTACATGAATGGCGCTATCCTAAATAGAGTTTTTTCCGTTGACGATTTGGGCATCATTTTTGATCCCAAACTAAACTTCCTGCTGCACATTTCATCAGTGACTAATAAAGCAACATCTTTGCTAGGTTTTATAAAGCGTTGGTCTAGGGAGTTTAATGATCCCTACATCACCAAGGTCTTATTTACATCATTGGTTCGCCCTGTATTAGAATACTGCTCACCAGTTTGGAGTCCTCAATATGCCGTTCACCAGCAACGTATTGAGTCGGTCCAAAAACAATTCCTTTTGTTCGCCCTACGTGGCCTAAACTGGGAGCCAATTAGGCCCCTCCCACATTACTCAAGTAGGCTTCGTCTCCTTAATCTTCCTTCTTTAATAAATCGAAGACGCGTTTCTGGTATTCTTTTCCTCCAAAAACTGTTATTAGGGGAAATAGACTCTCCATTTTTGTTAGCGAAAATTAACTTAGCTGTTCCATTTCGTCCTACACGTAATTTTGTCCCTCTTCATTTAAGTACATACGTCTCCAACTTTAGCAGTCATGAACCTCTTCGAATTTTGTGTAGAGACTATAATGAGTTTTCCCATATTATTTCTCCTCACTTGTCTCCTTCTTCTTTACGTATTGTACTCTTTGACTTCCTTCGAACTGTTCTTCACTCCTAATTGTCTAATCTTCATCTATTTTCTTCCTTTTGTTTTGGCCTGCGGTCACATTACTTTTAATTCACTCCCTAGTTTTTAATTGTTATATTTTAATTAGTTAAGTCATTTGCATTAGTTAAGTTGACTTTAAAATAAATAAATAAATAAATAAATAAATATCAGATGCTGTCAAAAAACTTTTTTGTTGTTTAAATAAAAACAAGTTGACATTTCATAATTTTATGAAACAATGTACGCTGATTCATCATTTTTTTGTTTACTTTTGTTTACTGTTTATTTCATTTTTTTTCTTCATCTATCCATGAGTTATGCTCGTTTGAGAAGCCTACTCACTTAACGAATGCTTTACCCCCCGTCTTGCGTATCACTTTTTCAACTAAATATGTATTAGGAAATCGAGATTTTTGAAGTTCTTCAGCATAGAAACCGCCCTTAATTGCTTTTCCCTCATAGGCTTGCAATAAAACAGTTGTAGGGCTTGTATTCTGCACTTTCCCTTCTCGAAAACATGTTTATATATATTTATTCGAACATAATCACCTACATGAAATCGTGAATTATTAAATATTTTTCTATTATTGTATACACTACTTAACAATTCTTTTTCTTTTGTTTGATTTACTTCACAAGGAGCCATTATAATTGCTTGGTGAGGCTTTCTATTGTATTTATCAATTAAATTGTGAAAAATATCAACCCATCGATATGTTCCATTAAAACTAAACTCTTTCCACATCATTTCTTTAATAGTTCTATTAAATCTTTCAACAATTGAAGCTTTTAAACTACTATATGTTGAATAGTGATTTATATAATATTGCTTCATTAATTGCATAAATGTTTTGTTAAAAAACTCTTTACCATCATCAGTTTGTAAATTCTTGGGAGTTCTCCCTAATTTAAAAATACTCAGCATTGCATTAGCAACTTCTTCTGCATTTTTGGGAAATGTATCAATTACTGTTAAAAGATTGTGAGGAATTTTTTTATTTGATGATTAGTATTTTTTTTAAGGTTCTAGTTTTCCCGCGTACCGATTCACTCAATCCATAAGGAGGCGAAAATCTGACCCAAAGGAGCGGCGAATTTGTGTGTCAATTTTGGCAGGAGGTGTCAAAATTTCTTTTGCAAGGTTAAGCCTTGAGACCGTTTTCCGTTCAGAGTTCTTTTCAATTTGATTGACCCTCGTGACCAGACGTATTTGTCTGGAAGTATAAATTTTAACCAATGCAGTCCGCGAGTGCAAAAAAAAGAAAAATTTTAGTGAAAGTTAATAAGTGCTAATTAATTTTGCAACTGGATGCCTAATTCAAGCTAAGAGCTTGTCCTATTTGCAAGGTAAGCCAAAGGGTATATTTAATTAGAGTCGACATTGACCATTTTTGTCCCCAGCAAAGATCCCCCAATTTTTCTGAGTCTAAATTGACTCCAAATATTAAAGAGATTATAAAAGAAAGAAAAAAAAAGTCAAGGCAGAAGCAGCGCTATCTTCATTTGCCAATGTATAAAATCGAGAGGGAGAGAGCAAAGTTCTAGTGTCATCAATTTGGCAAAAGCTCATCGCCTTTGATGTACCGCCGGTGCATATACAGGCACATGTAAAGAGGGAGCGACAAATATTGGGGAAGAGACGAATCGGAGAGAAGAGCGGCCGATATTGGTAGCCGTTGAATTCTACTAAGCATAAGGCAGTATTCACCTGCTAAGCGACAGCGAAGGGCTAACCGCATGCGCCGCGGCGTAGGCGGACCACGAGACGAATCAAAGAGGAAAAGAAACGTGAAGAAGCGAAGCCGAGACGAGGAGACGGAAAGGGAGGACCAGGGCGGACCCTGTACCGCTTGTTTTTTTTTTTTTTTGAAGACTTATGCAAGGGGAAAAGGTCATTGCAGTAACTTTGGTTGGCCAAGATCTGAACATAAGAGAGGGAAATCGTGTAGCTCAGAGAAAATTGCGAAAGTATGGTAAAAAAAAGCGGTAATTCCAAATATTTGGTTTTAAAGGCCAACAAATTTAACCTGTTTATTATTTCCATTAGATTTTAACAAGTATGCAAAGCATACTGAAAAAGTGAACTGCAACCTATTTTAGCAGTCTCCTCAACAGCGTGTCATCGAAAAAAAACGAAAAAGAGAAAAATTTCGCAAGAGTAACTACTAGTCACGAAGAGTGAGGTGATTTTGTTTTAATAGTTGCGTAGTGAACCCAAAAGAAGAAAAAAGAAAATGTGAATATTTAGTCACGTGCTAACGTTAGATTAGTAAAATCTGAAGAACGACACACAGTGGGGCCTCTGCCCGAATAGCTGACCGAAAATCATTTTTTTCACCATCGCGTTTGGCAAAAATGAAAAGTGAAATTGACAGATAATACTTCAAATGTTATGGATCCAAAATATTATTGAAATCCGATAAGAGTTGTGGGTGCATCTGGAACCAACTGTTATTCAAACCAAGAGTGGAAGGACGATAACGGTTAAGTTTGATTTTTTCCTCACAATGATTGATGGAAAAGTGTTAAAGGATATTACAAACACCACCTCGACTTTAAGATGCCCCATATGCAAAAAAACTCAAAAAGACTTTCACAATTCAGACAGTTCAACGGATTAGGAAAAAATTTATTTTGAAGTTAGCCTACACAATTCCTCGGCCAGGAGAAGCAAAAACCGAGAATACACCTCGAGAGGATATGCAAAGCAGAAAGGAAATTATACAAGCTGAGTTCTCCCGCAAGCTTGGATTAAAAGTTGTGGGTGCTACATCGTCTCAAAGTGGAGACATTTTTCATGTAAGAAAAAAATTTAGAATTTTAAAAAAAACTTGCAACTTTGAAACTATATATTGGCCGAATTAAACAACTGATCTTGAATATTTTTACTTTATTCGAAAAGTAGATCATTTTTTAGTTATTTGTTGTAAAAAAATTAATCTAATTTGAAATACTCAGTAAATTGGAGACGTTTCAAAAATACACTAAATTTTCGCATTTTTTAAACTTTAGTGAAGGAAAAACAACAGAGATTCACGGAGATTCACGATATAATTATATACACGTGATATCAGACCTATATAGTGTAGTCTTGCGCTTTTTTGCGCAAATTTGTCAAAAATTCAAAAAACTAATGCAACCTCGCGTTAGAAACGCGTTTCAGGTACAAGGAGGAAGAAGAGGGCATGCAAATTTGTCAGCAGCGTTGTCAATCGCGTCCGAAATACTACCTGACGATGTTTACATGTTTAGAAGGTCTTAGAAAATAGGTAAATAATATTTTAGGTCATAGAAAATCGGGTCTACCTACATTGTTTGTTAATTTTTTGGATTTCCCCGATTACCTGTTTCAATTTGGAAACCAATTTTGTTGTTACCTAATTAATCAAAAAAGGTTATTACAAACAAGTGCAATAGTTTGCAATGATGCAAAAATGTTTTTTTACCTAATGATTTAAGAAAAAATGGTATATATAAATGTTTTTTACCTAATGATTTAAGAAAAAATGGTATAATTTGCAAACTATTGCACTTGTTCGCGACAGTTTGTTCTTGACTTCATAAGAGGAAACACCTTTTTTGTTGAATAGTATTTTTGAATATAGTTCAATTATAATTTAAAGTGGAAAAATGGATTTGAAGAATTCTAAGATTTTTGAAGTTTTTCGGGCCGTTAAAAATCAAAATGAATTTGTATCAGAATTGCTTAAAGTGATGGGCCTTGCACCCGAAGACGTTAGCAAGGAGATTGTGACGAAACTTAAAAACACCTACATTAACGTGAAACGAAAATGGAGTGGAGTCTCAAAGAAAAAACTCTAAATTTATTGGGATCTACGAAAAATGGCTTGAGCAGTCTACATCATTGGATTCAAAAGAGGATTCAATAGAGGATTCAAGAGGGGAAGAAGTTTACCCTACCCATCTACTAGCCAAGGAAGAGGAAGGCCACCTAAGAATATTGAAGAGTGTTCATCTGTTACAAGGAAACGTAAGCTCGGGAATGTTGCAGAAAGCATTACAACAGAGAATCTGTCACAAGCGCTATTTTTGAAATATTCAAGGGAACAGGAAAGGACAAAATCGTCAATAACAAAAGCTGTTCTGACTGCCAGTCCATTGCGGTTGAACAGGATTAAGGAAAGTATTCCGACGCTACCCAACTTACTCGTCACTAAGTACAGTAACCTAGAAGCATTTTCCCTGTTTATGGACTTGGGATTAAGCAAGGATAAATATGAAATCTAACGGAGCTCCTTGTTAAGGCACAACGTCGACGTTCTTCCAGGATATAAAAAAATTGCATTTGCCAAAAAGGGTGCAAATAAAATAATCACAGAGATATCTGCAGAAGTAGAACTGCAGGACTTGATGGGTCACACTGCGAAGCGTCTAATTGAAAGTTTGCCGGAAGCACAGGTGGAGCTACTTCCTAAAAATCTAACTCTACTGAATAAATGGGGGTGCGATGGATCATCTGGACAAAGCGCCTACAAACAAGTCATAAAAACCGATGACGAAACAATTTCTGATGAAAATATGTTTATGGCTTCTGTAGTTCCTTTACGTCTCAGAAGTGAAACTTCTGAACATTGGAGAAATGTTCGACCATCTTCGATTCACTATTGTCGGCCTATTTTCTTTAAATATGCAAAGGAAACATCGGAATTAATCAAATCAACTGTCAGCGACATAAAAAATCAAATTACCCATCTGGAACCAACTGTTATTCAAACCAAGAGTGGAAGGACGATAACGGTTAAGTTTGATTTTTTCCTCACAATGATTGATGGAAAAGTGTTAAAGGATATTACAAACACCACCTCGACTTTAAGATGCCCCATATGCAAAAAAACTCAAAAAGACTTTCACAATTCAGACAGTTCAACGGATGAGGAAAACTGCTATGAATATGGAATTTCTCCGTTGCATTGCAGGATAAATTGCATGGAATTTATTTTGAAGTTAGCCTACACAATTCCTCGGCCAGGAGAAGCAAAAACCGAGAATACAACTCGAGAGGATATGCAAAGCAGAAAGGAAATTATACAAGCTGAGTTCTCCCGCAAGCTTGGATTAAAAGTTGACTGCCCATAGTACGGATACGGGAATACGAATGATGGAAATACTGCGAGGAAATTTTTCGAAAATGATCACATAACATCATTGATAACAGGTGTTAATCATGAGATCATTAAAAGGTTGGCTGTTATCCTTAATGTTCTAAACTGCAAGGAAATGATAAATGGTACTAAATTTGCCGAATATGCATCGAAAACAGCTCAACTTTTGAATGAATTGTGCCCTCACAAGAAACTAACCCCCACAGTACATAGGATTTTGGCTCATGGAAAGGACTTAATAGAGTATCAGTGCTTACCAATTGGAGAGCTGTCTGAAGAATCACAGGAATGTAAGAACAAGGACTACAAAAAGTTTAGAAATACTAATACATTCAATATATCTCGGATTAGACAAAATGAAGACCTTTTCAACATGCTGGCAGCCTCATCGGATCCACTTATTGCCTCAATAAGACAAGTACGAACACAGAAAAACTTAGAAGAAAGCAATTATAGTTCCGAAATGATAAGTTTATTAGATATAAAAGATAATGTTGAAGATTATTTTGCTGAAAATGAGCCACCAATATAAAATTTTTAAAATTAACCTAAAAAAATATCAAAGAAGCTAACTTCGGCTCTGCCGAAGTTTGTATACCCTTGCAGCTTCATTGTTTTATTATTTAATTTAAAAGCAAAATTTTTTAAGTAATTGAAGAGAAAACTCAACTAAAAATTTTCCCGAATTCACCGAGAATCGAATCCACCAAACACCGAACCATCGTGCGACCGATCTTTACGTACTACGTCACCATCCTCACTTAACTCTCTTAAGCTAGTTCGACATACATATACATATAGCAAACGAAAGGCATCTCGCTCTTTAAATTTCGTTCTGTGCAACAACACAACGCAAATGTTTCTGTCTCTCTCACACACCGCGTGGTGACGAATTTTTGCATATGTATGTGTGTGTGTGATTGCTTGGAATTTGTTTTTGTTTCTTTGCTGCCAAAGAAAACTGCTTATTTTACTCGAGGTACCTCCACGTTTTAGTTAATAGCTCTGGTGAGAATTATCCGATCCGACTAATTTTTAAACTTTACCTGCTCAATCGATTGAGGAACTTAACTTTTCATGTTTCAACCATGTAGCTTAAAATTTAAGCTCGAAAACGTCTGGCTAAACAGACAGACGGACGGACGGACAGACGGACATGTCTCAATCGACTCGGCTATTGATGCTGATCAAGAATATATATACTTTATGGGGTCGGAAATGTATATTTCTATGCGTTACAAACATCTGACCAATTTTATAATACCCTCTGCAAGGGTATAAAAAAAGAGTAACAGCTGATTTAATTCGAGCAGTTGAATTTAATAATTATACCCTGTACCCAAAGGGTAAAAGGGTATATTAAAGTCGCTAAAATGTATGTAACAGGCAGAAGAAAGCGTTTCCGACCCCATAAAGTATATATATTCTTGATCAGCATCAACAGCCGAGTCGATTGAGACATGTCCGTCTGTCCGTATGAACACCTAGATCTCGGAGACTATAATAGCTAGAGCTACCAAATTTGGCGTGAACATCCGTCTAGTGTCTACACAGGTCAAGTTTGTTTTAAATTTTAGCCACGCCCACTTCCGCCCCCGCAAATGAAAAAAGAAAATTTTAAAATCAATTTACAAGAGCTGTAATAAAGATATCCAATTGTTATTCGGTAGACATAATTATATAGTCAAAATGCACTAACTGACCAAATTTTGTTCAATAAACATCGGAGATATAGCCATTTGCATTTTGTACTGAATTGCCAAGGCGACATTGGCAGATGTGAAAGAGCGAGATAGCATGCGTTCGCTGCTGCTGCATGTTAAAGGGAATTTTGTTTTGAATTGATTCCGATTTCGAGAGTGTTCGAATTTTTGTTTAGTGCCTACGCAAATCAAGAGTTTAAAATTTTTGCCACGCCCACTTCCGCCCCCGCAATTTAGAAAAAACGATTTACTAGAGAAGTTTTAAAGCAATCACATTCTTATTTGGCACACCCAACAATGTGGCCAAAATGCATTATCTGTCCTAATATCGAAGATATACGAATATGCATTTTGAACTGAATTGCCAAGGCGACACTAGCTGGAAAGAGTGAGCGAGATAGCATGCGGTAGCTGTTGCTGCATGTTAAAAGAAATTTTGAATTAAGTTGATGCCGATCTTGATTTAATATAACTAGTTGGTACAGGGTATACTCAATGTCAGCAGGGACGACTTGCTTGCTCCATTCAATATAATAACTAGTAGGTACAGGGTATACTCAATGTCGGCAGGTTCGTCTTGCTTGCTTCATTTTTTTATGGCTATATGCAAACATAATGAAGTTTCAAGAGATAACGATGTAATTAAATGGGTAGAAAGTTTTCGAAGCCAAAAATGAAAAATTATTATTGTACATAAATGAAGGAATAAAATTATAATGAATTGTTAAATTAAAGAGTTGGGTTTCCGAACGTAGGGAAATGAGATAATGGACCACTTTTGGGAGTTCTTCGAGAATTATGGCATTACCAATTAATGGAGAGCTCAGGTAGGGAGGGTACAGAAGCCATGTTGCAGTTACATCTTTGCAACGATATCGTGTCATGTTAATCTTTTCTGTGTTTATTGGCTAGGGATCAATCACAATGTGATATGTATTCGGAAGAGGACTAGGAGATAGGAAAAGAACCCCCCCACAGGCTGTTTTGCTGGCCGTTTCCGATTGTCCCATACGACGCTCTTCTCCGAATCTATAACCTTCTGAGACAATTTGGAATGACTGTTTGTCTATGATAGTCAGTTTGTCCGCTTGTTCATTACAAGATATCGATGTTTCTTATTTGATGATGTATAATTATCCATTTGCACTAAATCAGCTTGCCAATGGTCATCAATGTGTCTCATAATAACTCTTCGCATTTCATTTATAATATCTCTCTTACTCATCTTTTCTATTAAGAAAACTCTCCCGTTATTTCAATGCTTTCCCTCCCTCGCGGTTTTGCTTTCGTAAAAGTGTTGAAAATATAATCCTCAAGATCTTTTAATTTTTCATTCACACCAGAAAAGTGTGAGGAAAAAAGGGCTTTAATATTTTCTTCACTTGCAGCTATATGAAGCTTAATATTCTCATTAATTTTATTCTCAACTCCTGAGTTTTCTTTTTTTATATGAAGCAATAAATCTTGAGTTACTCCATTTATTTCTTTTTGGAAAATTTCTTGTTGACCACATCTTTTTCTTCAATAGGTTCTGCAGCATTTTTAAGACGTTTGTTTTGGATATTAATATTTTGGGGTTGTTTATTGATTACGATAAACAACCCCATCCGTTTATACTCATTTTTCCTAGAGCTACCTAAATTATATTTATCGTTTGCTGTCCAAACTTATCAACTGGCATTTTGAGAATGATTAATTTTTAAAAAAATGTATTCATAAATACGAATGTAAATGGATGTGTGTGTGTTTTCATCTTCTAGCTTTATTCTCGAAATAGAACTCAACAAAGTTCTTAGTTTCTAGCAGTTGTCTATCGATGGATTCTTCCATTTCATCTTTCATCGTATTAATATAGTTTAACAAAGAAATTCTTAATTCATCAACACATTTTTGATTTTCTTTCATAATATCTCTTCTTAATTCTGTATTTTTATCTTTTATTAGTTATAGTATTTTCTAATTCCATTTTGCTTTGCGCTATCGCATTTTGAGTAAACACTTTGTGAGTAAGAGCCTCCTTATTTAAAGTGAAATGACCAAACTTATCAATTCTCATGCTTGAACTTGTGTTTCCAAACTTATCAATTCTCATATTTGATCATGTGGGTGTGCTTTAATAATAATGATGTTAATATATAATTTTAGCTTCACGAAGTTCTCCAATTATTGATATTATTTCATTATTATGATTGTTATGTCCAGCTGTTTGTGATGCAACTAACAGTTTTAATCTATCTACAATTTCATTAGGATCATCCCAATATATATAATTTGGTTTATTCACATTCAGTTTCATCAGACCACTGCCAATATGAGTGGGAGATGAGCTCGAATGTGATAACGATTGTGCAATTGGTGTAGAGGTCAGTTGCGAAAACAGAGATTTACTGGGGAAGAGAGGTTTGATTATTTGCGTATATTTTTTAGAACGATTACCCTTAACTTGTTCATCCCTCTTATGATTTCTTCTGTGGGCATTTGTTATATTTAATATATTTTTATAATTTTCTAAATCTTCCTTATTATAATGCTTTGGATCATTTTCGTAAATTAATGAATATAACCCAGTAGTTAAAGGCAAATTTTTACCACTCTCCAAAATAATGAATTCTCCATTTGATGTGTTAATTTCAGAATTACCTAACCACACTTTTTTTTCATTATCTTTATAAGGACCATATGCTTTATCAGGAACCTTTCTTCGTGTTAATTCGCTAATATTGAAAATTTTTTCTGCTTCATGATTACTATCCTGCATTAATAGTTGCGTTCGGTTATTATCTATTGAGTTACTACTAACGTGTTCATCTAAAGTAGTTTCATTATTATCATTATAAGCATCATCATAAGCATCATCACTTTTAACATTTGCTCTAGAGAATGATGCTTTTGCAGAATTTGTCTCTATAGCTGAATCTTTTTGAACTTTTGGTTTTTTTAATACTTCTTCTTCTTTTTTGATGGTTAACAATTGTTTATTAAGTGTTTCGTTTTTACTAATAAGTTTTTCCAAAGGCTTTATTATTGGTCTTAATGATTCTTCTAGTTCTAAATCTGCTTCAGCTTTTCCTAATTTAATACTCTGAAATTTT
This sequence comes from Drosophila austrosaltans, assembly GCA_035045865.1. NCBI lineage: Eukaryota > Metazoa > Arthropoda > Insecta > Diptera > Drosophilidae > Drosophila > Drosophila austrosaltans. The sequence goes on from JAWNOQ010000089.1 coordinate 534,398, forward strand.
CTCTTTAGAATATTTCTAGTTTTCACTAGCTCTTTTAATACATTTATTTTTGTTTTATCCATTTTTGTAGTTAGCAACTTAAGAGCTATTTTCACAACTGATAGCAGTTAAAGAGAGCTGTTTGCAGTTTAATAGCTGTTCATAAGCAGTTTAAGAGAGCTGCTAAAAGTTAAATAGTTGTTCATAAGCAGTTCGCAGCTTAGCGTATGTTGTTCAACTGTTTCAAAACAGGCTGTTATCTGCTTTAAATAGATGATGAATAAGCTGAAAGAGAAAAGATGTTTAAGCTGAAAACCCCTCCCAACCTGTTGCTATGAAATAATAACATTTTTTTAAATTTTTATTTTTTGCATAAGAAAAATTTTTTTTTTTTTTATTTTGAGTATATATATATGGTTATGGATAAATGAATATTGTTTTATTTGTTTTAAAAAAGTTATTTATACAATGAATTTTTTTTAAATATTGTTGTGTTTTTTATCGTATAGAAGCTGAAAATACAGCTTCTTATACCTATTAGCTGCGTTTAAGGCACAGAATTCATATCCATTAACAGAGGCTCTTGATCTGCAACCTAGGGGACGTATATCATCTAATACTTCTTTTTCGTTGTCTCTATCCCAATTTTCCTCAATTTCATCCTCGTGAAAACCACAATCAATCATATGATCAATGGATTGAAATATATCAACCCTTTGCTCAAAGTGACCATCATATCGTATAGACAGAATACATCTAGTTTAAGTAAACTTAGTGCATAATGATTGTTTTGCTCATACTTATGATGAGCAAAATAGTCATCCTCTGGATCTCTAGGTTGATACAACTGATTTTTCCGGTTGTGCTCCTGGAAGATGTCATATTCTCGTCCGATGTTGTTCCTTTTTATGAATCTCAGAGTCGACATATTGCTGGTTAATACCAGCAAATTGTTGCAACACAGTTGCAATTTCCTCATGACAGCGCCGTATGAGCTGTCACCAGCACTCCATTTTAGTTTCAGTGGATGGAATGCACAACCCTTTTGGACATCATTTCGTAGATTTTCCTCGTATGGAGATGTTACTATATAGACGTTAGGCTCCCCATCCAGCGAGTTGCTGAATGAGATTCCTATCTCTTTTATTATGTACTCTCCATTTTTTCCCGTGAATCCATATGACTCTATAAATGCGATATTTAAATCGCTGTTTAAAACTTCGGGGTCGTTGTACATGGTAGCTTCCATTATATTTTTTTTTTGATGGCGAACTTTTTTTGTTTCTTGTTGCTAACGGCTCAAGTATTTGTTTTGAACTAAATGATTGTTATATCAGCATTGAAAATGAAACCTTTAGCCTCAACAATTGTATTGTATACAATATATGTAAAAGTATGTATATATTTTGATTTTTGAACTTCCTTTTCGTTATGATAACATTTTTCTTAAATTTGTGCTTAGGCATTTCCGGTAACTCTTGCAGAAGGTTAGAGTTGGATATTTCTTTTGTATTAGCTAAAATAAAAGATTACAACTGTGTTTCCTCGCTTGGGGTGGAAGTAAGATAACGGTGCTCGCTCCGCCTAAGTTGCTGTGCTGGGAAGGTTTCTTATCTTTATTCATATGTAGCAAAAATAAAAGACTTTTTTTTATATGCATCAAAACAAAAGATTACTGAGCCCGTCTAACTAAGTTATTTGATGGATTGTATTCAACTATTCGATCATGAATAAGAACACAGTAGGCTTCAACAGTCTCTTCATCGCTTGGAGTTGTTGATAAATCAATAGTGATTCGTATATCAATGGGTCCGCTTTTAACAGCTTCCTGTTGATGTGAAAGATCTATTACGATGATGGGTGCCTTTTCCTTAAATTCTTCTGGGCTCAAAAGAGGTTGTGGTGGTCGCATGTAGTAGCTTTCTTGAAATTTCATATACATTTCATAAAGCATTGCAAAGCGAGATTGATCAAAGTTTATATTTAGATCATCATATGGATACGAATCAGAATTTAAATGTATTTTTAAGTTTGCTAAATTTTTTGATGTTATTGCATTTTTCGATGAAAAAGCAATTAATTCAAAGCGGGGGCGCTCTCTATCAGACGCTAACTTTACACTCCAAGTATGCTGTGAGCCATTAGTAAGTGATGGATTCATATAGCAATCCCAACTACGAAATGCAAGAGTTAGCGGTCTGCTAGATTCAGTAACTTTTAACATTGAAAGTGAGGAAGCATGATTTAATGTTACATGCTGTACTTTCCAAAAAATCTTGTGAATATTTAACTTGTGATTGTCATTTCCAACTTTTTGTGTGTAAACATTTCCCATATTTCTAATTCATGCTTGCAATTAAGTATGAGCTTATCATAGTCTTCAGCGAAGCCCAATAGCATTTTTAGTGGTACGATAAAATTGAATCGGCCCTTATTATTGATTTTTGCTATTAGATAGGTGCTCTGATTGAACCATCCAGCATTTTGTCTCATAACACTCTCATCCTTATTTAATGAGACATAGTTTTTTATTGTTGTAGTCATTCCTACATAACGAGTGCGATCGATTTCAACTCCATTGAGCTCATATCGTATTTCATCAAATAAATACGCCATACAATTATTATACCCTTGCAAGGGTATATTAATTTTGGTCAAAAGTTTGCAACGCATAGAAGGAAGCGTTTCCGACTATATAAAGTATATATATTCTTGATCAGCACGACGAGCTGAGTTGACATAGCCATGTCCGTCTGTCCGTCTGTCTGGATCAACAGCTTCTCCTCCGAGACCCTTAAAGCTACAGAGCTGAAATTTTGCACCCAGGCTTCTTTTTGCTGCAGGCATTGTATATCTCGGAATCATCCCGATCGGATGACTATATCATATAGCTCCCATAGAAACGATCGGTCAAGAATAGAATTACACTTCAATAACTTTGTTGTTTTTCAATCAATTGTTACGAAATTTGGTGTTCATAAGTTTAATACACCTTCAAACAAATCCACCAAGTTTTATCAGAATCGGTTGACTATATCATATAGCTCCCATAGGAACGATCGGCCAAGAATATAGTCTCAGAGCAATAACTTGGGTGTTTTGAAAGTGATTGTCACGAAACTTGGTTTTTGGAAGTTTAGTATATATAGAAATGTCTATGCTAAGTTTCAGCAAAATCGGTCATCTATATGCTATAGCTCCCATAGGAACAATCGGACCAAAAAATTTTTTTTTGTCGAATTACTTTTTTTCTCAAGCTACGAACATTTAATGTAGGTTTGACTTGATTCATACGCTTTCTAATGATTTTGTCACATTATAAATGTGTAATTGTTAAATAACAGTTTGCAAGGGTATACGAACTTCGGCACGGCCGAAGTTAGCCCATCCTTCTAGTTTTTTAATACTCCTGCTGAAGTTAACTTATCATCAGTTAGAGAGATTGTCCCCTCTATATAAAGGAGACTTTCGTGGGGGTATACATAAAAATTTTGGTTTTGTATTCAAATTTGAATTTCATCATTAGGATTATAAGAAGTATGCTGTTGTGGTTGATAAGTGTGATAGAATATTCTTTCCTAACTATGCTATTATCTTCGTAGGCTCTCTCACGAACATTTAAGATATTGCTCTCTATGCTATTACTATCCATTTTTATTTTTTTATTTTTTCTTTATCTCGAAGTTAAGTATCTCGAAGTTTAAGTCCAATTGATTTTAAAAACGCTTTATTTGATGATGTTAAGACTCTTGTTTAAGAATAAACACCGTAATTGTTGAAGCGGTAGAAAATAATACATTTGAATATTCACATTTAAAAGAATAAATAAGTAACGTACGATTCATATTCAGCCTAGCTCACATGCCGAGAATATGTGTATTTTTAGCCGAAGCATTCAGCTAGGCATCTAACGGCGAACGCAGGCTTAGATTAAAATAGATCTCACCCCAAGCCATCCGTTTGGTGGAATTCATACATGCGTTTTAGAACTAAGATTCCACCACCAAATATGTCACCCCCTAGACTCTAAGACCTGTCCTTACAAATATTTTAGTAAATAAATTCAGTTCAGATTATGAATTCAACAAATGAAGATCGGGTTAATTATTTCTTCTCCTCGGAAGCCCTATTCATTTTGGTCCTTCGAGCTCCTCGGAAGCCCTATTCATTTTGGTCCTTCGACTAAAGACTCTGTTGTTTTCCCCCACCAGTGGTAAGAGACAAAGAGGTTGACCAGCTCCTTAAAGTCTGCGATCTAGCTACGTTTTATGCTAAGACCAGCTAAAGGTAGCAAAATAAAAAACTCCTGTTTTCCTCCACCAGTGGTAAGAAACGGAGTATAACTAAAAATATTTAAAATATTTAATTTAAAAAAAAAAAGTGCGTCCGTATTTAAAAGGCAGTTGGCTGTGGAGCAATTGCAGAAATTCGTGTCGGCAAAATTTGGTGTGGCGTGTTCGACGCCAGTATATCGAACTCGCGTAAAGAAGGAAAGTTCCGCAAAAAAAAAAAATTTCTCAACTCGCGACTCGGGTTAACATTCCGGTGTGAGTGAAAAAAAAAAAATTAAAGGGACAGAAAAAGAGCCCAATTGACAGTTCCAGTTAAGATTGCCATTGGCAGGAACAGTATCAAAGAGCCCAGTGGAAGTGGCCAGTGACCAGAGTATACTCAGTGGCGGTATACAGTGCAAGTGAGAATCCCTAGAATTCCCAAAGACGTGGGCGCAAAGACGAAGCCCCTTAATATCGCTCATCATCACCCATCAAGAAGGAAGGACGACATCAGCAATAACACCGGCAAAAGAGGCATCAGCAGCAACACCAGCAATAGAAGCAACAGCAGCAGCAGCAACAGATAAGATAAAATAAGATTTATATTTGTTTACATATTTATATATTAAATAAGATTTAAATTATAATGATGTCAGAAAAAACAATTACATTGCTAACGAAGCAGTCCAAATTGATGGAAAGATTGAGGTTTTTGGAAGGTTTAGATGCTAGCAAAATAAATAAGGAGATTTTGAAGGAGGTAGATGAGATCCAAACCCAGTGGTTAGGAAATCATAGTATGCTTTTAAAGATTGGACTAGTCGATCACGATTACTTCAATAGTAGGAGAGTTGATGAGGGGCAAGTAATAATTAAAAGGATAAAAAACAAAGGCAATGTAGATACTAATAAGTCAACTGTCGTTGAAGAAGGCGTTAGACCTAGTACTAGTAAAGAAGCCGCTGCTAGGGTGGATACGGTCATAGGTAAGGACAGTGTAGGTGAAGAAAATGGGTTCGAAGAGAAAGTTCACCAACTTCGGGAATACCTGGAGAAGGTAAACATTGATATCAGTGAAAACAAGGTGGAAATATTTAAAATGCACAGAAATAAAATTAATTTTTTGTGGCAGAAGGTACAGAGAAAGGTAGAAGATCTGTACGAAAAATGTGTATCTAACAGGGAGTTTGAGGATACAACGGAGGAGCTAGAGTTTGATGTACAGAATACTCTAGGAGCATTGGAAGAGATAATAAATAAACCGGTAGGAGTCAAAGTTGGGAATGTTTGCATGCTTGCCGGTGTTACCGAAAATTCAGGTACCCACGTTTTTCGGAGAACCGAAAGAGTGGAACCTGTTCGCGGAATTATTTGTAGAACTAATAGATAAAAGAGAGGATCTTAGCCCTGCTCTTAAATTTAATTATTTAAAATCCGCGTTACGGGGAGAAGCGAGGAGCATGGTAGTTCATTTATTGTCGGGTTCGGCCGACAACTATAGTGCCGCTTGGGATTTACTAACCAAGCGGTATGAAAATCATCGGAGGATATTTTCCGAGCAATTAAACCGGATAGTAGATTTACCGGTAATTAATAATGAGTCTGCAAAAAATATAAAAGGGGTGATCGACGTAATTAATGAGTCAATACACCTTATTAAAGTAAAAGCCAATCTGTCCGATGAAGTTGACGTGATATTCGCTCAACTCATATTAAGGAAGTTGGATAAAGAGGCTCTTCAATTGTATGAGAGCCAAGTTAAGAAGACGAAGCAGATACAGCAGTTATCTGACGTCTTAGAATATTTGGAGCAGAGATATTGTTCTTTAAGCTCCATTAAAGAAGAAAAAAGACCGATGCAAAAAATGGCATATTCGGCTTTTAAAGAAAATTGTCCGATTTGCAAAGTTGCCGGACACAGCACATTACAGTGCTATAAATTCAAAGGCTTGACTCCAATGGAAAGAGTGGAATTAGCCAAGAAAGTGCAATTATGCACAAGGTGCTTGAAACATTCAAACAATAAGAGATGCACAAATGAGGATATTTGCTCAGTGTGCGGTAGGGGGCACCACACATTACTTCACATTGGTGAAAGAATAGAGATAGTGAATACATGTGTAACGGCTCAGTGTGCGGTAATGGGCACCACACATTACTTCACATTGGTGAAAGAATAGAGATAGTGAATACATGTGTAACGGCGCATCCGGCGTTGTTGGCCACCGCCCTAATAAAAGTAAAGGCAGTGAATGGTGGGTATGAGACCCTAAGAGCCTTAATTGATAGTGGATCACAAAGCACTATCGTTTCTGAGAAAGCAGCTCAGATTTTAAAATTACAAAAATTAAGGCACACACGGAGATAAGCGGTGTGTCTTCACCAAAATCTAAAACATCAAAATACAAAGTCAACTTGGGAATAAAAGTGCGAGAACCATGGAAAAAGCTTCTTAAGGTTGAAGCGATTGTGTTGCCGAAATTAATGACAGCTCTTCCAGAAAAAGAAGCAAACGTAGATATGTCAAAATGGCAATCGGACGTGTTAGCCGATCCAAATTTCAATAAGCCTGGTCGGGTTGACGTAATATTGGGAGTTGATGTATACACCCATATTGTAAAAAGAGGTGTTACGAAAATTGACGGGTTGTTGGGACAGAATACGCAGTTTGGATGGATTGTTTCGGGAAATACAAAGTCGGAAGGAAACAATTCTATTATCGCCCCAACGAAAGGTCTGACAAGATCAAAATATAAGAAGCGTTGGCAGATAAATAAAAGTAAAAAAGCAACAGAAAATATGGTTAGATCTCGCCCCCCGGCAGGACCTCGCTTCGGAGGTGTTTTTGAAGCTGGGGTTAAAACTGATAAATACCAACAAAAAAGAGTTAAAATGGAGAAAAATAAAAAAGATAAAAATAACTATCCTGTTAGATGGCCTTTGGAGAAAAGTATTAGTGCTCACAAAGGTCGGGAAAACACAAAGGTGGAGAAATTTGTGAAAAACTTTAAAGATAAAAAATACCATTTTCGTAGATGGCCTTTGAAGAGAATTGGAAGTACTCTCAAAGAAGGGGACAATATAAATAAAATAAAAATACAGCAAGCGTCGATTACAAGACCGGTAAAAAAGATTTGTCCAGTAGAGTTAAAGAGAGCACAGAAGGGGGAAGCTCGAGAAACGTATTTACTAATAAATAAAAACATTTCAAAAAGTAAAAGAAGAAAAAATAAGTTTAAAAATATTTAAACCTTGTTGATAGATAGCTAATTATGAGGGTAAGAATTCTATTAACTGGTAGGCAACCATTTTTTTTTAATACGTACATACAGCAAGAGTTATTATTTTATGACCGAATCCACCTTAAACAAATGTCAGACGTGGCAATCTAATAGTCGGTCTAATTATGTCTACAAAACGATAGGTGACTTGAAATCGATCGATGTAGAAAGTAGAAGTAGTTGACTGTTTTAAAGGCCTAAATCATTCTAAAGCTAGAGTCCAGTGTGGTAGTGCACAACAGGAATTGGTAGATATTCCTGAACAAGGTATTTACAGCATAAGATCAGATTGCACCGCTAAAACGCAAGATAAGATTTTAGTGGCTCATCACAGTATCCAGGCAGAATTATATCGAACTATCGCGACCTCACACATAAGGGATATTAGCGATTTTCCGAAAATAATATGGGATCCAGTAGGAGTTAAAATGAAAAATAATAGAGCAGCGTTGAAAGAATAAAAATTGAATTACAATCGTTAAAAGACCACCACATAGAATTTTTTGGTGTAAATTTCCTTCATAACTGGTCCTGCTTCTCTAATAATAACAATTGTATTAATTATAATAATTATAATAATAAACGCTATAATGAAAATTAATATAACTAGAAGGCTACAAACCATAACGTTTGGCGGCCCTTTTGCAGAATGTTTAAGAATAAACACCGTAATTGTTGAAGCGGTAGAAAATAATACATTTGAATATTCACATTTAGAAGAATAAATAAGTAACGTACGATTCATATTCAGCCTAGCTCACATGCCGAGAATATGTGTATTTGTAGCCGAAGCATTCAGCTAGGCATCTAACGGCGAACTCAGGCTTAGATTAAAATAGATCTCACCCCAAGCCATCCGTTTGGTGGAATTCATGCATGCGTTTTAGAACTAAGATTCCACCACCAAATATGTCACCCCCTAGACTCTAAGACCTGTCCTTACAAATATTTTAGTAAATAAATTCAGTTCAGATTGTGAATTCAACAAATGAAGATCGGGTTAATTATTTCTTCTCCTCGGAAGCCCTATTCACTCTTTTGGTGGAATATGTTGTACTGCTCACTCTAACGATTCGAATCAATCTGTTTGCACCCCTCTGGAGGGTTTTTTTTGTAGTTATATATTATCATCGTTGTGGCCTGAGGTGTATTCCAAGTGTAATCTCTTCTCCCCGCAAATTAATAAGTTCACCGTTCTGATCAAGCAGTTCTACTCTTAGCTCTCGTATATCTCGAGAGTTTACGGGTAAATAAATAAGATTATGTGGAGTTTCATCTATTTTATAGCCTGATGGAGAGTTGAGCGCAAACTCATGTAGTGTATGCGACTTGTTGTTGTTTACATAAGATCCTGTTACAATATTGCATTCTAAACGAACAGCATTCACCTTACAAATATTGAATAACATATTTGATGCATGTTTCACATCTGCTCTAGCACTCTCTTTCCATATCCAAGTATGCTACCAATTGAGCGTTCTTTATTGAAATATATTGGTAGATTGCTGTGAATATCTACTTGCATTGTATTGTTATTACCATCAATGGCTAGCCGTGTATTCGAATTCAGAATATTTCTATCATGCAGTTCATCTTGAATAAAATCAATAATATCATCGCGTTCATAGGAACCTATAGGTATTTTAATAACATTGTTAGTAATGTGAAAAAAAAATTATTTCTTTCATTAACGTTTGCGATTGAATTATAAAAATGAATATCAATTAACGAGCACTCATACTGTTCTTTTAATTAAGACTGAAGTTTTTCCACTTAAAGTTATTGTTGTAGAAATGTGGTTGATTGATTACTAAATACAGCTGTACTCGTTTACACTAAATTTATGCTTGTGTTAAATGGTGATAAATGTATCGAATCCTAGTCTATATCGTCCATTGTCTAGTTCAGCATCTTTGTTTATAGTGAGAAATCCATATTTTTCCTTCCAACACAACCGACATATTTTCATGAAAGTATTAAAGGTCATATCAACACCAACATGATCTGAATGAATATGCTTCATATTCATTTCATCTTGCTTGAACACTATTATTAAGTTTGCATTATCACGCAGAAGATGTTTGAGGATACGGGTACAAGTTTGACATAAGTAAAATAAATCAATATTATTATGTCGTCCCATGCAAAAGTATGCATGTATATTATTCTGTTAGTAAGCAACATCATCGAATATCATTATCGAATTTTCTTTCGCTTTATAAGGAGGTATAACAGATTCGTTTTCCGAAAACGTGTAATAGCCCATACCCTTTACTGGGGTAATTATGGTTTTTAAATATACATATTTCGGTTGACCCAACGATTTTGAGTATAAATAAATGTTTTTAAATTTCAAACCATTTGGACTTTCAATCAATCTGAGTACTAGATTTGTTTTACCACAATTACTCGGACCAACAATTAGTGCTCTAATTGAATAAGGAAGTAAAACACTATGTCTAATCAAGTTTTTAGCATTTGATGGTGAATCAAAATTTCTAATCTCGATATTGGTTTTTTGTTTTTTAAGTTGCATATTTAAGGGCTTCGTTTCACCTCTACTTCTGCATTTAGTAATGTAAGATCATAGACTGAGTTTCGAATAAAAATGCCTCTACAATTTTATAATAAAAACAGTTGTAAACTGAAAGCCTATCGTTACGGAGGTGGCACTGGAGGTGTAATTAATAAACTTATTAATAGTCTACTCATTGAATTACATTTACCGGGATATCAATTCTGTGGCCCTGGAACTAAACTAAAAAAAACGGTTAGAACGAGGAGATAAGGGAATCAATCTATTGGATGCTGCTTGCAGAGAACACGATATTGCTTACTCACAAAACAAAGACCTTGAGAAGCGGCACATTGCTGACGCGCAGTTAGCTTCTCAGCTGGGAGCGAGTAAAGGATGCTGATAGCGGTGTGGGAGAAAAGTCTGCTGCTTGGCTCGTAAGAAACTTAATGAAAGCGAAGAAATCTTTTGGAATGGGTCTTAAAGATAAAAAAGGGGTAGACGTAAAAAGCGTAATACTTCAACTTGCTCAAAAAGAAAGAAAAAATTTATGGATATTGTTCAAGCTGCTTCTAAGGAATTAAGAAATAAAAAACCACTAGACATTGATAAGGCAATTCAAATAGCGCGTAAAGCTATCAGTAAAAAAATTAGTAAAAAGAATAAAAACCCTATAGCAATCCCCCGCGTTATTGCTGTACCCAAAATTGGGGGTTTTCTTCCATTAATCCCCATTTTAGCTGCACTAAGCGCGGTTGGCGGCCTTGCAGGAGGTGGCGCTGCCATAGCAAAAACGGTGAATTCTGCTAAGAATGCTGCTGCGCAGCTTGAAGAGAACAAGCGTCATAATCAAAAGATGGAAGCTATTGCTTTAGGAAAGGGCTATTTCCTTCGCCCATATCGCAGTGGTTATGGTTTAACTAACATGACAACACATTCAAAAAACTTGACAGCCTTATAACTAACCACTTCCGCTGCATGACGTCATCACACCCCTTATCAACCACTGTGACGTCACTTCCTGGTCCAGAACATACCGTTCCTATCTACTCCTCTTCCGTGGGTTCTCTGAATTTTTCTTGTGTCTATGCCTCAGTGAAAAAAAAAATTTTCGTGCCATGTGGTCTAACCTTTAAATTTTTTTTTTTGCTGGTCTTACCTTAATTAAATTAAATTATCTAATGCTCTCTTAATAAAATTAGTATGCCATAAAATTATTGGTGTGTGCTGTTGCAGTAAAATTCGCGATAGGTTTGATTTTTTTTCTTGATAAAATTTTTCTTCCAAGCATGCTCGAAAAAAAAAGATTTTTTGTGCTATGTAAGTGCATACATTTTTTTTATGTTTTAATCCAGCAAAGGAAAACTTAACTTGCATGAAAGAAAAAAAAGTAACGTAATTATTTAATTAAATCTTTTAATTTCGCGAGATTTTTCTAAAATTCATTAAAATATAATGTGTTTCGACCCAGTGTAAAAGAAAAATTTATTTGCCGCCTCTCTTAATGATATCCTGCTTGCTCTCTTAATACAAAAGAATTTATTTAAGCCATAACCTACCTCAACATCTCAAAAGATCTTTCGCCGTGGAGGAGTATGGGTAAGTGAACAACTCTCTTAAATATTGTGGTATTTGGTGGAATCAATTTTTTTTTTCAACATTCGTAATTCATTATATAACCCAGTCATGCATGCATTCAGAAAAATCTTACCATTTCTAACCTTTTTGATGTGAAACATCGACGCGTCGCCAAGCTATACTGAGGTATACATACATATATATATTTTATGTGTAGTAGAGAGATTTGAAACCAACTACGCGATCTCCTTCTCAATCAGTTCGACATTGTTGTTTACTACGGTACACATAACTTGCGTTTTATTTAATTTTTATTTTAATTTTTATACCCTTGCAGAGGGTATTATAAAATTGGTCAGATGTTTGTAACGCATAGAAATATACGTTTCCGACCCCATAAAGTATATATATTCTTGATCAGCATCAACAGCCGAGTCGATTGAGACATGTCCGTCTGTCCGTCTGTCTGTTTGAATCACGAAGCTACATAGTTGAGACATGAAAAGTTAAGTTCCCCAATCGATGGCGCAGGTAGAGTTTAAAAATTAGTCGGATCGGATAATTATCACCAGAGCTATTAACTAAAACGTGGAGGTACCTCGAGTGAAATAAGCAATTTTCTTTGGCAGCAAAGAAACAAAAACAAATTCCAAGAAATCTGCCGTAAAAGACCTGAGTTCGAATCCGCGCGGGGCCAAATAAGAAATATATAAAATTATTGTTTTTTTGTTGTTGCATTTAAATTCAATTTTTACCCATTCACCCTATACCAAGTTTGAACAAGATCGGATAATTATTAAGGTTACAAATCAATAATCAAATATGAAAGAAATTAATTTTATTTTAATGCTCACGCACACACATACACACGTATGCAAAAATTCTTCACCACGCGGTGTGTGAGACAGAAAGAAATATTTGAGTTGTGTTCTTGCACAGAACGAAATTGAAAGAGCGAGATGCCATGCATTTGCTATATATGTCGAACTGGCTTAAGTAAGTTAAGTAAGCACGGTGGCGTAATATGTAGAGGTCGGTCGCGCGATGGCTCCGATGTTTGGTGGTGGTTCAATTCGCGGAGAAGAAGACGGTGGTGTGATAGCTTTTATGACGTGTTTTATTTTTCTTCTTTTCTGTTTTTTTTTTTATTTTGTTAAACATTTATACCAATTATTTTAAAATTAAATAATAAAACTGCAAGGGTATACAAATTTCGGCAAGGCCGAAGTTAGCTTCTTTGATATTTAACAATAAAATATGTGTGATAGTGATAGCTCAGAAGATCAATGTGATCAACCTTGTGCAAAGAAAGTAGATCGAATTGTCAAATATAATAGAAGTAAATAATGAAGAATCAGTAACTACTATTTCATCTACTCTCCAAAATAAAAGAGACCGTCAAAAAAGATACAGGGAAAAGAACAGAAAAAATGTTTCACATCTGCCAGGCGTCCCATGACGGCTCACATCTTTTTTCATTTAATTCAGTTCATAATTTTTTTTGTCAAAAATTTTACATTTAAATCGCTTCAACTAATAAAATTTTTATTGTCATGATCAGTGTCTATCTCTCATTGCGCTCGACCAGTAAGTAAAAGAGTAAAAGCTTTTAAAATCAAAAAGCTCTGTCTGATTATTCAAGCGTAATGAAAGCTCGATCTGCATACCAGCTGACATTGGCTGTACCTTCATGCAAATAAATTTTCGTACAGTTGCTAATTAAATTGGAATAAAGTCATGCAAATAACTTTTCACTGGATAATTAAATTGAAACAATGTCATGCATATAACTTTCGCACACTTGGAAATTAAATAAATGTAATCAAAGAAAATTATTTTTAATCATGCATATAAATAACTAATAATTATAAATAATTGCCATATATTAATACTATATATTATATCTATACATACACATACTTGTAACCCCGTTCTTTCCCAGCGACGCGCACACACCCTTTTAATTTTTTTTTTGTTCTTAAATTTACTAGCCGTTTTAATTATAGTTCATCGCCCTCAGCGATTTGTTTAAAACTTGGAAAAATGTTTAGATTAATAAACTTGAAGTCAATGATGAATTTTTAAAGTTTTTCTCAATGAGGAGCCTAGGAATCAACATGGAAATTAAATTGAATTAAACCCGAAGTTGCATAAGGGATCATCAGTCATACTTGACTTGAGGACCGATGATCATGGTAGGGTGGGCATTATCGGTTGCAAACACCATCTAGCACCGAACAACTTCGGACAATTGATTTTGAGTCCCAATAGTATCTTTCTCTCCCGTCAATCACCAAACTTCCTTGCACGCGAATATATATAATTGTCTGTTAGATAACCACATAAGCAAGTGGCACAAAGCTACCAAAGAATTCCACCCCATACTGCCTAGCGAGCCAGTAGCCGGAACCACCGCGTGCACCCCGCTTTTGTATGCTACATTTCCATCAGCTTATATCCTTAGCAAGCCGTCCATAACCATTTGTGGGTTACATGCTACAGTTATTATTTTATTTATTCAGATAATTATGGCGCCCAACGTGGGGCCCGAATAATGCTTTCCGCATTACTTCGGTGACTCATAAAAAAATATTATCACGTATACCAACAGAGTGATTAAGTTTGGTTTTTGATAGTCTCTTTTCTATCTTCCTTCTCCCTTGTCCTAGCTAGCGTAGTAGTTCTTTGGAGTTAGAGTAAGCTATCGATGGCATCTCTGCCAAGACTTAACTGCGATAGTCAGTGAGTTTAGGTTTTGATTTACCGGATGCGTTTCAACTTTAATTGGTTTTAACTTCGTGGTCAAATATAACCTAAGCCAGATTCCTTGTTTAATTAGGATTGGGTAATAATTAGTGTCGTTTATTGGTTATGTGGAGTTTTGAGCTACCTCCATCTCATTAATTTAAACAGAAATATAAATTCTTAAATTCTAGTAGATATTAAAATTCTCCTCCCATCTATCTTTTTCATCTATATCAATTCTTGTTGTCTGCGTTCTCTACATTTCATTAGGATTAAGTCTTACTGTTGCCTTTTGCCTAAGGGTTCATATACTTGGTGAAATGTTAAAGTAGAGAGCGATAACAAGCTCTTTCTCATTCCAATTGTGTTAGTGTTAGTAGGACTGATGTTGTCTTTTGCCTTCAGTTTTTACTAATTTTAATGTTTTTGGAAAAATTCTGCTGGGCATGGTAATCGGTAAAAATTTTTTTTTGTCTTCTTTGTTTTGGAATAGGAACGCACTGTTGCCTTTTGCCTTATGGTTCTGAGTTCTATTGCCGTACCAAGGAAAGTGGAAACGAGATTTTCATCAGTTCTTCGGTAGGATTGACTGTGTTAGGTCTGATGTTGTCTTTTGCCTTCAGCTCTTACATTAGCAGTTATATCTAAGATCTGCCTCTAGTGAATTTAGTGATGGCTATAGTTGTTACTGGAAGAGGGTTGTACAAGTTTTTTTTTTTAAGCTAATATCCGCCGTTCAACTGTATCATCAGTAAACGCACCCTAATTTTCTAACTTAAGGATTTAACATCAATAAATTCCTGTATTTATTTTCAATTATTGTACTCTTGGCAATCTCGTCGAGTTTATTTTGACGGACATGTGATTGCATGGCTCCCAAAAATATTTATATTCTTTTATTTACATTTTTTTTAAAATTAGTTTTGTTTCTTTTCGTTCTTTTTTTTTGTAGTTAATAACTTAGTATTCGTTATAATTAAACATTGAATTGCCTAACGAAATGGTGTTGTCACACAGCACCGAAGATTTAACTGCCTTGACAGACCCTGGTCAAAATTGTTTTATATGTAGCGAGTTAATAGCAATTCCAGCTCAGCTGTTAAATACCAGTTGCGGTCATCAGTTTCATAGAACTTGTTTTAATACCAAGATTGGAAATAAAAAATTTTGCCCAGTCTGTAAAAGTCCACTGTCAACTTCCGTCTCTACAGAAAATATACTGGATAACTTACCTTCGGGGTCGGGAACTCAAACTCTACCTTGCGGCACCCCAGTAGTGACAAGATCCAAAGCTAAACAAAGTACCACGTCTGGATTGTCCAAAGGGATTAGTATGGCTGATATAAATCAGGCCGAAGGTGCGACGGTTTCGCAGCCGGAACAACCTGCAATGGCAGATATATTACGTAATGCAATAGCGGAAGCAATGTCTACTGCTTTAGCTGAACAAGCCCGAATTCTGGCTACTTCAATGGCTAACCAAACCGAGCGGTTAACGCAAGCCATAATAGTAGGATTACAAAATATTCCCGTCGCGTCAGAATACAATTGTTCGCCTAACCCTAGACCAATAGTGGATCGTCAAGAAGTTGACCCAAACATACCTTTAATTACATCAAATATTCAATTACAGTCCCCAGGACAAGGTCTTAATCCCACTAACCCTAGTCCTGGATTCGCGCCTCAGTCGAGTCGTATACCTTTTCCTCCCTCAATAAGACTTAGTTCTGCAAATGTTCACCTTAGGCCTGATCGCATTAGTCAGATAATGGCTAACTGGCATCTTCGCTTTTCAGGAAAATCAGCAATCACAGTTGATGATTTTATTTATCGTATAGAAGCTCTCACTAAACAGACCTTAGACGGAAACTTCGAGTTAACTGCCAGATATGCAAGCAATTTATTTGAAGGTGAAGCGAGTAATTGGTATTGGAGATATCATAAAGGTGTTCCGAAGGTTCGTTGGCACGACCTATGACATGCCTTAAGAGGACAGTTTAAAGATGATAGAACTGATAGAAATATTCGATCAGAGATTGAAAATCGCAAGCAACGAGCAAATGCGTCGTTTGGCGATTTTTATAACGTCATTGCATCACTTGTGGATAAACTTTCAGAACCCATG
This sequence comes from Drosophila austrosaltans, assembly GCA_035045865.1. Taxonomy (NCBI): domain Eukaryota; kingdom Metazoa; phylum Arthropoda; class Insecta; order Diptera; family Drosophilidae; genus Drosophila; species Drosophila austrosaltans. Next base: position 550,895 of record JAWNOQ010000089.1, read on the forward strand.
TCAGAATTGTCTTTAGTTGAGATAATTAGAGGAAATCTTTTACCTGATATTCAAAGAGATATGTTGTATGAATCGGCAACCTCAATCACGTCATTGCGTTATTTAGTTCGAACTAGAGAATTATTCTTGCGAAACCTTAACCAAAATAAGATCCAAAATGTTACTTCACGTCCAACGATCCGACGTCAACTGAATGCAGTAGTAGCAGGTGATTTGGAAGAAGAGAAAGAAGAATTATTAAACCATGAATCCCTTGATTTATCCGCCATGGACCTGATTTGTTGCAATTGTAGAAAGAAGGGTCATGCTTATCAAGAATGCACCGCCGATCCCCGTGTTTTTTGCTACGGATGCGGAAAACCAGATACGTATAAACCAAGTTATCGAACTTGCAAGCAGAATATATCAAAAAACCAATTAAGGCGTGCACCACAGACCAGTGCACGCAAACAGTTAGTACATCAGTCGACCAACACCGATTAATGGAATCGACAATATCTTTGCATCAATTTGATGTTATTAAACCGGACTTACAACCATGCAATATACTTTTAGTCTCAAAAGAATGTAAAAACCGTTCACAAAACCGCAGAAAAGCCTTCAATCGTTTCTGTAAAGCTGAACATAAATTATTGATTTCTTCAATTGTAGGTAAACCTCAAGATTTACGTCCCTATGCTCAAGTTCAGTTATTGGATAGAAAAGTAATTGGATTAATGGATACAGGAGCGTCAATTAGCTGTATAGGAGGAAAACTCGTTGAAGAATTATGTCGCAACGGATTGAAATATAAACCTCTGTTTATGTCAGTAAAAACTGCCGATGGTAAGAAGCAAAGTATTATCGGTCGTTTATCTACCAAAGTTACTTATAGAGGTAGTATAAATGAAATTTGTTTTTATTTGGTGCCTTTAAAGGAGAATTTATACTTAGGTATTGATTTTTGGAAAACGTTTGATTTGCTGGCCATGCATCTTTTGATGGAAACCTTGAACATAGAGTTAATAGAAGATCCATTACTGAGACCCTTGTCTTCCCTTTCTATAAATGGCTTGATATTAGACTTTAATTCCCCAGAATTTCGGTCTGAGGAATATTTAGAGTTGAAAAATAAAAAAGTTGCACATGAGTATCCATTGTATTCACACGGGGGAATAAACAAAACATTAGAAAGACTTCGTCGTTTTTATTTTTGGCCCAATATGGTTACTGATGTCAAGAATTTTGTCAACAAGTGTGACATCTGTAAAGCAACTAAACATCCTAATGTTACCTTAAGACCGCCAATGGGAGCTTCTAGTCCATGAAGTCGGTTCTTTCAAAAACTCTATGTCGACTTTTTAGGTCCATATCCCAGCAGCCGATCGGTAATATTGGTATTTTTGTGGTATTAGACCACTTATCAAAATTTCCTTTTCTAAAGCCTTCCTAGAAGAAGAATTATTTCATTGTTTTGGAGTCCCTGAAATTATCGTATCTGACAATGGTGTACAGTTTAGATCACAGTCGTTTAATGCTCTTTAAAGTAAATAGTCAATTACGCATACTTACACAGCTTATTATGCTCCACAAGCTAGTGCCTCTGAGAGAGTCAACAGATCTGTATTGGCAGCCATAAAAGCTTACATTCACCCGGACCAAAGAAACTGGGGTGAAAAATTAAGTAGCATATGTTGCGCGTTACGATCTAGCCAACACGCGGCTATAAATAGTACTCCTTATAGGGTAGCGTTTGGTCAACATATGATTACAAATGCTAGTAATTATAAATTGATGAGGAAAATGGGATTATTAGACGATCGTTCCTTACAATTTTGTCGTGATGATATTTTTGATTTAATTCGAAATAAGGCTCACTAAGCGATGCAAATTCAACAACACCGTAACCGGAAGGCTTATAATCTCTGTTCAAAGGAAGTAAATTTAGTAAATTTATTTAGACGTAATTTTTAGCAGAGCAATTTTGCAAAAGGATTTAGTTTAAAATTGTCTCCAGCATTTATTAAAGATGGAATAAGAAGAAAATTAGGCCATTGCTATTATAAATTAGAAGATCAGCAAGGTCGAATTATTGGTAAATACCATGCGAAGGATATCAAACAATGATTTGTTGCTCTAAGTGTGGATCCCTCTTGGATGTTTTCAATCACCAAGTGTGATTTTAGTACGGGGGAATTGTAGTGCGCTTGCACTATGGGGAATTTGACCGTTTTTTGCGCACTTTATTCAAAAGTTGGTTTCTGTGCATCGCTTTCAATGTGTATTTGTTGACTAACGTAATAAATACAATTTGGTTAAGTTTTTGGAAAAAATGGGCGTGGCAATAACCGCCCCCGGCCATAAATCCTGTTTTTCCCCAAAAAGTATGCTATATAATCGTTTTGCCATATGATTGAAGAGGTTTTTGGAGTCCGACCTATGTTCCTTTTGCTGATAATTCAATCCCAGAGGTTTACATTGTATCTTTTTTCAACTACATCTTTAAAATTCGAAAAAAAAAAACATTGTTTTGCATTTTGAGTGTGTTCTTTTGTAGCTTTAGTGGTCTAGTAGGAAAACTACAGAAATTGTTACCTTTTAAGGACTTCTTGGAAGTATGTGAATTTCAAATTGTTGCAGGATCAGTTATCATTATGCTAAGATGCCATTTTCGAAACTGCTAATACAGTTTTTGCTAGTTACCTGACTTTTTTCATCTGCCCCCCTTTTTTTAGGCCAAAAATATTAACGTGGGTCCTTCAACCCGACTAATACAATTGTTAAAGCTTTTTATGATCGTCCAAAACATTTTTTCATCATACTAGCCACCTCAGAATCTCTTGAGCATGTTTAAATTGGACCTATGTTCTCGCCATTTCTGACACAATTTACAGCAAGGCTTTCGACATTTCTGCCTTAATTCCTTATTTAATATATTTTTAACACCATCATCCACTTGCCCATGCAGCAATTTTAATATAACTTCGATAGTCTTAGTTTTTTTCGTCTATTTGTGTCATATGGAAAAATTTTTCCTCTGGGGGAAAGTGAGGTTAGGCACTAAAAAACGAAATTGCACAATTTGTGGCTGTTTGTGGCTATTGTGACTAACTTTACTTGAACAAGAATTACACATACTACCAAATTCTGTAAGTTTTAGACTGGACACTGGTGGACATTTTTTTATAACTCTTCTCAAAGTTGACATTTCCTGACAAAATTTCTTAAAGTGACCCCGAATTTTTTTCAAATATTTCAACACTCACTGTCAATTTCCACAATAGAGATTTACTTATACATAGTAGAAAGACTACTTATTTAATTCCATCATTAATTTTTTTCAACAACATTTTTAATTTTTCCAATATCCACCCTGAAAGTTGAGCATAAAATTTTCACTGTATCAAGCAAACTCGTTTTCTGCAAAACACGTGTTTTCAGCAGCTGTTTGCTCAACAGTGTTGAACAACGACAAAAAACAAGTATGCAACATTGACCTTTGATCTTTTATCTATCATTAGGCATCAAAATTTTTTGAATGCATAAACTTTCAAAAAATGAATAAAGTGCGCAAAAAGCGGTCAAATTCCCCATAGTGGCTTGTCGTATGAAAAAAAAAAAAAAAATAAATCTGAGTTAAGCAAGCAGTGCACAAATATTTTTAAAGCAGTTGATTACACCCTAGAAGTGGGCAATAGTTATTTTACTAGGCGTTAGGTTCGTCTCAATAGATGTCGCTAAGTCGATATGTTCAATCCTCCTTTTGGTGACATTCCTTTTCTCTTCCTTTTTTAAGCCTGTCAGACTCAATTCTAAAACCAAGAACGGCCAACATCCTCTTCCGGTTTGGAATACACGTTCTATCACTTCTCAGAGTAAAATCAGAGCAGACGTTTCTGCTCCGTTCCAAAAAGGAACACAAGTGAAAAAAGTCCAAGTCCAAGTCCAAATAATTTTAAACTGGAACTCAAACTCTACCTTGCGGCACCCCAGTAGTGACAAGATCCAAAGCTAAACAAAGTACCACGTCTGGATTGTCCAAAGGGATTAGTATGGCTGATATAAATCAGGCCGAAGGTGCGACGGTTTCGCAGCCGGAACAACCTGCAATGGCAGATATATTACGTAATGCAATAGCGGAAGCAATGTCTACTGCTTTAGCTGAACAAGCCCGAATTCTGGCTACTTCAATGGCTAACCAAACCGAGCGGTTAACGCAAGCCATAATAGTAGGATTACAAAATATTCCCGTCGCGTCAGAATACAATTGTTCGCCTAACCCTAGACCAATAGTGGATCGTCAAGAAGTTGACCCAAACATACCTTTAATTACATCAAATATTCAATTACAGTCCCCAGGACAAGGTCTTAATCCCACTAACCCTAGTCCTGGATTCGCGCCTCAGTCGAGTCGTATACCTTTTCCTCCCTCAATAAGACTTAGTTCTGCAAATGTTCACCTTAGGCCTGATCGCATTAGTCAGATAATGGCTAACTGGCATCTTCGCTTTTCAGGAAAATCAGCAATCACAGTTGATGATTTTATTTATCGTATAGAAGCTCTCACTAAACAGACCTTAGACGGAAACTTCGAGTTAACTGCCAGATATGCAAGCAATTTATTTGAAGGTGAAGCGAGTAATTGGTATTGGAGATATCATAAAGGTGTTCCGATGGTTCGTTGGCACAAGAGGACAGTTTAAAGATGATAGAACTGATAGAAATATTCGATCAGAGATTGAAAATCGCAAGCAACGAGCAAATGCGTCGTTTGGCGATTTTTATAACGTCATTGCATCACTTGTGGATAAACTTTCAGAACCCATGTCAGAATTGTCTTTAGTTGAGATAATTAGAGGAAATCTTTTACCTGATATTCAAAGAGATATGTTGTATGAATCGGCAACCTCAATCACGTCATTGCGTTATTTAGTTCGAACTAGAGAATTATTCTTGCGAAACCTTAACCAAAATAAGATCCAAAATGTTACTTCACGTCCAACGATCCGACGTCAACTGAATGCAGTAGTAGCAGGTGATTTGGAAGAAGAGAAAGAAGAATTATTAAACCATGAATCCCTTGATTTATCCGCCATGGACCTGATTTGTTGCAATTGTAGAAAGAAGGGTCATGCTTATCAAGAATGCACCGCCGATCCCCGTGTTTTTTGCTACGGATGCGGAAAACCAGATACGTATAAACCAAGTTATCGAACTTGCAAGCAGAATATATCAAAAAACCAATTAAGGCGTGCACCACAGACCAGTGCACGCAAACAGTTAGTACATCAGTCGACCAACACCGATTAATGGAATCGACAATATCTTTGCATCAATTTGATGTTATTAAACCGGACTTACAACCATGCAATATACTTTTAGTCTCAAAAGAATGTAAAAACCGTTCACAAAACCGCAGAAAAGCCTTCAATCGTTTCTGTAAAGCTGAACATAAATTATTGATTTCTTCAATTGTAGGTAAACCTCAAGATTTACGTCCCTATGCTCAAGTTCAGTTATTGGATAGAAAAGTAATTGGATTAATGGATACAGGAGCGTCAATTAGCTGTATAGGAGGAAAACTCGTTGAAGAATTATGTCGCAACGGATTGAAATATAAACCTCTGTTTATGTCAGTAAAAACTGCCGATGGTAAGAAGCAAAGTATTATCGGTCGTTTATCTACCAAAGTTACTTATAGAGGTAGTATAAATGAAATTTGTTTTTATTTGGTGCCTTTAAAGGAGAATTTATACTTAGGTATTGATTTTTGGAAAACGTTTGATTTGCTGGCCATGCATCTTTTGATGGAAACCTTGAACATAGAGTTAATAGAAGATCCATTACTGAGACCCTTGTCTTCCCTTTCTATAAATGGCTTGATATTAGACTTTAATTCCCCAGAATTTCGGTCTGAGGAATATTTAGAGTTGAAAAATAAAAAAGTTGCACATGAGTATCCATTGTATTCACACGGGGGAATAAACAAAACATTAGAAAGACTTCGTCGTTTTTATTTTTGGCCCAATATGGTTACTGATGTCAAGAATTTTGTCAACAAGTGTGACATCTGTAAAGCAACTAAACATCCTAATGTTACCTTAAGACCGCCAATGGGAGCTTCTAGTCCATGAAGTCGGTTCTTTCAAAAACTCTATGTCGACTTTTTAGGTCCATATCCCAGCAGCCGATCGGTAATATTGGTATTTTTGTGGTATTAGACCACTTATCAAAATTTCCTTTTCTAAAGCCTTCCTAGAAGAAGAATTATTTCATTGTTTTGGAGTCCCTGAAATTATCGTATCTGACAATGGTGTACAGTTTAGATCACAGTCGTTTAATGCTCTTTAAAGTAAATAGTCAATTACGCATACTTACACAGCTTATTATGCTCCACAAGCTAGTGCCTCTGAGAGAGTCAACAGATCTGTATTGGCAGCCATAAAAGCTTACATTCACCCGGACCAAAGAAACTGGGGTGAAAAATTAAGTAGCATATGTTGCGCGTTACGATCTAGCCAACACGCGGCTATAAATAGTACTCCTTATAGGGTAGCGTTTGGTCAACATATGATTACAAATGCTAGTAATTATAAATTGATGAGGAAAATGGGATTATTAGACGATCGTTCCTTACAATTTTGTCGTGATGATATTTTTGATTTAATTCGAAATAAGGCTCACTAAGCGATGCAAATTCAACAACACCGTAACCGGAAGGCTTATAATCTCTGTTCAAAGGAAGTAAATTTAGTAAATTTATTTAGACGTAATTTTTAGCAGAGCAATTTTGCAAAAGGATTTAGTTTAAAATTGTCTCCAGCATTTATTAAAGATGGAATAAGAAGAAAATTAGGCCATTGCTATTATAAATTAGAAGATCAGCAAGGTCGAATTATTGGTAAATACCATGCGAAGGATATCAAACAATGATTTGTTGCTCTAAGTGTGGATCCCTCTTGGATGTTTTCAATCACCAAGTGTGATTTTAGTACGGGGGAATTGTAGTGCGCTTGCACTATGGGGAATTTGACCGTTTTTTGCGCACTTTATTCAAAAGTTGGTTTCTGTGCATCGCTTTCAATGTGTATTTGTTGACTAACGTAATAAATACAATTTGGTTAAGTTTTTGGAAAAAATGGGCGTGGCAATAACCGCCCCCGGCCATAAATCCTGTTTTTCCCCAAAAAGTATGCTATATAATCGTTTTGCCATATGATTGAAGAGGTTTTTGGAGTCCGACCTATGTTCCTTTTGCTGATAATTCAATCCCAGAGGTTTACATTGTATCTTTTTTCAACTACATCTTTAAAATTCGAAAAAAAAAAAACATTGTTTTGCATTTTGAGTGTGTTCTTTTGTAGCTTTAGTGGTCTAGTAGGAAAACTACAGAAATTGTTACCTTTTAAGGACTTCTTGGAAGTATGTGAATTTCAAATTGTTGCAGGATCAGTTATCATTATGCTAAGATGCCATTTTCGAAACTGCTAATACAGTTTTTGCTAGTTACCTGACTTTTTTCATCTGCCCCCCTTTTTTTAGGCCAAAAATATTAACGTGGGTCCTTCAACCCGACTAATACAATTGTTAAAGCTTTTTATGATCGTCCAAAACATTTTTTCATCATACTAGCCACCTCAGAATCTCTTGAGCATGTTTAAATTGGACCTATGTTCTCGCTATTTCTGACACAATTTACAGCAAGGCTTTCGACATTTCTGCCTTAATTCCTTATTTAATATATTTTTAACACCATCATCCACTTGCCCATGCAGCAATTTTAATATAACTTCGATAGTCTTAGTTTTTTTCGTCTATTTGTGTCATATGGAAAAATTTTTCCTCTGGGGGAAAGTGAGGTTAGGCACTAAAAAACGAAATTGCACAATTTGTGGCTGTTTGTGGCTATTGTGACTAACTTTACTTGAACAAGAATTACACATACTACCAAATTCTGTAAGTTTTAGACTGGACACTGGTGGACATTTTTTTATAACTCTTCTCAAAGTTGACATTTCCTGACAAAATTTCTTAAAGTGACCCCGAATTTTTTTCAAATATTTCAACACTCACTGTCAATTTCCACAATAGAGATTTACTTATACATAGTAGAAAGACTACTTATTTAATTCCATCATTAATTTTTTTCAACAACATTTTTAATTTTTCCAATATCCACCCTGAAAGTTGAGCATAAAATTTTCACTGTATCAAGCAAACTCGTTTTCTGCAAAACACGTGTTTTCAGCAGCTGTTTGCTCAACAGTGTTGAACAACGACAAAAAACAAGTATGCAACATTGACCTTTGATCTTTTATCTATCATTAGGCATCAAAATTTTTTGAATGCATAAACTTTCAAAAAATGAATAAAGTGCGCAAAAAGCGGTCAAATTCCCCATAGTGGCTTGTCGTATGAAAAAAAAAAAAAAATAAATCTGAGTTAAGCAAGCAGTGCACAAATATTTTTAAAGCAGTTGATTACACCCTAGAAGTGGGCAATAGTTATTTTACTAGGCGTTAGGTTCGTCTCAATAGATGTCGCTAAGTCGATATGTTCAATCCTCCTTTTGGTGACATTCCTTTTCTCTTCCTTTTTTAAGCCTGTCAGACTCAATTCTAAAACCAAGAACGGCCAACATCCTCTTCCGGTTTGGAATACACGTTCTATCACTTCTCAGAGTAAAATCAGAGCAGACGTTTCTGCTCCGTTCCAAAAAGGAACACAAGTGAAAAAAGTCCAAGTCCAAGTCCAAATAATTTTAAACTGGAAAATCATTCGAATGTTATATCATTCAGTCAAACTTTTAATTACAAAGTGTATCATTAATACTCGCAATAAAGACGTCTGTTTAAAAAGAAAAGAAATCAACAAAAATTATTGCTAAGAGCAACACACATGTAAGTGTTAACAAAAAAGAAAAAAATATTTCCAAAAACGACTAATCTAGCTTAACATTACATATTACAGACTACTTAGCATTACAGGCCGTGGTGAAAGCTCCCCTGTTCACCACTCCCGTCTCGCTCTATGCAGACCAGCAAAATGTCTGTAGGAGGGCAGATTTCTTCCTTCTTGTTTCCCAAAAAATAGATGTAGACTCCAAGAGAGTTTCACTTCACAGGTTTTTATATTCACGTCTTTTCTTCAACGTTATAAAAGCGACTAATTTAACTTAACATTACATATTACAGACTACTTAGCATTACAGGCCGTGGTGAAAGCTCCCCTGTTCACCACTCCCGTCTCGCTCTCTCGCTCTCTACGTCATTGGTGACGTAGACATCCCGGCCCCCTTGCAATATCCTGATTGCGAATGCTTCAAGGGTGTGGGCAGCTACCGGCCAGTGTCCACCCGAAGATGGTGCGCTGGGCCACGGGGAATCCGTCCCGACTCGTGCGGCAATCTGCCCGTACGACTCGGGGGTATACGTCACCGCCCAACACCACGAAGATGGAGGCCGGAGCGTGGAAGCGCTCATCCGCCAGCCTCAGGTCCGCGAACCGCTGGCACACGCTGTCATGGACGGGCCGAGCGGGTGTCCGGAACTGGAGGGCCGAATCCACCTGGAAGGCGACGTTGAGCTCGACGTCAGTCTCCACTGCCGACTTGACTACTGCCGTGCAAATCCGATCGGCCCCCAGATGGACCGTCGGCAAACCGAAACTGGCGGCAAGGGATGCCCGGATACGGCTGACCGACGTGCAGGGGTCGAGCAGCGCTCGAGTGCGAAATGTTTTCGTGCCAACAACAATAATTATGGTCGCCGTGGGCATCACCAACGTGGATGACAGGTTTAGGAGTGAGCGAGGGAGGAGCAACGGAGGGTTTGGAGGCTTTCCTGGAGGAGGCAGCTGGCGGCTCCCGCGATGTCGAACGACGCTCATCGTCGTGCAGCAACGTATGGTGCCGCTGGTCGCATTTCTGGCATCGCTTTCCACTGCGGCAGGACTTGCCCGAATGCTCATGGGCCAAGCAATTCGTGCAGTATTTATTGATTAAAACCGCTCGGAGCCTCTTCTCCGTAGCCAGCTTGAGGAAACGCTTGCACCTTTTCAAGGGGTGGACTCCTCGACACACCCGACACCGAAAGTTGTGAGACTCCCGAGAGCGTGTCTCCTCGGAGGGTTTGCGGCGTTGGCGTGGACGTGGTGCCATTGCTGGTCTTGTGATGAAGAACAAAAACTGGAAAAAGAGGGCTAGAAATAAAAAGTTTCGGATTAGCCAAGGAATGATAATAATTGGAAAGAGCTGCAAATAGGAGGAGGAAATTATTCGCTACAGGAGGGTAGCAACAATAGTTTGGTGACGGGCCTTCGGATAGGGCCTCGCGTGGTCAGCAAGTCGACAACGCGAACTCGCTCGTCGGCGCCAGGATGAACTGCCTGGATTCGACCGAGTCGCCACTCGTTAGGTGGCAAGTTGTCCTCTTTAACGACAACCATGTCGTTGATCTGGAGATCTCTCATGGGTCGTTGCCATTTGTGCCTCTTGTGCATCTCCTTCAGATACTCCTCCTTCCAGCGCAGGCAAAGTTGCTGGTTCAGAGCCTTAAGGCGCCGCCATCGGTTGTGGATGGACTCGGCGAGCTGAGGGATTTCAGCTTCAGGAGCTGACAGGAGAGGCGCTCCGATCAGGAAATGACCGGGTGTCAGTGAGAGGAGTTCTGTAGGGTCATCTGATAAAGGAGCCAGTGGCCTAGAATTTAGGCAAGCCTCGACTTTTGTCAACAGCGTTGACAGCTCCTCGAAGGTGAATCGAGTGCCGGAAGCGGATTTACGGAGCAGAGTCTTAAAACTTTTGACTCCAGCTTCCCATAAGCCACCCATATGCGGTGCTCCGGGCGGGATGAAACGCCAGTCTAGCTTATGGTGGCTGTACCGACTTGCGGCTGCGGATGCCACTGACTCCAGAAACTCTTTGGAGAGAAGTTTCTCGGCGCCAACAAAGGTCTTGCCGTTATCAGAATAAATGCTTTGCGGACATCCTCTGCGACCTATAAACCGCGCCAACGCGGCCAGGAACTTCTCAGTCGTCAGGTCGGATGTGCATTCCAAGTGGATAGCCTTGGTGCTAAAACACACAAACACACACACATACCCCTTCGTAATGAGACAGGCCCGTCCTGTGTAATTTTTTATATCGAACGGGCCGGCAAAATCCACTCCCGTGTAGGTGAATGGCCTGGAAAAGGAAGACCGCTCCTTGGGCAGATCTCCCATTAGCTGCGTTTGGAGACGCTTTCTGTATATGATACAGACCTTACAGGACTTAGTCACATGTTTGACCAAATTTCGAATCTTGGGAATCCAGTATTTCGCGCGGATGATACGGATCATGAGCTGATTCCCCCCATGCAACGTTATGCGATGGGTGAAATCAGTAAGGAGTCGAGCAAAACGGCTGTCATACGGCAGAAGAACAGGATGACGTTCATCATACCGAAGAGAGCTGGAATTTTTAACCCGTCCGCTGGCTCGGATAATGCCATGGTGGTCAAGAAATGGATTTAAGGAAAGTATGGAGCTAAGAGAGGCTATTTGTTGCTTGTTGCTTAGACTTTGGTATTCCTCAGCGTATGCTCGACGCTGAGTCGAAATAATGAGCGCTTGCTCTGCTGCTGCCAGGTCGCCTTGGGAAAGTTGAAGTGAGGTCGCCCTGGGACCTTTGCGACAATGGCGGATGAAACGCAGAATGTACGCAGAAACGCGCAATGCTCGGCTAAAGTCGGAGAAACGGTCGAGGAACTCTTCCGTCGGCACGATCTTAGTGGTATGCACCTTAATGGTCTTTTGTTCGACGTCAGTCTCTGGGATAGACTCAAGTGCCGGCGGCCATTGGTGCTGATGCATTGATGCTAACCACTCTGGGCCGTGCCACCACAGGTCTGACTGCGCTAACTCACTGGATGAGACACCTCTACTTGCCAAATCGGCGGGGTTGTGTTCTGACCGAACATGATGCCATTGTTGGGCGTCGCAGGTCTGTGTTATTTTCGCTACTCGATTTGCCACGAATGTGGTCCATCTGCACGGAGGTTTCTGAAGCCAGGACAACACAATGGTGGAGTCTGTCCACAGATGCAGGTCAGGATTATCTACCGGCATGTAAGGGAGAATTGCAATCGCACAATTCTAATCGAGGGAGAGAAATGGTTTTCACTGGAGCCACTCTTGTCTTGGAGGTAAGGAGATTCGTGAAGCTGTGATTCCCTATCACAGCTCGAACGTATAGCGCTGCACCATACGCTCGCTCGGATGCATCACAGAAACCGTGATGCTCAATGTGGACCTTTGGTTGACAATGTACCCATCTGGGAATACGGATTTCGTTGAGTGACTGGTAATTGGTCACAAACTGGCTCCACTGTTGGTCAAGATCGAACGGAAGTGGATCATCCCAACGGAGCTCACGTAGCCACAAAGTTTGCATAAACATCTTGGCACGCACAATGAATGGAGATAACCAGCCTGCTGGATCGAACAATTTAGAGATTTGGGACAAAACCTCGCGCTTCGAGTAGGAGGATTTTTGCTCCAGTGGAGAAGGAACGAAGAAAAACTCGTCAGTAGTGGCTCTCCATGGAATCCCCAGCGTCTTGGTTACGCTAGCGTCATCCATTTCGAGAAACTCGGAATTTAACAGGTGGCCTGACGGAATGTCACGCAGAAGCGGCTTATGATTGGCCGTCCACTTTCGTAGGGGGAAACCAGAGGACTCCATCGCACATGACAGCTCTTTAATAGCCTCACAGGCCTCGTGTTGCGTGTGGGCACCGGCTAGTACGTCATCCACGTACATGAAACTGCGAATAACTTCACTAGCTCGAGGATATTGTGATTCCACATCACTTGCTAGCTGTTGGAGGACTCGAATCGCAAGGAAGGGGGCACAATTTACTCCAAATGTGAAGGTTTTTAGCTCGAAATCGCTTAATTCGCCATTTGGTGTGCGGAACAAGATTCGCTGAAACGGAGTGTGTCGATGGTCAACAAGGATTTGCCGGTACATCTTGGTAATATCGGCGTTGAAAACGAATCGGAAATATCTCCACTTAAGTAGTTGCATGGTTAGGTCGGATTGGAGGACCGGTCCTGTATGCAAGACATCGTTGAGACTCTGCCCATTAGTGGAGGAACTGGAGGCGTTGAACACTACGCGAACTTGAGTAGTGGTGCTTTCTGGCTTAAACACCGCATGATGTGGAAGGTAAAATACAGAGCTACCGTCTGCAGGACTAACCTTTCTCATATGACCAAGGTCTATGTACTCTTGGATCACCGAGTTATACTGTGCTTTGAGTTCTGGATTTTTGCTCAGTCGGCTCTCGTTCCGAAGGAACTGGGCCAATGCACCTGACCTGGAATGACCCAGCTGGATGTTGCTAGGCTCTCGGAATGGAAGGCTGACGATATATCGTCCCGAGGTGTCTCTTTTGGTGGTTCGGACGAAGTTCTCCTCACAATCGGAATCGGACTCTTTCATTCTCCTCACAGGGAGATCCTCCACCTCCCAAAATTTTGTGAGAAGTTTATCTAATTGGCTCTCTGGGGAATGCATAACTCAAGTGCAAAACGAGGAGATTGCCCGATGGTCGATTTGGGACTCGTCAACTGGCCCTGTAAGTACCCACCCGAATATGGTCTCTTCTCCAAGAAGGGTGCCACAAATGTTGGTTTCCTTGCCCTTCAAGGAAATTGCCGGAAGCACGTCAGACCCGAGCAGTAAATCTATTTGGGCACTGTGACGGAAATTCGGATCGGCCAGAGGCAAGTTGGGCAGGTTCTCTAAGGCACTCTCGCTAATGCTATGCGTCGGAAGATTGCCTGCCAAATACGGTAAGACATAGGCAGACGTGGGCACTCGCCGTTCTGGCATCAATGGAGAACCTATGACGAGCTGAGAAAGCTTATGGGCTTGAGAGGGAGTCGACATGGTCAGACCAGATATGTGGGCAGTCACTGTTCTGAATGGAAGTTTTATTTGATTGAAAAGCCGCTCCGTTATGAAACTCCTTTCAGATCCTGGATCAATCAAAGCACGAGCCCTATAGGATATTCCCTGATGACGCACGGTAACCATGGCGGTTCCCAAAAGGACTCGCTTCGCACTTGATGCAAAATAACTTTGTCTAGGTGGGTCTGCCGGAAGGTTTGAAACAACGTTGGCTTGATTGCCCCTCGCGTTTGAGTTGGATAGCGCTGGCACTGGCGCACCGTTACCACGATGAAGTAGGGTGTTATGGCGACCGTTGCACGTGAAGCAATTATGTGCACTTGGACATTCTTTTAGTTGATGCTGACGTGCGAAACAATTAAGGCATAATTTGAGTTGCCTAATCTGGGTGACTCTATCATTGATGGACATTTGGAGAAAACGAGGACACAGACGGATTGGATGATTCTCCTTAGCACACACCTTGCATGTAGACGTGCCCACCGAGACCTTGGTTTTAAAAGTCTTAATATTCCTCTGGGTCTCTTTTCGGACGAATTGACTTGTCGATGGCTGACCACTCACAGTCATTGAATCTTCTAGTGATTCCAACGTAAGGACGCGATCTTCTAGAAACGCATTTAATTCGGACCAACATGGGATATCTCGTTTATTTTGGAGAGACTGCTCCCACATAGCTCGGGTAACCTTGGGCAGCTTGGAGCTAGCCCAAAAAACGAGCATGCTGTCCCAAGTAGATGTGTCGACACCGTGGAGATTTAATGCTAGCAAGCATCCTTGGAAAGTGTTCAGCATCGTTCTCAGCGATGTAACGGACTCGGTAGGAATGGGCAGTAAGCCGAACAGGACTTTGAGCTGACTATTGACAAGGAGTCTCGGATTCTCAAACCGCTCACAGAGGGCTCCCCAAGCTGATTCAAAACCATCATTGGTAAGTGGAGACTTAGCCACTAGAGCCTTGGCATCACCTCTTGTTTTAGAATTCAAATGGAATAGCTTTTCGACAGGTGTTAACCGCGGATTGTCTATGTAGACAGCGGTGAAAAGGTCTCTAAATGTAGGCCAACGCAAGAAATCCCCGCTAAAGATTTCTGTATCATATGGCGGAAGATTACAGCCTCTCGAAGCAACGCTAGGAACTGGCAACTGCGCTGGCATGGATGCCTGGTCAATGGACTCTGTAAGTAAAGACGCGCAACGTTCATAAACATCATAACAATAAGCATATTTTGCTTCTAGGGTCGTCATATCTGCAGCGTCACCATCTTGCCGAATACTTTTGGAACAACGAACATACTCTTGTTCGGCTGTTGCCCATAAGGAGCGAATGTGATCCTGTCGGTTCTTCAGTGTGGAGATTGTGACTGTGTTTTCAGACGGAGTGGTGATCATATCCTGGAAACGGCTGATACGATCACTGGCAGCTATAAAGTCAGCCAAAGCCATGTTGGATACACGAATACGTCGTTGCGTTTCAGAACGAGTAGAGACTGAAGGAGTGGACACGGTGATGTGCGGGACTGGCTTCACAGTTTCTAAACTAGATGGGCTTGACGCTCGGGAAGTTTTCGGAGATGACAATCGTGGCTCAGATGAAGCTCGTTGAATGCCGTGGCTCTGACCCTTGAGTGCCGAAGACTCACTACTAGCAGAACTTGGATGACGTTTAATTGTCGCAGGAGAAGCGACACTTCTTGGTTTTGATGTCGGGGTCGCAGGCGATGTAGAACGTGGAGGAACAGTGAGCCGAGTTGACTTAGCGCTAGTCTTGGGTTGCTCGATTGGCATAATCTAAATCGCGGTTTCTCTTGACTGTTGCTAGACGTAGCAGTGTCGCAACGACAACAGGAATTTGAGAAATGAAAATTAAAGATCGAAAAAATGTAAAAAGAATTGTAGAAAATGTCCAAGCCAATGGAACTTGAATCGAGTATAATAATCTTCGCAGTAATTGAAAAACTTGGATCTATAAACACTGTGGAATTTTCATCGATGTAAGAATTTTCGAAATGTTGAACTTTAGTGATGTAGGAATTTTCGAAATGTGGACTGTATATTTTAATTGACAAAATTATAGTTGAATGTAAATCAATAAATCGGGTTTACACAAATACACATAAAAATTTTGCTGGTGGTTATCCGTTAATAAAATTTTCTTTTTTGTGAACTTGGGTCGAAAAAGGATAGACGGCTACGTGTTGTTGTTTGCGCAAAAAAAAGAAAAAATTGCAAAGAGAAAATCTAAAATGTACGTTATATTTCTTTCGATGTTCGCTTGGAATGGATTTTTTTTTTTTTTGTGCTCTCGGTAGAAATACAGATACACCGTCAGTAAACTTTAAAATCGTTTATAAAAAGATTAGTCACAAAATTTTTTGAAAAAAATATGCAAATCTCACAGGAAAAAAAACGACTCGGTTATAGCGTTGGAGACGGTTTCACAAAATTTTCTTTATGCGCGAATTTCAAATTTTAAGGAACAAACAACACGAAGGCAAAAAATCCGTAATTAGTTCACTGAATTAGAAAATCTTTTTTGATGAAATGTTTCAATGTTTTATTTGTTTTTTTTTTTTTATTTCGGAATCCTGCACCAAAAAATAATTATGAAAATGCGTTTGTGTAAATTCAATGTAGGAGAAATTATATGTGTGTGTTAGGATTTATATGTGTGGGTATGTGATATGTGTGTAAATATATTATGTATATGGAATGTATAAAATATATTGTGTGTATATGGAATATTATGTGTGTACGGAATGTTATAAAATATATTATGGAATATGTAAAATATATTTTTTATGGATGAAATGTGTATTGGAAAAAATATGTGCATTAAATATTACACGCAAGCTCGGATTTATTAAATTCGGACCGCGAAAACAATGCGAGTGCGAAATTATTTTATTGGACGTTCGCGTTAATTTCCCATTTGGTTCGCGTTACCGAAAAAATAAATTGCCGTCGTGTAAACCTTGAAACTGGAGCCGATAACAAGTGTAGGAATGGTGAACAATCGGAACATTCGTGTATGTTTTTTTTTTTTTTTTTTTAATTCGTTTATTTACATAATCTATTTTCTTAACTTAACAGTCAGGTATTTTTGTGAGAATTAAATTGCAGCATGGACTTGTGGAACGTCCCAGAGGGAATTGCATCACAAGACGCATTGCTGCAGTTACTCTGTCCCTATACTTCTATTCGATCGTCTCAGCTCGACCGTTACAAAATGCGCAAATCGGTTGACCGCTTCCCAGGTTGTTATGTCTCCTACCATCAACGTAGCCAGATTATCGGGTGTGAGAGTCGTGCCAACGAGCTCGTGTAATCGTCTTCTCTCGTCTCTGAAGCGGCTGCACATAAAAAATGCGTGGTGCGCGTCCTCTGTTGGACTGCCTTCGCAGTGGGTGCATGCTGGCTCCGTTCCGTGGCCGAACCTCGCCAGGTAACTTCTGTAACATCCGTGCCCACTTAGGAGCTGTGTCAGGTAAAAGTTTACCTGTCCATGCTTTCGCAAGATCCACATCTCTATTTTGGGGATTATCCTGTGTGTCCATCTACCTTTAGTTGAGGCATCCCACCTGTCTTGCCATCTCCTTAGGCTGTGTTCTCTTGCGGACTTTTTCGCCTGGGCTTTTGATGTACCGCTGCTAACCGCATCCGCGATGGCCTTAGCCTCATCTACTAGCAAGTCGATGGGGACGGTTCCAGCGATGACCAGGGCAGCGTCGTCGGAGACGGTGCGAAAAGCGCAGCACACCCTCAGTGCGCTAAGTCTGTACGTGGCCTTGATTCCTCTTGCATAGCTTACCGTGTGGATTGCTGGTGCCCATATCCGCGCTGCATATATGATTATCGACTTGGTGACACTGCTGAGTAACATTCTCCTTTCCTGTTTCGGCCCCCGAGTGTTTAGCATTATCCTTGACAGGGCTCTGCAAGATTCCGTGTATGTGCGTACATATGTGTGACTCAAAATGTAAACAATGGTAAGTTTAAATTATTTTCTCGCGAAATTAATTTATTTTCACTAAATGTTGTCTTGTTCGTATTTTAGGATGTCACAGCACAAATTTTTTTCTCGCGGAGGAGTGTTCACTTCACTTGCTGTAAATTGGAAACGGCGACACACGGTAAGTTTGATATTGAATGCACATATATTTCTTGTTGGGGGAGATATGTATGTATGTATGGAAGTACCTTATGTACTCAGTTATGTATGCACATATGTACGTTTCTTGGAAGGAATGGATGTGTGAACAGTTGATGTAGGAAAAAATGATCATGAACTGTTCATATGTACACTTACATATGTACATACATAACTGGGATTGGAAAAAAAGATGGCTGCGTTGGAAAGCAGTACAAAGTTGAAGGAAAAAGAAATGAAGGAGAATGAAGAATGACCTTATGTCATTTAATGAGTGTAAATGAAGTGCTGCCTGATTTAACACCTTATGTGATAATCATGCAATCGGACAACATTTACACTGCCACCTTATGTGGACTTCAAATAAAAGTTTTCACTTAACTTTCTTTGCAGCGTTGAGGAAAAATCCACCGATGCGAGCTGGCGTCAGTAGATCGGCCTGATCTGATAGAAAAAACTTCCTTCTGGATGAGGATCCGGCTCGAAGGACCACAATGTCTGTAGGAGGGCAGATTTCTTCCTTCTTGTTTCCCAAAAAATAGATGTAGACTCCAATAGAGTTTCACTTCACAGGTTTTTATATTCACGTCTTTTCTTCAACGTTATAAAAGCGACTAATCTAACTTAAAATTACTTATTACAGACTACTTAGCATTACAGGCCGTGGTGAAAGCTCCCCTGTTCACCACTCCCGTCTCGCTCTATGCAGACCAGCAAAATGTCTGTAGGAGGGCAGATTTCTTCCTTCTTGTTTCCCAAAAAATAGATGTAGACTCCAAGAGAGTTTCACTTCACAGGTTTTTATATTCACGTCTTTTCTTCAACGTTATAAAAGCGACTAATCTAACTTAACATTACATATTACAGACTACTTAGCATTACAGGCCGTGGTGAAAGCTCCCCTGTTCACCACTCCCGTCTCGCTCTCTCGCTCTCTACGTCATTGGTGACGTAGACATCCCGGCCCCCTTGCAATATCCTGATTGCGAATGCTTCAAGGGTGTGGGCAGCTACCGGCCAGTGTCCACCCGAAGATGGTGCGCTGGGCCACGGGGAATCCGTCCCGACTCGCGCGGCAATCTGCCCGTACGACTCGGGGGTATACGTCACCGCCCAACACCACGAAGATGGAGGCCGGAGCGTGGAAGCGCTCATCCGCCAGCCTCAGGTCCGCGAACCGCTGGCACACGCTGTCATGGACGGGCCGAGCGGGTGTCCGGAACTGGAGGGCCGAATCCACCTGGAAGGCGACGTTGAGCTCGACGTCAGTCTCCACTGCCGACTTGACTACTGCCGTGCAAATCCGATCGGCCCCCAGATGGACCGTCGGCAAACCGAAACTGGCGGCAAGGGATGCCCGGATACGGCTGACCGACGTGCAGGGGTCGAGCAGCGCTCGCGTGCGAAATGTTTTCGTGCCAACAACAATAATTATGGTCGCCGTGGGCATCACCAACGTGGATGACAGGTTTAGGAGTGAGCGAGGGAGGAGCAACGGAGGGTTTGGAGGCTTTCCTGGAGGAGGCAGCTGGCGGCTCCCGCGATGTCGAACGACGCTCATCGTCGTGCAGCAACGTATGGTGCCGCTGGTCGCATTTCTGGCATCGCTTTCCACTGCGGCAGGACTTGCCCGAATGCTCATGGGCCAAGCAATTCGAGCAGTATTTATTGATTAAAACCGCTCGGAGCCTCTTCTCCGTAGCCAGCTTGAGGAAACGCTTGCACCTTTTCAAGGGGTGGACTCCTCGACACACCCGACACCGAAAGGTGTGAGACTCCCGAGAGCGTGTCTCCTCGGACGGTTTGCGGCGTTGGCGTGGACGTGGTGCCATTGCTGGTCTTGTGATGAAGAACAAAAACTGGAAAAAGAGGGCTAGAAATAAAAAGTTTCGGATTAGCCAAGGAATGACAATAATTGGAAAGAGCTGCAAATAGGAGGAGGAAATTCTTCGCTACAGGAGGGTAGCAACAATAGTTTGGTGACGGGCCTTCGGATAGGGCCTCGCGTGGTCAGCAAGTCGACAACGCGAACTCGCTCGTCGGCGCCAGGATGAACTGCCTGGATTCGACCGAGTCGCCACTCGTTAGGTGGCAAGTTGTTCTCTTTAACGACAACCATGTCGTTGATCTGGAGATCTCTCATGGGTCGTTGCCATTTGTGCCTCTTGTGCATCTCCTTCAGATACTCCTCCTTCCAGCGCAGGCAAAGTTGCTGGTTCAGAGCCTTAAGGCGCCGCCATCGGTTGTGGATGGACTCGGCGAGCTGAGGGATTTCAGCTTCAGGAGCTGACAGGAGAGGCGCTCCGATCAGGAAATGACCGGGTGTCAGTGAGAGGAGTTCTGTAGGGTCATCTGATAAAGGAGCCAGTGGCCTAGAATTTAGGCAAGCCTCGACTTTTGTCAACAGCGTTGACAGCTCCTCGAAGGTGAATCGAGTGCCGGAAGCGGATTTACGGAGCAGAGTCTTAAAACTTTTGACTCCAGCTTCCCATAAGCCACCCATATGCGGTGCTCCGGGCGGGATGAAACGCCAGTCTAGCTTATGGTGGCTGTACCGACTTGCGGCTGCGGATGCCACTGACTCCAGAAACTCTTTGGAGAGAAGTTTCTCGGCGCCAACAAAGGTCTTGCCGTTATCAGAATAAATGCTTTGCGGACATCCTCTGCGACCTATAAACCGCGCCAACGCGGCCAGGAACTTCTCAGTCGTCAGGTCGGATGTGCATTCCAAGTGGATAGCCTTGGTGCTAAAACACACAAACACACACACATACCCCTTCGTAATGAGACAGGCCCGTCCTGTGTAATTTTTTATATCGAACGGGCCGGCAAAATCCACTCCCGTGTAGGTGAATGGCCTGGAAAAGGAAGACCGCTCCTTGGGCAGATCTCCCATTAGCTGCGTTTGGAGACGCTTTCTGTATATGATACAGACCTTACAGGACTTAGTCACATGTTTGACCAAATTTCGAATCTTGGGAATCCAGTATTTCGCGCGGATGATACGGATCATGAGCTGATTCCCCCCATGCAACGTTATGCGATGGGTGAAATCAGTAAGGAGTCGAGCAAAACGGCTGTCATACGGCAGAAGAACAGGATGACGTTCATCATACCGAAGAGAGCTGGAATTTTTAACCCGTCCGCTGGCTCGGATAATGCCATGGTGGTCAAGAAATGGATTTAAGGAAAGTATGGAGCTAAGAGAGGCTATTTGTTGCTTGTTGCTTAGACTTTGGTATTCCTCAGCGTATGCTCGACGCTGAGTCGAAATAATGAGCGCTTGCTCTGCTGCTGCCAGGTCGCCTTGGGAAAGTTGAAGTGAGGTCGCCCTGGGACCTTTGCGACAATGGCGGATGAAACGCAGAATGTACGCAGAAACGCGCAATGCTCGGCTAAAGTCGGAGAAACGGTCGAGGAACTCTTCCGTCGGCACGATCTTAGTGGTATGCACCTTAATGGTCTTTTGTTCGACGTCAGTCTCTGGGATAGACTCAAGTGCCGGCGGCCATTGGTGCTGATGCATTGATGCTAACCACTCTGGGCCGTGCCACCACAGGTCTGACTGCGCTAACTCACTGGATGAGACACCTCTACTTGCCAAATCGGCGGGGTTGTGTTCTGACCGAACATGATGCCATTGTTGGGCGTCGCAGGTCTGTGTTATTTTCGCTACTCGATTTGCCACGAATGTGGTCCATCTGCACGGAGGTTTCTGAAGCCAGGACAACACAATGGTGGAGTCTGTCCACAGATGCAGGTCAGGATTATCTACCGGCATGTAAGGGAGAATTGCAATAGTCATCTCAGCCAAGAGGACTGCTCCGCACAATTCTAATCGAGGGAGAGAAATGGTTTTCACTGGAGCCACTCTTGTCTTGGAGGTAAGGAGATTCGTGAAGCTGTGATTCCCTATCACAGCTCGAACGTATAGCGCTGCACCATACGCTCGCTCGGATGCATCACAGAAACCGTGATGCTCAATGTGGACCTTTGGTTGACAATGTACCCATCTGGGAATACGGATTTCGTTGAGTGACTGGTAATTGGTCACAAACTGGCTCCACTGTTGGTCAAGATCGGACGGAAGTGGATCATCCCAACGGAGCTCACGTAGCCACAAAGTTTGCATAAACATCTTGGCACGCACAATGAATGGAGATAACCAGCCTGCTGGATCGAACAATTTAGAGATTTGGGACAAAACCTCGCGCTTCGAGTAGGAGGATTTTTGCTCCAGTGGAGAAGGAACGAAGAAAAACTCGTCAGTAGTGGCTCTCCATGGAATCCCCAGCGTCTTGGTTACGCTAGCGTCATCGATTTCGAGAAACTCGGAATTTAACAGGTGGCCTGACGGAATGTCACGCAGAAGCGGCTTATGATTGGCCGTCCACTTTCGTAGGGGGAAACCAGCGGACTCCATCGCACATGACAGCTCTTTAATAGCCTCACAAGCCTCGTGTTGCGTGTGGGCACCGGCTAGTACGTCATCCACGTACATGAAACTGCGAATAACTTCACTAGCTCGAGGATATTGTGATTCCACATCACTTGCTAGCTGTTGGAGGACTCGAATCGCAAGGAAGGGGGCACAATTTACTCCAAATGTGAAGGTTTTTAGCTCGAAATCGCTTAATTCGCCATTTGGTGTGCGGAACAAGATTCGCTGAAACGGAGTGTGTCGATGGTCAACAAGGATTTGCCGGTACATCTTGGTAATATCGGCGTTGAAAACGAATCGGAAATATCTCCACTTAAGTAGTTGCATGGTTAGGTCGGATTGGAGGACCGGTCCTGTATGCAAGACATCGTTGAGACTCTGCCCATTAGTGGAGGAACTGGAGGCGTTGAACACTACGCGAACTTGAGTAGTGGTGCTTTCTGGCTTAAACACCGCATGATGTGGAAGGTAAAATACAGAGCTACCGTCTGCAGGACTAACCTTTCTCATATGACCAAGGTCTATGTACTCTTGGATCACCGAGTTATACTGTGCTTTGAGTTCTGGATTTTTGCTCAGTCGGCTCTCGTTCCGAAGGAACTGGGCCAATGCACCTGACCTGGAATGACCCAGCTGGATGTTGCTAGGCTCTCGGAATGGAAGGCTGACGATATATCGTCCCGAGGTGTCTCTTTTGGTGGTTCGGACGAAGTTCTCCTCACAATCGGAATCGGACTCTTTCATTCTCCTCACAGGGAGATCCTCCACCTCCCAAAATTTTGTGAGAAGTTTATCTAATTGGCTCTCTGGGGAATGCATAACTCAAGTGCAAAACGAGGAGATTGCCCGATGGTCGATTTGGGACTCGTCAACTGGCCCTGTAAGTACCCACCCGAATATGGTCTCTTCTCCAAGAAGGGTGCCACAAATGTTGGTTTCCTTGCCCTTCAAGGAAATTGCCGGAAGCCCGTCAGACCCGAGCAGTAAATCTATTTGGGCACTGTGACGGAAATTCGGATTCGGATTCGGACTCGCTTCGCACTTGATGCAAAATAACTTTGTCTAGGTGGGTCTGCCGGAAGGTTTGAAACAACGTTGGCTTGATTGCCCCTCGCGTTTGAGTTGGGTAGCGCTGGCACTGGCGCACCGTTACCACGATGAAGTAGGGTGTTATGGCGACCGTTGCACGTGAAGCAATTATGTGCACTTGGACATTCTTTTAGTTGATGCTGACGTGCGAAACAATTAAGGCATAATTTGAGTTGCCTAATCTGGGTGACTCTATCATTGATGGACATTTGGAGAAAACGAGGACACAGACGGATTGGATGATTCTCCTTAGCACACACCTTGCATGTAGACGTGCCCACCGAGACCTTGGTTTTAAAAGTCTTAATATTCCTCTGGGTCTCTTTTCGGACGAATTGACTTGTCGATGGCTGACCACTCACAGTCATTGAATCTTCTAGTGATTCCAACGTAAGGACGCGATCTTCTAGAAACGCATTTAATTCGGACCAACATGGGATATCTCGTTTATTTTGGAGAGACTGCTCCCACATAGCTCGGGTAACCTTGGGCAGCTTGGAGCTAGCCCAAAAAACGAGCATGCTGTCCCAAGTAGATGTGTCGACACCGTGGAGATTTAATGCTAGCAAGCATCCTTGGAAAGTGTTCAGCATCGTTCTCAGCGATGTAACGGACTCGGTAGGAATGGGCAGTAAGCCGAACAGGACTTTGAGCTGACTATTGACAAGGAGTCTCGGATTCTCAAACCGCTCACAGAGGGCTCCCCAAGCTGATTCAAAACCATCATTGGTAAGTGGAGACTTAGCCACTAGAGCCTTGGCATCACCTCTTGTTTTAGAATTCAAATGGAATAGCTTTTCGACAGGTGTTAACCGCGGATTGTCTATGTAGACAGCGGTGAAAAGGTCTCTAAATGTAGGCCAACGCAAGAAATCCCCGCTAAAGATTTCTGTATCACATGGTGGAAGATTACAGCCTCTCGAAGCAACGCTAGGAACTGGCAACTGCGCTGGCATGGATGCCTGGTCAATGGACTCTGTAAGTAAAGACGCGCAACGTTCATAAACATCATAACAATAAGCATATTTTGCTTCTAGGGTCGTCATATCTGCAGCGTCACCATCTTGCCGAATACTTTTGGAACAACGAACATACTCTTGTTCGGCTGTTGCCCATAAGGAGCGAATGTGATCCTGTCGGTTCTTCAGTGTGGAGATTGTGACTGTGTTCTCAGACGGAGTGGTGATCATATCCTGGAAACGGCTGATACGATCACTGGCAGCTATAAAGTCAGCCAAAGCCATGTTGGATACACGAATACGTCGTTGCGTTTCAGAACGAGTAGAGACTGAAGGAGCGGACACGGTGATGTGCGGGACTGGCTTCACAGTTTCTAAACTAGATGGGTTTGACGCTCGGGAAGTTTTCGGAGATGACAATCGTGGCTCAGATGAAGCTCGTTGAATGCCGTGGCTCTGACCCTTGAGTGCCGAAGACTCACTACTAGCAGAACTTGGATGACGTTTAATTGTCGCAGGAGAAGCGACACTTCTTGGTTTTGATGTCGGGGTCGCAGGCGATGTAGAACGTGGAGGAACAGTGAGCCGAGTTGACTTAGCGCTAGTCTTGGGTTGCTCGATTGGCATAATCTAAATCGCGGTTTCTCTTGACCGTTGCTAGACGTAGCAGTGTCGCAACGACAACAGGAATTTGAGAAATGAAAATTAAAGATCGAAAAAATGTAAAAAGAATTGTAGAAAATGTCCAAGCCAATGGAACTTGAATCGAGTATAATAATCTTCGCAGTAATTGAAAAACTTGGATCTATAAACACTGTGGAATTTTCATCGATGTAAGAATTTTCGAAATGTTGAACTTTAGTGATGTAGGAATTTTCGAAATGTGGACTGTATATTTTAATTGACAAAATTATAGTTGAATGTAAATCAATAAATCGGGTTTACACAAATACACATAAAAATTTTGCTGGTGGTTATCCGTTAATAAAATTTTCTTTTTTGTGAACTTGGGTCGAAAAAGGATAGACGGCTACGTGTTGTTGTTTGCGCAAAAAAAAGAAAAAATTGCAAAGAGAAAATCTAAAATGTACGTTATATTTCTTTCGATGTTCGCTTGGAATGGATTTTTTTTTTTTTTTGTGCTCTCGGTAGAAATACAGATACACCGTCAGTAAACTTTAAAATCGTTTATAAAAAGATTAGTCACAAAATTTTTTGAAAAAAATATGCAAATCTCACAGGAAAAAAAACGACTCGGCTATAGCGTTGGAGACGGTTTCACAAAATTTTCTTTATGCGCGAATTTCAAATTTTAAGGAACAAACAACACGAAGGCAAAAAATCCGTAATTAGTTCACTGAATTAGAAAATCTTTTTTTGATGAAATGTTTCAATGTTTTATTTGTTTTTTTTTTTTTTATTTCGGAATCCTGCACCAAAAAATAATTATGAAAATGCGTTTGTGTAAATTCAATGTAGGAGAAATTATATGTGTGTGTTAGGATTTAGAAGGGGGATAAGTGTATGTGTGGGTATGTGATATGTGTGTAAATATATTATGTATATGGAATGTATAAAATATATTGTGTGTATATGGAATATTATGTGTGTACGGAATGTTATAAAATATA
Source organism: Drosophila austrosaltans (assembly GCA_035045865.1). Lineage (NCBI taxonomy): Eukaryota > Metazoa > Arthropoda > Insecta > Diptera > Drosophilidae > Drosophila > Drosophila austrosaltans. The sequence continues at coordinate 577,101 of JAWNOQ010000089.1, forward strand.
TTATGGAATATGTAAAATATATTTTTTATGGATGAAATGTGTATTGGAAAAAATATGTGCATTAAATATTACACGCAAGCTCGGATTTATTAAATTCGGACCGCGAAAACAATGCGAGTGCGAAATTATTTTATTGGACGTTCGCGTTAATTTCCCATTTGGTTCGCGTTACCGAAAAAATAAATTGCCGTCGTGTAAACCTTGAAACTGGAGCCGATAACAAGTGTAGGAATGGTGAACAATCGGAACATTCGGGTATGTTGAAATAAAGTATTTTCCTACCCAATAAATAGGTAATCGTTTTGGGTTTTAAAAGGCACGTCTGTGCTCTTTTGTGGTTTTATTTCGAATTCCTTAATATACGTATCAAATGCTTATGCTGCTTATTGGCAGCTACAAAAATGTATATGTATATATATAGAGAGAGAGAGAGAGTGTACTCACATGTTTGGTCACTCATTCTTGGAGTGAGCAAAATGCAAGCTCAGCATATTCAGGCTGGCTTGCCAGCACAGTTCATTTATGTAAGCACATATATACAGAACGAAATGTATGCATGCAAGTTTGCGTACATACATACAATTGTTCTTATATATGAATATATATTTATAATTATTTATTGCTTGCAACAGAGTGTTACAAGCTGTGCTGAATGATTTTAATTATATCATGTGAATACACTACACCTCCCCTTTTTTAAAAAATAACGTAATCTAATGAAGTTATTGTAAAATAATTTTTGACGTCAGTCAATGAATATTTAAATTTTTTCCTTACATGTATGCTTTTTTTTTTTTATATAGCAAAATTTTTTTTTTTTTTTTTACATTTTTTTTTTTTTTTTTTCGTTCCTTTCTTTTATATATATAAAAATAAAAATTTGTATATATGCAAATAATTTTCTTACTCTTATTTATTATTAATTTTTTTTTGAATGTATACGTGTTAGGTTTTAGCAAAATAATAAAAATTTCCTTTTATTTATAAATTTTTAACCTATCCTTATGCACTCTTTGTGCTTTATTTCTTTTATCTCTAATTAAAATGTTATCCCTATCTTCTATTGATTCTACTTTATATGGGCCTAGATACTTAGATTCTAACTTATGGCCCGTTTCGTTTCTTAAAAGAACCCTATCACCTATTTCTAGTTCAAAATCATTTATTTTTCTATCATATAATTCTTTATTTTTTACCTTATGCTCTTCTAGCATAAGCCTTGCCCTTTTATAGGCTTGCTCTAATCTAAACTTAGCTTCTCTAGCATAATCATCTACATTATATAATGGACTTATATTATTTATAGAGTTAAATTGTTTTGGCAAATTGTTTTGTTTGCCAAAAACTAACTCATATGGACAATAACCATGTGCCATAGAGGGGGTCGTGTTAAAACAATATGTAAAATATTGGAGCCAAACATCCCAGTCAGTTTTATCGACTGATATATATGAACGGATGTATTCATTAAAAGTTCTATGACTTCTTTCCACTGTTCCCACGGTTTGGTGGTGATGTGCAGTAGACGTTATGTTGTCTATTTTTAGATATTTGCACAGATCGCTTATTATTGAATTTTTATATTCAGTGCCCATGTCCGAAATGAACGTCTTCATTGGACCGTACTTTAATATAAAAAATTCAAATATTGCTTTCGCAATGGTATTAGCGTTCTTATTTTGAACAGGGATGGCTACCAAATACTTTGTAAGGTCACAGATCAGGGTTACTGCGTATTCGTTACCATTTTCAGATTTTGGTAGTGGACCTATAGTATCCACTATTACTCTGTCAAAGGCACTCATAGGCGTTTCTGTTATTGTTAGTGGTGTCTTTGTATGTTTTGTCGTTTTCGACTTTTGGCATTTTGGACAACTGCGTATGTACTCTTTTATTTGACGCGTCATGTTTTTCCAATAGTAGTGTCTTTTTATTTTTATTAATGTTTTTGTTATGCCATTATGACCACCTTGGATTGGATTATCATGATTTTCAGACAAAATTGCTTCTTTTTCTTTTTCATTGCTTATTATGGTCACCGGGTTGAGTAGCGCTACTCTTAATGATTTCAATTTATCATTGCCCATTTCTTTAAAAGTATCTATTGAAATAAATTCAAAGATCTTTTCCCACGGTGCCGTTTTGATATGGCTTATTTTTAATATACCGGCTTGCTTTTCAAGCCTTTGAAAGAACTGACCTAAGTCAAGTTTTTCATTAGTATATAGGTCGCCAATATCAATTCTTACAATAACTTTATTTCCGTGTTTCAAGTAACACAGTTTATTTGTTATATGCAAGGCCACTACTTTTCGTACCTCGTCATTATTTATAACTTGGTAAACGTTGGGCATAGAAGCATTTGGAGTACTTTGTCTTGGCAAAGTCTCTTTTTCTTTTCCTGCGCAGGATTTATTTTGTCTGTACTGTTGCCTGGTAGTGACTTTCAGGACTTTATTTTGAATGTCTTTTAACTCGGTTATTGTGATCCGAGATAGGGCATCTGCCACGAAATTGTCTTTTCCCTTTAGATACTCAACTGTGAAGTCGTATTCTTCCAGTTCAAGCCGCATGCGAGTCAATTTTGAGCTAGGATTTACCGTGGAAAATAAATATGTTAAAGGTCTGTGGTCTGTTTTTATTGTGAAATGTTTGCCATAAATATATGGGCGAAAATGTGTTATGGCCCAATGAATGGCTGCTAGTTCTTGTTCCGTTGTGCTCTTATTACTTTCACCTTTGGTGAATGAACGCGATGCATAAGCGATTGGAAGTTGGAGTCCATCTCGGTTTTGGGTTAAAACCGCTCCACACGCTTGTTTGCTTGCATCTGTGATTATGCAAAATTCTTTGCTAAAATCAGGATATTGTAATATGGTTGGCCGCATTAAATTTTCTTTAAGATATTGGAATGCATTTTGGCATTCAATTGTCCACTCAAAGGGAACATTCTTTTTACATAATCGAGTTATGTGCCGGGAATAGTCGGCAAAATTTTTAATAAAACGTCTATAATAGTTGCAAAATGCAACGAACCGTCTAGCGCTGTCCGCATCATGTGGGACTGGATAATTCTTAATGACATTATATTTTGTGTCATCAGGTAAAATTCCCTTATCTGTGCACTTATGACCTAGAAAAGTCACTTCGCGCATAAAAAATGAACATTTTTCTGGATGTAATTTGAGGTTGTGTTTCCGACATGTATTGAAGACATCGTTAAGATTTTTTAGCATGTGTTTTTCGGAACAACCAATAACTATTAAATCATCCATATAAAGGAATGCTTGGGACGGGTCTAGTCCCGAGAATGCGATAGTCATCATTCTCTGAAATGAATTAGGCGCTATCTTTAGACCAAATGGTAATCGCGTGAAGCGATAAGAGCCGTTGCTCGTTGAAAATGACGTTATATTTCTTGAACTTTCTTCAAGTTCGATTTGGTGGAAGCCTGACATTAAGTCAAGACATGAGAAGTATTTAGCTCGGCCTAGTTGGTCTAGTATGTCCTCAATTCGAGGAAGAGGAAATTTGTCGGCCAATAATTTTTTATTGATTTGACGATAGTCAATAACTAATCGCCATTTCTTGTCTTCCGAGCCAGGTAAAGATTTTTTCGGAACAAGAAGCAGTGGGCTATTATATTCAGACACAGATGGTTCAACTATATTGTTGACTATTAGTTTTCCAACCTGCTTTTGGATTTCTTCCTTTTGACTATGCGGGCTCCGGTAGTTTTTGATATATACCGGTTCTTCGTCTTTTAATCTCAATTTTTGTTTATAAAAATTATTTGTTGTGATTGATTCGGTCTCAAGTCCAAATACATCACTATATTTGGTGCATAGTTGGGTTAATTGTTCTTTAAATTGGAGCGGAAAATTTTTAGTTAGCTGGGACATTACCATATTTTCCCTAGCTTTAGGAGTGGTTGGAACTACATCGTAGTTCGAAAATGGTTCTGACTTTAAAGTTTTTATTTCTATTATTTTGTCAGAATTGGTTGCGTTTAGCAAACGGACAACTGTATTTCCATTTGTTGCCAATGTATTTGCAACGAAAATACCCGGTTGAATTTCCTGATTGGGAATCAACACAACGTCTTCACTTAATGTGAGATTAATTTGTCGGACTACTTGGGATCTTGCTGGTATTAAAATTGCGGTGTTACCAGAATTGTATGTTATTGGAACATAGATAGGAAATTTTAAATTATCTGGTCTTAGTATTAACCAGTCTTCAGACGCTTTGCAGTCGATTTGGCAGTTGAATCTTTTGATGAAATCAATGCCAATTATACCATCACTTGGTATTGAAAAATCAGACTGTACAACATGAAAGTCGTGTGGGATTATGTATTTAGAGGTTTGAATCTCTAAGGATGCTAGGCCTTTGGACTTTATTGCTCCTTTACCAATGCCTTGAATGTTAATTTTGTGATTCGTGTCGATGTCATTTAGAACATCTGAATCTTCTTTGAGAATTGAAATATCTGCACCAGTGTCGATTAAAAATGTTAATTTTTTATTTGTTTCGACATTAAAAAATGAAACAAATATATTGAGATTAAAATTAATTGCATGCACATGTTTTGTGCTTACTCTTCTGTATCTAAAGGGTTTTGCGTGTTTCCCGTTTCATTGTGGGATACGCGAATATTTCTGCTAGGTATGTTTCTTCTAGCGTTATTATTATATTGGTGTTGGGACTGTCCCCTGTTATGGGACTGTCCTCTGTTTGACCGGTAATTGTTGGAATTATAGTTGGCATTGTAGTTACCCTGGCTGTTGCCTCTACCACGTTGGTAGTTAGAGTAATACCTGCCTCTATTATTTCTCCCACGCTGGTACAATATGGTACTGGGACTCCCAGTCGTTTGGGTCATGAGACGGATATATTTACCCATAGCATCACCAAAACGACTAAAGTGTCCAGCTTCCAATATAGTACGAACTCGCTCATGCTGACATTGGAGGATTAGCGCCTCCATAGCTTCTTTTGTGGCGAATTCCTCAGCGTTGTCGGGATCTAAACCACGGTCAATGAAAGCGGCTTCAAGTTGCTTCCGCAAATTGTCAAGTTCCATAGCGTACTCTGAAGCTGTTTTACCCTTTTGTTGGGCGTTCATAAGTTTTGCTATTATAACGTCAGTGGATTCGCCTCTAACGTTATTATTCAATTTCTGTATTATACCTGTTATTGTAGTCTCGTTTTGGACTTTATACAGGATAGAGCCAGTAATTTTGGACTTAATGACCTCAACGGCCAAATCCTCCTGGTCTCCTTTAGTTCGTTCGACGATTTTTAATGCCGTAACGAAGCGATTGAGTGAGGTCTTTTGACCATCGAACTCAGGGACCGAAGACGACACTTGTCTTACGTATTTCCTATCGGCAGCTATTTTTTCTGCCATTGTGCAATTAAAATTTGTTTGTCTGGGCAAGGTGTCTTCGTTTAGAACTATCGTTGTATCCAGGTCAGATACTTCAGCAAATTCAATATTGTGTTTTGCTAACGCCGAGACAGACTTGTCTTTGCATTCGTTGTAAAATGCGTTGGCGGCACACTTATGACCTTCTGTTAGATTATCAAAATGTTTCTTTAGTAATAATCTAATTTGCTGTAATGTGGTCTGAATAATATTTGTGTGTTTCTTAAGAGTGTTTGGACCAACTGTCCTATCTTGAGTAATACACTTAATTGACCTAAATAGTTCTTCTTTTAGAATTCTGGCCTGTGCAACTATTACTTGCCAGTCGGTCATTCTTTAAATGTGAGAGGGGGAAAAAAAAAATTCATCTCAGTTCTTCTATATATTATTTTTTTTTTTTTAATGTTGTGCTTCATCCATTAGATAAAAGCGAAAAGTACCTGCTGCGTTTGTATAACAGCATATGTTAGGTACTGTAAGGATAAAGCACATTGCTACCCTGCTGTTTCCCTGGATTGGGAAATTTTCTCCCGTTTTATCCAGGTATGTTATATAAATAGTAGCCAGATCTAAGGCGCGATGAGGTGAGCTACTTTGTTCGCTCTTAAAAACCTCTAGTAAATCAGTTTCTATACTCGGGTTCCTATCTTTAATCTTCGCGAAATATTCATCTAACGACATTTTTTTTTCTTTTTTTTTCGCAAAGCAAAAATTTTTTTTCTCTTTTTTTTTTTTTTAAACCTTATCTAAATCATTAGCCCTGCTAGTATATTTTTTCTTTAAGCACCTATTGTGCATTCTGTAAATTTTAATTAGCATGTTGATGCTCATTAGTATTATTATTACGATCAATAAGATCGTAATTGTTGTAAGACCTTGTGTCTCTACTTCTACTCTATTGATCACATTGGCAGTGGAATCCACTGTTTTCGTGTCAATTAAACCCATTTTGGGTTTTAGGGAAGCTACCTTGAAAAAATTCGATATTTCTTCTGTAATAACTGTATTTAAAATTTTTCCAAAATCTACCCTTTTTTTTAAACTATCCATAAAAGTTATGAGTCGCTAATCGTACTCATACCTAAAACGTATACATTATAAAAGAAAAGAAATTTTTTTTTTTTTTTTTTGAGATTTTTTTTTTTTTGAATTTAATATTTTAAAATGTTTTTTTAAAAATTGAATTTTAAAGAATGCAATGGGATGTACATTCAAACATGTAAAATTGCATATATATATATAAAATAAAGGAGTGTGATATCAGTTATTGATATCCACTTTAAATGATCAATAGATCATTGAAAAATTAATTATTTAATAATGACTCATAACATTGTATGAGCATACATGAAGTAATCAATTTAGATATTCAACTGCTTATAGCAGTGACAGAGACGTGGAAGTTAGAAGTGATAGTGCATGTGGTTGGCTCACAATTCAGGTTTACATTTCATTAAATATTTTACAATTCATACTCCAACCACATGTGTTAGTAATAGCCTAAGTTTTTTTTGTTAGTATTTTTCAAGCAGCGTTTGCACGCATCGGCTTGAGGGTTTAATTAAATTTAGATGAATGAGATGATTTTAGGTTATATAAACATAGTAAAAAAAAATTTTAATGAATATATGAATGTTAATATTAAAGGCAAAATCGGAAATCCGATTTGCGTTACTTTGCACCACTGCAAAGTTCGACTTCTATGTGTTTAAGACTCTCTATGTAGAGTTGTCGGTCTTCCTCAGGCAAAGTTGTAATTTTTAACATATCCTGCACCAATCGTCTCTGGCGCAGGAGGGCGATTCTTTTTCCGCCCCGCTTCTTCCTTCTCTGTATCGGTTTAATGGGTTGCTGTCGAGCCCGGTACTCAGTTATTGTGAGTGGGCGTGGTCCATCGTTTGGATACACCACTAGAGCTTCTTCTAGTGTGGGTGCATCCCTTTGCTCAACAGGAGCAGCACTTTCGAACGTCACTGTGTCTGTTTTCTTTCCCTTGGTCTGGCTTGGTACGCCAGACGGTGCCGATGCTGGCTGCATAGGCGTCCTCTATGGTGGTGCTCATGTACATATGTATATATATTTTTTTTTTTTATTTTGTGTTGGGCGCATGTATATTCTTCTACAATTTTTCGCAGGGTAGGTGGATGTGTGGGCGGTTGTTTGACTTTTTTTTTTTATCGTTTTTTCATATTTTCAACTTCGGCATGTATCTTGACCGAGTTGTTTCAATTTATAAAATTTGTGCTGCTTAACAGCTTTAGTAGTCTTTTGACCACACATGCCACTCTACTCACTGCGTTTTTCCATTTTTCTCCTTTTATGTCCCTCGATGTCCAGGTCGGGAATTTTGACACTTTTATTTTTTTTTTTGATTGTATTAGTGACGTCCTGTCACGGTCGCCATGAAATAAAGTATTTTCCTACCCAATAAATAGGTAATCGTTTTGGGTTTTAAAAGGCACGTCTGTGCTCTTTTGTGGTTTTATTTCGAATTCCTTAATATACGTATCAAATGCTTATGCTGCTTATTGGCAGCTACAAAAATGTATATGTATATATATAGAGAGAGAGAGAGAGTGTACTCACATGTTTGGTCACTCATTCTTGGAGTGAGCAAAATGCAAGCTCAGCATATTCAGGCTGGCTTGCCAGCACAGTTCATTTATGTAAGCACATATATACAGAACGAAATGTATGCATGCAAGTTTGCGTACATACATACAATTGTTCTTATATATGAATATATATTTATAATTATTTATTGCTTGCAACAGAGTGTTACAAGCTGTGCTGAATGATTTTAATTATATCATGTGAATACACTACAATGTGCGTACATATGTGTGACTCAAAATGTAAACAATGGTAAGTTTAAATTATTTTCTCGCGAAATTAATTTATTTTCACTAAATGTTGTCTTGTTCGTATTTTAGGATGTCACAGCACAAATTTTTTTCTCGCGGAGGAGTGTTCACTTCACTTGCTGTAAATTGGAAACGGCGACACACGGTAAGTTTGATATTGAATGCACATATATTTCTTGTTGGGGGAGATATGTATGTATGTATGGAAGTACCTTATGTACTCAGTTATGTATGCACATATGTACGTTTCTTGGAAGGAATGGATGTGTGAACAGTTGATGTAGGAAAAAATGATCATGAACTGTTCATATGTACACTTACATATGTACATACATAACTGGGATTGGAAAAAAAGATGGCTGCGTTGGAAAGCAGTACAAAGTTGAAGGAAAAAGAAATGAAGGAGAATGAAGAATGACCTTATGTCATTTAATGAGTGTAAATGAAGTGCTGCCTGATTTAACACCTTATGTGATAATCATGCAATCGGACAACATTTACACTGCCACCTTATGTGGACTTCAAATAAAAGTTTTCACTTAACTTTCTTTGCAGCGTTGAGGAAAAATCCACCGATGCGAGCTGGCGTCAGTAGATCGGCCTGATCTGATAGAAAAAACTTCCTTCTGGATGAGGATCCGGCTCGAAGGACCACAATGTCTGTAGGAGGGCAGATTTCTTCCATCTTGTTTCCCAAAAAATAGATGTAGACTCCAATAGAGTTTCACTTCACAGGTTTTTATATTCACGTCTTTTCTTCAACGTTATAAAAGCGACTAATCTAACTTAAAATTACTTATTACAGACTACTTAGCATTACAGGCCGTGGTGAAAGCTCCCCTGTTCACCACTCCCGTCTCGCTCTATGCAGACCAGCAAAATGTCTGTAGGAGGGCAGATTTCTTCCTTCTTGTTTCCCAAAAAATAGATGTAGACTCCAAGAGAGTTTCACTTCACAGGTTTTTATATTCACGTCTTTTCTTCAACGTTATAAAAGCGACTAATCTAACTTAACATTACATATTACAGACTACTTAGCATTACAGGCCGTGGTGAAAGCTCCCCTGTTCACCACTCCCGTCTCGCTCTCTCGCTCTCTACGTCATTGGTGACGTAGACATCCCGGCCCCCTTGCAATATCCTGATTGCGAATGCTTCAAGGGTGTGGGCAGCTACCGGCCAGTGTCCACCCGAAGATGGTGCGCTGGGCCACGGGGAATCCGTCCCGACTCGCGCGGCAATCTGCCCGTACGACTCGGGGGTATACGTCACCGCCCAACACCACGAAGATGGAGGCCGGAGCGTGGAAGCGCTCATCCGCCAGCCTCAGGTCCGCGAACCGCTGGCACACGCTGTCATGGACGGGCCGAGCGGGTGTCCGGAACTGGAGGGCCGAATCCACCTGGAAGGCGACGTTGAGCTCGACGTCAGTCTCCACTGCCGACTTGACTACTGCCGTGCAAATCCGATCGGCCCCCAGATGGACCGTCGGCAAACCGAAACTGGCGGCAAGGGATGCCCGGATACCGCTGACCGGCGTGCAGGGGTCGAGCAGCGCTCGCGTGCGAAATGTTTTCGTGCCAACAACAATAATTATGGTCGCCGTGGGCATCACCAACGTGCATGAAAGGTTTAGGGATCCTGTGAGCGACGGAGGAGCAACGGAGGGTTTGGAGGCTTTCCTGGAGGAGGCGGCTCCCGCGATGTCGAACGACGCTCATCGTCGTGCAGCAACGTATGGTGCCGCTGGTCGCATTTCTGGCATCGCTTTCCACTGCGGCAGGACTTGCCCGAATGCTCATGGGCCAAGCAATTCGAGCAGTATTTATTGATTAAAACCGCTCGGAGCCTCTTCTCCGTAGCCAGCTTGAGGAAACGCTTGCACCTTTTCAAGGGGTGGACTCCTCGACACACCCGACACCGAAAGGTGTGAGACTCCCGAGAGCGTGTCTCCTCGGAGGGTTTGCGGCGTTGGCGTGGACGTGGTGCCATTGCTGGTCTTGTGATGAAGAACAAAAACTGGAAAAAGAGGGCTAGAAATAAAAAGTTTCGGATTAGCCAAGGAATGACAATAATTGGAAAGAGCTGCAAATAGGAGGAAGAAAATCTTCGCTACAGGAGGGTAGCAACAATAGTTTGGTGACGGGCCTTCGGATAGGGCCTCGCGTGGTCAGCAAGTCGACAACGCGAACTCGCTCGTCGGCGCCAGGATGAACTGCCTGGATTCGACCGAGTCGCCACTCGTTAGGTGGCAAGTTGTTCTCTTTAACGACAACCATGTCGTTGATCTGGAGATCTCTCATGGGTCGTTGCCATTTGTGCCTCTTGTGCATCTCCTTCAGATACTCCTCCTTCCAGCGCAGGCAAAGTTGCTGGTTCAGAGCCTTAAGGCGCCGCCATCGGTTGTGGATGGACTCGGCGAGCTGAGGGATTTCAGCTTCAGGAGCTGACAGGAGAGGCGCTCCGATCAGGAAATGACCGGGTGTCAGTGAGAGGAGTTCTGTAGGGTCATCTGATAAAGGAGCCAGTGGCCTAGAATTTAGGCAAGCCTCGACTTTTGTCAACAGCGTTGACAGCTCCTCGAAGGTGAATCGAGTGCCGGAAGCGGATTTACGGAGCAGAGTCTTAAAACTTTTGACTCCAGCTTCCCATAAGCCACCCATATGCGGTGCTCCGGGCGGGATGAAACGCCAGTCTAGTTTATGATGGCTGTACCGACTTGCGGCTGCGGATGCCACTGACTCCAGAAACTCTTTGGAGAGAAGTTTCTCGGCGCCAACAAAGGTCTTGCTCAGAATAAATGCTTTGCGGACATCCTCTGCGACCTATAAACCACGCCAACGCGGCCAGGAACTTCTCAGTCGTCAGGTCGGATGTGCATTCCAAGTGGATAGCCTTGGTGCTAAAACACACAAACACACACACATACCCCTTCGTAATGAGACAGGCCCGTCCTGTGTAATTTTTTATATCGAACGGGCCGGCAAAATCCACTCCCGTGTAGGTGAATGGCCTGGAAAACGAAGACCGCTCCTTGGGCAGATCTCCCATTAGCTGCGTTTGGAGACGCTTTCTGTATATGATACAGACCTTACAGGACTTAGTCACATGTTTGACCAAATTTCGAATCTTGGGAATCCAGTATTTCGCGCGGATGATACGGATCATGAGCTGATTCCCCCCATGCAACGTTATGCGATGGGTGAAATCAGTAAGGAGTCGAGCAAAACGGCTGTCATACGGCAGAAGAACAGGATGACGTTCATCATACCGCAGAGAGCTGGAATTTTTAACCCGTCCGCTGGCTCGGATAATGCCATGGTGGTCAAGAAATGGATTTAAGGAAAGTATGGAGCTACGAGAGGCTATTTGTTGCTTGTTGCTTAGACTTTGGTATTCCTCAGCGTATGCTCGACGCTGAGTCGAAATAATGAGCGCTTGCTCTGCTGCTGCCAGGTCGCCTTGGGAAAGTTGAAGTGAGGTCGCCCTGGGACCTTTGCGACAATGGCGGATGAAACGCAGAATGTACGCAGAAACGCGCAATGCTCGGCTAAAGTCGGAGAAACGGTCGAGGAACTCTTCCGTCGGCACGATCTTAGTGGTATGCACCTTAATGGTCTTTTGTTCGACGTCAGTCTCTGGGATAGACTCAAGTGCCGGCGGCCATTGGTGCTGATGCATTGATGCTAACCACTCTGGGCCGTGCCACCACAGGTCTGACTGCGCTAACTCACTGGATGAGACACCTCTACTTGCCAAATCGGCGGGGTTGTGTTCTGACCGAACATGATGCCATTGTTGGGCGTCGCAGATCTGTGTTATTTTCGCTACTCGATTTGCCACGAATGTGGTCCATCTGCACGGAGGTTTCTGAAGCCAGGACAACACAATGGTGGAGTCTGTCCACAGATGCAGGTCAGGATTATCTACCAGGACTCGCTTCGCACTTGATGCAAAATACTAGCGCTAAGTCAACTCGGCTCACTGTTCCTCCACGTTCTACATCGCCTGCGACCCCGACATCAAAACCAAGAAGTGTCGCTTCTCCTGCGACAATTAAACGTCATCCAAGTTCTGCTAGTAGTGAGTCTTCGGCACTCAAGGGTCAGAGCCACGGCATTCAACGAGCTTCATCTGAGCCACGATTGTCATCTCCGAAAACTTCCCGAGCGTCAAGCCCATCTAGTTTAGAAACTGTGAAGCCAGTCCCGCACATCACCGTGTCCGCTCCTTCAGTCTCTACTCGTTTTGAAACGCAACGACGTATTCGTGTATCCAACATGGCTTTGGCTGACTTTATAGCTGCCAGTGATCGTATCAGCCGTTTCCAGGATATGATCACCACTCCGTCTGAGAACACAGTCACAATCTCCACACTGAAGAACCGACAGGATCACATTCGCTCCTTATGGGCAACAGCCGAACAAGAGTATGTTCGTTGTTCCAAAAGTATTCGGCAAGATGGTGACGCTGCAGATATGACGACCCTAGAAGCAAAATATGCTTATTGTTATGATGTTTATGAACGTTGCGCGTCTTTACTTACAGAGTCCATTGACCAGGCATCCATGCCAGCGCAGTTGCCAGTTCCTAGCGTTGCTTCGAGAGGCTGTAATCTTCCGCCATATGATACAGAAATCTTTAGCGGGGATTTCTTGCGTTGGCCTACATTTAGAGACCTTTTCACCGCTGTCTACATAGACAATCCGCGGTTAACACCTGTCGAAAAGCTATTCCATTTGAATTCTAAAACAAGAGGTGATGCCAAGGCTCTAGTGGCTAAGTCTCCACTTACCAATGATGGTTTTGAATCAGCTTGGGGAGCCCTCTGTGAGCGGTTTGAGAATCCGAGACTCCTTGTCAATAGTCAGCTCAAAGTCCTGTTCGGCTTACTGCCCATTCCTACCGAGTCCGTTACATCGCTGAGAACGATGCTGAACACTTTCCAAGGATGCTTGCTAGCATTAAATCTCCACGGTGTCGACACATCTACTTGGGACAGCATGCTCGTTTTTTGGGCTAGCTCCAAGCTGCCCAAGGTTACCCGAGCTATGTGGGAGCAGTCTCTCCAAAATAAACGAGATATCCCATGTTGGTCCGAATTAAATGCGTTTCTAGAAGATCGCGTCCTTACGTTGGAATCACTAGAAGATTCAATGACTGTGAGTGGTCAGCCATCGACAAGTCAATTCGTCCGAAAAGAGACCCAGAGGAATATTAAGACTTTTAAAACCAAGGTCTCGGTGGGCACGTCTACATGCAAGGTGTGTGCTAAGGAGAATCATCCAATCCGTCTGTGTCCTCGTTTTCTCCAAATGTCCATCAATGATAGAGTCACCCAGATTAGGCAACTCAAATTATGCCTTAATTGTTTCGCACGTCAGCATCAACTAAAAGAATGTCCAAGTGCACATAATTGCTTCACGTGCAACGGTCGCCATAACACCCTACTTCATCGTGGTAACGGTGCGCCAGTGCCAGCGCTACCCAACTCAAACGCGAGGGGCAATCAAGCCAACGTTGTTTCAAACCTTCCGGCAGACCCACCTAGACAAAGTTATTTTGCATCAAGTGCGAAGCGAGTCCTTTTGGGAACCGCCATGGTTACCGTGCGTCATCAGGGAATATCCTATAGGGCTCGTGCTTTGATTGATCCAGGATCTGAAAGGAGTTTCATAACGGAGCGGCTTTTCAATCAAATAAAACTTCCATTCAGAACAGTGACTGCCCACATATCTGGTCTGACCATGTCGACTCCCGCTCAAGCCCATAAGCTTTCTCAGCTCGTCATAGGTTCTCCATTGATGCCAGAACGGCGAGTGCCCACGTCTGCCTATGTCTTACCGTATTTGGCAGGCAATCTTCCGACGCATAGCATTAGCGAGAGTGCCTTAGAGAACCTGCCCAACTTGCCTCTGGCCGATCCGAATTTCCGTCACAGTGCCCAAATAGATTTACTGCTCGGGTCTGACGTGCTTCCGGCAATTTCCTTGAAGGGCAAGGAAACCAACATTTGTGGCACCCTTCTTGGAGAAGAGACCATATTCGGGTGGGTACTTACAGGGCCAGTTGACGAGTCCCAAATCGACCATCGGGCAATCTCCTCGTTTTGCACTTGAGTTATGCATTCCCCAGAGAGCCAATTAGATAAACTTCTCACAAAATTTTGGGAGGTGGAGGATCTCCCTGTGAGGAGAATGAAAGAGTCCGATTCCGATTGTGAGGAGAACTTCGTCCGAACCACCAAAAGAGACACCTCGGGACGATATATCGTCAGCCTTCCATTCCGAGAGCCTAGCAACATCCAGCTGGGTCATTCCAGGTCAGGTGCATTGGCCCAGTTCCTTCGGAACGAGAGCCGACTGAGCAAAAATCCAGAACTCAAAGCTCAGTATAACTCGGTGATCCAAGAGTACATAGACCTTGATCATATGAGAAAGGTTAGTCCTGCAGACGGTAGCTCTGTATTTTACCTTCCACATCATGCGGTGTTTAAGCCAGAAAGCACCACTACTAAAGTTCGCGTAGTGTTCAACGCCTCCAGTTCCTCCACTAATGGGCAGAGTCTCAACGATGTCTTGCATACAGGACCGGTCCTCCAATCCGACCTAACCATGCAACTACTTAAGTGGAGATATTTCCGATTCGTTTTCAACGCCGATATTACCAAGATGTACCGGCAAATCCTTGTTGACCATCGACACACTCCGTTTCAGCGAATCTTGTTCCGCACACCAAATGGCGAATTAAGCGATTTCGAGCTAAAAACCTTCACATTTGGAGTAAATTGTGCCCCCTTCCTTGCGATTCGAGTCCTCCAACAGCTAGCAAGTGATGTGGAATCACAATATCCTCGAGCTAGTGAAGTTATTCGCAGTTTCATGTACGTGGATGACGTACTAGCCGGTGCCCACACGCAACACGAGGCCTGTGAGGCTATTAAAGAGCTGTCATGTGCGATGGAGTCCTCTGGTTTCCCCCTACGAAAGTGGACGGCCAATCATAAGCCGCTTCTGCGTGACATTCCGTCAGGCCACCTGTTAAATTCCGAGTTTCTCGAAATGGATGACGCTAGCGTAACCAAGACGCTGGGGATTCCATGGAGAGCCACTACTGACGAGTTTTTCTTCGTTCCTTCTCCACTGGAGCAAAAATCCTCCTACTCGAAGCGCGAGGTTTTGTCCCAAATCTCTAAATTGTTCGATCCAGCAGGCTGGTTATCTCCATTCATTGTGCGTGCCAAGATGTTTATGCAAACTTTGTGGCTACGTGAGCTCCGTTGGGATGATCCACTTCCGTTCGATCTTGACCAACAGTGGAGCCAGTTTGTGACCAATTACCAGTCACTCAACGAAATCCGTATTCCCAGATGGGTACATTGTCAACCAAAGGTCCACATTGAGCATCACGGTTTCTGTGATGCATCCGAGCGAGCGTATGGTGCAGCGCTATACGTTCGAGCTGTGATAGGGAATCACAGCTTCACGAATCTCCTTACCTCCAAGACAAGAGTGGCTCCAGTGAAAACCATTTCTCTCCCTCGATTAGAATTGTGCGGAGCAGTCCTCTTGGCTGAGATGACTATTGCAATTCTCCCTTACATGCCGGTAGATAATCCTGACCTGCATCTGTGGACAGACTCCACCATTGTGTTGTCCTGGCTTCAGAAACCTCCGTGCAGATGGACCACATTCGTGGCAAATCGAGTAGCGAAAATAACACAGATCTGCGACGCCCAACAATGGCATCATGTTCGGTCAGAACACAACCCCGCCGATTTGGCAAGTAGAGGTGTCTCATCCAGTGAGTTAGCGCAGTCAGACCTGTGGTGGCACGGCCCAGAGTGGTTAGCATCAATGCATCAGCACCAATGGCCACCGGCACTTGAGTCTATCCCAGAGACTGACGTCGAACAAAAGACCATTAAGGTGCATACCACTAAGATCGTGCCGACGGAAGAGTTCCTCGACCGTTTCTCCGACTTTAGCCGAGCATTGCGCGTTTCTGCGTACATTCTGCGTTTCATCCGCCATTGTCGCAAAGGTCCCAGGGCGACCTCACTTCAACTTTCCCAAGGCGACCTGGCAGCAGCAGAGCAAGCGCTCATTATTTCGACTCAGCGTCGAGCATACGCTGAGGAATACCAAAGTCTAAGCAACAAGCAACAAATAGCCTCTCGTAGCTCCATACTTTCCTTAAATCCATTTCTTGACCACCATGGCATTATCCGAGCCAGCGGACGGGTTAAAAATTCCAGCTCTCTGCGGTATGATGAACGTCATCCTGTTCTTCTGCCGTATGACAGCCGTTTTGCTCGACTCCTTACTGATTTCACCCATCGCATAACGTTGCATGGGGGGAATCAGCTCATGATCCGTATCATCCGCGCGAAATACTGGATTCCCAAGATTCGAAATTTGGTCAAACATGTGACTAAGTCCTGTAAGGTCTGTCATATACAGAAAGCGTCTCCAAACGCAGCTAATGGGAGATCTGCCCAAGGAGCGGTCTTCCTTTTCCAGGCCATTCACCTACACGGGAGTGGATTTTGCCGGCCCGTTCGATATAAAAAATTACACAGGACGGGCCTGTCTCATTACGAAGGGGTATGTGTGTGTGTTTGTGTGTTTTAGCACCAAGGCTATCCACTTGGAATGCACATCCGACCTGACGACTGAGAAGTTCCTGGCCGCGTTGGCGCGGTTTATAGGTCGCAGAGGATGTCCGCAAAGCATTTATTCTGATAACGGCAAGACCTTTGTTGGCGCCGAGAAACTTCTCTCCAAAGAGTTTCTGGAGTCAGTGGCATCCGCAGCCGCAAGTCGGTACAGCCACCATAAGCTAGACTGGCGTTTCATCCCGCCCGGAGCACCGCATATGGGTGGCTTATGGGAAGCTGGAGTCAAAAGTTTTAAGACTCTGCTCCGTAAATCCGCTTCCGGCACTCGATTCACCTTCGAGGAGCTGTCAACGCTGTTGACAAAAGTCGAGGCTTGCCTAAATTCTAGGCCACTGGCTCCTTTATCAGATGACCCTACAGAACTCCTCTCACTGACACCCGGTCATTTCCTGATCGGAGCGCCTCTCCTGTCAGCTCCTGAAGCTGAAATCCCTCAGCTCGCCGAGTCCATCCACAACCGATGGCGGCGCCTTAAGGCTCTGAACCAGCAACTTTGCCTGCGCTGGAAGGAGGAGTATCTGAAGGAGATGCACAAGAGGCACAAATGGCAACGACCCATGAGAGATCTCCAGATCAACGACATGGTTGTCGTTAAAGAGAACAACTTGCCACCTAACGAGTGGCGACTCGGTCGAATCCAGGCAGTTCATCCTGGCGCCGACGAGCGAGTTCGCGTTGTCGACTTGCTGACCACGCGAGGCCCTATCCGAAGGCCCGTCACCAAACTATTGTTGCTACCCTCCTGTAGCGAATAATTTCCTCCTCCTATTTGCAGCTCTTTCCAATTATTGTCATTCCTTGGCTAATCCGAAACTTTTTATTTCTAGCCCTCTTTTTCCAGTTTTTGTTCTTCATCACAAGACCAGCAATGGCACCACGTCCACGCCAACGCCGCAAACCCTCCGAGGAGACACGCTCTCGGGAGTCTCACATCTTTCGGTGTCGGGTGTGTCGAGGAGTCCACCCCTTGAAAAGGTGCAAGCGTTTCCTCAAGCTGGCTACGGAGAAGAGGCTCCGAGCGGTTTTAATCAATAAATACTGCTCGAATTGCTTGGCCCATGAGCATTCGGGCAAGTCCTGCTGCAGTGGAAAGCGATGCCAGAAATGCGACCAGCGGCACCATACGTTGCTGCACGACGATGAGCGTCCATACGCGACGGCGACCATAATTATTGTTGTTGGCACGAAAACATTTCGCACGCGAGCGCTGCTCGACCCCTGCACGCCGGTCAGCGGTATCCGGGCATCCCTTGCCGCCAGTTTCGGTTTGCCGACGGTCCATCTGGGGGCCGATCGGATTTGCACGGCAGTAGTCAAGTCGGCAGTGGAGACTGACGTCGAGCTCAACGTCGCCTTCCAGGTGGATTCGGCCCTCCAGTTCCGGACACCCGCTCGGCCCGTCCATGACAGCGTGTGCCAGCGGTTCGCGGACCTGAGGCTGGCGGATGAGCGCTTCCACGCTCCGGCCTCCATCTTCGTGGTGTTGGGCGGTGACGTATACCCCCGAGTCGTACGGGCAGATTGCCGCGCGAGTCGGGACGGATTCCCCGTGGCCCAGCGCACCATCTTCGGGTGGACACTGGCCGGTAGCTGCCCACACCCTTGAAGCATTCGCAATCAGGATATTGCAAGGGGGCCGGGATGTCTACGTCACCAATGACGTAGAGAGCGAGAGAGCGAGACGGGAGTGGTGAACAGGGGAGCTTTCACCACGGCCTGTAATGCTAAGTAGTCTGTAATATGTAATGTTAAGTTAGATTAGTCGCTTTTATAACGTTGAAGAAAAGACGTGAATATAAAAACCTGTGAAGTGAAACTCTCTTGGAGTCTACATCTATTTTTTGGGAAACAAGAAGGAAGAAATCTGCCCTCCTACAGACAGAACACAAGTGAAAAAAGTTCAAGTCCAAATAATTTTAAACTGGAAAATCATTCGAATGTTATATCATTCAGTCAAACTTTTAATTGCAAAGTGTATCATTAATACTCGCAATAAAGACGTCTGTTTAAAAAGAAAAGAAATCAACAAAAATTATTGCTAAGAGCAACACACATGTAAGTGTTAACAAAAAAGAAAAAAATATTTCCAAAAACCGTATTTTTCGTTGGCTGAAATACCCAACCTTTTCCCTTTTATCTCTTTAAAGCCATACCCAATTCTTTTTACATCTTTGACGTCATTATTGATTGTTGCACACGCAAGTAAAAGAAAATAACGAAAAAGTTCTTTTACTTGTGTGGGCCCATTGGGCCCCATTAAATTTACAAACTGCGATTGCATGTAAGCTGAGCTTCGCCCATACACTATAGAAGAGCTTTCGTCAGTGTTATCATTACCCAGCGGCGGCGACGGTAAAAGAGAATTTGTCTGACGATCGAGACAATGTAATTTGTTAAAAAAAATGGAAAATTAAAAGTGGGAAAACCCCGGAAAAGTGATCTCAGCAGGCTTCATACTCCATAAATAACCTCTTCCGTGTGTTCTCTGAATTTTTCTTGTATCTATGCCTCAGTGAAAAAAAAAAATTTTCGTGCCATGTGGTCTAACCTTTAAATTTTTTTTTTGCTGGTCTTACCTTAATTAAATTAAATTATCTTAGGCTCTCTTAATAAGATTAGTATGCCATAAAATTATTGGTGTGTGCCGTTGCAGTAAAATTCGCGACAGGTTTGATTTTTTTTCTTGATAAAATTTTCCTTCCAAGCATGCTCGAAAAAAAAAGATTTTTTGTGCTATGTGAGTGCATACATTTTTTTTATGTTTTAATCCAGCAAAGGAAAACTTAACTTGCATGAAAGAAAAAAAAAGTAACGTAATTAATTAATTAAATCTTTTAATTTCGCGAGATTTTTCTAAAATTCATTAAAATATAATGTGTTTCGACCCAGTGTAAAAGAAAAATTTATTTGCCGCCTCTCTTAATGATATCCTGCTTGCTCTCTTAATACAAAAGAATTTATTTAAGCCATAACCTACCTCAACATCTCAAAAGATCTTTCGCCGTGGAGGAGTATGGGAAAGTGAACAACTCTCTTAAATATTGTGGTATTTGGTGGAATCAATTTTTTTTTCAACATTCGTAATTCATTATATAACCCAGTCATGCATGCATTCAGAAAAATCTTACCATTTCTAACCTTTTTCATTTAATTCAGTTCATAATTTGTTTTGTCAAAAATTTTACATTTAAATCGCTTCAACTAATAAAATTTTTATTGTCATGATCAGTGTCTATCTCTCATTGCGCTTGCCCATGATGACAAAAAGCTCTGTCTGATTATTCAAGCGTAATGAAAGCTCGATCTGCATACCAGCTGACATTGGCTGTACCTTCATGCAAATAAATTTTCGTACAGTTGCTAATTAAATTGGAATAAAGTCATGCAAATAACTTTTCACTGGATAATTAAATTGAAACAATGTCATGCATATAACTTTCGCACACTTGGAAATTAAATAAATGTAATCAAAGAAAATTATTTTTAATCATGCATATAAATAACTAATAATTATAAATAATTGCCATATATTAATACTATATATTATATCTATACATACACATACTTGTAACCCCGTTCTTTCTCAGCGACGCGCACACACCCTTTTAAATTTTTTTTGTTCTTAAATTTACTAGCCGTTTTAATTATAGTTCATCGCCCTCAGCGATTTGTTTAAAACTTGGAAAAATGTTTAGATTAATAAACTTGAAGTCAATGATGAATTTTTAAAGTTTTTCTCAATGAGGAGCCTAGGAATCAACATGGAAATTAAATTGAATTAAACCCGAAGTTGCATAAGGGATCATCAGTCATACTTGACTTGAGGACCGATGATCATGGTAGGGTGGGCATTATCGGTTGCAAACACCATCTAGCACCGAACAACTTCGGACAATTGATTTTGAGTCCCAATAGTATCTTTCTCTCCCGTCAATCACCAAACTTCCTTGCACGCGAATATATATAATTGTCTGTTAGATAACCACATAAGCAAGTGGCACAAAGCTACCAAAGAATCCCACCCCATACTTCCATCAGCTTATATCCTTAGCAAGCCGTCCATAACCATTTGTGGGTTACACGCTACGGGTTACTGGACTCAAATGCCATTAATAAATTTTTCAAGGTGCTTATAATGCGTTCTACTTGCCCATTAGCTCTACTTGGTCCTGTCGCAATCAAATGCAATTTTATTTTCTGTTGTGCACAAAACTCACTAAATTTATTACTGGCGAAGCACCTTCCTTGATCAGCAATGATGCATTTTGGTACTCCAAACAACGATAGAGCTAATGTTACTGCATTTATGCAATTCCCAGCATCAATTTTAACAGTATGACTCAAGTAAACAAATTTTGTAAATCCATCTACCTGAACAATAACGTATTCCTTTGTATCTGACTTGCCGCTTAATTTTCCCGTAATATCCATATGAATATGGTATGCCAGGGTATATCAACCTTTTGTATCGGATGAAGACTAGCTTGAATTTTACCTGATGGAGATTTTGACGTTTTACACGTAATACAATTTTCAACAAATTTTCGAATGCATTTAGACATGTTAAGAAACCAATAATAATCATAAGCCTTGTCTAACGTCTTTTCCCATCCTAAGTGCATAATGGATTCATGTACTTAGTTTATTACGAACCATCTGAAAGCTTTCGGAACAATTGGTAAAGATCGAGTTCTCCCATATCGACGATTTTCCGATACAGAATTCCTGCTCTTAATTCGTATGCTTTAGCGATGTGTTCCTAAAATGAATTTTCTTTTTAATTTATTCACAATATTAATTGAATCGGGATCTTTAAGCTGTTCAGCCATAAGCCAATTGCTAGAAATTTCAGCCAAATTAATACGTTTCTCAGGAATTTTGCATGTTCGGATTTCTGAACCAAGCGATAGAAGATTTCTTGATAAAAAATCAACGTAAGCCATTTTTTTTCCCTTCTCTATATTCCAGTTCAAATGTAAAGGACTGTAAAAAAGACCACAACCTTTGAACTCTGGGAGCCAGATCGCGTTTAGCCCTTGACGCTTTTAGTGAATTACAATCCGTAAATACAACAAAGTTTCTTCCTAACAAATAATGACGAAAATGTTTTATTGCCATAACGATTGCAAGAGTTTCCAATTCATACGAATGGTATCTCGACTCCTCGGATGAAGTTGCCTTGCTGAAATATTCGACTACATGAGACTTGTTATTTATTTTGTGCAATAAAATAGCAATAAATCCCTGAGTACTTGCATCTGTATGCAATTCGATATGAAATTGTGGTTCAAAAATCACCAAAACTGGCTTTTGTGTGAGAACAGAAATAACTTTTTTTTCGAATTTGCTCATGTTCTGGCTTCCAAACAAACTCGTTCTTTTCAGACGTTGAGAAATATAATGGTTTCATGATTCATGAAAACTCTCTATAAATTACCGAAAATATAACGCTAGTCCAATATGTTGTCTTAAAGCAGTAACAGATTGAGGAGGTGATAAGCCAGTCAATGCTGCAATTTTACGCGAATTCGGACGAATCTCACCTGAACTCACTTCATATCCCAAATACTGAACGGATGTCTTAAGAAAAGAGCACTTTTTTTAAATTAAATGAAAATCCCGCCTTTGTGAGAACATCCAACGTAATCTTAAGTCGTTTCAAGGCTTCACTCTTTGTTGACGCTGCAATTAACACGCCATCTATATAAAAAACCACAAACGTATTTGCAAAATCTCCGAGAGCTTGAATTACTGCATGCTGAAAAACTGACGGCGCATTTTTAAGTCCAAAGGGCATTGCCAATTGGAGTGACAAACGCTGTACATTCCACTGAATCCTTGTGCAAAGGTATTTGATAATACCCACTCGCCATATCTAAGCATGTAAAATAGTTTGCTCCATGCAATCTAGCAATCTGAACAATTTGGTTGTATAACATTGGACTCCAAAAGTTCTTTAATTTTAGCCCGCACTAATTTCCTTTCATTTGGACACAGTCTATATGGTCTTCTCTGAACCAGTTTTCTGGGATCCAGTAACTTAATAATCATTTCCCCAATCATTGCCCTAATATTAGGAATACCCTTAATAACCTCTCGACCGAGTAAAAATTTAATCATTTCTTGAAGACGAAAGGCAAAAGAGGAAATAAAAAGGAAGAAAATAAATCCCGCAACAAATAACAAACAAAGGAAAATGTATCTGAGTGAGTAGAGTAAGAGTGAAATGGCTTGGAGAGGTGGAGTGAAGAATAAAATTAATAAGAGAATAGCACACATCACAAACCCAGCACCTCCTCCATGGGCAACTGCCCAGAAACTTCAAAAAGAACTTGACTTTGTAAAGTCAATAATTGAAAATAAAAAGCATAAAACTCAAGCTCACTCAGTGAAAAATATACCAACAATCAATTCAACACCAAAAATTGCTCCTCCACAAGTGAAGCTGCCTAAACCAGAAAAAGAGTGCCCGAACGATTGCCTGGGACCATTGGAAAGCCCGTACTGTGAGTACACGTGCTGGAAGAAGACCAAAGCTAATTCTGGTGCGATGACCGGCACCGGTACCGCCTGAGCCCATAGGCCCGGGACAACAGCAGCAGAGACAACAGCGTGAAAAACCAGCCGTTTTTTACGCCATCGATGGAGCATCAGCGTGCCAACCGGCGACGACAAGCTGATGCCCAGAAGAGGGTCTAGCAACGAGCAGCAGAACAAAAAGCAGAAAAATTTTTATAAAAAAAAAAATTTCAAATGTAAAAAAAAAAAAAATAATTTTACCAATTAATATAATAAATTTAAAACATTGTTAAATCGAGCGGAACCATATCCGATCAATAGAAGCATAGCCTGTAAAGCTATGCGAAAAATTAGGTAGGGTACTGTAAATGGAAATTTTTCTATATATATGTATTCAACTTCTCTCAATATTTTAATTGTTTGATGATTTAATTGAACCACCCAAAATGGGAGTAATAGATACCAAGACAGTGGACTCCACTGCTAATGTTATAAACAAAATTGAATCATCAAATGTTGATCTACGTATGACGAATGTACTCTTATTGACAATGGTTGTCATTTTAATTGCATATATATTGTTCAAAGCAAATAAGCTACACAATAAGTGTATAACGAAAAGGGCCTTAAGCCATGCTAATGATTTGGACAAAATTTAAATAACATATGCACAACCTGAAATAAAAGTAAATTAAAAAAAAAAAAAAAAAAAAAAACAGAAAAACAGAAAAACAGAAAAAAATCAAAAAGTTATATATATTATCAAACAAAGTAAGAATTCTCTCGACATTTTTTTTTTCCTTTTTAACAAAATAAAACTAAAATGGTGTTTCAACTTTAATCAAATTTTGTTGTAATAACTAATTCAGGAATATGAGTACACTAGACAGTTATTTTAGCAAGATAATAGATAGGCACCCTAGTATAGTGTCCGACGTAATCGAGGTTTTTAAGAGTGAAAATAGTAGCTCACCTCAACGCGTACTTAGTTTAGGACAAATTAAAGATATATACTTGGAAAAATTTGGTGGAAAATTCCCATTCCAAGGAAATAGTAGGGTACAGACTAGTTTCATCCTAACGATTTGCTGTTTTTATACCCTGTGGGTGGTAAAAGGGTATATTAAAGTCGCTAAAACAGGCAGAAGGAAGCGTTTCCGACCCTATAAAGTATATATATTCTTGGTCAGCATCACTAGCCGAGTCGATTGAGCCATGTCCGTCTGTCCGTCCGTCCGTATGAACACCTAGATCTCGAAGACTATAAGAGCTAGAGCTACCAAATTTGGAGGGAATATTCGTCAAGTGTCTACACAGGTCAAGTTTGTTTCAAATTTTAGCCACGCCCACTTCCGCCTCCGAAGTTTGGAAAAAACGAATACTAGACCTATATGAAAGATATCATATTCTTATTTAGCACACCTATCTATATAGCCGATCTGCACCAACTGACCAAAATTTGTCCAAATCTAACAATAAACATCGGAGATATGACCATATTCTTTTTGTACTGAAACGCTTAGGGCGAGATTAGCTGACAGGAGTGAGCGAGATAGCATGCGTTCGCTGCTGCTGCATGTAAAGAAAATTTTGTATGAAATTGATGGCTATTTCGAATTGATGGCTATTTTTAATGTATCTAGTTGGTACAGGGTATACTCAACGTCGGCAGGGACGACTTGCTTGCTTCATTTTAAATGCAAAAGGTACATTTTGTTTCTATTTGATGGATGAAGAGCAGGAGTAAAAAGATAAATAATGGAGCAAGCAAGTCGTCCCTACCGACATTGAGTATACCCTGTACCAACTAGTTATATTAAATGAAATAGCAGTCTAACTTCACCCGCCGCGGAGATAAGACGTGCTAATACCCGATCACCAAAACCCAGTTTACACTAACAAAACAATAAGCTCACCAGCAAATCTCAACAAACAAATTTCAACCGCAAAACAAACTAGCAAAAACCAAAAACAAACACACGTTACAAACAGTATAGCCGGGCTCAAGCCCACAACAACAACCATGCACAAACCACCGAACATAAGCAGACCAATTGGCAATTACAACAACAGCAAACTAGGCGAGCCCAAATACATTGTTTTGAAACGAAAAGACAACGGTTCTCTCAAAGAGATTTTACCGTTTGCTATTAAAAAAACAATAGATTACACTTGCGGAGGAGAAGTTAACTCATGTAAAATTACAAGAGACGGCTCCCTTCTCGTCAAAACAATCAACAAACTGCAATCAATGAAACTACTCAGGCTTACCAAAATTTTGAATACGGAAATAACAGCAACAGAACACAAAACACTCAACTCAACCAAAGGTGTGATATATTGTAATGAATTACGCAACATACCTGAAACTGAAATTCTACAGGAATTAAAGTCACAAAATGTAATTGAAGTAAGGAAAATATTGAAAAGACAACAAAATACTCCTTACCAAGAAGGCGACGACAACAATACATTAATAGAAACCGGACTTATCACATTAACCTTTGAAACACACAAACTACCTGAAACAATAAAAATTGGCTATGAAACAGTCCGCATCCGACCCTATATACCACTTCCACTCCACTGCAAAAACTGCCTACGTTTGGACACCCTACTTCCATCTGCAAAAGCAATACAACATGCAAAAACTGCACACAAGAAAAACACACAAACGATCAGGAACTATGCATCAACCCAAAAAATTGTATAAACTGCAGAAGCAACCCAGAAGTCGATAGCCAACATACCCCCCTTGATCGCAAATGTCCAACCTTCTGCAAACAGCAAGAACTAACTGCCATAAAAACCATAGAAAAAGTCGACCACAAAACGGCACTCGGCATATACTACAACAGACAAGGTCAACAATTGAGAAACACCTACGCTCGTACACTTACACAACCAACTCCACTCACACAAATTCAACGCCCACACTCACAAACCACTGCACTACAACAACAAGAAGCCCTCTCTACGCCCAGCACTTCAAAAAAGAATTCACCAACCGCACCACAACCAAACGAAATACCTCCACACCAACATCAAGATCACACATCAATAGTATCGGCAAACATGGATATTGACGATAACCCAAATAGAGAAAACAACTCTTATACATCAAATCCCACTGGCGATCTAAAAATTAGAATCTTTGCCAAAGACAAAAGTAATCCACTTTCTACTAATTTTAAACCTACGAAAACAAAAACGAAAACCAAGCTGTTTGTAGCGGGGCGAAGCTTCTGATCTGAGAGCCCAGACTTATTACCCAAGTGGAAGGAAATTAAAACGCGCGTTAAACTCGTTTGAACACAGGCCAGATTTATTGTAAATAAGTACCGAACCGATTCACAGTGTTAAGGCGTTTACGAATAAAGGTGTTTTTGTAGAACTAAGTGGCCGAGAATAATATCGGGAGACGTTTATAGTTGCCGGGGATGGAAAAATCAACTTGCCAAGATGGAGTTTTCCATGGAACTTGCCTAGTAATTATACTAGTGTGCCCGTTCGAGGATAATGGCAAAAGCCCTCTTCATTCCCCGCTGGTCACCCTTTCTGGCGTGAACATAAGCTAACCAATCAAGCAAGCATAAACCAAACCACAAACAACAGCGACAATGAATCTATCTAAAACAAAAAAGAACCAAACTTAACTTAACTACTTATCCTTAACTCAAAGTCAAAACAAACTAAAATAACGATGCTAAATATTATACAATGGAACATAAAAGGATACACAAACAACTACAATGAACTTCTAATCATAATCAACAAACACTCACCACAAGTTATTTGCCTCCAAGAAACTCACATTCACAATATATCATTTCCCATATCTGTCCTAATAAATTACCAAATGTATACCAACAAAGCCAACAACCGATTTGGCGGAGTAGCTATATTAGTCCATAAATCTATACAACTCAGTCTAACAAACCTAAATAATATCTTTGAAACCATCGCAATAGAAATTATATCACAAACAAAAATTAACATTCTGTCAACATACATACCGCCAAATAAAACCTTCTCACTAAACTCCCTAAACAATAACTTTGGTACGCTCACCAACAATCAACTTATCGTAGGCGATTTCAACAGCTGGCACCACAGCTGGGGATCACCAAAAGACAACAAAAAAGGAAGAGTTCTAGCCAAATTCATCCAGAACACAAATCTTACGATACTCAACAACGGCTCCCCAACCCACCTCTCCACCCACAACACATTTACCCACATTGACCTATCTCTATGCTCCCCCCAACTTAACCCTTACACCACCTGGAAAACCATAGAAGATCTCCGCCGCTTCAAAATCAAAGAAGCCAACTGGGCATTATTTACCAAAAAAACTGAAGAAGCAAACGATCATACACCTACCAGCACAAACATCAATAAAGAAGCCGCAGCGATCAATAAAATAATACTGCAAGCCGCCCAAAACAGTATCCCACTATCATCCCCCCACCAGCGCAGGAAGAACACTCCTTGGTGGAACAAAGTCATGACTAAACTAAGAGCAAACAAATTCAAAACCTTGAATAATTTAAAACAAAATAATAACACAGACAATTTACTCAAATACAAAAGAGCTAATGCTCTTTTCAGGAGAGAACTAAAAATGTCAAAAATCAAAGCCATGACAGACATTACTACCACAATTAACCCTAACACTCCCCCCGACAAAATTTGGGCAAATATTCGACGACTTTGCGGACTCAATCCACCTAAAACCATACACAGCATCACAGACACATCTAACAACTCTTTTACAACTGATACAAAGACCATATCACAACTATTTGCACTATACTGGTCCGAACAATCTAAAGACAAAAACTTTAGCCAAGAATTCGTCGCTAACAAGTACGAGAACAAACTAACCAACTACATAACCCACCCATCAGCACAGACAATAGAATCAGATATCACTCAGATAGAACTACTTTCAGCACTACACTCCCTCAAAGAAACAACCCCCGGCCTTAATAGAATAGCTTACCCTATGATTAAAAACACCGCAATCAGTGTGAAACAACGAATTATTAAACTCTTTAACAACATCTTTAATAACAACATCATTCCACAAACTTACAAAACAAGTCTAGTTATCCCCATATTAAAGCCCAAATCTGACAAAACACTAATTTCTAGCTACCGACCAATCTCACTTAACTGTTGCCTGGCCAAAACACTAGAAAAAATAATATCCAAACGCCTATGGTGGTTTGTCACCACCCATAACCTAATACATCCTAACCAATCAGGCTTCAAATACGGCAAATCAGTTTCATAAGGTCTGCTCCTTGCAGACCATCTGATAACTAAGTCGCTAAGAAGCAAAAAGCACACATCTATCATTGCCCTTGACTTTTCAAAGGCCTTCGACAGAGTTGGCGTGCACACTATAGTAGACCAATTAATCAGCTGGAAAGTAGGCCCAAAAATAGTAACCTTTGTCCAAAACTTCATGTCAAATAGGAAAATCAAAATTAAAATAAAATATCAAAGAAGCTAACTTCGGATCTGCCGAAGTTTGTATACCCTTGCAGCAAAATAATTGGTATAAAGTTTAACAAAATGAAAAAAAAATGAAGCAAGCAAGTCGTCCCTGCTGACATTGAGTATACCCTGTACCAACTAGTTATATTAAATCAAGATCGGCATCAACTTAATTCAAAATTTCTTTTAACATGCAGCAACAGCTACCGCATGCTATCTCGCTCACTCTTTCCAGCTAGTGTCGCCTTGGCAATTCAGTTCAAAATGCACATTCGTATATCTTCGATATTAGGACAGATAATGCATTTTGGCCACATTGTTGGGTGTGCCAAATAAGAATGTGATTGCTTTAAAACTTTTCTAGTAAATCGTTTTTTTCTAAATTGCGGGGGCGGAAGTGGGCGCGGCAAAAATTTTAAACTATCTTAATTTGCGTTGGCACTAAACAAAAGTTCGAACACCCTCGAAATCTCAATCAATTCAAAATATGTATAATTTCCTTTAACATGCAGCAGCAGCGAACGCATGCTATCTCGCTCTTTCTTACCTGCCAATGTCGCCTTAGCAATTCAGTACAAAATGCAAATGGCTGTATCTCCGATGTTTATTGTCCGATTTGAACGAAATTAAGTGGGTTAGTGCAGTTTAACTATAGAATTTGATATCTTTAATACAGCTCTAGTAAATTCATTTTAAAATTTTCTTTTTTAATTTGCGGGGGCGGAAGTGGGCGTGGCTAAAATTTAAAACAAACTTGACCTGTGTAGACACTAGACGGATGTTCACGCCAAATTTGGTAGCTCTAGCTATTATAGTCTCCGAGATCTAGGTGTTCATACGGACAGACGGACGGACAGACGGACAGACGGACATGTCTCAATCGACTCGGCTGTTGATGCTGATCAAGAATATATATACTTTATGGGGTCGGAAACGCTTCCTTCTGCCTGTTACATACATTTTAGCGACTTTAATATACCCATTTACCCTTTGGGTACAGGGTATAAAAACAAAAAAGAAGAAAAAACTTTTTAGGCACCATGTCGGTACGCAAACGTACTCTGTTTGACGTATGGCACAAGGAAAACAAACCTTCGCAGAAAGTTGCCGGAGTCAACAACATTGTTTTTTCAAATATAGTAGATAGGTCAAAACTTTCAGAATACCAGTGCAACGCTACATTAGATATGTTGAAAAATTTTTGCAAAAAAGTGGTAAAAATATCAAAGAAGCTAACTTTGGCTCTGCCGAAGTTTGTATACCCTTGCAGCTATTATTTAATTTAAAAACAAAATTTTTAAAGTAATTGAAGAGAAAACTATAGCAAACGCATGGCATCTCGCTCTTTAAATTTCGTTCTGTACAACAACACAACGCAAATGTTTCTGTCTCTCTTACACACCGCGTGGTGACCAGTTTTTGCATATGTATGTGTGTGTGTGATTGCTTGGAATTTGTTTTTGTTTCTTTGCTGCCAAAGAAAACTGCTTATTTTACTCGAGGTACCTCCACGTTTTAGTTAATAGCTCTGGTGATAATTATCCGATCCTACTCATTTTTACACTTTTCATACTTCATAGATTAAGGAACTTAACTTTTCATGTTTCAACTATGTAGCTTAAAAATTTATGGTCTAAAACTTGATAGAAACAGACAGACGGACAGACGGACAGACGGACAGACGGACAGACGGACATGTCTTAATCGACTCGGCTATTGATGCTGATCAAGAATATATATACTTTATGGGGTCGGAAACGTATATTTCTATGCGTTACAAACATCTGACCAATTTTATAATACCCTCTGCAAGGGTATAAAAATGGCGAGAATGTTATAGGAGTTATGATCGATTTGGACAGAAAAACAAAGTTTGGTTGGACGAAGACATAACATTTCCACAAGAATGTAGTGGTAAACGGTGTGGAAGAAAACCGAAAAACGTGTCTAATTGCCATGCAAAACGCCAATGTACCAAATTATCTGGATTGGTTAAGAAAAATACATGCGAGGAGCTTCTGACAGCTACACGGGTAAGCTTGTACAAAACCGGTCAGAGAAGTGCATCTCAACTTGTTTCAATGGTACTCGCAGATCCGGAAGTTGCAAAAAAGATTAACAAAAATCCTCAGCCTGATCAAAAAATTAGAAAATACACTCCAGACGAAGCATTAGCCCTGTATATTGATGGCGACTTCACAAAAAATACATATAAGCTAATGCAAGCTGGTGCAAAAGCAAGAAATGCTAACATTTATCCAACATATGATGTATTACGTTCCGCTAAAAGAAGATGTTATCCAGATGAAATAATAGTCAGCGAATGCTGTGCTGAAATTCCGTTACAAGAAATGTTGGATCACACAGTAACAAGAATAATGAATATAATGATGTATCAGTATTTTATAAGTGGGGATGCGATGGAAGTTCGGGACATTCAACATATCGGCAAAACTTTTTGGATTCTGAGCACAAAATGGTTGATGGAAATTTTTTTGCCATTTGTATTGTGCCTTTACAAATGCAATTCGAGAGCAGGATTCTATGGAAAAATCCACGGCCATCATCAACCCGATATTGCAGGCCCCTAAAAATTATGTTTGCAAAAGAATCAGTGGAATTAATTCGAGACGAAATCAAAAATATAAAATTACAAATTTTAAACATTAAGCCCACTAGTCTTTGTATGTTCAGAGCTCAACATGAATTGCAATTGACTATGATTGACGGCAAAGTCTTCAGCGTGATTGCAGACGCATCAACCCAAACTTGCGGAATTTGTAAAGTTTCACCTAAAAATATGAACAATTTGAGTTTTAGCTTACAATTGCCAATAAATGAAAACTTCCTTGACTACGGACTATCGACATTACATGCCTGAATTCGCTGTTTTGAATGCATACTACACATAGGATATCGACTACCAATAAAGAAGTGGAAGGTTAGCGGACTAGACAAAAGCATTGTAGAAAAAAGGAAAACCGAAATTCAAAATAAATTTATGAAGGAAATGGATTTATTGGTTGATATTCCAATGCAGGGAACAGAAAATACAAATAGTGGCAATACCGCTAGAAGATTTTTCGAGTACCACGACCTGTCTGCTCAAATAACTGGAGTTAATGGAACCCTTATAAAAAATCTTGGAATCATTTTACGTTCTATGGCATCAGGATATGCCATAAATGTCAGCCTATTCCGTGAGTTTGCCTTGGACACAGCAAAGATTTTTATTACAGAATATCCCTGGTTTTATATGCCCAGCTCGGTTCATAAGATTTTAATTCATGGAGCCGACATTATAAATGCTGTACCTCTTCCAATTGGTATGATGTCGGAAGAAGCCCTAGAAGCAAGAAATAAGGATTTTAGAAACTTTCGACTGAAGCATACACGCAAAAACTCAAGAACAAATTCAATGCAGGACCTAATAAACATGTTATTAATATCCTCGTATCCTTTAATAAGTAGTTTATGTAGAAGCTCAATGCAATTTACAAAAAAATTTACGATTTTAGATAAGGAGGTGAAATCTCTTCTTTTAGAAAAAATTGAAGAAACAGACTCCAGCTCTGACTCCGATTAAATAATTTAATATTAATTTTATGTAAAAAATATATAAAATATATAAAAGATTATTCATATGGATTTGTTAATTTAATATTAAATATTAATAATTTAAATAGTTTCATTGAAAAAACACTAATATTCCATCACATATCAATTAAGTTACGCTAGATCAGCCAAATCGCCCACTGTGCGCTGATAGGTTTCTACTTAACATACCAGCCAGCACTAAATCCCCAAGGAGTAGACTGATCAAAAAGAACACAAATATTTTGCGTTATCAATATTGGCTTGAAAACCACTTGGACCCGATGACTGAGATTTCCACTGAAGAAGATGTGAACAATGCTGTTGAACATCTCAATGTGCAAATACAGCATGCTGCTGCTTATGCCACACCTACCACTAGGAGTTCCAGTAATATTAACGTTTCTCACAGGGATATTCATCTATGGTCGTCCGAGGTAGCTGCTCTGGTTGCTGAGAAGAGACGTCTCCATCGCAAATGGCACAATACAAGAAGTATAAGTGATAAAACATTGTTCAATAAAGCTGCCAAAACACTCAAGAACTTATTGAATAAGCTCAGAGGGCAATCCT
This sequence comes from Drosophila austrosaltans, assembly GCA_035045865.1. Lineage (NCBI taxonomy): Eukaryota > Metazoa > Arthropoda > Insecta > Diptera > Drosophilidae > Drosophila > Drosophila austrosaltans. Next base: position 610,267 of record JAWNOQ010000089.1, read on the forward strand.
TGGAATCTTATCTGGAAAAAATAGAGCCTTGTGACCCCCAACACAACTTGTGGCGGTTGACTAAGGGTAAAGACCTGTAAAGAGGAAGGAACCTATCAAAAGCATCAATGGGGCCTGGTGTCAATCTGACAGCGATAGAGCGGCTACCTTCGCCGAACATCTCTACGAAACTTTCTCACCATTCTCTAGGTGCCTACCACAGGAGGAAGAAGAAACAGCGGAATTCCTGGAAGCACCCTACCAGCTGGACTTTCCCATTCCCACAGTGAAAACTGATGAATTAATCTATGAGATCGGGAAACTTAAAACAACAAAATCCCCCGGATACGATGGTATAGACGTCCCATCAATCAAAGCCCTGCCACCCAACGGAGTTGAGTTCCTCCTTAAAATAACAAATAAATGTTTCCAACTAGGACATTTCCCCTCCCAGTGGAAATGTGCCGAAATAATTCTGATTCAAAAACCTGGGAAACCAGCAGCCAATCCCGCCTCATATAGACCCATTATTGGCGATTCTCTCCAAAATAGTCGAAAGACTATTTTTGCGTAGAGTCCGTCCAATTTTGGAAGAGGCCGGTTTGATCCCAGATCACCAGTTTGGCTTCAGGGAAAATCATGGCACCCCAGAACAATGCCACCGAATAGTTGCAAGAATCGGAGAAACATTCGAGGAGAAAAAATACTGCACTGCAATATTTTTGGACATCAAGCAGGCTTTTGACAGGGTCTGGCACACCGGGCTACTCTACAAGCTAAAACGTATTCTTCCAGCTCCCTACTATGTACTCCTAAAATCATACCTACTGAGGAGAAATTTTTATGTCAGATGCGGTGATGAAAAATCTAATATAATTTATATTAGAGCTGGTGTCCCTCAGGGAAGCGTACTGGGCCCTGTACTATACACATTGTACACAGCAGATATGCCTATCTCATCAAATCCAGCAATCCTTGCAGCGACTTATGCTGATGACACAGTTTTCCTATCTAGTGACACCTCACCACAGGCAGCCACGGATGGCTTGCAACTGCAGCTGAACATGGTCGATAAGTGGCTTAAGCGCTGGAACATATTGGTCAACACAGAAAAGTCCACACAGGCCACTTTTGCCCTTAGAAGAGGAAACTGCCCATCAGTTCAGCTTGACGGGTCCATTATACCAAGCGGAGATACTGCCAAGTACCTTGGCATCGTACTTGACAGAAGGCTCAACTGGCATGAGCACCTAATTAGAAAGAAATAAAGCAAGCAAGTCGTCCCTGCCGACATTAAGTATACCCTGTACCAACTAGTTATATAAAATCAAGATCGGCATCAACTTAATTCAAAATTCTTTTAACATGCAGCAACAGCTACCGCATGCTATCTCGCTCACTCTTTCCAGCTAGTGTCGCCTTGGCAATTCAGTTCAAAATGCACATTCGTATATCTTCGATATTTATTGTACGATTTCGACTAAATTTGGTCAGATAATGCATTTTGGCCACATTGTTGGGTGTGCCAAATAAGAATGTGATTGCTTTAAAACTTCTCTAGTAAATCGTTTTTTCTAAATTGCGGGGGCGGAAGTGGGCGTGGCAAAAATTTTAAACTCTTGATTTGCGTAGGCACTAAACAAAAGTTCGAACACTCTCGAAATCCCAATCAATTCAAAACAAAATTCCCTTTAACATGCAGCAGCAGCGAAAGCATGCTATCTCGCTCTTTCATATCTGCCAATGTCGCCTTGGCAATTCAGTACAAAATGCAAATGGCTATATCTCCGATGTTTATTGAATAAAATTTGGTCAGTTAGTGCATTTTGACTATATAATTATGTCTACCAAATAACAATTGGATATCTTTATTACAGCTCTTGTAAATTGATTTTAAAATTTTCTTTTTTCATTTGCGGGGGCGGAAGTGGGCGTGGCTAAAATTTAAAACAAACTTGACCTGTGTAGACACTAGACGGATGTTCACGCCAAATTTGGTAGCTCTAGCTATTATAGTCTCCGAGATCTAGGTGTTCATACGGACAGACGGACGGACAGACGGACATGTCTCAATCGACTCGGCTGTTGATGCTGATCAAGAATATACATACTTTATGGGGTCGGAAACGCTTCCTTCTGCCTGTTACATACATTTTAGCGACTTTAATATACCCTTTTACCCTATGGGTACAGGGTATAAAAAAGAAGAAAAAACGCATCAAAAAATTTTCGCTTCTTCACCGAGCATTGCATTGAACCATCAAACACCGAGCCCATCGTGCCACCGATCTCTACATACTACGCCACCGTCATTACTTAGCTGACGTAAGCTAATTCGACATATATGCAAACCCATTGCATCTCGCTCTTTCAATTTCGTTCTATATAAGAACACAACTAAAATATTTCTGTCTCTCTCACACACCGCGTGGTGGTTGAATTTTTGCATATGTATGTGTGTACATTTAATTTCTATCAAATATGATTATTGATTTGTAACCTTAATAATTATCCGATCTTGTTCAAACTTGGTGTATAGTGTATGGATAAAAATTAAATTTAGATGCAACAACAAAAAGCAATAATTTTATATATTTCTTATTTGGTGCCGCGCGGATTCGAACTCGGGTCTTTTGTGTTTGTACGGCAGATTACTTGGAATTTGCTTTTGTTTCTTTGCTGCCAAAGAAAATTGCTTATTTTACTCGAGGTACCTCCACGTTTTAGTTAATAGCTCCGGTGATAATTATCCGATCCGACTAATTTTTAAACTCTACCTACACAAAGGATTGAGGAACTTAACTTTTCATGTTTCAACTTTGTAGCTTAAAATTTTACTATCTAAAAGTTGATAGAAACAGACAGACGGACAGACGGACGGACGGACAGACGGACATGTCTCAATCGACTCGGCTATTGATGCTGATCAAGAATATATGTATATACTTTATGGGGTCGGAAACGTATATTTCTATGCGTTACAAACATCTGACCAATTTTATAATACCCTCTGCAAGGGTATAAAAACACCATAAGCTCCCCATATTCGCTATGCAACGGCATTCCCCAGCGATCCCCAATATCAGTAATTCTCTTCCTCATCGCGTATAACAAACTTTCAAATATCATCCACATACAGAAAGATATTCAATTTAGCGCATAGGCCGATGACTTCTTCCTGATCATCTCCCACAAAAAAGAAAAAAATCCTAACCACAACCTTGACACACTGTTCTCCAACATCCACGAGTGGTGCCTATACTCAGGAGCCCTACTATCCCCGCAAAAGTGCCAACACCTCCACATATGCCGAAAGCAGAACTGTTCTTGCACCATATCATGCAACAACACCCAAATTCCCACAGTTCCAAGCCTAAAACTCTTAGGACTAACAATAAACAGCAAGTATAGATGGGACTCACATATCAAAAATATCCAACCAGCGCTTAACAACAAGTTGAACGTTATCAAATGCCTCGCAAGCTCGAAATTTAACTGCAACACAAATACACTAATAAATATTACCAAATCAACCCTAATAGCAAAAGTGGACTATGCTCTTTTCATCTACGGCCACTGCCCTAAATCAACACTCAACAAAGTAAAAACAATATTTAATGCTGGCATTCGCATATCATTAGGAGCACTATGCTCCACTCCTATTCACAATTTGCTGTTCGAAACAAACATACCCACAATAGAACAAATGAAGCAAGCAAGTCGTCCCTGCCGACATTGAGTATACCCTGTACCAACTAGTTATATTAAATGAAATAGAATATCCTCGAAATCGCCATAAATTTCATGCAAAATTCTCTATAACATGCAGCAACAGCGAACGCATACTGTCTCGCTCACTCTTGGCAGCCAATGTCGCCTTGGCAATTCAGTGCAAAAGTCATATAGGTATATCTCCGATATTTATTGTCCGATTTTGACTAAATTTGGTCAGCTGGTCCAGTTTTGATATATAATTAGGTGTGCCAAGTAAGAATACGATATCTTTAATACAGCTCTAGTAACACGTTTTCGCGATTTGCGGGGGCGGAAGTGGGCGTGGCAAAAATTTGAAATAAACTTGATCTGTGTACACACTAGACGCATGTTCACACCAAATTTGGATGCTCTATCTTTTATAGTCTCTGAGATCTAGGTGTTCATACGGACGGACGGACGGACAGACGGACGGACGGACGGACGGACAGACGGACAGACGGACATGTCTCAATCGACTCGGCTGTTGATGCTGATCAAGAATATATATACTTTATAGGGTCGAAAATGCTTAATTCTGCCTGTTACATACATTTTGGCGACTTTAATATACCCTTTTACCCTATGGGTACAGGGTATAAAAAGAGACTTTCTCACAATCAAAACCTACAAAACTCTACTACACAGTTCAAACACACCACTACACAAATACTTAAAAAATATAAAAGATAGCAACCAAAAAAGAAACAAACTAACAACTACCTTAGAAAAAATCGCAGACTCATGTAAAGAGCACTGCATCTCTTACCTCCCAATACCCAACAAAACAACCTCCCCCCCATGTGTTTTCACCCCCTCCCTCATCAACACCACATTACACAAATTTAACAAGCCCAACACAAGTCCAAACACATACAGACAACTCTTCTTGGAATATAAAAACAAACACAATAGCGACACTTTCCTATACACTGACGGATCACTGCAAAGCAACACAGCTTGCTTTGCAATCACCACTGAAAATGAAATTCTAAAAAGAGGCATTTTGCCTCCATTCTCGTCAATCCTCTCAGCCGAAACCATAGCCATTTTAGAAGCAATTAACCTAATCGTAAAAAAAAAAGGAAACTTTAGTATCTGGTCTTACTCCCTATCATCTATTAATTCCATTTGCAACATCAACAACAACAATATATACCCCACAACCATCCGAACCATACTTAGCAAATCTGCCCCCAGAATTAAACTTCTCTGGATCCCCAGCCACTGCGGCATTAAAGGGAACAAATAAGCCGACACTGCACCCAAAGCCACAATTAACATACCCCTGCACTATACCCGCAACATAAACACCACAGACATAAACAAGTTACTAAAAAAACGAATTAAACCAACAACTCAAACGCAACATAGATAACTGCAATAGATGGTATCAACAATTAAACAATAACCTATTACACGCAGCCGACTACCTAAAAAACATCAAACAAAATAGCATCATACGCAATGACCAAACCTAAATTATAAGACTGCGACTAGGACACACAAGGCTGACACTACAACACTACATCAACCCCGACAACATCCCACCATGCCCAAACTATCAAACAACAACTGATCATAACATTAAACACATATTAACAAACTGTCCCGCAACATTACACCTAAGAACACAAATCTTTGCAAACACATGTCCCCTACTTATGATCTCAAATCCAACCCCAGAAAACATTTCTAAAATTATAAAATACCTCAAAGTTTCCAAAAACTATCATCTCATTTAATTATAAACAAAACACCTACCCTATATGTTAACTATAAACTAACACTAAACTAAGCAAAATGTAAATAATTGTATATACATATGTAAAACATTACCAGCAAACTCTATATAAAAATGAAGCAAGCAAGTCGTCCCTGCCGACATTGAGTATACCCTGTACAAACTAGTTATATTAAGTGAAATAGAATATCCTTGAAATCGCCATTAATCTCATGCAAAATTCACTTTAATATATATATATAATATTAATATACGTATATAATTAGGTGTGCCAAGTAAGAATACGATATCTTTAATACAGCTCTAGTAATACGTTTTCTCGATTTGCGGGGGCGGAAGTGGTCGTGGCAAAAATTTGAAACAAACTTGATCTGTCTATGCAATAGACGGATGTTCACACCAAATTTGGTGGCTCTAGCTTTTATAGTCTCCGAGATCTAGGTGTTCATACAGACGGACAGACGGACATGTCTCAATCGACTCAGCTGGTGATGCTGATCAAGAATATATATACTTTATGGGGTCAGAAATGTATATTTCTGCCTGTTACATACATTTTAGCGACTTTAATATACCCTTTTACCCTATGGGTACAGGGTATAAAAATCAAGCCGAAGGCCCTCGACGCCAGCGCTTTAATCTTAAGTTAGACTTAATTTCAATTATATCTAACTTCTTAAATAAATAAATAAATGAAATAGAATATCCTTGAAATCGCCATTAATTTCATGCAAAATTCACTTTAACATGCAGCAACAGCAAACGCATGCTGTCTCGCTCACTCTTGCCAGCCAATGTCGCCTGGGCAATTCAGTGCAAAACTCATATAGGTATATCTCCGATATTTATTGTCCGATTTCGACAAAATTTGGTCAGCTGGTCCAGTTTGGGTATATAATTAGGTGTGCCAAGTAAGAATATGATATCTTTAATACAGCTCTAGTAACACGTTTTCTCGATTTGCGGGGGCGGAAGTGGGCGTGGCAAAAATTTGAAACAAACTTGATCTGTCTGCACACTAGACGGATCTACAAACCAAATTTGGTAGCTCTAGCTATTATAGTCTCCGAGATCTAGGTGTTCATACAGACGGACGGACAGACGGACATGGCTCAATCGACTCGGCTGTTGATGCTGATCAAGAATATACATACTTTATGGGGTCGGAAACGCTTCCTTCTGCCTGTTACATACATTTTAACGACTTTAATATACCCTTTTACCCTATGGGTACAGGGTATAAAAATAATACTACGAAGAATTTCTCCTCAATGGAAATAATAGAGACTAAACGTCTAGAGAAATACAAACCGTTCCTTGATTACCTGATAGAATCAGGCGAAATAATTTACAAGTACAAGGAAATACGGTATTGGATAGCTAATAATTCCAAATTTAAGAAAAACATAGTAGAGCTTATGGAAAAGTCCATAAAAGTAGTATATGGTAAGGTATTAATGAGAAATCCTAAAGGTAGAGGTGTGTAGATGATTCAACAATCTAACAATCCCTGCGTCACTCACGTTACCAGAAAAAGATAACGAGTCAGAGATAGATACATTGTCTGAACAAGACAATGATTCTGATTTTGAATTAGACACAAGCGTAATACCTACACAAGACAAAATGGCTGAGGCAAAAGCTCATTTCATCCTCTATGCTAGAATTCAATGGACAAAAGAGAAATCTTGATACGTTCCTCACAGCCTTAGAGTTAATTGATTAAACTAAAGAAGACTTCGAAGACGTAGCTCTTGCCGTAATAAAATCAAAACTTACTTGCGGAACACTATGCAGATTCAAAGAATTAAAGACAATCAGGGAAATAATAAACAAATTGGAAACTACTATTGTTGGTCAACCATCACGAGTAGTAAAAACACGATTGTCAAAGATTACTCAAAAGGGTAAAACGGCTGATAAATTTACGTCCGAAATTCAGAACATACGAAAAACCCTAGAGTCAACGTATATTGAGGAAGGCCTATCATCAGAGCTTGCTGAGTCATTCAGTACTGAAGAAGCCATCTCAACCATGAAAAGGAATTGCGATAATGGTAAACTCAGAGGCATACTCGAATCAGGAAATTTCAGAAATATGAATGAAGCCATCATGAAGTACTTAGAATGTAGTACTGACATGACTGGCAGTCCTAATTCAGTATTGTTTGCGCAGAGAGGCCGTGGTAATTATAACAACACCTAGAATTATCGCGGTAGAGGAAATGGTCGCGGTTATTATAATAATTATAATAACCGTAGTAACCAGAATTGCCAGCAAAACCGAAACAATAATAACAATAATAACAGAAGAAATTACAGAGGAAATAATATAAATAATAACAATAGAGGAAACAGAGGAAATAAGCAACAAAATGGTTATAATAATGTCCGTGTAGCACAAAGCACTTCGGGAAACTCCCAGATACCTTTAGATACCCAGTAGAAAAAAATAGTAAGATTCACAGCATCAGTCTTAGTCTAAACAAATACGTAAAATTTATAAATAAAGCAACAGGAAAACAGTTAGTACTTTTAATAGACACAGGTGCGGAAATATCTATCCTAAAGGAAAATTCCGACACTTTTCAAAACATTCAGACAAATCAAATTGTCAAAATACAGGGAATAAGTCAAGAAGTAACCAAATCCAGAGGAATTACTTCTATTGACATACAAACTTCTAAATACATAGTCCCACACGATTTTCATATTGTGAATTCCCTTTTCGCTATTCCATGTGATGGAATACTAGGACTTGATTTTATCATAAAATACAACTGTCAATTAGATTACAACCCATCTGAACACTGTTTAATAATTAGACCCAACAATCTAAAATATCCTATTTTTGTACCAATTACGTACAGTTCTGGCAATAATTCCTTAGTTCTGCCAGCAAGATCCCAAGTTGTCCGAAAAGTTGAGTTAAACTCGCAAGATGACAGTGTATTGATTCCAAACCAAGAAATTCAGCATGGTATTTACATAGCAAATACCATCACAGCATCCCAAAATGCGGTCATAAGACTGCTAAATACAACAGATAAAGATCAGATAATAAACATAAATAATTTAAAATATCAAAGAAGCTAACTTCGGCTCTGCCGAAGTTTGTATACCCTTGCAGCTTCATTGTTTTATTATTTAATTTAAAAACAAAAATTTTAAAGTAATTGGTATTAATGTTTAATAAAATCAAAAAACAATAAAAACTCAACAAAAAATTTTCCCATATTCACCGAGAATCGAACCCACCAAACACCAAACCATCGTGCGACCGATCTTTATGTACTACGCCACCATCCTCATTCAACTCACTTAAGCTAGTTCGACATACATATACATATAGCAAACGAAAGGCATCTCGCTCTTTAAATTTCGTTCTGTGCAACAACACAACGCAAATGTTTCTGTCTCTCTCACACACCGCGTGGTGACCAATTTTTGCATATGTATGTGTGTGTGTGATTGCTTGGAATTTGTTTTTGTTTCTTTCCTACCAAAGAAAACTGCTTATTTTACTCGAGGTACCTCCACGTTTTAGTTAATAGCTCCGGTGATAATTATCCGATCCGACTAATTTTTAAACTCTACCTACACAAAGGATTGAGGAACTTAACTTTTCATGTTTCAACCATGTAGCTTAAAATTTAAGCTCGAAAACGTCTGGCTAAACAGACAGACGGACGGACGGACAGACGGACATGTCTCAATCGACTCGGCTATTGATGCTGATCAAGAATATATATACTTTATGGGGTCGGAAATGTATATTTCTATGCGTTACAAACATCTGACCAATTTTATAATACCCTCTGCAAGGGTATAAATATGAACCACTTTCGAACTACGAAGTAGTTAAAATAGATCCAAAACAAAGAGAAAAGTCAGTACTAACAACATTATCAAAAAACTTTCCACCACAATTTCATGACCAATTGATGGTACTATGTAAACAATACAGTGATGTATTCGGCCTTGAGACCGAATCAATACCTACAAATAACTTCTATAAACAAAAGTTAAGACTGATGGATGATGAACCGGTATATATAAAGAACTACAGAAATCCTCATAGTCAAAAAGACGAAATTCAAAAACAAGTCCAAAAATTAATAAACGACAAAATAGTCGAGCCCTCCGTATCTGCATACAATAGCCCACTTCTATTGGTACCGAAAAAATCGCTACCAAATTCCGAAAATAAGAAATGGCGATTAGTAATTGACTATCGTCAGACTAATAAAAAACTACTAGCCGATAAATTTCCACTCCCTAGAATTGATGATATCTTAGATCAACTAGGTCGAGTAAAATATTTTTCATGCCTTGACTTAATGTCAGGTTTTTATCAAATTGAACTTGAAAAAGAGTCACGAGACATTACATCCTTCTCAACATGTAATGGCTGATATCGCTTCACGCGATTACCATTCGATTTAAAAATAGCGCCAAATTCGTTCCAGAGAATGATGACTATAGCATTCACTGGACTTGAACCTTCGCAAGCTTTTCTTTATATGGATGACTTAATAGTTGTAGGTTGTTCTGAACAACATATGCTCAATAATCTAAATGATGTTTTTGAGAAATGTCGGCAGCACAACCTATAGTTACATCCTGAAAAATGTTCATTTTTCATGCATGAAGTCACCTTTTTGGGACACAAGTGCACAGATAAAGGAATCTTGCCTGATGACATAAAATATGAAGTCATTCAAAATTATCCAGTCCCACATGATGCGGACAGCGCTAGAAGATTCATTGCATTTTGCAATTATTACCGAAGATTTATAAAAAATTTCGCTGATTATTCTCGTCACATAACAAGATTATATAAGAAATATCAAAGAAGCTAACTTCGGCTCTGCCGAAGTTTGTATACCCTTGCAGCAAAATAATTGGTATAAATGTTTAACAAAATCAAAAAAAAACAAAAAGGAAGAAAAAACACACCTAAAAATTTTCACTTCTTCACCGAGCATTGAGCCATCAAACACCGAAGCCCATCGTGCGACCGATCTCTACACACTACGCCACCGTCATTACTTTTCTAACGTAAGCTAATTCGACATATATAGCAAACCCATTGCATCTCGCTCTTTCAATTTCGTTCTGTGTAAGAACACAGCTAAAATATTTCTGTCTCTCTCACACACCGCGTGGTGGTTGAATTTTTGCATATGTATGTGTAAGCGTGAGCATTAAAGTACATTTAATTTCTATCACATATGATTATTGATTTGTAACCTTAATAATTATCCGATTTAGTTCAAACTTGGTGTATAGTGTATGGATAAAAATTAAATTTAAATGCAACAACAAAAAAACAATAATTTTATATATTTCTTATTTGGTGCCGCGCGGATTCGAACTCGGGTCTCTTGTGTTGGTACGGCAGATTTCTTTGAAATTTTTTGTTGCTGGAGTAAATAGCTTATATGGATGATTTGTTTTATTGATTTGTAGCCGTAATAATTATCCGATTTGAGTCAAACTTGGTGGGTAGTGTTTTGGTACAAATTAGATTCATATTCCAAAAGAAAAATAAAAAATTTTTAATTGGAACCCTATTATTCCGATATTGGATATATCATATAGTAATCCGATCCGACCGATTTTCATACTTTGTCTACCTACACCTTTAAGAAAGCTAACTACCAAGTTTCAACTTCGTAGCTTAAAATTTAAGTTCGAAAAGCGACGAACAAACAGACAGACGGACAGACGGACATGTCTCAATCGACTCGGCTGTTGATGCTGATCAAGAATATATATACTTTATGGGGTCGGAAACGTATATTTCTATGCGTTACAAACATCTGACCAATTTTATAATACCCTCTGCAAGGGTATAAAGATGTAAAATTCGAATGGACAGTTGATTGCCAAAACGCATTCGATCATCTAAAATCAGCATTGATGAATCCCATTCTGTTACAGTACCCAGATTTTAGCAAAGAATTTTGCATAATCACGGATGCAAGTAAATTCGCATGTGGAGCAGTCCTAACCCAAAATGAAAATGGACTTCAGCTTCCAGTTGCATACGCATCTAGATCTTTCACAAAAGGTGAAAGTAATAAAAGTACAACAGAACAAGAGTTAGCGGCAATTCATTGGGCAACTACACATTTCAGACCATACATTTATGGTAGACATTTCACTGTCAAAACGGACCATAGGGCCTTAACTTATTTGTTTTCAATGACAAATCCAAGTTCAAAACTAACAGGAATGAGACTTGAACTAGAGGAATATAATTTCACTGTAGAGTATCTAATGGGAAAAGATAATTTCGTAGCCGACGCGCTATCAAGAATAACAATAAAAGATTTACAAAACATACAGACAAATAATAAAATTCTGAAAGTCACTACCAGAAATCAAAGTAAACAGTTAAATTCCTGCGCAGGAAAAGAAAAATATAATGATATAAACGATTTGTAAAAGCAATCTATTAATGCTTCTAAGCCCAACGTATGTATATGAAGTCATTGTAAATGACGAAGTATGAAAAGTAGTGACCTTGCGAATAACAGATACTTTATGCACATTCAAACATGGCAAGAAAGTTATAGCAAGAATTGACATCTGCGATATGTACACCAATGGAATTTTCGACTTAGGTCAATTCTTCCAAAGGCTTGAAAAAGAAGCCGGTATACTTAATATCAGCCAAGTTAAAGTGGCACCGAACGAAAAGATCTTTGATACAATTTCAATAGAATCTTTCAAATTAATGGGCAATAAAAATTTAATATCTTTAAGAGTAGCGCTACTCAAGCCAGTGACCCTATTATCAAATGATGATAAAAATAAAGAAGCAATACTGTTTACGTTCCATGATGATCCAATACAAGGAGGTCACACTGGAATATCAAGAACATTAGCCAAAATAAAAAGGCATTACTATTGGAGAAATATGACACGAGATATATCTCAATATATAAAAAAATGTAATAAGTGTCAAAAATCAAAAATAACAAAACATACAAAAACTCCATTAACTATAACTGAAACGCCACAAATGGCTTTCGATAGGGTAATTGTGGATACGATCGGTCCACATCCCAAATCAGAACAAGGAAATGAATATGCAGTAACTTTAATCTGCGATTTAACAAAATACCTTGTAATAATACCTGTAAAGGACAAAAGTGCAAAAACAGTAGCAAAAGCTATTTTTGAAGATTTTATTCTGAGGTACGGTCCGTTCATTACGGACATGGGTACAGAATACAAAAATTCAATAATTGAAGATTTATGCAAAAACTTGCATATTAAGAACATAACTTCAACTGCACACCATCATCAGACTGTAGGAACTGTGGAGCGAAGCCACCGAACACTTAATGAGTTCATACGTTCATACATTTCGGTTGACAAAACTGACTGAGATGTATGGATAAGATACTCTATGGCACATGACTATTGTCCATTAGAGTTAGTGTTTGGTGAAAACTTAAACTTACCAAAACATTTTAATACAGCAGACAGGATAAATTCATTATATAACATAGATGATTATGCTAAAGAATCAAAATTTAGGTTAGAACAGGCCTATAAAAGAGCCAGAATAATGTTAGAACAACATAAAGCTATGAATAAAGAACTATATGATAGGAAATTAAATAATATTGACCTAGCAATAGGAGACAAAGTTTTATTAAGAAACGATACAGGCCATAAGTTAGAACCTAAGTATTTAGGCCCATATACAATAGAAGAAAAAGAAGATAGAGATAATATTCTAATAAAGGATAGTAAGAACAAAAAACAAGTAGTACACAAAGATAGGTTAAACATTTTCAATTCCTAATTAGTTAACACATACAAACAAAACAACAAAAAAAAAAAAAACTCTTACGAAAAAAAAAAATTTTTTTTAAATATAATATATATAATTTTTAATCAAATATCAATGTTTTATGAAAAAAAAAAATTCCTTATATTTTTCTACTATATTCAAATATTTCATCAAATTTAAAAAAAAAATTTTTCTTAATTACAAAAAAATTAATAAATAAGTTTTATACAATCAAATTTTAAAATAGCTCCATAGAATTACGTTATTTTTCTAAAGGAGGGGATGTAGCATGTTCAATAATAACGAATGATCACTGTACTCAGTGCAATAAATAATAATATTACAAATAATATTCAATATATTATTAAATATTCAAGTGCTATGCCTCTTAAGAATCAAGACCACAAATGAGGGCATAGTACTGGACATTGCTGAGTCGGCATATGTTGCATGCGCGACCACTTTGTCACCAAGTAACATGATACATCCTCACTCTCCCGCTCTGGCGGCACATTTATATATACTTATGTAAACATTTATATATAAGCAGACCGCTCCACTGCCGGCGTCACTGGCCTCGCAACTACGTGGTCTTAGCTGTAATTAACCATGGTTATAGATTTAAGAATCATTGAATAAAGAGAAACCTAAGTGACTGTACGCAAATGTGAAAATTATGATTTTGGAAAATAATACATGGAGAACTAATACTGGGCACTCATAATACATGGCATAATTTATAAAGCATACGTGTTGGATAATAAATGTATTGCAAAGAGGGCCTTAACCCGCGCAAATGATCTCGACATGATCTAAATAAGTATGCGCACCAGCAATCCAATGCCAATGCATTAAAAAATTTCAATTGAAGAAGAAAAAAAAAAAAATAAATAAACAAAAATAAAACAATATTCTCAATAACTTTTGATATTTTCGCAATAAATTAAAAAAAAAATCATTTTAACAAATTCAAAGTTAACAATTCCAAAATATTTTTCTATAAAAGCATTCATATAATATATAATATAAGACATGGCTAATGCCTAAAAGCATTCATAGAAATATTCAAAAAAAGAAAAGAGAGAATTTTTATTGTGTTAGAAAGTATATATATGTTTCAATAAAAACGAATAAAATTAAAATTATAAAACTACAAAGAATAACTAAAGCACTATGAGATCAGAAGTAGGCAAATTGTCAATATTTATCTGCCAATTTAATGTCAGATATGGAGTGGCAACAGATACGTGATACATTACAGGAGATAAAGAAAAAGTTTGATAAATCGTACAAATGTATTTCACAAAACAGAAATATCCTAACCGACACTATAAACAAGCATGCAGAGATATTAGTACAGTGTTTTAATGAAGCACGAATTCTTTTACACAACAACAGGGAAAAGTTAAGTCAAACACACTGGTCATCAGTATCTAAATTATTAGTCAAATTTCGATCAAATTTGGTATCGGTACAATACCAACAATCCTAAATACCCCTTTGTTAGTTGGAACTAGGGAAGAATTCAATAAGGACCAGAAGAATATAGATTCATCAGAGGAGTACGAATCAGAAAATAACACTGATACTGAAATCAAAGAAATAGATTTACAAGATTTAACCATACCTGCAGTATTAAAGCTACCCATAGTAGACAATTGGGCAGATTCCGACAAAAATTCCAAGCTAGTAGAAGAAAAATTGGTAATCATGGGCCTAACCAATGTCGAATTTATGAACACTGCATCAAGGACGTTACCGGATTTTGATGGTAAAGCTGAAAGCCTACGTAGCTTCTTAGATGCATTGGGAATAATACAATCAATAAAAGACACCCATGAACTATTAGCTGTATCCATAATTAAAGCAAAACTAAAAGGACCAGCTAGAAATATAATAAGCACTGAGATTACGATAGAACAAATAATCACGAAACTCAAAGCTAACGTTAAGGGAGAGTCAATTGACACTATATCTGCAAGACTATTGAACCTTTCGCAGAAAAACAAGACACCTAACGTGTATACCCAGGAAATTGAAAAATTAGCTAAGTCTCTGGAGGGAGCATATATTGAAAATGAATATACTCTAGAACAAGCTAGAAAGAAGAAAAATTGCCTAAATAAAGAAATTAAAACAGTTATGCGTTCTCGTCCATTCAACAATGTGTACGAAGCAATAGCTGCATATATTGAAACATCTAATGATGTAGCTGAAGGAACTAATACTATTATGTAAGTTATGACGAGGCAAGCAAATAAGCGAGCGGAAGCAATTGCAACATAGTTGCAGTTGCTATGTCAGCTATTTAGTCGGTCTCACGGTCGGCCGAAATATGATCCTCCAGCTGAGGCGCATTGACCGCGGCTACCAACTGGATGGCACGAGGCGCTGATTCAGCTATTCTTGGTTAGCTGTGGGGTTCTTGGGTCTTTTATAAGTTATTATAAGTTTAGTTTTCAAGATATATTTTGAGTCGGCAAGTTAGCCGCTAATAAAGAAATAATAAATAATTAAATAATTATCCAATTTAAATAACTGGCGCCCAACGGCATAAGAAAAATATATTAAAACAAAAAATTCGAAACTCCGTGGTTGAAAGTCTACGTAAAACAAACGCGAATCCACGAATCATAACGCGTGTGAATAAAAATAATTCAAAAATTTTTGTGGAAAAATATAAAAAAACTAGGAGAGCTAAAGGCGAAAAAGTTACAACATCAAACATCGAACAACGTCATCACCGCCCGTCACACCGACTTTTGACTGCCACTTGGGGATTTTTTTATAACTAAAATAAGGAGGAAATTTTTAAAATTCAGTCAATGTATTTCATGTAGGTGAGACTTTTGTTATTGATTTCCATTTCTCCTTTTTTCTTTTTTTTTTAATCATAAATAAAAAAATATATTAAAAAATTTTTTAGTTATAAAACCAAATTTGCTCTAGCAAAGTGTGAAAGTGAACAATTTTCTATGACAAGTGATTGCAGTGACGAAGAGTTAGTCGAGCTGTGCAAGGGAATAAAATTAAATACTGAAAGTGAAAAGAATAAAATAAGAAATATGAATGCCCAGGAAGTACTTATTTTAATGCAGGAAGCTGTGAGATCTGCTCTAGCTGTTCAAGCTGAACAATTTGAAGTAAAGTTAGAAGAAAAAATAGGAAACTTAACCAGACAAGTGAATGAGTTAAAAATTTCCACACCGGAAGTGGAAGTGTTTGAAACAGTTAAAATAGTACCAGGAGTGGAGTGCAAAGAGCCACTTGACATAGTGAGATCGGTTCCAGAGTTTAGTGGTAGTCAGGCAGAATATGTTGCATGGCGGTCAGCAGCAACATTTGCATATGATTTGTTTCGCCCATACAATGGGAGTTCAGCACACTATCAAGCAGTAGGAATAATACGAAATAAAATTAGAGGTACGGCAAGTTCAACACTCTCATCATACAATACCGCGTTAAACTTTGATGCTATAATAGCAAGATTAGACTTCACATATGCAGATAAGACTCCAGCTCGCGTTAAAAAACAGAAATTGGGTGTCCTTAGACAGGGAGAACTGTCCCTTCTAGAATATTATGACGAAATCGAGAAAACCTTAACTCTCCTAACAAATAAAACGTTGATGACTCATGATACATCAACAGCCTTAACCCTTAATGAGCAACATCGCGAAGATGCATTGCACTAATTTATTTCGGGACTAAAAAAGTCCCTTAAGGCACACGTTTTACCGGCAAGGCCCAAGACTTTGCCAATTGCCCTTGCAATGGCACAAGAGGCTGAAGCCAGCAATGAATATGCCACTTTCGCTGCAACCTTTGCAAAGGCTGCAGATGACAAAAATAAAAATTCAGTCAACAACCAAGAGCAATCAAAAAAATCACAGTACCATCATGATGGTCACTCAAATTCGGGTCAAAACAAAAACCCACATTTCAATAAAAAACAGAACTATGCTGGCAAGGGAAATCAAAGTTCCAGACAGTTTAATAGCTCAAAGTCAAAATTTCAAGGCCGAAATCAAACTCAGCCTGTTGAGCCAATGGATGTTGATCCATCCACATCGCGGTTTAAACAGAAAACGGCATATCAACAAAGAAAACCTTTCGCAAATTCGACGCAAAGCTGTCAAAATGTGAACCATAATCAAGTTGTGCCAGACGGTGACGAAGATTATGAGTCAAAAGCAGAGGATGCTGTAACACTTTTCGAGGATGAACAATCCGACATTGAGGCCTGTAATTTTTTAGGGCAACATCCTTCCTCCCATACATTACCAAACAGTTACACGGGAAAACAATAAAAATTCTCATAGACACTGGGGCATCAAAAAATTATATTAAACCATTGTCCGAATTAAAGCACATAGTCCCAGTGCAGAGTCCGTTTCAGGTTAAGTCCATTCATGGCTCCTCTTCAGTTACCAAAAAATGATTAAGCTAAGAGCTTCTTCCTTCGCAGACCCCAAAATAGCTTTACCTTTTTATATAAACACGGTGGCAACCATTCGAACACAGGGAGAACCTGTTTTTTCAAGGCCATACCCATACCCGTTAGGGGTATCTGATTTCGTTAACACGGAAATTAAACAACTTTTAAAAGACAAAATTATACGACCATCGAGATCGCCTTATAATAATCCCATTTGGGTTGTAGACAAAAAAGGCGTTGACGAACACGGACATAAAAAGAAAAGAATGGTCATTGACTTTCGAAAATTAAACCAAGTAACTGTGTCGGACAAATATCCAATTCCCTCTATTACGACAATACTGTCGAACATGGGAAAATCACAGTATTTCTCGACTTTGGATCTAAAGTCGGGATTCCACCAGATCGAGCTGGCAGAAGGAGATAGGGAAAAAACCGCCTTCTCTGTCAACAGTGGGAAGTACGAATTTTGTCGACTCCCATTTGGACTAAAAAGTGACCCAAGTATTTTTCAGAGGGCTATCGATGATGTTCTGAGAGAATACATCGGGAAAATATGTCACGTCTATGTAGACGATGTCATCATATTTTCTGAAACAAAAGAAGATCATGTTAAACACATTGACATAATTCTTCAGTGTCTTGGTAATGCAGGCATGAGAGTTTCCCAGGAAAAATCGAAGTTTTTCAAAATGAAGCAAGCAAGTCGTCCCTGCCGACATTGAGTATACCCTGTACCAACTAGTTATATTAAATAAAGTCGAACACCCTCGAGATCTCCTTTGATTTAATTCAAAATTTTCATCGAATGCATGCTATCTCGCTCACACCTGGCACAGCTAATCTCGCACTTGTTGGTTCAGTACAAAACGCACATTCGTATATCTCCTATATTTATTGTCCGATTTCGAATAAATTTAGTCAGATGTTGCATTTTGGCCACATTATTAGATGTGCCAAGTAAGAATGTGATTTCTTTAAAACTTCTCTAGTAATTCATTTTTTCTAAATTGCGGGGGCGGAAGTGGGCGTGGCAAAAATTTTAAACTATCTTAATTTGCGTAGGCACTAAACAAAAGTTCGAACACCCTCGAAATCGCAATCAATTCAAAACAAAATTCCCCTTTACATGCAGCAGCAGCGAACGCATGCTATCTCGCTCTTTCTTATCTGCCAATGCCGCCTTGGCAATTTAGTACAAAATTCAAATGGCTATATCTCCGATGTTTATTGCTCGATTTGAACGAAATTTGGTCAGTTTGTGCAGTTTGACTATATAAATATGTCTACAAAATCGAATTCGTTATCTTTCATACAGCTCTAGTAAATTGATTTTAAAATTTTCTTTTTTTATTTGCGGGGGCGGAAGTGGGCGTGGCAAAAATTTGAAACAAACTTGACCTGCCTGGGCATAAGACGGATGTTCACACCAAATTTGGTAGCTCTAGCTCTTATAGTATCCGAGATCTAGGTGTTCATACGGACGGACGGACGGACGGACGGACGGACAGACGGACAGACGGACATGTCTCAATCGACTCGGCTGTTGATGCTGATCAAGAATATATATACTTTATAGGGTCGGAAACGCTTCCTTCTGCCTGTTACATACATTTTAGCGACTTTAATATACCCTTTACCCTATGGGTACAGGGTATAAAAAGCGTCGAATACCTCGGGTTTGTTGTTACTAGGGGAGGTATAAAAACTTCACTAGAAAAGGTTCAGTCTATAAAACCACCAACATCTTTATACGAGCTAAGGTCATTTTTAGGTCTATCCAGCTACTATAGGTGTTTCATAAAAAACTATGCCGCAATTGCTAGACCACTTACCGAAATTCTTAAAGGAGACAATGGGAAGGTTAGCACCAACCACTCCAGGAAAGTCAAAATCGAGCTTACAGCTAAACAGCTGCAAACATTCGATAGACTTAAAAATATCTTAACATCTGAAGATGTCATGTTAAGATACCCAGATTATAAAAAGCCATTTGATCTAACAACAGATGCCTCAGGGCTCGGCCTGGGAGCAGTATTGTCGCAGGACGGAAGACCCATAACAATGATCTCGAGAACATTGCGGGACAACGAACCTGATCTGGCGACTAATGAAAGGGAACTCTTGGCAATCGTTTGGGCTTTAAAAACACTTCGAAATTACATTTACGGAGTTAGGGACTTAAACATTTATACCGACCATCATCCCCTCACCTTCGCAGTGTCCGATCGAAATACTGACGCAAAAATAAAGCGATGGAAATCCATTATCGACGATCACAACGCGAAGCTTATTTATAAACCAGGGAAAGAAAATAAAGTTGCCGACGCGCTGTCGAGGCAAAATATAAATGCTTTACAGTCTCAAGAATCGGACATCGCTACAATTCATAGCGAAGAATCACTGACCTACACCATTGAATCAACGGACAAGCCGGTCAATTGTTTTAGGAATCAAATTGTCATTGAAGAAGCAGATTTCCCTTCAGTAAGAACATTATTACTTTTCCAGACAAAGACAAGACATATTATTCAGGTGTCTGATGGAGGCACATTAATGCAAACATTGCAGGATGTGGTAAATGCGGATGTAGTCAATGCAATTCACTGCGAACTTCCAGTGCTTGCCTTTATTCAGCATAGACTCGTAGAAATGTTTCCAACCACAACCTTTAGGTATTCGAAGTACCTAGTCAGCGATATTCCTGACCAAACGGAACAAAGGGAAATATTAACCACTGAGCATAACAGAGCTCATCGAGCAGCTCAGGAAAATGTTAAGCAAGTGCTTCGCGATTATTTTTTTCCAAATATGAACAGACTAGCAACAGAGATTGCTGCAAATTGCAAAATTTATTCAGTGGCTAAATATGATAGACACCCTAAAAAACACATATTAGGTGTCACACCCATTCCATCTTTTGCAGGAGAAATTCTACATATCGACGTTTTTTCAACCGATAAGAAACTTTTTCTTACATGTCTTGACAAATTTTCCAAGTTCGCTGTAGTACAGCCCATTGCTTCCCGAGCAATTGTTGACATAAAAGCTCCATTACTCCAACTGATTAACCTCTTTCCAAAAATTAAAACTATTTATTGTGACAACGAACGGTCACTTAATTCTGAGACAATAAAATCATTGTTGTCAAATAATTTTTATATTCATATTACAAATGCACCTCCATTGCATAGCACTTCGAATGGGCAGGTGGAGAGATTCCATAGCACCCTGACGGAGATTGCAAGATGCAAAAAACTTAGTTCTCAAACCAACGAGACAGTTGATGTAATACTGTTGGCAACAATAGAATATAACAGAACTATCCGTTCGGTGACGAACAAGCAACCGATAGAAATAGTCCATACGTCAACCGCAGAAATGGAGGCGGCTATTCGAAAAAAACTCGAAATGACTCAGAACAAACAATTGGAACAGGGGAATAAGAAAAGAGCTGAAAAAAGATATCAAGTAGGAGACAAGGTGAAATCAAATAAACGATTAAGTAATAAACTGACCCCACTATATACGGAGGGTACGGTCGAGGCAGACCTGGGGACGTCTGTTCTCATAAAAGGGAGGGTGGTCCATAAGGAGAATCTTCGATAAGATATTTTCATTATTTTCTAATTTTTAATATTTCATTTAGAATTAAACTTGTGCTGCCGATACTAACGGCTTTAATGGTGGCTTCGGTAAAATTGACGGAATACTCAATGTCCAATTACATACCTGTAATAGACGGAGATGTAACTATTTGGGATGACAACGCGTACCTTGGACATACAACAAACGTGACGTCTTACCAAATCTACGCCGAAGAAACGAGAGTGTTGGTGGAATCGTTCAAGCAAGAACATGTGAGGAAAGTAATACTAGCAGATATCGATAGAATTAGTACACTAATAGAGACATTAAGGGTTCATCATAGGTATGCTAGGAGCCTAAACATATTAGGCACTGCTCTTAAAGTAGTTGCAGGTACACCTGATTTGGAACAAGTAAAATTTAGACAAAACCAGTTAAGTGAACAAGAAAACAGACAAATTGAAATAAATAGCAAACTTCAAGATAGATTAAACAAGCTCACTAAATCTTTAAACGAAATAAGCAAAATCGATGAATTAAACATTGAACACCTATTTGAAACTGTCCTGGCAAAAAATAGAATGGTAATTTCAGACCTACAAAATTTAATCTTAACCATTACACTTGCTAAAGCAAATTTGATCAGCCCCGTAATTCCTAATGACCTTGATATTCAGGAAATCAAAAACAAACATCTCACTAACATCAGTGTAACTGATATCTTAGAGGTAGCTAGTATTAAAGCTTTTCAAAATAACGACATCCTACACTTTCTTATAAAATATCCAAATCCAAAATTAGCATGTAAGAAAATTAATGTTTATCCTGTTCAAAGAAAAAATATAGTTTTAGATTTTGAAAAGGGTAGCATAGTTGCGGACTGTGGCACGGAGTCGTATGCGGTTACTGGGTGTGATGTGGCGGTGAGCACAACGTTCTGAAGAAGATCATCAACACCTAATTGCGCGGAACCTCATATCTGGGACACCGGCGAGATGCGGCACTCGTTCCAGTCATCTGGATCCACTGACAGTGGTGGATGATGGAATAATAATTATCAATGATGTCACCGCAAAGATCACCAACAGAGACAATCAAACACAAGTGGTTGTTGGCACATACTTGGCAACATTTGATGATGAAGTAACCATAAATGACACCCTGTTCGTTAACAACTATGGGGCATTAAAGAAGAAACCAATGGTTGCAGCTATCTCCCAAATCAACATAACAAGCCATCGGGAGAAACTAAGTCTGCCACTTCTACATGAACTAAGCTTGACCAACCTACAAAACATAGGTCAACTTCGCTCCAACCTGGTATCTGGTTCCATCATCAGTAGTGGTGCTACTTTAGCCATAATTGCGGTGGCAATCTTCATCATCTACGAGGTTCGTCGTCGTTGGAAAGTAAAACATCATGCCCAGCTGATTACAAATCTGCAGACCAATTTGAAGAAGTCCGAGGACGTCCATCACTTAGCTGAGGGAGGAGTTATGACGAGGCAAGCAAATAGGCGAGCGGAAGCAATTGCAACATAGTTGCAGTTGCAATGTCAGCTATTTAGTCGGTCTCACGGTCGGCCGAAATATGATCCTCCAGCTGAGGCGCATTGACCGCGGCTACCAACTGGATGGCACGAGGCGCTGATTCAGCTATTCTTGGTTAGCTGTGGGGTTCTTGGGTCTTTTATAAGTTATTATAAGTTTAGTTTTCAAGATATATTTTGAGTCGGCAAGTTAGCCGCTAATAAAGAAATAATAAATAATTAAATAATTATCCAATTTAAATAACTTGTATTACCAAAACTACTCACATCGCGGTGAAAATCGCGGTCGTGGTAGGTATATGGGTCGTAACTATAACAGAGGCGGCCAACGGTATAACAACAATAATAACAGCAATCAAAACAATACAAACTCTTGAGGCGGCTCGAAAAGAGGCGGCTCAAATAGAGGAAACAGACAAAACAATCAAGTAAGAATTACACAAAGTAATTCGGAAAACCCACAAACCCCCTTGAGCAACTGATCAGAAAAGTCTATAGCATAAACTTAAATCTCAGCAGCCTTATAAAAATACACAGCCAAAAAAATAATAAGCCACTAACACTACTAGTAGATACTGGAGCTAACATATCAATTCTTAAAGATAATAGCTTATGTTCTGAAATAAATCAAAATTTTAAAACGAACATAACAGGAATTGGTCAGGTACAATAAAATCAATTGGACTAGCTACAATTGATTTACTTTTCGATTATTTTATAATCAGTCACGATTGCCAAGTAGTCCATAATGAATTTCCAGTACCATATGATGGAATTCTGGGACTTGACTTCATTCGAAAATTCAATTGCATCATAGATTATCACAATGATGAATTAATACTTAAACCGCAATCGCTTACATACCAAATACATGTACCACTATTACACAATGATATTGTTTAAGATTAAACATGGTAATTGTTAAAACGACATAAAATATACACAATTAAAAGAATAAATAAATTAAAGTATAATTCGAATCCTGCCTAGCGTACGTGACGTGAATATAGTTATGTTTTAGCCGATGCATTCAGCTAGGCATTTAACGATCAACGCAGGCTTGGAATATAAATAGATCTAACACCTGCACATCCGGGTTTCCTAGAACTCATAACCGCAATTAGAATAAAAATTCCACCACCAAATATGTGACCCTTAGAATCTAAGACTAGACCTTTCCTAACAAATATTTTAGAAAATAAAAGTCAGTTCAGATTGTGAATTCAACAAATGAAGAACGGGTTAATTATTTCTTCTCCTCGGAAGCCCTATTCATTTTGGTCCTTCGAGCTCCTCGGAGATCCAATTCATTTTAGTCCTTCGAGTAAAGACTCTGTTGTTTTCCCCCACTAGTGGTAAGAGACAAAGAGGTTGACCAGCTCCTTAAAGTCTGCGATCTAGCTACGTTATATGCTAAGACCAGCTAAAGGTAGCAAAATAATAAACTCCTGTTTTCCCCCACCAGTGGTAAGAAACGGAGTATAGGTGAAAATATTTTTAAAATATTTAAGTCAAAAAAAAAAGTGCGTCCGTATTTAGAAGGCAGTTTGCTGTGGAGCAATTGCAGAAATTCGTGTCGGCAAAAGTTTGGTGTGGCGTGTTCGAAGACAGTATATCGAACTCGCGTAAAAAAAAGAAAGTTCGGCAAAAGAAAATCTCAACTCGTCAGCAAAAATAAAAAGAAAAAAAGGCAGACAGACAGACAGTTCCAGTCAAGATTGCCAGTGGCAGGAACAATGTCAAATAGCCAGTGGAAGTGCCAGAGTATACGCGGTGGCAGTATACGGTGGAAGTGAGAATCCCGAGAATTCTCAGAGACGTGGGCACAAAGACGAAGCCCTTTAACATCGCTCATCATCACCCATCAAG